>CM077082.1:164745390-165945390 GCA_039513925.1 Platanthera zijinensis | reverse complement strand
ACCCTCACCACTAATAATTTGACCAAGGAACGGTACAGAGGATAGCCAAAAACTCACACTTAAAGAACTTGGCGTACAGCTGGTTACTTCTCAAGGTCTCCAAAACAATATGCAAGTGCTCCGCATGATCTTCCTCGTATTAGGAGTACACCAGGATATCATCGATGAACACTATCACGAACCGATCCAAATACTCCTTGAACGTCCTATTCATTAGATCCATAAATACTGATGGCGCATTCGTCAGCCCGAAAGGCATGACCGTGAACTTGTAATGCCCATATCGAGTACTGAATGCCGTCTTGAGAATATCACTTTCCCTAATCCTCAGCTGATAATATCCAGACTTCAAGTCCAGCTTCGAATATATAGTCGATCCAACTAGCTGATCGAATAAATCATCGATCCTCAGAATCGGGTACTTGTTATTCTCTGTTAAATTATTGAGTTCCCGATAATCAATACACAGTCGCACACTTCAATCCTTCTTCTTCATGAAGAGGACTGGGGCGCTCTAAGATGACGAACTTGGACGCAAAAACCCCTGCTCTATCAATTCCTGAAGCTGCGCCTTCAACTCTGCAATCTCTTTCGGTGTTAAGTGGTAAGGAGACCGCAAAATCGGCTTAGCACCAGGACCCAACTCAATGGTGAACTCGATCTCTCTCTGAGGTGGGACAACAGGGAAATTTATGGGGAAGACATCGGCAAACTCCGACACAACCGAAACACCGACCAACCCAGGCTTAGGATTCTTAGTCTCTAGTAGGGTTAATAACAACTCGGTCCCCTGATGAGTATCGTTTATATAGGGTTTTGTGGGCTCATTTGGGCTGGTCTTCTTGTCTTTGCACACCACTTTTGAGCTGTTTTCGCTTATATTTCCCTCCTTATGTGCTTCGTGGATTGTTTGCTTTTCTCGCCCTTAGGTGCGCAATTGCGCTTTCGATTATTGGGGGTATGCACGTTGTGCTCCCCGGGGCTTTCTCCGGTAGCTTTTACTGTATTTCTTTTTGTTGGAGGGTCCTTCATTGCTTAGTTCTCCTTACTTGCAGGCGGTAAGTTTTCCCCATTTCAGAGTTATGATTTGAGGAAAATGCACGACCGTGCATTTTCTTGGCGCACGGTTAGTTTTGGTCGTGTGTTTTCTAAAGGTTATTCTAGAAAAGTGACCAGCCCGTGCAAATGCTTCACGCACAGTTTCATTGAAGCCGTGCGCGAAGGAAATGTACGGTTTGCCTATAGCCTTCTTATTTTTTTTGCGGTTTGAGTGATGTAGGCCCGCTCTTTCGAGTGTTTTGGTGGCCGACGAAACAAACGCGATGCTCTCGAATAACTCTCACGTCACACTCAAGCATTTAACGTAGCAGCGGTTTAATTAATATTATTAATAAACTAACAATTGCGGGGGGTTCGTAAAGCCCCTTAATGTAATTCGAAGGCAATAGGCCAAGGTCCTCTCAAGCAAAAAGAACCCACACAGTTCGATCGAGCGTGTTGTACCAAAAAAGAAACCACCAAAAACAAAGGATTCGGGCAAGGGTGGTTCTCTCCCAACAAAATACAAACGGGGGCCGCCACACCTCACGAACTCAAACGAAAATAAGGTAAACAGGACAATAATTAAAATAAATTTACCACAAAAAAATCAAGCGTTACACGAGCCACGCAATTTGCCAATGCCACAAGATCTATCTAAAGAAAAGAAACACATGAAGGTGGAAATTTTTGTTACCCAACCGGATTTGATGAATCCGGCTCACTCTACTAGAATAGTTCTTCAACGACTCCGCCAGAGATATGCCGGAGGGAGAGAAATTCGTCGCCTTCTTCATATCACGCTATATTTGGAAAGTCCCGGCGAAATCTTTTGAATATGGAAATAATATTTTGAAAGTGAAGGGATAGATACTACTCTAGAGGGGGGGTGAATAGAGTTATCAAATTTTGCACTAGACAAAAACTTAATAGTCTACCCAACTCCCTTGGAGTGAAATGCGGAATGAAAAGATTATAGATATAGAAATAACCCTAAAGCCTAACACAAGTGTTGTGCACAAACTCAAGCTAACTGTAATTACAGTTAAGGCTTGGAAAACTTAATCAGCAACTAGCAGACCTAGTTATATCTAATCACAGCCACAATGCAGGAATTAAATTAAACAATCCAGACGACACAAGGAATTTATAGTGGTTCCCCAAACAACTTGGGTACGTCCACTCTTCTACCAACAAGGTAGGAATCCACTCAGGTTTTTGATCAGGTGCCCTGCCACCAACAGGATTTGCTTCAGGTAGATCCAAAAACCCTTTAGACTTTTGATCAGGTGTCTAAAAACCGAACACAGGTTTTTGATCAGGTGCCCTGCCACCAAGGGATACTTTTGAAGGGAGTAATAACCCTGTACAGGAGGGGGAAAGAAGGTTAAGATGTCTTCTCTATTTTATAATAGATTAGAGAAGCACAAAGACTTGCACTGAGCTAGAAAGCTCAAGTAATCAAGGCTCCCCCTGGCTCAAAGAATGTCCAGGTGAAGTCTTGCTTCAGTGCAGAAACTCTTCAGTAAAAACTGAAGGAGAAACTACAAGAAGATAAATAAAATATAAAATGTAAATCTTCTAGCAGCTATCTTCTTCTTCTTCTTCTTCAAAAGAACTCTGAGTTTGAACTTCCTGGAAGCAGGAGAACTCAGGTTGAAGAAGAGCAGAAGAGCTTAACACTTCTCAGTTGAATGAGTATTGCTGAGAGCAGTGAACTTGGTCTTGATGAAAGCCTGAATGCTTAAATGAATAACTGGTTAGCTAGCTCAAATCCTTCTCCAAAGGATTCCTTTTATAGCAGCAACAAGCAACGGCTCTTTTCATTTGAACTGTTTGTCTTCTTCTGAAACTTGAAACCTGGGCTGCAAATATCACAAAGACAAACAAACTCTACAGCAAAATATTCTATAAAAGGGATAAACCTTTTTCAAGGAAGCTGCAGGAAGCAATCTGATAATACAGGTGCTAAATAAAATCACATCAGAGATAAACTCTTTATAGCAAAAGGAAGACTTTTCAGTCTAACGGCTATAAAGGACTGACAGCAGATAAAGTAAAATACAATGTCAGCTAATAAGACAAACAACTTTATCTGAAAAGATTTTACTCAGGCAGAAGGGATGGAGCAGATATTGCCTGGAAATATTATCATAAAACAACTGAAATAACATGCCAGATAATGTATTAATTAATTAAATATAATAAATAAATACAAAATAAAAAGGCAGACAGAAAACGTCGAACGACCCTCGGAGATCGTCGACCGACGCACGGAGATCGTCGAACTATCGGACAGATAGTCGAACGATCCAGATAGTCGAACTATCAAAGAAGATAGTCGAACCATCACAACAGATAGTCGAACTATCAGAAGATAGTTGAGCTATCAGATAGTCGACCTATCAACAAATAGTCGAACTATCAAAGCAAAACCGATAGTCGACCTATCAACAGATAGTCGAACTATCAACGCAGAACAGATAGTCGAACTATCAACAGATAGTCGAACTACCAAAGAACGACAGATAGTCGAACTATCAACAGATAGTCGAGCTATCAGATAGTTGAACTATCAAAGCTGATAGTCGAACTATTAAGGGAAAACAGATAGTCGATCTATCAGCAGATAGTCGAACTATCAGAAGAAAGGAGATAGTCGACCTATCAACAGATAGTCAAACTATCAAACAACGCAGATAGTCGACCTATCAAACAGATAGTCGAACTATCAGATAGTTGAACTATCCAAGCAGATAGTCGAACTATCAAACAAACAGATAGTCGAACTATCAATAGATAGTCGAACTATCTCAGCACACAGATAGTCGAACTATCAACAGATAGTCGAACTATCCTCGCAGACAGAATGTCGAGCAACTGATAGACGATCGTCGAACAGTTAGTCGACGATAGTCGAGCGGCGTTCGACTATAGTCGAACGAAAAAACTACTTAACCAAATTCTTCATCTAGAAAAGCGGGGACTCTACAGCTAGACCACTAACCATTGACCATAGATATTTCTTGGGTCAAGGGACAGAAGGAGAAGACTAAACTCAAATCAAACTAGGGTACCAACAATCTCCCCCTATTTGAGTTAAGTCTCTCAAAAACTTAAAACACAGAACTAGCTATAGAACAATAAAATAATACAAGAAATAGATAACAACTAACTAGCAATTATCAAACAGTCAGATAACAGTCAAACAAAATTAAGAGTCTACAGAATCTGGTTTAGAGTCAGAAGAGCTAGGAACAAAAGAAACTTTCTGCAAGGGATCAATAGCTTCTTTCTTGGACAGCTTCAAATCTTGCACACCAATAATCTTCAGTTCTGCAGCCCTTGGAACAACTGCTTCTGGATGTTTTTCCATATATTTAGAAGGATCAAATACCTCAGGACTAACCTGGATTTTATTGAGTTCCTTCATTCTGAACTTTGACATTGTTGTAAATCCTGTAGAGTCCTTTCCTTCAGCTTTGGCTTTCTTTATCTGAGCTGATCCAACAGATTCTAGAAATCGAGCCATCCTGAAATCAGGATCTAACTCTTGGCTTTCATACACATTTTCAGATGATGTATCAATTTGCTTCATAGTTTTAAATTTAACAGATAAATCTAATAAACTTTCAGGTGTACTTTTAACTTCTTGAACAACTAAAGATGGAGGAGGAGCAAATTCAGCAAACTTCTTACTTGATTTTTCAGAGAAGACAGTTCTTTTACCTTTTGAAATATCCTTAGCAACATGAACTGGTATAACAGGAGAAACCTTTCTCTTGGGAGAAGGAGGAGGTGAAAAAGTTGGCTTTTGATATATAACCTCCTTTACTTGATCTTTAACCTCAGTATCATGCCTTTGAGTACCAGTATATGATTTTCCTTGGTGGCTCTGAGAACTTTTCCTTGAATGAGGCTGAGAAGGAGCAGATTTTGCAGATGGAGCAGATGGATTAGCAGATAAATTCCCAGAGGCTCCTGCACCAGGAGGTGGAGGAGGAGGACCTCTGGGTGTCCATCTAGAAGCAGGACTATCATATCTCTTAGCTTTCTTTCTCTCCTTTTGCTGGTTTTTGGAAAACCACATCCAATGTTGGAAGTCTTTCGACTTAAGATCAATCCCTTTCAATATGTAATAGGGAGTATCATTGTCTCGATTAGGAGGAGGAGGAGCAATAGCTTTCCTTTTTCTCTTTGCAGCTTTCCTTTTCTTAGAGTCCTCAGACATATCTGAATCATCTTCATCTTCAGAATGAGAAGAGGGAGGATGATCATAAGGGTCATAGGCTTCAGATACAGCCTTTTCCTTTGCTTTCAGATCAGCTTTTTCTTTCTCTTCTTCTATGGCATCCTGAGCCAGAAGGGTATCTAAATCCAACCCTGGGGAATCATCCCAAACAGTAGATATTTCATCTTGCAAAACTTTTTCTTTCTCTTTCAGAATATCTTGTACTCTTTGCTGCCAGGCAACTCTTGCTTTCTCTTCTTCTAAACTCAGTACTAGAGTCTTTTCATCTTGACTTTTAGATTCAACATCTTCTATATCTTTTTGAACAACTAAAACATCTGCAACAGATTCTCGAACAACTACTTCTACTTGAGCAGCTATATCTTCTTTAATATAATCTGTAGATTCATGAACACAAATCTGCTAAATAAGCTAAAAGCATTCCTTCTAGGTATTCACAAATTAGCAAATCAATTGACTCGTCAATAAAACGGATGAGTGAATTACCTTCATACTTTACCAACTCCCAGGATTCATCTAGATAGGATGTAATAATGTCTTCTAGGAAACGGGCAACCAAAGGAGTGGTGAGATCTTCTAAACAGACTTTTACAGCAAATTCAGATAACATAACTGCATCAGATATTTCTTTTTCAGATAACACTGAAACTGATTCTTCTTGAGCTGGAGCAGTCTCTTCTTGAACTGTCATCACTAAATCTGTCACCGCTGAAGGATCTGCTGGAGGAACTGCTGGAGGGGAGGCTGGAAGCTCTGAGGCTGGAAGCTCTGAGACATCTTCATAGAACATCTTCCCCTGCCTGATTTCAGTGGGAACTGAAACCAGGCCCCTGGAAGAAGAGGGCTCAGCAGATTTAGAGAGGGATTGGATGGTAGCAGTCAAAGTAGCAATGGAGGAGGCAAGTGGAGCAATTGCCTCTTCAATCATGATTTTGATTGAAGGGGTAATCAACTCCAAAATGCTGGATATGAATGCTGGGGTGACTTCAAAAGAATGTGGGGGAACTGCAGATGATGGAAAATCAGTAGGAGGAATGTATTCCTGTTGAACTGGAGAACGAACAGGAGATGGAGAATGATGTGGAGAATGAACTGGAGAGCGAATAGGGGACTGACAAGGTGTTGGAGTCCTCTCAGATCCTAACAGATCAAAACTAGGATCAGATATCCTAGCCAGATGAGAAGGAATAGGAGATGCAGGAGGAGAAGGAATAACAACCGTGGTTGTATCTTGAACAGGAGAAGCAGGAAGTCGTACTTCAGCTGAAGTTGATGGAACTTCAACTGAGGTAGACGGAACTGAAGAGGATGGAACTACTTCAGTAGAAGTTGATGGTAAGGCAGAAGAAGATGATGGAAGAGAAGGATGAGCTGAGCCAGCTACTTGAGGGTGAGGAGTGACTGAATCAGTCCTTGTGTTCTCGGATGTCGCTGGAGCAACCCCTGTGAGAGCGGGCTTCACAAACGTCCTCTTCCACTTGGAGAACAAATTCGGATCCATCTTCTTGCTTGCGTTAATTGTTGTAGCAGTTGAAATCAGCAGCTGGGGATACTTCTCTTTCAGAAAAATTCCAATAACCCTACCTAGGGTAACCTCTTTCTTACTGTTCTTCTTTCTTATCAAATCGAACAAAACTCCTGCCCAATTAATCCTTTTCTGATTTACAATTGCACACATCAGTGTGAATTGTTGTCTAGTAATGTTGTCATGGGCGGAGTGCTTTCCTAGAAGCACTTTTCCAACTAACTCAGCAAGAAATTTGATCTTGAAGGGAAAATTCACCTTGAGCAGCTTCGTGGGAATGCCCTCCGCATGTCCCAGCTCAATCAGCATCCTTCCAAATTCGGGAGCATCTTGCTCAAAATCTTCTTCACCATTTATCAATCCAAATACATCAGTCAGAATGGAGGGAGTTAAAATAACCTCTTCTCCGCCAATAGAGCCGGTCATCGATTCGTCGGTGGAGGACGAAGTAAATGCCCATTCCTTAATCTCGGGAATATTTAACTTAATCCTTGTTGACATTAATCTTTCTAACCCTTGATCTCTGCATAACTGGAGGATTTCCACAATCCCTGATTCACAACAGCTGAAGGCATCGAAGTCGACACTGAATCCTGCGTCGAACTTCACAACTGCGAGCAATGCTGGAGAAATTGCCATTGAAGTGCTGGAGAATGCGCGAGAAAGACGGAGAAGATGAATCGACAGAAAATCGCAAGAGGAGGAGCAAGCGGGAAGACGGAATGCAAAAGGACGCTCTCTGTCGACGATAAAACAAAAGATCTTTTAACCTAGGTCGACTATCGGCTTTTTATTAGACCGGAGATAGTCGATCTATTTAAAAGATGCTGGACCCGATGGTCGAACGGTCGTTCGACGATCGGCCCAGAAGCAGAGTAGTCGAGCAATCGTTCGACTATTTCTGTCTTCTCAAACAACAAGCTGTCGTCATCTAGAGATCGACGATGAGCTCGACATGTTCGACGATGGTCGAACGCCGGTCGACGATCTTCAAACAGATAAGCTATTATCAACCAGAGGTCGACGATAGGCTTGATCCGTTCGACGATCTTCGAGCATCGTTCGACGATCTTCAAACAAGTTTCAACATTGGCAGATATAGTCACACTTAGTCTCTTCCATTGATCATGCCTAGTTGAACTAAAAAGAACAAATGCTTCTGTTCATCTAAGGGCTTGGTGAATATATCACCTCTCTGAAACTCAGTGGATATGAACTCAAGACAAATCTTGTTCTTTTCCACACAATCTCTCAGGAAATGGTGCTGAATCTCAATGTGCTTCATTCTAGAGTGGTGCACTGGATTTTGTGCAATTGAGATAGCACTGGTACTATCACACATGATTTTGGTATTCTTGTGTGAGTAACCATAATCCACAAGCTGGTTTTGAATCCACAGGATCTATGAACAACAACTGGCAGCTGCTATATATTCAGCCTCTGCAGTTGAAGTTAAGACAGAAGCCTGCTTCTTACAGAACCAAGAGACCAATCTCTCTCCCAGGAACTGACTAGTTCCTGAGGTGCTCTTCCTGTCAACTCTGCAACCAGCATAGTCAGAGTCAGAGTATCCAATTAACTCAAATTCTGATTTTGCTGGGTACCAAAGTCCTAGATTTGGGCATCCCTTCAGGTATCTCAAGATTCTCTTTAGAAGAATCAGTTGAGATTCCTTGGGGTTGACCTGGAATCTAGCACAAAGGCATGTAGCAAACATTATATCGGGCCTACTTGCAGTTAAATATAATAGGGAACCAACAATGGCCCTATAATTCTTTTGAAACTGGCTTGCCGTGATCATCAGAATCAATAACTACATTAGTAGCCATAGGTGTAGGCATTGCTGAAGCATCAGCCATCCCAAATTTCTTTACCAATTCCTTGGCATATTTGGATTGGGAGATGAAGATACCATCAGCATCTTGCTTAACTTGGAGACCAAGAAAGTAAGACAGCACACCCATACTACTCATCTCAAACTTAGAGTGCATCAGGTCAGAGAACCTTTTGCAAAGTCTGGGATCAGTGGAGCCAAATATAATATCATCCACATACACTTGAACTAATAGGATTGTGTCCTTGTGATGCTTGACGAAAAGGGTTCTATCAACTACTCCCCTAGTAAAGTTGTGCTCTAAAAGGAAACTAGCTAGAGTCTCATACCAGGCTTTGGGTGCTTGCTTCAGTCCATATAGAGCTTTCTGCAACTTAAACACATGTGAGGGTTGAGTTGAAGAAACAAACCCTGGTGGTTGTTCAACAAGCACCTCTTCCTTAAGCTCACCATTCAGGAATGCACTTTTGACATCCATTTGAAAGACCTTAAACTTCATGTAGGCTGCATAGGCCAAGAAGATCCTTATTGCTTCTAGCCTTGCAACAGGAGCAAAGGTTTGGTCATAATCTATACCTTCCTCCTGTCTGTAGCCCTGAGCTACAAGCCTTGCTTTATTCCTTACAATAATTCCATTTGCATCCAACTTGTTTCTATACACCCACTTGGTGCCTATGATCAGTTGGCCTTTAGGTCTTGGAACCAAAGTCCAAACTTTACATCTCTCAAACTGATTGAGTTCCTCTTGTATAGCAATGATCCAGTGGGGATCTAGCTCTGAATCATTAAAGGTGAGGGGCTCAACCTGTGAGAGGAAACAAGCGTGCATCACATCCTGTCTTAATTGGTGTCTTGTTTGCACACCAGCTGATATGTCTCCAATCACTTGAGATGTGGGGTGATCTCTAAGTATGACAATATCAGCAGGTGGGATGTGATCTTCAGCAACAGTTGGGATTAATTCCTCAGGAGGAATTTGATCTACTGTTGGTGGTTCAATAATAGCTTTTGCAATGTCTTCATCACTGTGTGATTCAGTGATCTGAAGAGTTGATAGTTGAAGAATCTCTTGAGTAGCATTAGGTACCTGCAATGAACTAGAGGAAGGAGAATTTTCCTTCTCCTTGTAAAACATCTGAGACTCATCAAAAGATACATGCACAGATTCTTCAATTTTACAGGTTGATTTGTTATAAACCCTATAAGCTTTGCTTACTTGGGAATATCCAAGCATAATTCCCATTGAAGCTTTTGCTTCAAATTTTCTAAGATATTCTTTATTGTTATTATGAATATACACTACACAACCAAATACTCTAAAATAATTAATCTTAGGTTTCTTTCCTTTAAGCAACTCATAAGGAGTTTTACACTTAAGCTTGTGTATCAGACTTCTATTTAAGACATAATTGGCTGTACTAACAGCTTCTGCCCAATAGGAGAGAGGCATATTAGCATCTGCCAACAATGTACTAGCAGCTTCAATGAGTGTTCTGTTCTTCCTTTCAACTACCCCATTTTGTTGGGGAGTTCTAGGAGCTGAGAAGCTATGTTTGATACCTTCTCTCTCACAGAATTCTTGCATGAGAAGAGAGTCAAACTCAGTACCATGATCACTTCTGATCAAGGCCACATGAGTAGAGTACTCAGTCTGCACACATAATAGAAAGTCTGTAAGGGCTTTGAAGTTATCAGCCTTAGTTCTCAAAAAGAAAACCCAACTGAATCTAGAGAAGTCATCTACAATTACTAAGGTGTAATACTTCCCTCCTAAACTTTGTACATTTATTGGGCCAAAAAGGTCCAAATGTAATAAGTACAAGATTCTAGGAGAATCACTTTTATTTACAGATTTAAAAGAATTCTTGGTTTGCTTGCCTATCTGACAAGCCTTGCATAGGCTCTCCTTCTTGTAGGGGCAAGAAGGTAAACCTCTAACAAGGTTGTGTTTAGATAACCTAGATATATTTTTAAGGTTAACATGACTAAGCCTCTTATGCCACAAAGAATTATTATTAATTGTTACTTCATTAAATAAACAGATTTTAGAATGAGTTGAATTGAAATCTACTAAATAAATATTACCTATTCTAATGCCTACTAAAACAACATTATTATTTAAAGTAATATTACAAGAAGAGTTAGAAAATGAAACCTGGTAGCCAGCATCACATAGCTGGCTGACTGAGATCAAATTGTGCTTCAGTCCTGTCATATATGCAACTCTCTTGAAAGTAACATCTCCAATTGTGATCCTGCCATAGCCTTCTGTCTGACCACAGCTTGAATCTCCAAAGATAACCTTTGGGCCGAGCTTAGCTTTGAATTTTGACAGATGATTTTTATTTCCTATCATATGCTTGGAGCATCCACTATCCAAATACCACTTATTTTGAGTGATAGGATAGGCCTTCACCTGCAAGACATTTATTTAGACAGTGTGGACCCAGGTAACCTTGGGTCCCTTGTTTTTCACATAAGAAAAGCTAGAAATAAATGAAAATGCAGGCTGAGGGTGATAACCTAATGGGTGAGATCTCCTAGGTGGGATTCTCCATGCAGATGATGGGTCAACAAACCTAGGGTTTCTATTTTCATTTAGGTTTCTACGGG
The DNA here is from genome assembly GCA_039513925.1 of Platanthera zijinensis. Classification (NCBI taxonomy): domain Eukaryota; kingdom Viridiplantae; phylum Streptophyta; class Magnoliopsida; order Asparagales; family Orchidaceae; genus Platanthera; species Platanthera zijinensis. The sequence continues at coordinate 165,934,128 of CM077082.1, read as the reverse complement.
TTTGATTATGATTTTGAAAATCATATTGAAAACGTCGATCGACGTTCGACGATGGGCGCTCAGATCGTCGAGCTTCGTTCGACCATTGAGCTTTCGATCGTCGAGCGGCGTTCGACGCTTTTTGCATTTCTTTAAAAAATTTCTTCCTCTTTTCTCTCTTAGCTTTATTTAAAGTTTTATTAACTTGGTTTACTTGCTCAGTGTTCTTCATTCCACTAGCTGAAATGAAGTTCACTGGAGCTGAAAGATTATTTTTAAGAATAATTGGGGGTTCACTAGGAGAAGCTCCTAAGCCTAGTTTGTTATTGCCTGACCTAGTGTTAGTCATGCTGGTTATTTCTAATAACTTAAGGCTTCTACCATTTAGAGATTCCTCTAACCTTTTAGACTTAGCTAACTCTATTTTAAGAAATTTAATTTCTTCACTACAAGTAGTGAGATCTTCCTTTAACTTAATATTTTCTATAGCAATTAATTCTGAGTCAACTAACTTATTTCTAAGTTCTTTAATCTCTTTTTCTGAACTAATTAAGTCTAAGCATAATGATTTAAAATCTAATTTAAATTCTTTAGAAGTGAAGTCATAAGAAGATAGTACCTCATCTTCTGTTGGCATTTCTTCTTCTTCTTCTGAACTCTCTGCAGCTGAGTGATTGCTGCAGGCATATATTGCCATCAGGAAAACTTCCTTTGCCTTCTTCTCTTCCTCATCCTCACTGGAGTTAGAGGAGGAAGATTCTTCATCAGAATCACTCCAGGTTTCAGTAATGAAACCTCTCTCCTTCTTCTTGTTCTTGTAGGAGGATGGCTTGGAGTGTTTCCTGTGCTGTTCCTTTTCTTTCCTCTTATCTTTGTTCTTCTCCTCTGGACAATCTGGTAAGATATGTCCAGGTTTCCTGCAACCATAACATATAATTTCTTTAGCAGGTGAACGGTCATACCTTGGTTTGTCTTCATAGCGTGAAGACTTCTTTCTGAATTCCTTTATCCCCATTTTGAGAAACCTCTTGGCAAATAATGCCATTAGTTCCTCATTGGATTGGCTGCCTTCAGAAGCATCAGCAGCCTTAAGAGCTAGAGATTGCTCTTTTCTTGTTGGAGTAGGGGTCTTTGCTTCAGCTTCTGCTTCCCTTGTCTTTAGCACTTGCTCAAAAGACTTGAGCTTGCCGAGAAGGGCTTCTGTGGAAATCATATTTGTGCTTCTGGATTCCTTGATAGGCCAGATCCTTAGATCCCATGTGCTAGGGAAGCACATAAGAATCTTATCATTAACCTCTGTCAATGATATGTCCTTGTCAAGGGTCCTCAGCTCTTTGATGATTGAGCTGAGCCTTATATACATGGCTTCAACTGATTCAGCATCAGTTTTCTTGAAGTTCTCATATTGTGAGATAAGGTTGGACCTTCTGTCCTTCCTTTCATCAGCTGAACCAGCTACAATCTGGTTCAGTGTATCCCACATAGCTTTTGCTGAAGAGCAGTCAGCTACCTTCTGGAATACCTCATCAGACATTGTCTGAGCCAGAATGTTCATCGCCTTGGCATCTGCTATCTTTGCCTTTTTGTACTCATCGTTATAATCTGGAGGAGGCACTGCACTCATATCAGTTGATGATGAGGCAGTGGCAACAGCAGGTGCTCTTGGGGGTCCTGACAAAATAGAAGCAAAGATGCTTTCATCAATAGAATTCATATATAATTTTATCCTTGCCTTCCAGATGCCAAACTTAGCTAAGTTGCATGCTGGAGGTCTGGTGCTAGAATAATCCTTGGACTGGGCCATGATAGTGATAGTGAATATCTATAAACTTTGGTATCTATCAGGATCTTGTGACTTAGGTGTTAGCCTATTCAGTCAGTCAACCTCCCTCTGATACCAATTGAAAGTGAAGGGATAGATACTACTCTAGAGGGGGGGGTGAATAGAGTTATCAAATTTTGCACTAGACAAAAACTTAATAGTCTACCCAACTCCCTTGGAGTGAAATGCGGAATGAAAAGATTATAGATATAGAAATAACCCTAAAGCCTAACACAAGTATTGTGCACAAACTCAAGCTAACTGTAATTACAGTTAAGGCTTGGAAAACTTAATCAGCAACTAGCAGACCTAGTTATATCTAATCACAGCCACAATGCAGGAATTAAATTAAACAATCCAGACGACACAAGGAATTTATAGTGGTTCCCCAAACAACTTGGGTACGTCCACTCTTCTACCAACAAGGTAGGAATCCACTCAGGTTTTTGATCAGGTGCCCTGCCACCAACAGGATTTGCTTCAGGTAGATCCAGAAACCCTTTAGACTTTTGATCAGGTGTCTAAAAACCGAACACAGGTTTTTGATCAGGTGCCCTGCCACCAAGGGATACTTTTGAAGGGAGTAATAACCCTGTACAGGAGGGGGAAAGAAGGTTAAGATGTCTTCTCTATTTTACAATAGATTAGAGAAGCACAAAGACTTGCACTGAGCTAGAAAGCTCAAGTAATCAAGGCTCCCCCTGGCTCAAAGAATGTCTAGGTGAAGTCTTGCTTCAGTGCAGAAACTCTTCAGTAAAAACTGAAGGAGAAACTACAAGAAGATAAATAAAATATAAAATGTAAATCTTCTAGCAGCTATCTTCTTCTTCTTCTTCTTCAAAAGAACTCTGAGTTTGAACTTCCTGGAAGCAGGAGAACTCAGGTTGAAGAAGAGCAGAAGAGCTTAACACTTCTCAGTTGAATGAGTATTGCTGAGAGCAGTGAACTTGGTCTTGATGAAAGCTTGAATGCTTAAATGAATAACTGGTTAGCTAGCTCAAATCCTTCTCCAAAGGATTCCTTTTATAGCAGCAACAAGCAACGGCTCTTTTCATTTGAACTATTTGTCTTCTTCTGAAACTTGAAACCTGGGCTGCAAATATCACAAAGACAAACAAACTCTACAGCAAAATATTCTATAAAAGGGATAAACCTTTTTCAAGGAAGCTGCAGGAAGCAATCTGATAATACAGGTGCTAAATAAAATCACATCAGAGATAAACTCTTTATAGCAAAAGGAAGACTTTTCAGTCTAACGGCTATAAAGGACTGACAGCAGATAAAGTAAAATACAATGTCAGCTAATAAGACAAACAACTTTATCTGAAAAGATTTTACTCAGGCAGAAGGGATGGAGCAGATATTGCCTGGAAATATTATCATAAAACAACTGAAATAACATGCCAGATAATGTATTAATTAATAAAATATAATAAATAAATACAAAATAAAAAGGCAGACAGAAAACGTCGAACGACCCTCAGAGATCGTCGACCGACGCACGGAGATCGTCGAACTATCGGACAGATAGTCGAACGATCCAGATAGTCGAACTATCAAAGAAGATAGTCGAACCATCACAACAGATAGTCGAACTATCAGAAGATAGTCGAGCTATCAGATAGTCGACCTATCAACAGATAGTCGAACTATCAAAGCAAAACCGATAGTCGACCTATCAACAGATAGTCGAACTATCAATGCAGAACAGATAGTCGAACTATCAACAGATAGTCGAACTACCAAAGAACGACAGATAGTCGAACTATCAACAGATAGTCGAGCTATCAGATAGTTGAACTATCAAAGCAGATAGTCGAACTATTAAGGGAAAACAGATAGTCGATCTATCAGCAGATAGTCGAACTATTAGAAGAAAGCAGATAGTCGACCTATCAACAGATAGTCGAACTATCAAACAACGCAGATAGTTGACCTATCAAACAGATAGTCGAACTATCAGATAGTTGAACTATCCAAGCAGATAGTCAAACTATCAAACAAACAGATAGTCGAACTATCAACAGATAGTCGAACTATCTCAGCACACAGATAGTCGAGCTATCAACAGATAGTCGAACTATCCTCGCAGACAGAACGTCGAGCAACTTATAGACGATCGTCAAACAGTTAGTCGACGATAGTCGAGCGGCGTTCGACTATAGTCGAACGAAAAAACTACTTAACCAAATTCTTCATCTGGAAAAGCGGGGACTCTACAGCTAGACCACTAACCATTGACCATAGATATTTCTTGGGTCAAGGGACAGAAGGAGAAGACTAAACTCAAATCAAACTAGGGTACCAACATATTTCCCAATAAGGCAGGAGAGAGAAAAGGTGGCAGGATATCGGAACTATTTAAGGAATGATATAATCCAAATATGGTGGGTAGAGAATTTATGGACGGAGGTATATTTTGAATATGGTAAATAAGGAGGAATATTGTAGAGAATACTTTGGATTAGGAAAGAGATTTGGTGTGGAGGGAAAGAGGAGAAGGTGGGGCTCAGTTTTGGTGGTGGTGGAGGGGGCTCAGGTTTGAAGATGATGAGGGCTGCTCGGGTGAGGGAGTTTTGTGTGGTGGCTGGGTCTTTGGAGGGAGGAGTTAGGTGGCGGCTTTGGAGGTTGGTGATGGAGGTGGATCGGCTAGGGTTGCTAGGAGGTGGCTCGGGTCGGTTGGGGGAGAGTGGTGGACGGTTGTGTGAAGGATGAAGAGGATGGTTAGGCTCGTGTTGCAAGGATGTAAAGAAGTGATGTAGGGAGAAGGGGAGGAGAAGGGAGGCCGACAGAGAGGGGAGGAGGAGGGTGGCTGGCGGCTAAAGAAGAAGAAGAGGAATAGAGGGGGGCCGAAACTTGCCTTGGAGAAAGAGGGGGATTTCAATCTTGAAATTGGTTTTATTTTCATTCATTAAATAGGAAAAACAAAGGAGTACATGCCTTTATATAGGCTTTACAATCAAGGGAAAAGGGCTACATGCAGCCCAACATGAAAATGAAATAAAACTCAACACATACACCATGGTTTTATAACATAACCATGTGACAAATAATACATGAAATTTAACATGAAATAAAAATGATAATTTCGAAATAAAACAACTAATAAAATATATTATTACTCAATTATTATTTATTAATATATATTATTAATAAATAATAATTGGGCTTGCGCTCCGGACGGCTATTGTGGCGACGCTTCCAAGGGTCGTCCGTAAGCATGCTGTCACCGTCATCAAAGTGTTGTGGGCCGACATCTCCATTCAAATCTACCGGGTCACCATCATCGTCAGAGGTAGGACGCTTTTTGGCAAGATATCGTGGGAAGTCGGCTCCATCAATCCTCCACCTCTTAAAAATACTCATCACTGATGAGTATGCCTGTGTGTACTCGCCTGGAAGGTCATCGGCGGGGAAGAAGAACCTGCATGGGAAAAGGTGGTCTTGGAAGGACCTCAAATACGCATTAGCCAAAGAAGGAAAAATAATTTCAACAACATCCACCAACATACCTCTGATGGAGACCGAGAAGGATAACGATCCTAGGAGAACTATCACCACCCAACCCAATAGAAAGCATAATGGAAAATATATACGAAGAGGTAGACATTTCAAGTGGCATAAAAGCATAAAGCGTAAAGTATGTAACGATGAAAATAGGAGCTATGCCCTAATCAATGGAAACTCTTAAAAGAAATGTCATGTCACCAAACTTCCGTAAAATTCGTAAAGAATAGACTAGCTGATTCGTTATTATTTCTAAGGTGCCCGGGAGAATCCGTTCATGGGTTAGACAAGCCAAAACCAAATCAATCACATAAGGATAGGAGACTTTCTGACACAAACTTGCAAGTAAATTAAAGGACGCATTTTGATGGATTAAAAGGATAAGAATGCGCCTAATTAACTTAAAACCATGTGGGGTGAACCTATGTGCAACATGACTAAAATTAATAGTAGAAAATAACGGAACTATGTCAGGTTGTACGGGTGCTTTAAATTCAAAAATTATTTCAGTGGAGCCTAACATTTTCATTTTAAATTTGGAATTAAATTTTGATTTTAAAATGTCGTAATGAATAGCCAGCAGAAAACGCTCATCACCAACTATGTTTACCCACATCCATCTAAGTAAGTCTAATGGGGAGGCAGAAATAATAAACTTCTCCAAATATAAAGGGCTAGAAATGACTAGCTCGTGTCCTAACAAATCATCTACTCGAGTTAAATGAACCGGAGGGAGAGTCGACATGGGTGATTCCGTAGGGGGAGTTAAGTCACACTCAACGTCAAAACACAGATTACTTGCCCAAGAACAAGCCTCTGGTTGCAGACCGTTAAAATCATAGGAAAAATTAAACAGTGGATTCGTCCTCATTGAAAACCCAGCGGACATGTCTTCCAATTCATTAGATATATCATTTAATTCAGAATCAGTGGTCATATCATAGGTTGGCAAAATTGTATCCGACAAAATTTCTAAACAGGTTTGGGCCTCTGGCGAAGGAGCTAACATCAAAGAAATGTCTATCGGGTCCTCAGTGCTACCATCATCCACAAATAGCCTTCCCATACTGGGTAAATCTTCCAAAACGTCACATCCTTCGCTAAACAAATCTTCCCACGAAGTAGGTACAATGTTTAAATCAGGATGGAGGGTTGGGCAAATCGAATCCCGGGGAAAATAAAAATTAGTATGACCCTCAAGCAACGATGATAATATCAATGAACTATCTCCAGGATGTGCACCACTAAGATCATCCCAAGATAAACATTCATCCCAAGGTGACTCTACCAACACCGTTGAAACATCTACCAATCCTAGATCATTCATAATAATATTATGATCCTAACTCGCACTTATCTGACTGGACTGATCTAACGGGGAAGCTAAATAAATGGGCACCTCAATATGTTCTGGGCTAGAAGAAACTAGCTCATATTGTAGCAGGTCATCACCTAAATCAGTAATAGGTAAGCTCTCAACATTGGGTGACTCAGCCGGAATGTCTTCTGACTCAGGGTCATCAGATGACTCCATAACTATCAAGGGAGACGCCGCAAAAACATCGCTAAAAGGAAGAGGAGACGATTCCTCAGAGGAGAAATCCTTGTCCAGGTCACTAGGGTAACCAATCTCCTCATCGTCACTCAAATTACCAGCGTATTCAACCTCATCCTCAGTGATGGGCACAGTCCTAGACACAGCCTTAGACTCAACAGGAGAGTCAACGACTTATTCAGGAAACTCGAGGAGAGACTTAATAGGGCCTATGGGCGTAATCGGGGTAGGATGCTCAATAGAGCCAAGATCAGGAGCTCCACTTGACACATATGTCATAATCGTTTGCCTACCTTTACGGGTAGGATTACTCTCACTCTGCGGGCTCATGGCAATCCTAGCAGTCACATGTACAGAACTCGGGATAGGGAACCTCATTATTTCCCTTACTTTATAGGTGGGTGCAGGTACGCTAGGGGTAGCTCTACCAACCGGGGGAAAGGACCTGTCTTGGGATAATATGTCACTCCTATGTTCCAGCTTGGTTCTAGTGCCATAACAATACTGGCTATCAGATTTCGGGCTAGTACTAAAGCGGTAGGGGGAATCAAATTTCGCTGAGAGAATTCTTCGCATATCCGTCAAAGCATAAGGATAGCTACCAGCACCACGCTCTTTCTATTTGTTCAGCCAAAACTCGCGGGCTTGACCTCTTAACCGCTCTCGGACTACACTAACCTTTAGGTATTCGCCCAATTGATTATATTTGAAATAGGTTTCTACCCTCTCAAGCCAGTATCTAAAATACTTGGAATCCCCATAACCATCATAGGTAAAAATATCAGTGTTTAGATAAGTCAGGGGAATACTGGAAGCGTTAACGTCGAAAGCCATTTCAGTGTGAATCGGAGAGGACACTCGATCCGGATTTTGTGCGAATGCAAAGAAAAGGGTACCTAAACAACTAATTCCAGGAAAGATGAATTGTTCCTGCTTAGCCACTAAGGTTATAATTATATAAAATAGATTTTTTTGCTGGAAAAAATATGAGGATTATTATAAAAAAAAATTAATTTTGCTGAAAAAATAAAAAAAAATAGGCCGCTATTTGCAGACCAATAATTAAATTTTAAAATAACTTAATAAAAATAATGACTCAATGAAAAATAATTTTTTTGGGGATTTCTTATTAAAAATAAGATAGAGAATTTTCAGAATTTTATTGTTTTAGATTTTGAGAAAAATTAAAAATATTAGGCCGCTATTTGCAGACCAAAAATTTAAAAATTGATTTTTATGAAATTACCATGCAACGAGTGAGTGCGTGTTAACGTGCCAAATAAGAGGGCGAGGGTGCCAATTAAGAAAATTGACGTGAACCTCCCTCTGATACCAAATTGATATAGGCCCGCTCTTTCGAGCGTTTTGGTGGCCGACGAAACAAACGCGACGCTCTCGAATAACTCTCACGTCACACTCAAGCATTTAACGTAGCAGCGATTTAATTAGTATTATTACTAAACTAACCATTACGGGGGGTTCGCAAAGCCCCTTAAGTTAATTCCAAGGTGATAGGCCAAGGTCCTCTCAATAAAAATGAACCCACAAGATTCGATCGAGCGTGTTGTACCAAAAGAGAAACCACCAAAAACAAAATATTCGGGCAAGGGTGGTTCTCTCCCAACAAAATACAAATGAGGGCCGCCACACCTCACAAACTCAAACGAAAATAAGGTAAATAGGACAATAACTAAAATAAATTAACCACAAAAACATCAAGCGTTACACAAGCCACGCAATTTGCCAATGCCACAAGATCTATCTAAAGAAGAGAAACACATGAAGGTGGAAAGGTTCGTTACCCAACCGGATTTGTTGAATCTGGCTCACTCTACTAGAATCGTTCTTCAATGGCTCCGCCAGAGATACGCCAGAGGGAGAGAAATTCATCTCCTTCTTCGTATCACGATATATTTGGAAAGTCCCAGCGAAATCTTCTGAATATGGAAATAATATTTCCCAATAAGGCAAGAGAGAGAAAAGGTGGCAGGATATTAGAAATATTTAAGGAATGATATAATTCAAATATGGTGGGTAGAGAATTTATGGACGGAGATATATTTTGAATATGGTAAATAAGGAGGAATATTGTAGAGAATACTTTGGATTAGGAAAGAGATTTGGTGTGGAGGGAAAGAGGAGAAGGTGGGGCTCGGTTTTGGTGGTGGTGGAGGGGGCTCGGGTTTGAAGAGGATGAGGGTTGCTCGGGTGAGGAAGTTTTGGGTGGTGGTCGGGTCTTGTGAGGGAGGAGTTAGGTGGCGGCTTTGGAGGTTGGTGATGGAGGTGGCTTGGCTAGGGTTGCTTGGAGGTGGCTCGAGTCGGTTGGGGGAGAGAGGTGGCCAGTTGTGTGAAGGATGAAGAGGATGGTAAGGCTCGGGTAGCAAGGATGTAAAGAAGTGATGTAGGGAGAAGGGGAGGAGAAGGGAGGCCGAGAGAGAGGGGAGGAGGAGGGTGGCCGGCGGCCAAAGAAGAAGAAGAGGAATAGAGGGGGGGCCGAAACTTGCCTTGGAGAAGGAGGGGGATTTCAATCTTGAAATTGGTTTTCTTTTCATTCATTAACTAGGGAAAAACAAAGGAGTACATGCCTTTATATAGGCTTTACAATCAAGGAAAAAGGGCTACATGCAACCCAACATGAAAATGAAATAAAACACAACACATACATCATGGTTTTATAACATAACCATGTAACAAATAATACATGAAATTAAACATGAAATAAAAATGATAATTTGGAAATAAAACAACTAATAAAATATATTATTACTCAATTATTATTTATTCATATATATTACTTATAAATAATAATTTCGCTTGCGCTTTGGACGGCTATTGTGCCGACGCTTTCAAGGGTCGTCCGTAAGCATGCTGTCGCCGTCATCAAAGTGTTGCGGGCCGACGTCTCCATTCAAATCTACCGGGTCACCATCATCGTCAGAGGGAGGACGCTTCTTGGCCACATATCGTGGGAAGTCAGCTCCATCATTGAGCTTACTGTGGTTACCCGTGCGAATTGCTTCACGCACGGGTGGATCACCCGTGCACGAAGGAAATGCACGGGTCAATGATTCTTCTTTGCAGGCTTTTGCGTAAAGGTAATATCGCACGGTTCACGCACGGCCGTGCGCCGAACCGTGCGAGACCAATTTTCTGATAATTTTCTATTTAAGTTGCAGATTCTTCCATGGCCAGGGATATTCCATTTTGCACGCCTTTTTTACTCCCTGGAGCGGGAAAACAACTCTCCAGCCCCTTTATCTCTCTCCTCAAAGGGAAGCTCTTCTGGCCACCATTTCTCCTCCGAAAGCTTGCAAAAGATCCGTATCCGACCATATTCATCTTCTCCACCCTCCAAGCTACCATCTGAGCTAATTGTTGTTGTACTTGAGAAGCCCTCCATTCAGATCCAACTAGGCGACCACGAAGAGGACGAGTTAGAAGAAGGAAGTGACAGCCCTTATGGATCCCAGATTCCTTCCGAAGACTGAGCTAGGACGAGGATTGACAAACTTCGCTTTTGGTCGAGAATCATGGAGAGCTTTCGTGCGCTCGGTTGTATTTCTTAACTTTTACTAAACTTGTCATGTTCTGAACCTGTGCTAGTAACTTGTAACTAGATAGCATTGCTGCTCGAGTTTCATCTGAGTTTGTTAATGATGCTTTAATCTTTGGTTGTGTTTGAGCCATTCTAGCCTTTGCTAGAAGTGAGCGCTTAGAAGAGGTGTTTTCGAGCCTCATTTGTTCTTTCGCTTCCGCTATTACTCTTCGGATTGATTCATCCGGGCGATGCAGTGAAGGCGACCTGCGCTAGTTCTTTATTATTTTAGCATAGGATATCCAAATCAATCACCTCCTTGTTCACTTAGCACTTGTACTCGTTTCTCAAAATGTTAAAACCCATGCTCCCTACTTGCGCTCAGCGAGAGATCGATACTCGAGGATGCTACTCCTCATTATTATGACTTGGTCATGAATGATAGTATTACCGCTAGCGCATCAAGTTTTTGGCGTCGTTGTCGGGGAGCGCAACCGTTGCGTGTTGTTTTTGCTTTTCAGTAAAAATTCTGTAGGTGTTCAAGTGCGTTTTAATTTCTTTTTGTTTGTTTTGTGAGTCCATGTCAGATCTGAACCCCGCTGAAAGGGTTGAAGATTTAGGAGTTGGCGCTGAGACTGCAAGAGCTAGAAGAGCTTGGTTGCACGCTGTTGCTGTAGAAGAGAGAATGGAAAATCCTGTCCATGGTGGAAATGGTCATGGAGATAGAGTGGTTGATGCCCACGAGGTGGTCCAACCTCGAGTAAGGATGATGAGGGATTTCACTACCCCTACAGCGGGGAGTGTTTATCCTGGGTTTGGGCTAGCTATCGTCAACCACCACTTTGTGATCAAGCCGGCAATCCTAAATATGATTAGGAACAACACCCAATATTCTGGGCTGCCGAGTGAGGATCCTCAGCTTAATTTAGCTGAATTTTCTGAAATATGCGGGACCTTCTGTTATGTGGGGATCTCTGATAAAATTGTGAAATTAAAGATGTTCCCTTTCTTGTTACGGGATAGGGCCAAGACTTGGCTACATACAATCGCTCCAGGAACTGCAACAACTTGGGAAGCCTTGTCTTCCTTATTTTTGGCTAAATTTCATCCTGTCGATAAGATTGTTAATGCACACAGGGAGATAGCCATGTTTCGACAACAGGATAAGGAGACCCTTTACAAGGCTTGGGAGAGGTTTGCCGATTTGCAGCGCTAGTGTCCGCAACACGGCTGTGAGCCCTGAAATTTGGTAGAGATATTTTATTTTGCTGTTGAACCCAATCTCCGGGCAATGATCGATTCTACTGAAGGGGGACGATTATGAATTTGGCCCTCGAGGAAGTGCAAAGGCTTCTAAGAGATACAGCCTCTCACAGCACTTATTAGACCGCTGGGAGGAACGCCTTAAGAGGGGCGAGAAATTTGTTCGATGTGAATGCCATGGCGCAACACGCTGAACCTTGCCAACCTTCTTTGGAAGGAAAAATGATGCTGACAAGATCTACCCCGCCACCAGTGCCCGTGCTGAACATCTCGTGCCAAGTTTGTGGAAACCCCGAGCACCACACTTATGAGTGCACTGCGGGGGAGCATGCTAGTGATCCGGTAGGTATGAGTTTTGAAGAACATGTTAATTTTATAATTAATCAAAACCGCGCCGCTCCTTATAACAATGCTTATAACCCGAATGCGAGAAATCACCCGAATTTCTCGTGGAATCAAAATGCTCCTGGTCAAAGATGGCAAGGAGGCCAGCATCAATTTGATGCTCAACCTTTTGGTAGTCAACCGCGACCACCTCAGGTAGGTTATAATCAAAACATGCAAGGGACATGCAAAAGCGCTTTTGAAGAAATGATGGAAAAGTTCGTGGAGATGGCTCAGTCAAACATGGCCACTCAAACCGCCTCCATGAGGAATTTTGAGACGCAGCTTGGGCAGCTTGCCCAGGTATTCTCCGAACGCACTTGTGGCGCCCTCCCAAGTGACATAGAGAAAAATCCCTGTGAACATGGGAAGAGTGCTGTAGAGGTGGGCGAGAGCAGTAGCAATGAATTAGCCGTCAAGTGCGAGATAAATGAGATAGAAACGGTAGCTGTTTGTGATTCTAGTTCTTCGTGCAACATCCTTGCCTTGCAAGATGTTGTGAAACTGGATTTAAATATCGAAAATAGTATCCAGAAATCACTTGTGCTTGCTGATGGTTCGTTTGTCAAAACTGATGGGGTAATTACAGATGTGGAAGTGAAACTTAACGGGGTTGTTGTAGTCACCGATTTTCAGGTACTAGGACCGGAGGGAAGTAACTCAAGACCCAGTTTGGGGGTTCCATTCCTGAAAGCCAGTGAGGCGACGCTATGCTTTAATTCTTGCGGAATTACCTTAGCTTCTAAGGATGAATTACCGTCTCCGCCATCACTTCCCGCTCTAGTCCCATGTAAATCTGAAAATCTGCGAAAAGTTAATGCTTTGCTATCTAACAAATTATCTAGTGCTGATAAGGCAGATGTGGTGCTGAGCGAGCAAGGTATAACTATGCAAGTGAAGAAGTTGCTGAAGCCCGTGGACGCAAAATCAAGTTCGGAGCTGCTGAGCGTAGAACGAGATAAAGTTAAGAAGGAATGCGAAATGGGCACGGCTATTGAGAGTGTGCAGAAAGTTAATTTAAAAGCTGCTATTAGACCAAGTAAATGTTGTAAAACTTTTAAGCAGGTGACGTGGGCTGATCTGCCACCCTCTGCGGGTGAGGAAAGGATGCCCTCGATTGTGGTTGGTGATTTGGATGTTACAATATCGGGCGTGAAATTACCGCCCTGGCGCTCTCCTACTATTCAGCTACAACGAAAGGAGTTGCTCTTGCGCAAGGAGCAGAGTTTTGCTCACCGACACGTTAAGGAGGAGGGTAGGGGCAAGGGAGATTTATCATATTTGGGCCCTAAAGCTTTACCCCCATTCTCATCCCGTGTATCGGGTGAGATTCATCACAAATCAGCATTTAGCTGAGAAGTGGAGGATCTCCAGAGCCGTCTCCTTTGTTCTGCTGCTTCTGTTGATCATTTTGCTTAATGCTGTTTTCGATTTTGGATTAGTTTTCCTATTGCCGTGTTATGCTTTTATGAACTGAACAATATTATATAACTTCTAATACAGGTATTTGGTCCACCTTAAGGATGGTAAAGAAAAAGGCTATTGGGAGACAACCCGAGTTTGCTGCCTTTAGCCTTATTTTGAGGCTATTGCTTGCCTTTCTTTTCTTTATTTTCTTCTTTTTGCTCGTGCTGCCTATTATTTGCTTGGTTGGAGATGTGCTTCTTGCAGGTGATCTTGTCTGGGCCGTTAGCTTATTGATCAAGTTTAACGCCAATCTTCTGGTATGCTCATCTTCGGAGCATTGGGTAACTTCTCCCCTTATCTCATTTTGATTTTAACTTCAACATATTGCTATGCTTCTTAGCTTAAGTCTGGGGGAGAGCATGTCGATGTTACCTTTGCATGTGCACTTCATTTGTATGCCAGTAGTTATTTTTAATTTATTTGTTAGTTCATTACATTGCGCATCGTTGCACCCACATAAGCGCGTGCTTAGCTTTTTGGGCGCTGCGAGTCAAGCTTGTTTCTTTCGTTAGATTTGGGAAAATTGCCATGCTGACATAGGATTATGAGATGGAGTAAAATATTGGCCTTGCTGTGTTCCTAGTCAAGCTCTCCCGTTTCATGTAGAAATTGGAGTAGAATTAATTTTTCTGCATACTTTTAGTTTTATATTTTTCTAATTGCGTAAATTCTTTTATTCTACTCAAAAAATGGTGAATCCGGTGCAAATCCGACGGTAGTTTAGCGATGTGTGTAGACAACCATTAGATTCGTATTGCTCGAGTCGGAAGGTGGATAGCCTTTCTCGTTGGCTAAGAACTTGCCCCAAGCTACTCTCGAAGCATTAGTGCATGGTTAGTTAAGCGTGAGCATGATGTTGGCCATCATTTTGGCCAGGTTGAGCTTTGTACCCGTTCCTAACATCTTATCGTCGTTAGCCCCGTTGTGCCTACCCATCCTTTTGTTTCAGCTCCACATTTTATTCACCAAAGCCTAGTAGCCAAACCTAGTTGCACGCCCAAATTGAGCTTTTTTGTTTTCTGATTTCTAATTTGGAGTGTTTGTTGGTTGTTGTATTTGTGAAAAATGTGGATGCCTTTCAATGCTTATATTTGTTGGAATTAGAAAAAGAGGGTTTAAAAAGAAAATTTTATGAAAAGAAAGTGTGAAAAAGAAATGAAAATGAGAAAAGAAAAGTTTGATTTCAAATCTATTTTGTGTTAAATTAGTTTTTGGTGTATGCGGAATACATACCCATGTTTTAAAAATCAAGTCTGGGGGTGTGGTGTACTCGCATTTATTGTGGTTAGCGGATGTATTTCTTTTGTGCTAGCTCGTTTGGGTTTTGTGCTGAGCCTTTATTTTTATCCTTGCTTACCTCACTGTAACCCAAACCCCAATACCACCCGAAGTCCTACAGACTCACTTTTAAGTCAAACTAGCATCATGGAGAGAGTGCAAACGGGCAAGCATATGGTCACCGACATTGGTGGATTCCTTTGGAGGCTGTCCCGAATCCAAATCTTTGGCAATACTCGCCTTAGAGGTTAGTCTATTTTCTCCCTACACGTGACCAGAGGATTCACTGCAATTCTGTTTTTGAGTAGTTATAGAATTTTTGTTACGCAGGCTGAAAAGTATAAATTATTTTGTATGCTTAGAAATTTTCTCTACTATATTTTTACGCCCGCAAGCGTGCGACTTCGCATGGTACTCTGAATCATAATTACTGTGTTAGTTTGTCTTTTTCTAGTCTGCAAGGATCTTCTTTGCTCGGGACGCGCAAACGGGTAAGTCTTGGGGTGTGATGAGTCCCGTTTATATAGGGTTTTGCGGGCTCATCTGGGCTGGTTTTCTTGTCTTTGCACACCACTTTTGCGATGTTTTCTCTGATATTTCCCTCCTTATGCGCTTCATGGATTATATGCTTTTCTCTCCCTTGGGTGCGCAATTGCGCATTTGATTATTGGGGGTATACACGTGGTGCTCCCCGGGGCTTGCTCCGGTAGCTTTACTGTATGATGGTTCCCTATGTTTTGATTTGGACCATGTCATCTCAATTAGGCTTAATTGACCCAAGAATTATCTATGGTCAATGGTTAGACTAAAGGTTAGTCTACCCTTAGGTTAGATTAGTTGAGATTGAATTGAAATGAAAATGGTTAAGTAGAATTGTACTCGACGATAATCGAATGGCGCTCGACGATCTTCGAATGATGATCGACGATCTCAGAGTTATATGAACTCTGAAGTGGGATCGACGATCTGCTTATTAAGATTGACGATCGTGTTTCCTTGGTCGATGATTTCTGTGAAGACATTTTTTCTTCAGGTCGACGATCTGCTTGTTCAGATCGACGAACTTCGATCTCTGGTCGACACTTTCTGTCTGCTTTTATCTATAGTCATTTCATTTGATCTTTGGTTTATTTCCTCTTGTTTAAGACATATTTTATTCAGTATATTCTACTCAAATTAATGCTTATATTCTTTTGCTTATTTGCAATATTCCTTTTGTTGCATTAATTGAGAGATTTGGCAGAATAAAGTCGTTTGTTTTATCAGAGGAAATCGTGCTTTTCTACAGCTGTAATATAGTCGTTAGGTTTTGTTTCCTGTGCCAATTTGTAAAGTCAAATTGAAAGGATATTTTTTAATATCCTTAACTCCTTTTTGGGAATGACAGAAAAGATTGTAGGTGCAGGTTTCTTTATTTTGTTTTATTTTATTATTTGGAAAGTTTTTCTAGTGCAGGGCTCGAGGCTTTTTCAAAAGAAGAGAAGTTTTTATATTATCAGTGCAGTCGGTTGAAGATAAAGATGCTCACTTACAACTCAGAATACAGAGAATAACACATACAAACATACAACAGACACAGAACCAGATATCTCAAGAGAAAAGAAAAGTTCTTCTTCTTTCTGAGTTCATCCTGTCTTCAGGAAAATCAATACTCAGAGTTCAAGCTTTCAAGAAGAAGAACCTCCCAGATTGTTGAACATTCATTGTTGCAAACTCTCCCAGATTGCAAAAGCTGTTGAAGAAGAACATTCATTCAAAATCTAGAGTCTTCTTCAAGGCTGCATCAGAAAGTCATCTCAAGTAATTTGGAGATCCTACACCCTGAAGCAAAGCTTCTTCCTGGACATTCTCAAAGCCAGGGGTAGCTTTGATATATTCAGATCTATCCACTAGCTTCTCCGAACATAGAGAAGACATATTTTATTCTCTCCTTTAACCTCCTGTAAAAGGGTTATTACTCCCTTCAAAAGTGAACTATTGGTGGCAGGACACCTGATCAAAAACCTGTGTGTTTGGTTTTTAGGCAGCTGATCAAAAGTATGAAGGGTCTTTAGATTTACCTGAAGCAGATCTACTGGTTGCAGGGCACCGTATAAAAAACATGTAGTTGATTCCTACCAGGGTGGTAGAAGAGTGGATGTACCCAATTGGGGAACCACTATAAAGCTTTTGTGTTGTATGTTGCTTATTTTAATCATTACTCTGTGGCTGTAATAGTTTTAACTAGGTTGCTAGTTGCTGTGTTAGGATAAAAGTTCAGCTGAAAATTCAGTGAGCTTCTCTTTTATTCACTACACTCATTTAGGCTTTAGATTTAAAGCTTTTATTTTTATATTCTGCAAATAGCTCTAAGAGAAGTGTTTAGAGTCTCCTTAATTTTTGAATACTTTATTCACCCCCCCCCTCTAAAATAGTAAGTTTCTTATCCCCTCACTTTCAATTGGTATCAGAGGGAGTTGGTTATTCAACAACTAAATCCTTATCAGGTTGATTTGTTGAACATACTAACACCTGAACCATAAGATCTTGTGATAAGATACTTTGATACCATATACACTCACATTAGATTCATGGCCCAGTAAAAAGATTACTCTATCACCAGACCTCCAGTATGCAACTTAGCCAAGTTTGGCATCTGCAAGGCAAGAATAAGACTTTACATGAACTCTAATGATGATAAAAAATTTTCCTCTATATTAACAGGGCCACCAACACCACCTGCTGAAGTTACTGCTACAACATCTACAAATCTCAGTGCAGTGCCACCTCCTGACTATAATGAAACTTACAAGAAGGCCAAGATAGCTGATGCCAAAGCTATGAATATTCTGGCTCAGACTATGTCTGATAAGACATTCCAGAAAGTGGCTGATTGCACCTCAGCAAAAGCCATGTGGGACTCACTGAATCAGTTTGTAGCTGGTTCAGCTGATGAGAGGAAGGACAGAAGGTCCAACCTCATATCCCAATATGAGAACTTTAAGAAGGAAGAAGCTGAGACAGTAGAAGCTATGTACACAAGGCTCAGCTCCATTATCAATGAGCTGAGGACACTTGACAAGGAGATCACATTGACAGAATTCAATGATAAAATACTGATGTGCTTCCCCAGCACTTGAGATCTCAGAATCTGGCCAATCAAGGAGTCCAGAAGTACAACAGAGATTTCAACTGAAGCTCTCCTTGGCATGCTCAAATCATTTGAGCAAGTACTGAAGACAAGGGAAGCTTAAGCTGAAGCCAAAGCATCTACTCCAACAAGGAAAGAGCAAACCCTTGCTCTTAAGGCTGATGATGAGTCCAAAGAGACTCAATCAAATGAAGAACTGATGGCACTCTTTGCCAAGAGGTTCTACAAGATGGGCAGAAAGGACAACAGAAGAAAGTCATCAAAATATGATGACAAACCAAGGTATGATAAAACCCCATCTAAATAAATTGTTTGTTATAGATGCAGGAAGCCTGGACACATTCTCCCTGAGTGTCTAGAGACAAAGCATAAGGAAAGGAGAAAGGAGAAGGAACATGAGAAGCACTATTCCAAGACATCTTCTCACAAATATAAGAAGAAAGAGAAATGTCTTGTTGTAAAGACCTGGAGTGATATTGAGGAAGACTCATATTCCTCCAGCTCCAGTGAAGATGATGAAGAAGAGAAGAAAGCTAAGGAGATTTGCCTTATGGAAATCAATGCCTGCAGTAGTAACTCAGCTGCAGAGATGACTGAAGATGAGGAGGATGAATTATGTGATGAAGACTAGGTAATTGCATCTTATGATTTTAGCTCTGATGAATTTAAGCATGAATTTAAAACTCTTTGCCTAGATTTACTTAGCCCAGAAAAGGAGATAAAGTTGCTTAGAGATAAACTAGCTGGATCAGAATCTCTATCTAGTAAAAACATTAGGTTAGAATCTGAACTCACTAGATCATCTGAAAAAATTAAATTTCTTAAATTAGAACTAGCTAAAGCTAAGAGGTTAGAAGATTCACTTAATGGCAGAAGCCTTAAGATGCTCGAAATCACAAGCACTGCCAACACTAGGACAGGCAACAATATGTTAGTCTTAGGTGCCTCCCCTAGTGAACCCCCATTGCTCCTTGAATACAATCTTTCTACTCCAGTAAAGTTTGTTTCTGAAATGGGAATACACAACACTGAGGTCATTCAAAAGGCTAAGAAAACCTTAAATAAGTTTAAGAGAGACAAAAGGAAACAGAAATTCATAGAAATACAAAAATCGTCGAACGCCTATCGACGATCGTTGCACCCATCGTCGAACGACAATCGACGATCTCTGAACTCACTTGCTGGGCATAACTACGTAGTAATGAGTGATCGACGATCTCGGCCTGAGTCGTCAAACAGATATCGACGATCGTGGAATCCAGAATCCTTTTCTGTGAACCAAGATCGACAATCTGGGTACCGATCGTCGAACATCGATCGATGATCAGAACTAAATTTCCAGAATCACAACAATGCTCACAGAAATAATAAGTTTAATAGAAACCCTAGGTCTGCTAATTGGATTATGCCACCTAGGAGATCTCATCCCTTAGGATATCACCCTCAACCTGCATACTCTTTCATTTCTAGTTTTTCCTATGTGAAGAACAATGGACCCAAGGTTACCTGGGTCCACAATGTTTAACTTATCGTATTACATGTGAAGACCTATCCTATCACTCAGGACAAGTGGTATTTGGATAGTAGATGCTCCAAGCATATTACTGGAAACAAAGAGAACCTTTCAAGCTTCAAAGCCAAGTTGGGACCAAAGGTAGTCTTTGGTGATTCCATCTGTGGTCAGACTGAAGGATATGGTAAATTCACCATAGGGTCAGTGACTTTCAAGAAGGTAGCTTATGTTACAGGACTGAAGCACAATCTCATTTCTGTAAGTCAGTTGTGTGATGCTGGCTACCAGGTTTGGTTTTCTAATACTCTGTGCAATATTACTTTGAATAATAAAGTTGTACTAGTAGGCATTAGGCAAGGAAATATTTATATTGTAGATTTTAATTCCACCTCTTCTGAAATTTGTTTATTTAATGAGGTGAGTTGTAATAATACTTCATGGCATAAGAGGCTAGGTCATGTTAACCTTAAGAATATATCTAGGTTATCTAAATACAACCTTATCAGAGGTTTGCCCTCTTGCCCCTACAAGAAGAAAGGCCTATGCAAGGCTTGTCAGCTAGGAAAACAAACTAAGAATAGTTTCAAAGCTATAAATAAAAGTGATTCACCTAGAATCTTGTACCTATTGCACTTGGATCTCTTTGGTCCAATAGTTGTACAAAGTCTAGGAGGGAAATTCTATACCCAAGTAATTGTAGATGATTACTCTAGGTTCACTTGGGTGTTCTTCTTGAGAACTAAATCTGATAACTGTAAAGTTCTTACAGATTTTCTACTTTGTATATAGACTGAGTACTCTACTAAAGTTGCCTTGATCAGAAGTGATCATGGTACTGAGTTTCAATCTCTTCTTATGCAAGAATTCTGTGAGAAAGAAGGTATTAGGCATAGCTTCTCTGCTCCTAGAACTCCTCAACAAAATGGGGTAGTAGAAAGGAAAAATAGAACCTTGATTGAAGCTGCATGAACATTGTTAGCAGATGCTAATATGCCTCTATCCTTTTGGGCAGAAGCAGTTAGCACAGCTAACTATGTACTGAATAGGAGTCTGATATATAAACTAAAGGGGAAGACTCCCTATGAGTTGCTTAAAGAAAAGAAACCTAAAATAGATTATTTTAGAGTTTTTGGTTGTGTAGTTTACATTCACAACAATAACAAAGACTACATTAGAAAGTTTGAAGCAAAGGCTTCAATGGGAATCTTTCTAGGATATTCCCAAATAAGCAAAGCTTATAGGGTATTTAATAAATCCACATTGAAAATTGAAGAGTCAGTACATGTATCTTTTGATGAAACTAACATGTTTTACAGAGAGAAGGAAACTTCTTCCAGTAACTCTTTGCAGGTACCTGATTTGTGCAAAAATTTGGATGAGCTGAAACTCACTCAGGAGATTCAACCTCAACCAACTCTTCAGATAGCTGATTCAGACAGTGATGAATACCAAGTAAAAGTGATTGCAACTCTACCAACAGCCAATCTAATTCCACCTGGGGAATTGATTCCAACTGCTGTTGAAGATCACATACCACCAACTGATTATGTCACACTTAGATATCATCCTACATCTCAAGTGACTGGAGACATTTCAACTGGTATGCAAACTAGACATCAACTAAGTCAATATGTGATGCTTGCTTGTTTTCTTTCTCAGATTGAGCCCCTAACCATAAAAGATGCTGAGCAAGATCCCCACTGGATCATTGCTATGCAAGAGGAGCTAAACCAGTTTGAAAGGTGTAAAGTTTGGAATTTGGTCTCAAGACCAAAAGGTCAACTGGTTATAGGCACCAAATGGGTGTTTAGAAACAAGTTGGATGCTCAAGGAATTATTATAGGGAATAAAGCAAGGCTTGAAGCACAGGGCTACAGACAGGACGAAGGCATAGATTATGATCAGACATTTGCTCCTGTTGCAAGGCTAGAGGCAATAAGGATCTTTCTAGCCTATGCAGCCTATATGAAGTTTAAGGTGTTCCAAATGGATGTAAAGAGTGCATTCCTGAATGGAGAGCTAAAGGAAGAGGTATTTGTTGAACAACCCCCTGGTTTTATTTCTTCAACTCATCCCTCACATGTTTTTAAGTTGCAAAAAGCTCTGTATGGACTTAAGCAGGCTCCTAGAGCATGGTATGAAACTTTAGCTAATTTCCTATTAGAACATAAGTTTGTTAGAGGCATAGTTGATAGAACCCTTTTTATTAAGCACTATAAGGACAAGATCCTGTTAGTTCAATTTATGTAGATGACATTATATTTGGTTCCACTGATCCCAATCTATGCAAAAGGTTCTCAGACCTAATGCATTCTAAGTTTGAGATGAGTAGTATGGGTGAGCTGTCTTATTTCCTTGGTCTCCAAGTGAAACAAGATGCTGATGGCATCTTCATCTCCCAATCTAAGTATGCCAAGGAATTGGTAAAGAAGTTTGGGATGGCAGATGCTTCAGCAATGCACACTCCTATGGCTACTAATGTATTTATTGATTCTGATGAAAAGGGCAAGCCTGTTGATCAGAAAAATTATAAGGCCATTGTTGGTTCCCTATTATATCTAACTGCAAGTAAGCCTGATATAATGTTTGTCACATGCCTCTGTGCTAGATTTCAGGTCAACCCCAAGGAATCTCACTTGACTCTTCTTAAGAGAATCTTAAGATACTTGAAGGGATGCCCAAATTTAGGAATTTGGTACCTAGCTGAATAAGAATTTGAGTTTATTTGATACTCAGATGTTGCCTATGCTAGCTGTAGAGTTGACAGGAAGAGCACCTCAGGGACTTGTCAGTTCCTAGGTGAGAGATTAGTCTCTTGGTTTTGCAAGAAGCAGGCTTCTGTTTCAACTTCAACTGTAGAGGCTGAATATATAGCAGCTGCTAGTTGCTGTTCACAGATACTGTGGATTCAAAATCAACTCTTGGATTATGGGTACATACACAAAAACACCAAAATTATGTGTGATAGTACCAGTGTTATTTCCATAGCACAAAATCCTGTGCACCATTCTAGAACTAAGCACATTGACATTAGACACCATTTTATTAGAGACTGTGTTCACAAGAATAAAATAAATCTCGAGTTTATACCCACAGATCTTCAGAGAAGTGATATATTTACAAAGCCTTTAGATGAACAGAAACATCTATTCTTTTTGAATCAACTAGGCATGATGAATGGATCAGACTAAGTGTAAAAATCTACTAAGTTGAAATCTGTTCTAAGATCGTCGAACGGTGTTCGAAGATAGTCGAATAAGTTGAGCGAAATCGTCGACCCTTGGTCTACGACAGCTCTTTGCTTTTAGAGATAGAAATCATCGATCGATGATCGATGACTCTGCTCCGGAAATCGATCGTCGATCGACGATCGACGACCGATTCTCCTGATCTTCATTCAGAGATCGATGACTCTAGTTTATTTCTAAACGATCATCTATTAAGGTCTGAAGATCGTTGATGGAGCTCGCCTTTTCGTATTCTGCTTTCAGGACTATTTCGAGCTCTCGTCCTGCGCTTTCTCCCTCTCTCTTCTTGCGATTTCTCTCGTCGATTCCATGGCGATTTCCTCTACAACCCTGTCCGTGATGAAGTTCGATGTCGGTTTCAGTGTTGATTTTGATTCGTTCTGCGATTGCGAACAAGTTTTCCGAGAAATGCTGCAGTTATGCGATGATCAAGGTCTCAAGAAACTAATGTCTACAAAAATCAAACTCCACCTATCAGAAATAAAGGAATGGGTTTATACATCTTCTTCAGATGAAAAAGCAATGACAGGAACCATAAACGGTGCGGAGGTAATTCTTACTCCCGAAATTCTGACTGAAATTTTTGAGTTAAAGAATAGATCTGATGAGTATGAGAAAGATACTGCTGAGTATGGTAGAATGCTGTTAGAGGTGGGACATGCATAAAGGCATTCCATCTAAGCTCTTGAAAGTAAATCTATCTGTTGGTTTTAAGTTCTTGGATGACTTGGTTGGAAAAGTGTTGCTTGGAAAGCATTCAGCCCATGACAACATCAACAGGCAACAATTTGTTTTGATGTCAGCAATACTGAATAAGAAATCAATCAACTGGGCTGGATTTATATTTGAATTGCTCAGGAAAAAGAACAACAAGAAAGAGGTGACTCAAGGAAGGCTGATTGGGTTCTTTCTATCAAAGAAAGCTTCCCAACTGTTAGGCTCTACTCCTACAGCAATCAATGCCAGCAAGAGAATTGATCCTTCTCTGTTTGTTAAGTGGAAAAGGACCATTCAGAAATCATCAAAGGCTGGGTCTGCCCCTATAACATCTGAGGGCACAAGGGCTCCTGAAGCCACTTCCCACCCTAGTGAAGAAATTCCTGCTTCATCCTCCTTGCCATCAACGTCCATTGAAACTCATTCTTCTCCTGTGAACCATCCATCACAATCTGCTTCTCCAACTCCAGCTCATCTAGCTGAGATACCAAACTTTAACATAGATTCCATGTTCAATCTGCTTACTCCATCTCCTCATCATTCCCCAGCTACTTCAAATCATCAATCACCCTCTAATGATCATCCATCTCATCACAATTCCTCAATTGATGAAGCCCCGGCTCAGAAGAATATCAATTCTGATGTTTCCCTATCTATCATTCCTCCATCATTTCAAATTACACCAGAATTCATTGCCAATATCCTAGACCTCATTACTCCATCCATCAAAACAATGATAGCTGAAGCCATTTCCCCCTTGCTATCTCCATCTCTTCACTTGCTGCTTCCATCACTGCCCTCTCAGCCCTTTCTTCATCTATGGGCCTGGGTTTAGTTGCCACTGAACCCAGGCAGGGGGAGATGCTCAATGATGATGATTCAGGCTCTGCTTGTAACATCCCATTTCCGGCTAGACCCCTAGGAGTCAGTTGGTCGTGACGGAACCCTCGGAAGCCCAAAATTGGAAGTAAAGCGATCAATATATTCGGGTCACGGGTTGGTCACGCCCGTGACCGGCCCGTCACGCCCGTGACCTGGGCGTATCTACTTCGACGATCGTCGATCTCCACGAGACGATCGTCGAACATGCTGTCTGGGCATGTCACGCCCGTGACCAAGATGTCACGCCCATGACTATGGGCGTGACCCCATCGACGATCGTCGATCGCCGTGAGACGATCGTCGACCTTGCGGCCCGGGCATGTCACGCCCGTGACATGAGTGTCACGCCCGTGACCTAGGGCGTGACCAGCCTTCGACGATCGCCGACCTCAATTCGACGATCGTCGATCTCGAAATTTGCCGTTCGGGCATGTCACGCCCGTGACCTAGAGGTCACGCCCGTGACCCAGGGTGTGACCAGCCTTCGACGATCGTTGATCTCGATTCGACGATCGTCGACCCAAATTCTGCCGTTCGGGCGTGTCACGCCCGTGGCACAGGTGTCACGCCCGTGACAATCGACCGACGATCGTCGATCTCAGTTCGATGATCGTCGAACCTAGAATGGGCTACCCGGGCCTGTCACGCCCGTGACCTATGTGTCACGCCCGTGACATTGGCCGAAACGACGGTTCAGGCCCGAAATAATTCTAACACGCGTGGAAATAAATGCTGGTTTGGGAAGTTACACCAGGAGTAACTTCCGGCCGTTTTCCTTCTGTAATTATATAATAAATAAGGAAAAGGTGGTCCAATAGAAAATCGCCAGCTGGACACACCTGTTCAGTTCCGCCGTTTCTTATCCCTTCTCTGTAACCGAAACGTTAAAAGGGAGGAGCCTTCATGACCATTAAGGCTTAAACTATTCACCTTCCCGCTTTTCTAACTTATAAAAGCCAACCTGGAACCAGAGGAGAAGGTTACACGCTCAAGTAAACGGAGCAGATCCTTGTTCTTGCTGTAAGAGGAGTTCAGCAACGCCACCACCGCGCCATGGCACCCCGTCGCTCTTCTCGCCTTCAAACCGCGAACAAGGTCCTCCTCCTCTCCTTCTCTCATGCTTAGATCCTAGGAATGTTTAAAAGTTGATTTCATGCCCAAACGAACCGGAGCCAAGCTTCAAAATTTCAGAAATTTGCCATTTTTCATGGACTTTTGGAGCTCTCGGGTAGGGCGGCGCCGCCACCTCCGGCCACCCTAGCTCCGGCCATGGATAGCCCCCACCACCGGGAACAAATGGGTGATGTTTCCCGGTGGTGGCGCCGCCTCAGGCCGCCGGGAAATGGGCCGCAAAAACCACCTGCGCGGGTCTATTTTCGGCTCAATCGGAGAAGATGAACAGCCTCCGTTGGATCTTGCTTTAAGATTCGTGCAACCCATATTTTCAGATTTTTCTGTATTTTAATAAAACAGTTCACTGTAGAAGGAATTTATGCCCCTTCTGGGCATCTACTGAAAAAGTGTATAACATGAAAGTTGTAGGTCTTTTGAATACCTACAATTTGATATGTAGTGGTGAAAAATTGGATGAGGAGACTGCCCTGTAGAGCCTTTTTAGTAAGGGTATGTCCTACAACTAGGGTAGTTTTCTTCTAAAAATTATTTAGGCCCTTTAGGGGCATGTTCATCAAAAATGATCAACATGAATATTGTAGGCTTTTTAATTATCTACAGTTTGATATGTTATGGAAAATTTTAGGACAAGTATTCTGACCTGTAGGGTCATTTTTCTAGGGTAGGTCCTACAAATAGGGCAAATCTTTGAAAAATTCCCCACACCTAACCCTTGGTCCAAATGCATTGAATTTTGGACAGGGGCTTAATCTCACCTAGACCTAGCTCCTGTAAAAATTGGAACCCATTTAAAGAAGTTTAACCTAGGGTTTTGCCCTAAACCTAGAGAAGCTAGGGTAAGGTAGTTGACGGGTCAAATCACCTCAAAAGTCTCCAAAATTTTGGAGGCATGTTTTTAGGGTTATCATTTAGCTCTGATAAAAATTTCAGCCCAATTGGGTTTGAAATGATTGGGTTTTGATGTGATCAAAGATTGGTCCTTAAAGGGGAAAATTAGGGCAAGGGGTTGTTGGGGCATGGTGGGTCCAATTCTCACCCAAATGGGTTGGGATTTTGGCCAGAGCCCCAGGGACAGAGAAAACACCCCCTCATGGAATTTGAGATGGTTTGGTGTGGGTTTGCCCTAGGATCCAAGTTCAAACCTTAAGGGTTGATCTATGGGGTTTGTGAAGGACATATGGTTTTATGACTTTGTATGGATCTAGAGTTTAGTCCATGATGTTCTAGGGGTGGAATTATGCCCTAGGAAGGAGTTGCATGGTATGGGTACTTAGTCACATCACTTAATTCTAATTAAACAAAATTAGGTCTTTATATCTTATGGAATGGATGATGAGTCAAAGGATTTTAAGTTCATGTAAAATTATGATAGATGATGTTAATTTTGATATATTGAACAGTAGTTATTGTTTCATGAAATTTAAATAAGTTTTCATATGGGTACCTTAACAAAAGTACATAATCGTAGAATCTTGGGAGAAATAATTTATGTGGTATTATGATTTAGATTTTAATGAAATTGTGTACATCATGTTTTTAGGATATATTAAACCTCTGGAAATTTTATCATGATTTATGGGATAATAATTAGAGTACTTCCTTCACAACTTAGCAAATAGAGATTTTTACTTAGGAATTATTTATGAAGTAACCAGTCATTTAAAGTTTGTGAAATTTAGTCAGAGGAGTTTTAATATCATATTACATCTCAGTGAATTTTTATGGAATTATTTGAATTATAAATTTAGGGGTTGCTTCATTAAATGTTATTGCCCATAAAAATTTAGATAAATTCAATTTGGTATATTAAATGCAAATAAAATTATTAATTTTGGTCAGAGGACTTTTCTGATGATTATCAAGGCTCTGTAATTTTTACATAATTTTATGATGATTAATTGTTGTACTTCCTTCATTAAATATGAATTGTGGAATTTCGATGAATAATTTAATTAGAGGATAAATACTATTTGTAAAATCATGGGAGTTAATATTTAGTAATAATTCACTGTTATACAGTAACTATAATTTTTGGATGACCAATACTTGAGTAGATCATGTAGTTCATGTTCATTATCACCCATGGTCAATTATTTGGAAAATTAATTAATTATCAATTTAATTAGGAAAAATTATAATTTTCTGGATTTAGGCATATTATGACATGGTAGATTCCCAGTAATTATTACAAGGGTTTTGGAAGAGAATTTAATGGACGTTCTATCATGGGCAACGTATAGGGTAGAAGGGTATGTCTGGTGTGAAAAAGGCATGAACAGTGTTAGTATGGGACTTGGATATAAGGGTGGAGTTTTATACCTTATAGGCTTGGGAAAATGAGCATGGAATTCATCATTGGAGATTATGATGAGTAAAGATGTGTTTGGCTAGCATAGGAGGTGCTCGGGGTAGACGAAAGATCGTCTTACCCTAGGAGTGGAAGAGTCAAGTACACTAGGGTTAGATTCATTATAACACTAAAAAGGGATTGGGTAAAGGGTAGACAACCAATAACAATAAGTGCCTTGCGAAAGGGAACTTCGGGCCGTAATGCCGCCGTCTTGGTTCCTAGTGCCCCTTGAGAGCCCTTCACGGGGTATGCCGGGGGCAGTCCTGGGCTAACGTAAATCTTAAAATAAACGAAAGAGTAATTAGCCTAATAGGGATTCACATTGCACACACTCATTAGTTAGGGTTGGTAATGGTTAAGTCGTCCCGAGGTGTTCAAGGGGGCGCCGTCCCGTGGTGTTCTAAGGGATGAAGTCTGGAGAGGAGCCGGACGGTTTAGTCCGGGGAATTTGGTCTCGAATGTGGTTAATACGGACGGTTTAGTCCGGGAGTTTGACACTTTAAATTGTTATATATTAAACTGCTGCATGTGCATAAAAATAGGAAAGATTAAGGTGGTGGGTTTTCGATATCGGGGAGTTCGATTGCACCGACACCGATATCGTTGACTCGGCAAGGTGACTAGCACTTAGCCAAGGTTAAGTCCGGCGGACCAGTCGGCAAGAGTACGCAGGAGTCCGCCTCGTGCACCAGGCGTTGAGGGCGTACGATAGGTCAGACCAGTGGTGCTTTTACTGGTTTTGAGGTGGGCGAGGCCCAACCCACCGCTTCCGTTTGCCACTACGGGAGTATCCTGGGAGTTATCTCCAGAAAGGGGGAACTAAAGGTTTGTGTACACAAAGTTGGGTGGGTGAGTTGCACTGCATGACATAACATACCCACCATATAGCTGCATATCATAATCATTCATAACAACCTTGACACCTAAAGTATAAGTGGAATGGGACGCTTATACTTTAGGACTTGCAAAACGACCCCTTGGTCTATAAGCTTGTGTGGGCAAGTTTATAAATCAAAGGTTAATTTCAATATATATATATGCTGCTGTTTGATAACCCCCCAACGTATAAGTGGTATGGGACACTTTATACGATGGGAGCCTTGCAAAAGACCCCTTGGCTTATGCGTACTCACATAAGCGAAGGTTTAATTTCTTACTTACTTCCTTTCTGTTATACCTATTACAACATTTGAATTGCTCCCCGAATGCACAACTGCTAGTTAGGTCCACCGTCATCTGCTTTTGACTACTCTCCACTTTCATGTCCTCCCCTTTCTTCCTCTCCGCCCGGTGCCTTAGAGCGTGGGGGAAGGGGTGGGGGATGATAGGGCTTAGTCTTTTAGACTAACGGTTTTCGAACCATATCATATTAGGGGATCGTGGAGCCCAGCCCGGAGGAGCAGGCCAGGAGGCCGGTACGCTTGGAGATGGGGCAGTCTAGCACTGGAGTCCAGACTGCAGGGACCGTGAGTCCTGACCTTTAGTAGAGTTTTAGTTTTTTGCTTCCGCATTGAGTGATTTTGTAGTGAGGACTTGATGTACCGGGCATGAGCCCCTATATTTCTAGTATCTTTGTACTCTGATGTTTTCTGTGGACACTCCCTTCGTGGAGTTTATATATATGTGATTTTCTTCTGGTGGACTTGCTTACTCTTCTTGCTTGCTACTTATTGTGATCGAAAAGGCCGGCAGGATCGGCGCGTTGTAGTGACGACCTTCCCGGGTGCGAAGGTGTCACCGCAAAGCGGCGGTTCTGGGCATAAGACACCGGGTTTTCAAAAAAAAAAATGGGGTCTTACACTGCTTGGGCTCGTTAGGTTGTGCAATCTCCAACAGCAGTGGAGCTAGAAACATGTTCAGATGCAGTTCCAGATGAAGTCTTTCCAGATTCAGTACAGAGGATAGTTATAGATATAGATGCTCCAGTAGTTCCAGATGAACTGGATGCATTTCTTGATTCTGATGATGAGTCTTCTCTCTCATCCCTTGGAGACCATTATATCTTTTAGTCCTCCCCTTGTACATTTGATCCCCTTCAGGCCATTGTGTGCTATCAGATACCAATGAGCCTTCAGATTTTGGACAGTTTTATTATTTCTGAAGCAATAGCTGAAGCAGCCTGTGCCTTCAAATTTTGTCTTGAGGAGATTTCCACTCCTGTAGTTGCCAGATATCTAGAAGGGATTATTACCTCCTTCTTAGAAGCTAAGTGGAATTCAGTAGAGTCTTCAGATAAAGGTGTGTCAGTTGCTATTCCAGAAGTTGAATCTGCTGTATCTTCTGCGCCCTCTACTCTTTGGGATGACACCCCGGTCCAGATTTGGATTCTCTCTTGGCTCAAGATATATTAGAAGAAGAAAGAGAAAAGGCTCTTTTGAAAGCTAAAGAACAAGAAGAAGCTATGCTAAAAGATATTGATGATCTGTATGCAAAATCTCAGTCCTCACATTCTGAGGATGAGGATGAAGATTCTGATGATTAAGAAGGTAATAAGAAAAAGAAAAGGACTGCTCAAAAGAAAAGGAATGTCATAGCTCCAGCACCACCTAACCCAGATCATGATATTCCATACTATATTCTGAAAGGAATTAATCTAAGAATTTTGAGGCTTGGATGTGGTATTCAAAAATGCTCAGAAAGCAAGGAAGAAGAGCAGGAAGAACTCTCCTCCTCCCAAGGGGATTCAGAGAGGTCTTCCTCCTCCTCCTCCCTCTGCTGGTGCTTCAGGAAATGTTGCTCCCAGATCTTCTGCTCCTTCTACCAGACCAAATAAACCATGCATCAATCAAAGGAAGGGCAGGCAGCCTCCTCCCAGAAGGTCTCATGATTAGAGGCAGACTAGGCATTCAGACAGTAAAAGAGAGCAAGTAAAGGAAGTTTTATATCAACAACAAACTTTATCTCCTCCTCCATCTCCTAGGTCTCCTCCCAAAGCAAAATTGTCACATTCAAAGGAAAAAACTTGCTCAGGTCAAGCTAGTAGATTTCAAAAGAAAAAGAGTTATATACTCTGACAAATCAAGCAAGAAATATGCTGAGTATACTCCTCCATCTAGTCTTATGATTCAAGAGCACAAAGATTCAAATGTCAAGCAAACTCAAGAGCAAACTGAGAGTTTTCTAACTCAATCAGTAAAATTTAAGGCTGTAAATCCATTGAATCCAGATGATGAAAACACTTATGAAAGTCAAGAGCTTGATCCTAACTTCAAAATGGCTAGACTTTTAGAATTGGTGGGAACTGCTCAGATCAATAAAGGTAAAGATATCACAGGATTTTCTATTATGTCAACATACAGAAAGAAAGAATTGGACAGATTCCAAGTCAGCTAAGAAGTTTTTGATGCTTCAAAGTATATGGAAAAACATCCTGAAGCTGTTCTCCCTAAAGCTGGAGAGCTAAAGATTATTGGAGAGCAGGACTTGAAGTTATCAAAGAAGGATGCATGTGATCCTATAAGAAAAATCACTTTCTCTCCTGCTACTTTTATTCCTCCTTCAAACTCTGTTGATAAATGTCTGTGATGTTTGTTCTTACTGTCTAATTTATTCTAATCTATTTGTTGTTGTTTATTCTTATCTGCTTGCATTATATTTGTTTTTGTTTGAGTGACATCACCCAAATAGGGGGAGATTGTTGGTTCCCTAGTTTTGATTTGGCCCATGTCATCTTAATTAGGCTTAATTGACCCAAGAATTATCTATGGTCAATGGTTAGACTAAAGGTTAGTCTACCCATAGGTTAGATTAGTTGAGATTGAATTGAAATGAAAATGGTTAAGTAGAATTGTACTCAACGATAGTCGAATGGCGCTCGACGATATTCGAATGATGATCGATGATCTCAGAGTTATATAAACTCTGAAGTGGGATCCACGATCTGCTTATTCAGATCGACGATCGTGTTGCCTTGGTCGACGATTTCTGTGAAGATAGTTTTTCTTCAGGTCGACAATCTGCTTGTTCAGATCGACGATCTTCGATCATTGGTAGATGCTTTCTGTCTGCTTTTATCTATAGTCATTTCATTTGATCTTTGGTTTATTTTCTCTTGTTTAAGACATATTTTATTCAGTATATTCTGCTCAAATTAATGCTTATATTCTTTTGCTTATTTGCAATATTCCTTTTGCATTAATTGAGAGATTTGGCAGAATAAAGCGGTTTGTTTTATCAGAAGAAATCGTGCTTTTCTACAGCTGTAATATAGCCGTTAGGTTTTGTTTCCTGTGCCAATTTGTAAAGTCAAATTGAAAGGATATTTTTTAATATCCTTAATTCCTTTTTGGGAATGATAGAAAAGATTGCATGTGCAGGTTTCTTTATTTTATTTTATTTTATTATTTGGAAAGTTTTTCTAGTGCAGGGCTCGAGGCTTTTTCAAAAGAAGAGAAGTTTCTATATTATCAGTGCAGTCGGTTGAAGATAACGATACTCACTCACAACTCAGAATACAGAGAATAACACATACAAACATACAACAGACACAGAACCAGATATCTCAAGAGAAAAGAAAAGTTCTTCTTCTTCCTGAGTTCATCCTGTCTTCAGGAAAATCAATACTCAGAGTTCAAGCTTTCAAGAAGAAGAACCTCCCAGATTGCTAAACATTCATTGTTGCAAACTCTCCTAGATTGCAAAAGCTATTGAAGAAGAACATTCATTCAAAATCTAGAGTCTTCTTCAAGGCTGCATCAGAAAGACATCTCAAGCAATTTTGAGATCCTACACCCCTAAGAAAAGCTACTTCCTGGACATTCTCTAAGCCATGGGGAGCTTTAATATATTCAGAGCTATCCACTAGCTTCTCTGAACACAGAGAAGACATCTTTTATTCTCTCCTTTAACCTCCAGTAAAAGGGTTATTACTCCCTTCAAAAGTGAACTATTGGTGGTAGGGCACCTGATCAAAAACCTGTGTGTTTGGTTTTTAGGCACCTTATCAAAAGCCTGAAGGGTCTTTAGATCTACCTGAAGCAGATCTACTGGTGTCAGGGCACTTGATCAAAAACCTATAGTGGATTCCTACCAGGGTGGTAGAAGAATGGATGTACCCAATTTGGGAACCACTATAAAGCTCTTGTGTTGTCTATTGCTTATTTTAATCATTGCTCTGTGGCTGTGATAGTTTTAACTAGGTTGCTAGCTGTGGTGTTAGGATAAAAGTTCAACTGAAAATTCAGTGAGCTTCTCTTTTATTCACTACACTCAGTTAGGCTTTAGATTTAAAGCTTTTATTTTTATATTCCGCAGATAGCTCTAAGAGAAGTGTTTAGAGTCTCCTTAATTTTTGAATACTCTATTCACCCCCCCCCCTCTTGAGTAGTATCTTATCCCCTCACTTTCACTATATTTCTGTTTTTCTGGAGGGTCCTCCATTGCTTAGTTCTCCTTGCTTGCAGGTGGTCAGTTTTCCCCCATTTCAGAGTTATGATTTGAGGAAAATGCACGACCGTGCGTTTTCTTGGCGCACTGTTAGTTTTGGTCGTGCGTTTTCCATGGGTTATTCTGGAAAAGTGACTAGCCCGTGTGAATGCTTCACGCACGGTTTCTTCGAAATTGTGCGTAAAGGAAACGCACGGTTGGCCTGTAGCCTTCTTGTTTTTCCTGCGGTTTGAGCTTACTGTGGTTACCCGTGCGAATTGCTTCACGCATGGGCGGATCACCCATGCGCGAAAGAAACGCACGGGTCAACGCTTCTTCCTCGCAGGCTTTTGTGTAAAGGTAATATCGCACGGTTCGCGCACGGTCGTGCGCCGAACCGTGCGAGATAAATTTTCTGATAATTTTCTATTTAAGTTGCAGATTCTGCCATGGCCTGGGATATTCCGTCTGGCCCGCCTTTTTTGCTCCCTAGAGCGGGAAAATAACTCTCCTGCCCCTTTTTTCTCTCTCGTCCAGGGGAAGCTCTTCGGGCCACCATTTCTCCTCCGAAAGCTTGCAAAAGCTCCATCTCCGACCATCTTCATCTTCTCCGCCCTCCAAGATACCATCTAATCTACTTGTTGTTGTACTTGAGAAGCCCTTTGTTTAGATCTGACTAGGCAACCATGAAGAGGACGGGATAGAAAAAGGAATTGACAGCCCTTCTGGATCCCAGATGCCTTCTGAAGACCGAGCTAGGACGAGGATTGACAACCTTCGCTTCCGGTCGAGAATCTTGGAGAGCTTTCGCGCACTCGGTTGTATTTCATCACTTTTACTAAACTTGCCATGTTCTGAACCTGTGCTAGTAACCTGTAACTAGATAGCATTGTTGCTCGAGTTTCATCTGAGTTTGTTAATTATACTTTAATCTTTGGTTGTGTTTGAGCCATTCTAGCCTTTGCTAGAAGTGAGCGCTTAGAAGAGGTGTTTTCGACCCTCATTAGTTCTTTCGCTTCCGCTATTACTCTTCGGAGTGATTCATCCGGGCGATGCGGTGAAGGCGACCTGCACTAGTTCTTTATTATTTTAGCATAGGATATCCAAATCAATCACCTCCTTGTTCACTTAGCATTTGCACTCGTTTCTCTAAATGCTAAAACCCATGCTCCCTACTTGCACTCTGCAAGAGATCGATACTCGGGGATGCTACTCCACATTATTATGACTGGTCGTGAACGGTAGTCTTACCGCTAGCGCATCCCCCGCCCCCTCAAGAACGGCTAACTTAGTCTCGTCTTCGGTGTTTTGCCCTAATGTGACCCCTTTGAGTGTAATCAACATATACATACTGCTCCGAAAGTCAGTCCCTGCATAAGGTCAACCCACTGACGATCTTTAATGACCTTGCTTCCATTTGGTTCATATATACATAATCGATACAATGGAAAGCACTAGGACGAACCACACAAATACCTTAGATGCTAAGGTGCTAGAAGCCCTACAATGAACAGTGCTCTATACAACCAAGATTAGAACAAAGCCTGCCTTACACAAGTCATATACCAGTAAATAATCAAGTCATATGTATAAAAGTTATAAACTAAACTGTACATGTCATCTCGTCCCTTTGCTTAGGCCCTTCTGCCTTTTTATTTGTCTTCGGAAGCCCACCCTAATAGTCACGGGGCTATATGTCCCGGATTGCCATAGTTATAACAGTAGATTGGGCCTCCATGCACAAATGTTGCTCCAGACCTGGTCTCCTTTGCCACTGGAGTACCACTCCGACATTCTATAGCAATATGTCCTATCTTGCCACACGTATAGCAAGTAAGTGGAACTCGCCCTGTATCTTCTCCTTACTTAGCTTCCTTTGTCTTTGGGGCATCAGCACGACAATTGCGGGCAAGGTGTCCTGACTTGCCACAAGTATGGCAAGCATATGGAGATTGACCAATAGATGTTCTAGACCTCTTATGCCACCTCCTGCAGTATTCAGACTTTGCAAAAACTGTCGAGTCTGGTACCCTACACACAGGCGACTGGTGGACTTTTCCTAAATCTACTTCCAACGATCTAGCCGACTCCACCAATGCTCGGAATTCTAATAACTTTTGTCCTACCAATAGAAGTCGTAAATCATCGCGCAGACCGTTATAAAATCTATTAACTATAGTCTTCTCATCCAACTAGGACTCAGCCTCAACTGTTCTCCTAGTTTATTGGTATGTAATCTTTCAATAACCCTTGGTTATTTCTTTTTATTTTGTAATAGAGGTTTTGTGCATAAAATTTTGGGACGAAACTTTATTTTAGGGGGAGTGGCTATAACGCCCCGATTTTTCGATATCTGGTTTAATTCGTTGTCTGGCGTGTTTATGACGTTAGGGCGTTACGTTGACGCATTTTCGGCATATGTCATTGTTAGAGCATGGTTTTAGCTCTTAGGTTTTATGTGTGTGCCTGGGTTTAGCCTGTTTGTAAGATTCCCTAGTTAGTCGGGTCTGTTTTGGTGACTCGATGGAGCCTCTTTGGGAATGCATGTGTTTTGGCTTCGGGAGGTGTTTGCCCGAGTTTGGTTTGTCGAATCTTAATTTTGACTACGTCATTGGGTTCGTAGTGTCGATAATAAGCTACGGTGTGATTTTCTTAGAAATCCGTGTTGGCGTGAATTTTAGGTCGTTTGGACCATTATTTAAGAATAAATTATTATTATAATACTTATATTTCTAAGTATAAATAGCCTTGTGAATAGACAAACCCTATTCATCATCTCCTTCTTGAAACTGTTGGCTGTTACGGGAAGAGCGAGAGCGGCGGTCTCTTCTAAGCTTTCGGCCACCGATTTATGGGGTGTTGGTGCTCGAAATCATCTTTGGATAGTAGATCCGGGTAAATCTCACCTAGATCTACGTTTCTAGGTAAGTATTTCCCGTTTCGTGAAATTTTGGGTGTTAGGGATTTCTTTTTGACCCTCTTTCATCCTGAAAAGTTTTAGGAATTGTTGCTTAGCTGGTTTTCGGCCAGTTCCGTTAGGAGGAGTGCTGGTGTTGCCAAGTTCGACAATGTTTAAGGCAAGTGGTGGTTTTCCCCTTGCTTGTTCTTTATTCCTTTTATTTTGATTCTCTCCCTATACAGAAATTGAGATTTTCATAGGGTATGTCCATATAATTTCCGGTCAAGGGCCATCCGTCTAAACAATTTTAGTCTAGGAAAATTCGTCGAGTGTCGGAGTGACTGTTAATCTTGTCCTAGATCTATCAAATATTTATGATTTGAGTATTAGTCATGGGCGAGATCGCCATCAATGTCGAGAAGAAGAAGTGGAAGGAAATCTGATTCTTTCCATTTTTACTGTTAAGCATTGTCCCTCATACCCCCTCCTTTTTAGTCAAATGTGTCTTATATGACAGGTTAGGCTAAGTCATAAATTAATCCTTGATGACAGTAGGTTAATTCGTCGAATTTGAGGCTTAGATTTAGGCAATTTCGTCGGGCAGGTTAGGCGTTGAGTATAGCCTTAGCACTAAAGTTCAGTTTTTAGCCTAAGTCCAAAAGCGTTGAGTGCACTCAACGCGGCGTTGAGTGCACTCAATGCGACGTTGAGTGTGTTGAATGCACTCAACGCTTTGCTGAGAGGTCTGCGACGCTAAGCGTAAAAGGGTTGAGTGCACTCAACGTGGCGTTGAGTGTGTTGCATACACTCAATGCCATCAGAATTTGACGCTAAGTCAAAAGGCATTGAGTGTGTTGCATACACTCAACGCGGCGTTGAGTGTGTTGAATACACTCAACGCCATCAGGAAAATCTTGGAATCTAAGTTAAAAGCATTGAGTGCGTTGAGTGAACTCAACGCAGCATTGAGTGAGCTGAATACACTCAACGCCATCCAATGAAAGTTCAGTATTAAGTTAAAAAAATGTTGAGTGTGTTGAGTGCACTCAACGTGGCATTGAGTGAGCTGAATACACCCAATGCCATCCTGTAAAAATATGCCTAAGTGTGAAAGCATTGAGTGATTGTTATACACATAACGCGGCGTTGAGTGAAGCTAGTTTTGTTGAGTAGTCTGGTCGGCGTCGAGTGCATTGACTGCACTCGACGCGCCGCCTAGTGTAATTGACGCCTTTCCCATAAACTTGGTAAATTTCTCCAATTCGACATATTTCCTCTAATAGCATAGTTTTGCTAAGTTTGAATCGTCGTGTTTCGGTCGAATCCGTCCAGTTTCAGTTCTATGGGTGTTTGGATATAAGGTTGGGTTTGGTTGGCTTTTTTCGTGAATCATTGCACCTGGGTATGTTTTGGTCGGTTTTTGGACTGTTGGGTTGTGTTGGACCAGATGGCCAACATAACAGTGTCATTTTGAGACATTTGGGTCAGTTAGTTCGGTTTGGACAGTTTGGTCCCGACTCTGACCCGGTTGTTTTACTAGTGTTAATGATTCACGTGTTGGTGAGAGTTTAGTCTCATTTTCTTCCTCTTATGGTTAGACTTATGCTATATCTGCCTACTCTCACATATGTTCTCGGAGCATGACTCCGTTCGCACTTCGTGCAAATTTGTTACCTTTGAATATTATAAGTTAACTCTTTCTTTAATGGCTTCTAGTTAGTTTACTGTGTTTTAACAGCTATTTTGGGTTGGGTTGGTAATCTTACTACCCCTTTTATTTACTGACAAGTTTGTTGCCACTTGTTTATTTTCTTGCTCAGGTATTCTTTTCTTAAGAATGCCTCAGGTTCAGGGCACTAGCCGGTTAAGAGGCTAGGTTGGTGTTGATAGTGGACTACTGTGTTGTAGAGGTCTTCCTCACTATTGTGAGGTAGTTTTGTTGTTTTCTTATTAGTACGGACATACATGCTCAACAGTGGGTTCGTGTCAGGTTGTTGACGCCCACTGGTGTTTTTCTTTTGGAAATGCTAATTACCTGGCTAAACTGTTAGTTTGCCTATTTTGTGGTTATTTTACTTGTTCTCTAGGAATATTTTATGTTATGTTGCATGTTAAATATTTTAACTTATAAAAACATTACTACTAGTATTACATACATGTTATCTTTCTAAAACAAAAATCACTATCTTCTAGCTAACGTAAAGACTATTTTCATACTTATACTAAACCTAAAATCTTGCATACCATGAGTTGTCCTTTGGGATGTTTATACTCATGAAGGGTGTTAATCAACATAATCAAAGTATTTTCCGCAGTGTATAAGTATAATTTTCTAGTTGATTCACTGTGCCGAGGGATACGACTATCTAAACTTAAACTTGTTTTTGCTTAATAACTTATGGATTTAATATAAATTGTAGAGTTTGGAGTCTTGCCTCAGCGCCTGCAGTTATCCCCTACACGGCATGGCATCACAGCGCGTATTTTCTCTTACTCTGATATAACCTAAATGTTGAGAAAATGTGGGTTGTGACAGTTGGTATCAGAGGGATGGGTTGTTAGATAATTGGTCGAGCAACCGTCTCTAGTTAGTGTTAGTTATCTTGTGTCATTTCATACACGCATCGATGTGTCATCAGTACGTCTTGGCTGAAATTCGAACACTACACTCATAAGTATGATAAGAAGTATACAGGGCATATTATGTAGTATGGGATGCATAATATGTGTTTGTATATGGATCCACCATAGGTGGCAACATGTGACGGTTATGTAGTATGGGATGCATAACCACCATCACATGGGTGCCCATTAGCACGTTTTCTTTTTTCGTTGCCTGCGATGTTATGTAGTTTGGGATGCATAACATTTCATATGTACGCCACTCATAACATACATTAAGGTTTTTTTTAGATTGCATAGCACAACATGCATGACATAACATTGCATCAGCACACGTGTCAATCTACAGATTTACATGATGACATATGTACACACATGGTTTTAAAGTAAAACAAATTAAAATTCATGCATTCATGGTATATGCACATGAGTTAATAAGATGACGGTATATCATCCTAAGTTTAAGCATTTCATCATTTATAAAATTCCCAAAGCAAGTTAATAGTATGAGCAAGTACTTATGTATGTTTTGTATGTACTAGGTAGTTTGGTTCTAGCGGTTAAGCTAGGTTTTGATTAGTTGTTTATTGTGTTATTAGAATGTTGAGATGACCTACGATGAGGTCGACTCCCCAGTCAGAGGGCGAGTCGTCTGGTGCTCAGAATGAGGTCGTGATAGAAGAATTGCGACATAGCAATGAAGCTTTGTCTAGTCAAATGTTGGAGGTGCAGTCACAGATCCAAGCCTTGTTTACAGTCATTGCAGGACAGCCGCTTAGAGTTCAGGACCTTATTATGGGTCAAGGTTTTCAAGTTCCTCCTACTCCTCTGGTGCCCCCAGTTATGTTGCCGCTAGAGATGAATTTCATCTTGTAATTCCAGCGATTAGGACCCCCTACCTATAATGGTAGGGCAGACTTCATGGCTTTGGATGACTAGATTATAGCCAACG
Source organism: Platanthera zijinensis (assembly GCA_039513925.1). Taxonomy (NCBI): domain Eukaryota; kingdom Viridiplantae; phylum Streptophyta; class Magnoliopsida; order Asparagales; family Orchidaceae; genus Platanthera; species Platanthera zijinensis. The sequence continues at coordinate 165,894,527 of CM077082.1, read as the reverse complement.
AGGAGATTTTTTTCGTACTCGGGAGTTTCTGTTGACAAGAGAGTGAGGGTCGCTGCTTATCAACTCATGGGACTTGCAAAGAGCTGGTGGCTGAGGGAAAAGGAGAACTTGAAGGATGAATGTTCATAGTATGTCTTCAAGGAGCTTTTGCTGAAGAAGTTTCTGTCGTCGGTCGAGCGAGATAGTTTGTTGAATGATTTCCTGCACTTAAAGTAGAGATGGCTCACGTTGAGTGAGTATGAGGTGGAGTTTAGCAACCTGAGCCGGTTCGCCCCAGATTTAGTTGTTTCTGAGGCCAGCAGAGTTAAACGTTTTTTGGGTGCCGTGTCCTGCTCGGGTAATTTTGGAGATCGTGTTATAGGGGTGACACGGCCGGATACACGGCCGGGTACACGGCCGGGTACTGTGTGACACGGGCATGTCAGGCTTGATACGGGCGTGTCAATGCCCGTGTTCTGGTTTATTTTCAGTCGGTTGTGCACCGCTTCAGGAACACGACATGTGACACGGGCGTGTCACAACCCGTGTTCGGCCCAGGAAATCAACTTCAGGGCTGATCAGAGCCGTTCATTTTCTTTTACCAAGATCCAATGGTCTGGGCTCTTCCCTGGGTTGATAAGGCCGGGATTGAAGAGGAGAAAGCTCATTTTAGTTTCATCTTTCTCTTTCTAAAGTTAAGAGAGAGGGGAGAGCAAAGTAAGGAAGAAGAAGAGGAATCCGGCCGCCGGTGGTGCTGCGGTGGTCTAAATCGCGAGCCGAGTTCGGATTTACGAAGGCAAGGCTGCTACGAAGGCTTTCATCCATCTCAATTCTCTCCATGGCTCTGAGGCAAATTCCAAGGGTAAAGATTTCCGTCTTGGACATGTGAAGTCCTACTTTCCTGCATTTGCATAGGGAAAACCCGTCCCCGCGAGTGTGCGGTGGGTTGTGGGATCCCTTGGGGTAGATATGTGAAGTCCCCCTTGTTAGAGTCCTGAATTGGAGTACGGATCTAGGCATGTTGTGTGAAGCCCATCTTGACGTGTTGGTATGGATTGGTGATGCTTGTTTGCATTCGGAGGAATCTCCGAGAATTTGATTGTTTGTGTGCAATCTGTGGTGCATACCTGTTGCTTGGTGCAGTAGGAAGTACTGGAGGAAGTCCAGGAAATTGTGCGAGTTTGGTTCAACTCTTGTGGTGGATGGGCAAGGTGAAGTTGTTCCCACGTCAGTCCAGTCTTGAGTCTGACGATGTGAGCAACAGGATAGGCGGATCTGTACCCGTGTTATGGTTGTCTAACCTTGGGTGCTTAAGGCCCTGTTAGGATCACATAGCGAGAGTCGACGGCTTGCGTGCCGATCAAGACTATAATGATCATTGGTGGGATCCGGTGTTTCCGGTACACCCGAATGTGCCCTGAGTGCACGGAGCGTCGGGCCGTCGTGCCGACGTTCGTGATATGTATTGACTGTGCTGTCGTGCACGTCTTGCGTGGTTTGCTATATATATATCATATTGGAAATTGCTATGCAGGGATGGAATTTCGCTGCCCCGTGCCAGGGGCAGGGTCGTTATAATTGGTCAGCTGAATGCTGACCGTTGCCCTGTTTGCCACCGCTTGGTGGATTCGTTCTTGCAGGTGCTGGAGGTGCTGGTTCGAGCGGGACTTAGCGGGCTGAAGCCCAAGCTGCGTTGCTTCCCTCGAAGGCTTTGTTTTGTTTCTTCTTATTCATGTGTGGCCGGTCTACGTGCCGATGTCTGTAAACCACACCTTGTTAAGAGAAATTTGTAAGGCCTTAAGGACAGATACTTTGGTTGTATACATTCCTATGTTTTAGTGGACAGTTCTTGTTTTGCTTGAGTTCAAGTTTTTCAATCGTGAAGCTTCCGCTAGAATGCTCTATGTTAGGATGCATTGGTTTTGATATTATTTCGTAGCGTCTCCGCCTATTTGTGGAATATGGTGTGGGGCCCCGGCCGAACCCTCTATTATATTCTTCTTGACGGGTAGAGGTGTTATAAGTTGGTATCAGCTTGTTGGTCGATCTCTTCCGAATTCGCGGACGAATTCTTGTGAGAGGTGGCGAGCACGTGTCAGTATTATCGTTATAACACTTAACTTGAACTCAAGAATTGTCCACTTAGGAATGCAAATACACTTTTTTGTTGAACCTGTGTATTCTTTTTGTATGTTTGTCATTTTACTTGGTCGCTAAATTGTGTGTTTTACACATATAGGTGATTAGAAGTGTTGCGGGTCAATCCGAACCTCAACATTCTATAGAAAGTGCGGCACCAGCTGAGGTACTTGCTGTAATGAATGCTCAGCAGGCTGGGCAGTCACATCCTGTAGTGGTGCCAACGCATGCTGGTGTACGGCAAAAACCAGTAGAAGCTGTAGTTGATCCGCGGGCAGCAGATCAACAATTGAAGCAATTCTTGAGCTTCAATCCTCCACAATTTACTGGGGCAGGGTCACCGGCCCAAGCAGAGGATTGGCTTGCAAGGATCAAGAGGATCATCAGAGCGATCACGGTTGAGGAGGGACAGAAGGTTATGTTTGCCACTTTCCTACTGGAAGGAGAGGCTCGTTTATGGTGGGATGAGATTGAACTGCATCACTTGGCCGGTAGACAACTTGCAGAAGTCTCGATGGACGAATTTTCTTGGTTGTTCTTGGCACAACATCTACCAATGCAGCAAAGGATATCGATGGAAATGGAATTTCAACGGTTAACTCAAGGAGATCGTAGTGTGGATGATTACCTACATGAGTTCACACATTTGGGAAGATATGCGAGTACAATCTTCGCCGAAGAAGAGCGTAAGACTAGTAGGTTTTATGCGGGACTGCGAGATGAGCTGCGGTATTTGCTCTCGAGTTCTGTGAGTCAGGGATTTCAAGCCTAAGTCTGTACGGCTCGGTCTTTGGATACGGACATGAAAAGAGGGCAGGAAAAAGGGACCTTGGCTGTGACAAAGCCAGAGTTCAAGCCGCCGCGTCCGGAGAAGTTTGGGTACCGTAAGAGATGGGGAAAGAAGTCCAAATCTACTGGACAAGCTCCTTCTGCGACTGTGACAGAGACATCTAGGTATGGATCTCGTGCTTATTTTACGTGCGGGAAGTTGGGACACTTCGCACGTGATTGCCGAGTTGGTCCTCCAAATGGTGACAAGAAGACGGGAGCGTCTTATGTGGAGAAAGGGAAGACTGTGGTGGAGTCTTCTGCCTCGCACACGCAGCCCAGGGTCTTTAACCTTGGACAGCAGGAGGCCATTAAGCAGGCGGATATCGTCATAGGTGCGTGTAGTTTTTAATGTTATTTTATATTGTGTGTTGTGCTTGTTTTGAGTGTGATGTTTTAGGGTTTGTCCTTATACGAGAGTATCCGGCGCGAGCACTGTTTGACACAGGTGCTTCACATTCGTTTCTGTCTGAAGAGTTCGCCTTTCGTGTCGGGGTACCTATCCGGACCACGACAGACAGTGTAAAGGTGTTGTTACCTAACGGATGTTTGATATGCGCGGATAAATCTTGCGGTCTTGAGGTCAAGATAGGGAGTCGGGAGTTCAAGGTGGAAACATTAGTATTGCCGATCAAGGAATTTGATATAATCGTTGGTATGGACTGGCTGTCAGAGTAGCGTGCCTGTATAGATTGCACTTCAAAAGAGGTCACACTTGGGAAGAATACCGAACAAGAGACCAAGTTCATTGGTATACAAGGGTTGAGTGGGATGTTGTTATCTGCTCTCCAAGTCGTTAAGGCAGTTCGGAAGGGTGCGGAGTTGTTCTTCACACCCGTAGAGGCGGTGGCGCCGAAGGCCAGTGTGAGTGAAGTTGTAACACCCCAAAAAGACCCCAAAGGACTCAAAATGACTTTTGAGGTACAGGAAATTGTACACGGCCTGGGACACGGGCGTGTCCCAGGGCGTGTCAGGGGTACACGGCCTAGGACACGGGCGTGTCCCAGGGCATGTTCAGGTTAGTCGACGATTGGGAGTCGACGATCGTCGAGCCTGGGACACGGCCTCCGACACGGGCGTGTCCCAGGGCGTGTTCGAATTAAATTTCGAAATTGGCCTATTCGAGTCATAATAGTACACGGCCTTGAACACGGCCGTGAACACGGGCGTGTCAGGTGGGACACGGGCGTGTCCGATGCCGTGTTCCGACCCGTGTACTGGGTGCAGCTCGATGAAGCAGGTTTGACACGGGCGTGTCTCAGGTTTGACACGGGCGTGTCAGGTTCGACACGGGCGTGTCGATGCCCGTGTTTTGCAGTCGGTTCAAACTCCGTGTGCCGCTTAAGGGTACACGGCCTGTGACACGGGCGTGTCACAGGCCGTGTCAGCCAAAATTTGGGTTTTTTGGGCAGATCGTGGCCGTTCAGATTCTCTCTTTATATCCAAGGGCTCAGGTGATTCCTGGCTGGATTAAATTCGTCAAGGAAGAAGTCATTCTTCATTTGTGCTTAAGGAAGAGAGAAAGGAGGAAGAAGAAGGAGGAGGAGAGCAAGCCACTGGCGGAGTTCCCGTGGTCCAATTCGTGATCCGAAGCCGGCGTTGTGAAGGCAAGGCTGCTGCGGTTCTTTCTCACCGGCTAGTTTTCGATGGCTCCGAAGAGATCGACAAGGGTAACGATCTCCCTCCTTGGACATGTGAAGTCCTTCTTTTCTGCATTGCATAGGGAAAACCCTTCCCCGCAAGTGTGCGGTGGGTTGTGGTGTTCCTTGGGGTAGATATGTGAAGTCCCCCTTGTTAGAGGCCGGAATTGGAGTACGGCTCTAGGCATGCTGTGTGAAGCCCATCTGGATATGTTCTGGATTGGTGATGCTTGTTTGCATATCGGAGAAGGCTCCGTGATTATGGCTTGTGATGCCTTGTGCCTACCTGTTGCTTGGTACAGTAGGAAGTACTGGACGATGTCCAGGAAATGAAGAGGGTTGGATGCAACTCTTGTGGTCGTGTGTTGCCACTTTGTGAGTGGTTGAGCCGTTGGGCTGCAACTCGATGAAAAGGCAGATTGCCGAACAGGAAAGGTGAAACCGACCCGCGCCTATAAATAGCCATGGATACTTCCGTATTCGAGGTGGCACGGTGACTTGAGCAACGGGGGGTGGCTGATCCGTACCTGCGTTAGGTCTGTCCGACTTGGAAGCCTGGTTATAGGTTTTGTTGGAGCGCCTAATGAGAGTCTCAGGCCCGCGCGCCGGAAAGACTAGAATGCTCAAATACCGTGTAGACGGTGGTGTTGACCCTGGTATTCCGGTACACCAAGAATGTGCCCTGAGTGCACGGACTGTCGGGCCGTGTGGCCGATAGTTGTGATGGCTTGAATGTGCCTGTGCGCACATAGTTGCTATTTGATGATGCCATGCTTGCAGGGAAAGAATGCTCATGCCCCGAGAAAGGGTAGGATTGTTATAATTGGGTCAGCTGAATGCTGACCGTTGCATTGTTTGCCACCGGTTGGGTGGATTGTTCCCGTGCAGGTGCTGGAGAGCCAAGTGGTAAGTGATGGGCTGAAGCCCTACTGCTGTTGCTGCTGCTGCTGCGGCTAGCCCTTGAAGGCTAAGCGAATGTTTTGGTTGTTCTCTTTTACTCATGTATGGCCGGCCTGCGCGCCGAGGTTTGTAAAACATGGTGTATGTAAAGAGGAACTGTAAGGCCTTAAGGCCAAACCTTTGTTGTACATTCCATGGTTATATATAAAGGTGGTTTATATATTGGACATTCCGGTTGAGAGTTCAAAGTTGTAACTTAAAGCTTCCGCTAGAATGCTCTGAGTTAGGATTCGTATGGTTTGGTATTATCCTGTGACCTCACCGTCTGTTTGTGGCATATAGTGTGGGGCCCCGGCCGGACCTTCTACTATACGTCATTTAACGGATGGGGTCGTTACATTTTGGTATCAGCTTTTGTCGGTCTTCCTCTTTCGAATTCGTGGTCGAATTCTTTTGTGGGGTGGCGAGCACGTGTTTGTGCGACCTGCTGTAACGCTAATGAACTCTGGAATGTCCATTAAGGAATGTACAAAATCTTGTTTGAGGAATCTGCGCGTTCCTTTTTGTGTTGTTTTGCTTGCTTACGTTCGCTAATGTGTGTCTTGTCCACCTATAGGTGACACGTAGTGGTGCTGGGCAGTCTGAGCCCCAGCGCTCTGATGAGAGTGCGGCACCAGCTGAGGTGCCAACACCTCCTCCATCTGCGGAAACTGTTCGCTTAGTTGCTGAGGCGCTATTTGCCATGATTCAGCCGACCGGGCAAGCGCAGCCGGCAGTAGTGCCAGTTCGTGTTGATGTAAGACCCGAGCCGGTTGAGGCTGTAGATCCACGAGCAGCTGACCGACAGTTGAAGCAATTCATGAGCTTCAGTCCTCCTACGTTTGCGGGAATGGGATCCCCAACGTAGGCGGAAGATTGGTTATCGCGTGTCAAGCGGACAATGACAGCGATCAGGGCGGAGGAAACTCTAAAGGTCACCTTGGCCACCTTCATGCTTGAAGGAGAGGCGCGGTTGTGGTGGGACGAGGTTGAGGTACACCATTTGGCGGGCAGGCAATTAACGCAAGTGTCGATTGAGGAGTTCTCTCGAATATTTCTGGCGAAACATGTCCCAGCGGCGCAACGCATTGCGATGGAAAATGAGTTCCAACGGTTAAAGCAAGGGGAAGATAGTGTGGATATCTACTTGCATGAGTTTACCAGGTTGGGACGATATGCGGGTACAATCTTCGCGGATGACCAAAGGAAAATGAATCGGTTCTATGAAGGATTGCGGGATGAGTTGCGATTCCTGCTTTCGAGTTCTGTGAGCCAAGGGTTTCAGGCGTTGGTTGATACTGCGTGCGCATTGGAGAAGGACATGCGGCGAGTGCAAGGGAACAAGGGCTTGGTTGTGTCAAAGCCAGAGTTTCAAGCACCTCGCCCGAGCAAATCGTTTTACCAGAAGAAAGGGGGCAAGAGGTCCAAGCCATCTGGGCAAGTGACTACGACCGTTGTGTCGGGAGCGACATCAAGGCCGGATGCTCGTACATGCTATAACTGTGGCCGGGTGGGGCATATAGCTCGTGACTGTCGGGTTGTGCAGCCCAAAGGGGAAAAGAAGACGGGTGCGTCGTATGCTGAGAAGGGCAAAGCGGTGGTTGATTCCTCTGCATCTCAGGCGCAGCCCCGAATCTATCAACTTGGCCAGCAGGAAGCGATTAAGCAAAGTGACGTCGTCACAGGTACGAGTTGAATTAGTACTTGTTGGTGCTTTTGTTTTTGGTTATGTATAGCTTGTGCATGTGTGTGTGCTGCAGGCTTTGTCCTGATTCGGAATAACTTGGCGAGAGTCCTGTTTGATACGGGTGCTTCGCATTCTTTTCTGTCTGAGGATTTCGTATCTCGAATTGGGGTACCAAGTCATGTGACGGTGGATAGTACAAGGGTGCTATTGACGAATGGCTGTGTGATGCTTGCGGATAGGGCTTGCGATGTGGATGTGCAAATAGGAAGTCGGGATTTCGGTTTGAGTGCAGCTGTGCTACCGTTATCGGAGTTTGATGTGATCTTTGGTATGGACTGGCTCTCGGAGCAGCGTGCCTTTATTGATTGCAACTCCAAGGAGATTACACTGGGCCAGAATACCAGACTTGTGACGAAGTTCGCTGGTATGCGAGGAGTTGGCGGGACTCTGTTGTCTGCACTCCAAGTCGTCAATGCTGTTCGGAAGGGCGCGGAGTTATTCTTCACGCTAATTCAGGCTGTTGAGCCAAAGGCCAGTGTCGGTGAACTGCCAGTTGTGTCAGAGTTTGCCGACGTGTTTCCTAAAGATCTTCCTGGGTTACCACCCCAGCGGGAGATTGACTTCGCTATTGAGTTGGTGCCAGGTGCGAAACCTGTGGCCCGCTCTCCATATCGCGTCGCGCCAAAAGAGATGGCTGAGTTGAAAGTCCAATTGCAAGAGTTGTTGGAGCAGGGATATATACGCCCAAGTATGTCACCTTGGAGCGCGCCTGTTCTCTTTGTGAAAAAGAAAGACGGTAGCTTACGGTTGTGTATTGACTACCGCGAGTTGAATAAGCTGACGGAGAAAAATAAATATCCGATTCCGCGGATTGATGACCTCTTTGATCAGCTGGCAGGATCAGCGGTCTATTCCAAATTGGATTTGAAATCGGGATATTATCAGCTAAGGATTCGGGAAGGTGACATTCCCAAGACGGCATTTGGAACACGCTACGGTCATTATGAGTTCACGGTAATGCCGTTTGGCCTATGTAATGCGCCTTCGGTATTTATGGACCTAATGCATCGAACATTCCGAGAGTACTTGGATTTGTTTGTTATTGTGTTTATCGATGACATCTTAGTATACTCTCAGTCGGAAGAGGATCACGCAAACCATTTGCGGTTGGTTTTGCATACCCTGCGGAGGAATAAGATTTTTGCCAAGTTCTCAAAGTGTGAGTTCTGGCTCTCTTCAGTAGCCTTTTTAGGCCATATGGTAAGCAGAGAGGGTATCGCGGTGGATCCGTTGAAGATAAGTGCCATCCGAGATTGGCCAGTGATGTCTTCAGTGGCCGAGGTCAGGAGCTTCCTTGGACTTGCGGGCTACTATAGACGGTTTGTGGAAAACTTCTCACGGATTGCTTTACCTCTGACCACGCTAACGAGAAAAGATCAAAAGTTCATTTGGACGCCGGAGTGCGCGCGAGCTTTTGAAGACTTGAAGAGTCGTTTGACCACGGCGCCTGTGTTGACATCGCCATGTGGTACCGATGGGTATGAGATCTATAGTGATGCATCTGGGAGCGGCTTAGGCTGCGTTCTTCTGCAGTTTGGTAAAGTGATTGCTTATGGCTCGCGTCAGTTGAAAGTGCATGAGCGGAATTACCCCGTCCATGATTTGGAGTTGGCGGCGGTAATCTTTGCGCTCAAGTTGTGGCGGCACTATCTATATGGCGTTAAAGTGGATATCTATACGGATCACAAAAGCCTAAAGTATTTGTTGGATCAGAAGGATCTGAATATGCGACAACGAAGATGGATGGAGTTCCTCGGGGACTACACCTTCGAGATTCACTATACTCCCGGGAAGGGAAATGTGGTCGCTGATGCTTTGAGTCGGAAGACTCCGGTACGGGCAAGCTGGTTGCAGAGGCATGATCAGCATTTGATCCAGGAATTGGAAGCATTGGAGATATCTTGCGTTGACAAGGGTGCATCAACCGATGCATGCTTGAACTGGACGGAGGTGCAATATGACCTTACGGACAGAGTTCGGCGAGCAACGGAGCTTAATGAAAGTCTCCAGCGCTATGCAAAAGGTGGGCCGGATGACCAATTCTCTTGGGATAACGGTTTGTTACGAAGAAATGGCCGAGTGTGCGTCCCAAGTGTGGGTAAATTGAGGGAAGAGTTGATGTACGAAGCTCACTTTGCAAAGTACTCAGTTCACCCAGGGAGCACAAAGATGTACAGAGATCTGAAAAAGCTATTCTGGTGGCCCGGACTAAAGAAAGATGCCGCACGTTATGTGGCTGAATGTAATACTTGTGCGTTGGTGAAAGCAGAATGTCAGAAGCCTGGCGGTTTCCTGAAGTCGTTACCTATTCCGGAGTGGAAGTTCGATGATATTTCGATGGATTTCGTGCACGGGTTGCCGAGATCTCAACGCGGTCATGATTCAATCTGGGTGATTGTGGACCGGTTGACGAAAGTGGCGCACTTCCTTCCAAACAGAAGAGACGATTCAGTGGAAACCTTGGCCAAGCTTTATGTGAAGCAGGTTGTTCGACTGCACGGTGTTCCTCGGAGCATCGTTAGTGACCGTGATAGGCGGTTCACATCAAATGATTGGCGGCTCGTTCATCAAATGTTGGGTACAAAATTAGCGTTTAGTACGGTCTTTCATCCCCAAACGGATGGCCAGACTGAACGGACCAACAGAACGATGGAGGACATGCTCCGTATGTGCGCCCTAGACTTTGGTAAGAGATGGGAAGATTATATATTTCTCGTCGAATTTGCCTATAATAATAGCTACCAAGAGAGTATTGGTATGGCACCATTTGAGGCGTTGTATGGTCGGAAATGTCGTACACCGTTAGCTTGGGCAGAAGCAGGCGAATCTAAGCTAAATGGGAAAAAGGAAGTCGAAGAAGCGACCTCGCTCATACGCTCTATTCGGGAGAGGCTATTGATAGCCCAAGATCGTCAAGCAAAGTACTACAATGCCAAACATCGGAACGTGGAGTTCGCGGTGGGTGATTGGGTATATTTGAAGATCAAACCCTTCAAAGGTATGTCCAGGATTCGGCGTTTGAAAAAGCTAAGTCCGAGGTATCTTGGTCCGTTTGAGGTGGTGGAGCGAGTTGGGGAAGCTGCTTATCGACTAGCACTTTCAGCAGACTTGGGTGGATTACATGATGTATTTCACATCTCAGTCCTTCGTAAGGCGGTGAAGGATCCAGCTCAAGTAGTGGAGAATGATCGGGTACCGGTCGAGTATGGGCTAACGACGAGGGTTAGACCCATTCGGATCGAGGATCGAGCCGAGAAACAGTTGCGGAACAAAGTGATCGGGATGGTCAAGGTCCGATGGGACAATTGTGGCCGTGAAGAGCTAACATGGGAGCGAGAGTAGACCATGCGAGCTAAGTTTCCCGAGTTATTTGTATAAACTGTAGACCGTGTACTTTTTGTTTTATAGCATTGCTGGTTCTTGTTTCCTTACCGTGCAAATTTCGGGACAAAATTTTGTTAAGGGGGGAGGGTTGTAACACCCCAAAAAGACCCCAAAGGACTCAAAATGACTTTTGAGGTACAAGAAATTGTACACGGCCTGGGACACGGGCGTGTCCCAGGGCGTGTCAGGGGTACACGGCCTAGGACACGGGCGTGTCCCAGGGCGTGTTCAGGTTAGTCAACGATTGGGAGTCGACGATCGTCGAGCCTGGGACACGGCCTCCGACACGGGCGTGTCCCAGGGCGTGTTCGAATTAAATTTCGAAATTGGCCTATTCGAGTCAGAATAGTACACGGCCTTGAACACGGCCGTGAACACGGGCGTGTCAGGTGGGACACGGGCGTGTCCGATGCCGTGTTCCGACCCGTGTACTGGGTGCAGCTCGATGAAGCAGGTTTGACATGGGCGTGTCTCAGGTTTGACACGGGCGTGTCAGGTTCGACACGGGCATGTCGATGCCCGTGTTTTGCAGTCGGTTCAAACTGCGTGTGCCGCTTAAGGGTACACGGCCTGTGACACGGGCGTGTCACAGGCCGTGTCAGCCAAAATTTGGGTTTTTTGGGCAGATCGTGTCCGTTCAGATACTCTCTTTATATCCAAGGGCTCAGGTGATTCCTGGCTGGATTAAATTCATCAAGGAAGAAGTCATTCTTCATTTGTGCTTAAGGAAGAGAGAAAGGAGGAAGAAGGAGGAGGAGGAGAGCAAGCCACCGGAGGAGTTCCCGTGGTCCGATTCGTGATCCGAAGCCGGCGTTGTGAAGGCAAGGCTGCTGCGGTTCTTTCTCACCGGCTAGTTTTCGATGGCTCCGAAGAGATCGACAAGGGTAACGATCTCCCTCCTTGGACATGTGAAGTCCTTCTTTTCTGCATTGCATAGGGAAAACCCTTCCCCGCAAGTGTGCGGTGGGTTGTGGTGTTCCTTGGGGTAGATATGTGAAGTCCCCCTTGTTAGAGGCCGGAATTGGAGTACGGCTCTAGGCATGCTGTGTGAAGCCCATCTGGATATGTTCTGGATTGGTGATGCTTGTTTGCATATCGGAGAAGGCTCCGTGATTATGGCTTGTGATGCCTTGTGCCTACCTGTTGCTTGGTGTGGCAGGAAGTACTGGACGATGTCCAGGAAATGAAGAGGGTTGGATGCAACTCTTGTGGCCGTGTGTTGCCACTTTGTGAGTGGTTGAGCCGTTGGGCTGCAACTCGATGAAAAGGCGGATTGCCGAACAGGAAAGGTGAAACCGACCCGTGCCTATAAATAGCCATGGATACTTCCGTATTCGAGGTGGCACGGCGACTTGAGCAACGGGGGGTGGCTGATCCGTACCTGCGTTAGGTCCGTCCGACTTGGAAGCCTGGTTATAGGTTTTGTTGGAGCGCCTAATGAGAGTCTTAGGCCCGCGCGCCGGAAAGACTAGAATGCTCAAATACCGTGTAGACGGTGGTATTGACCCTGGTATTCCGGTACACCAAGAATGTGCCCTGAGTGCACGGACTGTCGGGCCGTGTGGCCGATAGTTGTGATGGCTTGAATGTGCCTGCGCGCACATAGTTGCTATTTGATGATGTCATGCTTGCAGGGAAAGAATGCTCATGCCCCGAGAAAGGGGTAGGATTGTTATAATTGGGTCAGCTGAATGCTGACCATTGCATTGTTTGCCACCGGTTGGGTGGATTGTTCCCGTGCAGGTGCTGGAGAGCCAAGTGGTAAGTGATGGACTGAAGCCCTACTGCTGTTGCTGCTGCTACTGTGGCTAGCCCTTGAAGGCTAAGCGAATGTTTTGGTTGTTCTCTTTTACTCATGTATGGCCGGCCTGCGCGCCGAGGTTTGTAAAACATGGTGTATGTAAAGAGGAACTGTAAGGCCTTAAGGCCAAACCTTTGTTGTACATTCCATGGTTATATATATAAGGTGGTTTATATATTGGACATTCCGGTTGAGAGTTCAAAGTTGTAACTTAAAGCTTCCGCTAGAATGCTCTGAGTTAGGATTCGTATGGTTTGGTATTATCCAGTGACCTCACCGTCTGTTTGTGGCATATAGTGTGGGGCCCCGGCCGGAACTTCTACTATATGTCATTTAACGGATGGGGTCATTACAGAAGTGCCGATTATGTCGGAGTATGCTGATGTGTTTCCAAAGGACCTTCTGGGGTTACCTCCCCAAACGTAAATCGACTTCGCTATCGAGCTGGTGCCGGGTGCGAAACCTTTTGCCCATTCGCCGTATCGGGTAGCGCCAAAAGAGATGGCCGAACTAAAAGTTCAGTTGCACGAACTGTTGGAGCAGGGATACATACGCCCAAGTATGTCACCTTGGAGCGCGCCTGTTCTTTTTGTGAAAAAGAAAGACGGTAGTTTGCGGCTATGTATTGATTATCGCGAACTGAATAAGCTAACGGAGATAAACAAGTATCTGATTCCTCGGATCGATGACTTATTTGATCAGCTAGCGGGCTCAACCGTCTATTCCAAGTTGGATTTGAAATCTGGGTATTACCAATTGCAGATTAGGGAAGGTGACATTCCCAAGACAGCGTTTGGCACACGCTACGGTCATTATCAGTTCACATTGATGTCGTTCGGCTTATGTAATGCGCCTTCGGTATTCATGGATCTCATGCATCGAATGTTCCGTGAATACTTGGATCTGTTTGTTATTGTGTTCATTGATGATATCCTCGTGTACTCTCAGTCGGAGGAAGATCATGCAAACCATTTGCGGTTGGTATTGCATACCTTGCGGAGAAATAAGTTGTATGCCAAGTTATCTAAGTGTGAGTTCTTGCTCTCGTCGGTGGCTTTTCTGGGCCATATGGTAAGTGGAGAGGGCATAGCGGTGGATCCGGCAAAGATAAATGTCATTCGTGAGTGGCCAATGATGTCTTCGGTGGCCGAAGTCAGGAGTTTTCTTTGACTGGCAGGCTACTATAGACGATTTGTGACGAAATTCTCCCGGATTGCTTTGCCTTTGACTACGTTGACGAGAAAAGATCAGAAGTTCGTTTGGACGCCGGAGTGCGCGCGAGCTTTTGAGGAGTTAAAAGGTTGTTTGACCACGGCGCCTGTTTTGACGTCGCCTTGTGGTACAGACGGTTTTGAGATTTACAGCGATGCGTTAGGAAGCGGCTTAGGCTGCGTTCTCCTGCAGTTTGGCAAGGTGATCGCTTTTGGCTCACGTCAATTAAAGGTGCATGAGCGTAATTACCCCTTCCACGACTTGGAGTTGGCGGCGGTGATCTTTTCGCTAAAGTTGTGGTGGCACTATCTTTATGGCATGAAGGTAGATATTTATACAGATCATAAAAGCCTGAAGTATCTGCTCGATCAAAAGGATTTGAATATGTGATAAAGGAGGTGGATGGAATTCCTAAGGGATTATACCTTCGACATTCACTATGTTCCCAGAAAGGGAAATGTGGTCGCTGATGCCTCGAGTCGTCGGACTCCGGTGCGGGCAAGTTTGTTGCGGATACATAATGAGCGTCTAATCTAGGAGCTGGAAGCGTTGGAGATATCTTGTGGGGAAAGGGATTCTTCGGCCGATGCATGCTTGAACTGGATGGAGGTTCAATATGACCTTGCGGACAGGGTTCGGCGTGCAACGGAGTTTGATGAAAGTCTCCAGCGCTATGCAAAGGAGGGGTCTGGTGACCAATTCTCCTGGGATGACGGTCTATTACGGAGGGATGGCCGATTGTGCGTCCCTTGTGCGGGTAAATTGCAAGAAGAATTGTTATATGAAGCACACTTTACAAAGTACTCAATTCACCCTGGGAGCACAAAGATGTACAAGGACATGAAGAAATTGTTCTTGGTGGCCCGGTTTAAAGAAGGACATAGCCGAGTATGTGGCTAAGTGTCGTACTTGTGCTTTGGTAAAGGCAGAGTGTCAACGGCCTAGTTGTTTCCTGAAATCATTGCCAGTTCCGTAGTGGAAGTTTGAGGATATTTCTATGGATTTCGTGCACGGATTGCCGAGATCTCAACGTGGGAATGACTCAATCTGGGTGATTGTCGATCGATTAGCAAAGGTGGCTCACTTCCTACCAAACAAGCGAGACGATTCAGTGGAAACGTTGGCAAAGCTATATGTGGAGCAGATTGTTCGATTGTACGGTATCCCCCGAAGCATCGTCAGTGACCGTGATGGACGATTTACTTCAAAGGATTGGAGGCTAATTCATTAGCTGTTGGGCACGAAGTTAGCATTCAATATGGCCTTTCACCCACAAACGGATGGCCAAACTTAACAAACCAACAGAATAATGGAGGATATGCTCTGTATGTGCGCCCTGGACTTCGGTAAGAAATGGGAAGATCATATTGTTATGGTGGAATTTGCCTACAATAATAGCTACCAAGCAAGATACGGCATTGCACCGTTTGAAGCTCTGTATGGTCGCAAGTGCCGTACACAATTAGCTTGGGCAGAAACTGGTGAATCCAAACTTTTGGGACAAAAGGCAGTCGAGGATTCTAACTCAATAATACGCTCTATTCGAGAGAGACTACTAATAGCCCAGGATCGGCAAGCCAAGTATTGCAATGCTAAGCACCGGAACGTGGAGTTCGCGGTTGGTGGATGGGTCTATCTAAAGATTAAACCCTTTAAAGGCGTATCTCGGATTCGGCTGTTGAAAAAGCTAAGTCCGCGATACCTTGGTCCGTTTGAAGTGGTGGAGCGAGTTGGGGAAGCTGCCTATCGGCTAGCTCTTTCATCGAAATTAGGTGGACTGCATGATGAGTTCCACATCTCAGTACTACGAAAAGTAGTTAAGGATCCAGCTCAAGTGATTGAGAATGATCGGGTGCCGGTTGAGTATGGGCTAAAGACAAAGGTGAGGCCCATTCGGATCGAGGGTTGAGCCGAGAAACAGTTTCGGAACAAAACGATCGGGATGGTCAAAGTCCGGTGGGACAATTGTCGCCGAGAAGAGCTAACATGGGAGCGGGAGCAGACCATGCGAGCTGAGTTTCTCGAGTTATTTTCGTAACCTGTTCGCTAGTTTGTATATGTGATAGAAACATATATGTCTCTGATTGTGTTATGTTGTTATCTCCCTACTGTCTTCAAATTTTGGGACAAAATTTTATTAAGGAGGGGAGGATTGTAACACCCAAGAAATCTCAAAAAGCCAAAGTGGGATTCAGGTTGGCTGACACGGCCTGAGACACGGGCGTGTCTCAGGGCGTGTCAGGTGTATACGGCCTGGGACACAGGCGTGTCCCAGGGCGTGTCCCTAGTCTCGACAGTACTCGAGCCCTGATCGTCGAGTATGGAACACGGCCTGTGACACGGGCATGTCACAGGGGCGTGTTTGGCACACGGCTAGGGACACGGGCGTGTGCCTTAGTCGTGTGCTGCTCGGGTAATTTTTGAGATCGTGTTACAGGAGTGACACGGCCGGGTACACGGCCGTGTACTGTGTGACACGGGCGTATAAGGCTTGACACGGGCGTGTCAATGCCCGTGTTCTAGTTTATTTGCAGTCGGTTGTGCACCGCTTCAGGAACACGGCCTGTGACACGGGCGTGTCACAACCCATGTTCGGCCCAGGAAATCAACTTCAGGGCTGATCAGAGCCGTTCATTTTCTTTGACCAAGATCCAATGGTCTGGGCTCTTCCCTAGGTTGATAAGGCCTGGATTGAAGAGGAGAAAGCTCATTTGAGTTTCATCTTTCTCTTTCTAAAGTAAAGAGAGAGGGGAGAGCAAAGAAAGGAAGAAGAAGAGGAATCCGGCAGCCGGTGGTGCTGCGGTGGTCCAAATCGCGAGCCGAGTTCGGATTTACGAAGGCAAGGCTGCTACGAAGGCTTTCATCCGTCTCAATTCTCTCCATGGCTCCGAGGCAAATTCCAAGGGTAACGATTTCCGTCTTGGACATGTGAAGTCCTACTTTCCTGCATTTGCATAGGGAAAACCCGTCCCCGCGAGTGTGCGGTGGGTTGTGGTGTCCCTTAGGGTAGATATGTGAAGTCCCCCTTGTTAGAGTCCGGAGTTGGAGTACGGATCTAGGCATGCTATATGAATCCCATCTGGACGTGTTGGTCTGGATTGGTGATGCTTGTTTGCATTCGGAGGAATCTCTGAGAATTTGATTGTTTGTGTGCAATCTGTGGTGCATACTTGTTGCTTGGTGCAGCAGGAAGTACTGGAGGAAGTCCACGAAATTGTGCGAGTTGGGTTCAACTCTTGTGGTGGACGGGCAAGGTGAAAGCTATACCCGTGTCAGTCCAGTCTTGAGTCTGACGATGTGAGCAACGGGATAGGCGGATCTATACCCGCATTATGGTTGTCTAACCTTGGCTGCTTAAGGCCCTATTAGGATCACATAGCGAGAGTCGACGGCTTGCGTGCTGATTAAGGCTAGAATGCTCATTGGTGGGATCCGGTGTTTCCGGTACACCCGAATGTGCCCTGAGTGCACGGAGCGTCGGGTCGTCGTGCCGACGTTTGTGATATGTATTGACTGTGCGGTCGTGCACGTCTTGCGTGGTTTGCTATATATATATCATATTGGAAAATGCTATGCAGGGATGGAATTCCGCTGCCCCGTGCCAGGGGCAGGGTCGTTATAATTGGTCAGCTGAATGCTGACCGTTGCCCTGTTTGCCACCGCTTGGTGGATTGGTTCTTGCAGGTGTTGGAGGTGCTGGTCCGAGCGGGACTTAGCGGAATGAAGCCCAAGCTGCGTTGCTGCCCTCGAAGGCTTTGTTTTGTTTCTTCTTGTTCATGTGTGGCCGGCCTGCATGCCGATGTCTGTAAACCACACCTTGTTAAGAGAAATTTGTAAGGCCTTAAGGCCAGATACTTTTGTTGTATACATTCCTATGTTTTATTGGACAGTTCTTGTTTTGCTTGAGTTCAAGTTTTTCAACCGTGAAGCTTCCCCTAGAATGCTCTGTGTTAGGATGCGTTGGTTTTGATATTATTTCGTAGCGTCTCCGCCTGTTTGTGGAATATGGTGTGGGGCCCCGTCCGGACCCTTTATTATATTCTTCTTGACGGGTAGAGGTGTTACAGTAACACCCCCATCCGTCACATGGAATATAACAGATGTAACATCCCATTTCCGGCTAGACCCCTAGGAGTCGGTTGGTTGTGACAGAACCCCGTGAAGCCCAAAAATTGAAATAAATCGATCGAGGTTTCGGGTCACGGGTTGGTCACGCCCGTGACCGACCCGTCACGCCCGTGACTTTGGGCGTGACTACTTCGACGATCGTCGATCTCCGCGAGACGATCGTCGAACTTGCTGCCCGGGCATGTCACGCCCGTGACCAAGGTGTCACGCCCGTGACCTAGGGCGTGACCCCTTCGACGATCGTCGATCTCCGTGAGACGATCGTCGATCTGGCAGCCCGGACATATCACGCCCGTGACCAAATTGTCACGCCCGTGACCAGGGGCGTGACTCCTTCGACGATCGTCGATCCCCGTAAAACGATCATCGAAATTGAACTCGGGCCTGTCACGCCCGTGACCTAAGTGTCACGCCCATGACCTAGGGCGTGACCAGCCTTCGACGACCGTCGATCTCAGTTCGACGATCGTCGAGCTCGAAATTGCCGTTCGGGCCTATCACGCCCGTGACCTAGGTGTCACGCCCGTGACCTAGGGCGTGACCACCCTTCGACGACCGTCGATCTCAGTTCGACGATCGTCGACCCCAAAAATTGTCACCCGGGCCTGTCACGCCCGTGACCTATGTGTCACGCCCGTGACATTGGCCGAAACGACGGTTCAGGCCCGAAATTATTCTAACACGCGTGGAAATAAATGCTGGTGTGGGAAGTTACACCAGGAGTAATTACGGGCCGTTTTTCCTTCTATAATTATATAATAAAGGAGGAAGTGTTGGTCCAATAGGAAACCGCCAACTGGACACACCTATTCATCTTCCACCATTTCTTATCCCTTCACTGTAACCGAAAGGCCATTAAGAGGAGCCTTCATGGTCATTACGGCTTTACCCTTTCACCTCCCCACTTTCTGACTTATAAAAGCCCACTTGGGGCAAGAGGAGAAGTTTACACGCTCAAGTAAACGGATCAGATCTTGTTCTTGCTGTAGGAGAAGTTCGGCTACGCCACCACTGCGCCATGGCACCCCGTCGTTCTTCTCGCCTCCAAACCGCGAACAAGGTCCTCCTCTGCTTCTTCTCTTTCATGGGTAGATCTTAGGATTCTTAGAAAGGAAGTTCGCGCTCAACGGAGCCGGACCCATCTCTCGTTTTCATGGGAAAACCATGAAAAAGGTATTTTTGAGTTCGCCGGAAACCGCCACCTCCGGCGGCCAAACCACCGCCGACCGCTAGCCATCGCCTCAACAGAGGTGGTGGTGGTGGTGGCTAGCCAGGGAAGTGACGGGACGGCCGGCGACGGATTACAGAAATGTTACAGGAAGAAAAAATGACTTTCTGGGTTTCTGATTTCGGTTTCATGAAAAAGATGAACAGTACAATCAATTTTATAATATATAGATTATTATATATTACATAATGGAAAGATGTATTATTTGAATATATTTTGGGGCTGCAAAATGAGGCACTTAGAGGCCGTTTTAGGAAAAATGACCAGACACGAAAGTTGTAGCCCTTTGAGTCTAGATTATTTTAAAAGTAGTTTCAACTCGTTTGGGTAAGCGGTTCGGCCGCAGCACCCGTTTTAGTGGGGGATGTACCTAGAGTTGGGCAGAAATTAAAATGGATGCCCACTCTTCGTCCCTTGTCCAAATGACCTGAAATTTGGGCAGGGGGTTAACCTTAGCTATACCTAACGGCAGACCAAAAATGGGAATTTTTGGAGATACTTTGCCTAAAGTTTTTGTTTTAATTTAATAAACGTAGAGGAATTTATTTAAGTGGTCAAATGACCTCCAAACCCTCCCAAATTTTGGTGGGTGGTCCCTGGCTATTAAACCTAGGTCTGTACAAAATTCCAACTGATTTGGTGGAGTTTTGGGTGGGAAACCTTCTACCCTTAACTAGGCATTAGTGAGACATCTTTTAGTAAAAAGTGCGCTAAGAGTTTGGAAAGGTCAAATCACCTCAAGAGAGGCTGATATTCTGACCCCTGACTTAGAAGGGTGTTATAACCAGCTTGGAGAAACATGGTGTGGATTAGGGTGGATTTTACCCTAAGAGATCGGCTCAAATCCAGTGGGTGGGAGTTTGAGGTTTGTGAATGACATAGGAGCAAAAGCTCTTGTATGCCCTTGAAATTTGGAGGAGAGTGGGATGATATGCTGAAAACCCTCTGGTTGAAATAGTGAAGGAATTGAAGGTAATTAGGTACCTCGGAAGTTGGGATTTTGGATTAAGATAAACATGTAATTTAGTTATTTTAAGCACTAAATCTAATCTAAAAATTATGAAACTCGGGAGGAGGGAGTTTTAGGATGTTTTAGACTTATGGTAATTTTCCTGGAATTTTATGATTAATAAATATTATACTTCATGTGTTAAAGGATTATTAGCCCGATTTGTTGTTTCAAATATTTGGAGGTTTTAAATTAATTATAATCAGTTAAAATTCTGGATTTAGATCTTGACTAGTAGAACATTGATCCCTGAATTTTTATATAATTTTATATTGAGTAAATCTGGTACTTTGTTCACAGATATTAGAAAGGGGTTTTATTGTTTAAAAATCAATTATTGATAAAATACTTGCTGGAAAATTATGAAACTTGGCCAGTGCTAATTTTAGGCCTTTATCTGCATGGCATGAATTATTTATAATTTTTTGGAAGAATATTTTCTGTACTTGATTCATAAACAACAGAAGTTAGAGATTATTTCTAAAATAGTTTTCATGCCCTTTTAATGATAGAAAAATTATAATACTTAGGATTTAACCTATTGAGATAACCTACTATTTATCATAAATTTGCTGGACATCTTGCATGATTACTTAGGGTAGCTCATGTTCAAACCGGTAGCCCTTGGGATTTTCGAGGAATTTAATTAAATGCCAAATAGATTAGGAAGATTTCCATTTTTGGATTTAGGTCATTTATATCATGGTGAGTCTCCAGTAAATAATTTAGGGCATTTGGGATGAGTATTGGATCATTGCATAACCGGTTCGACATGAAGTCTAGGTCGGTCTGCATATAGCTATTGTGAAATGCAATAGGACACGATCTGAGGAAGGCATTGGAGTTAATCATATTGTCTGGGTGGGCAATGGTGGAGGAAGTCACAATAGGAAGGTATAAAGATTAGTGAGAATTGGTGATAGCTAGAGTTAAGAGGTGCTCGGGTTTCGGCGAAAGATCGTCTTTTCCCGAAGAGAGGAAGGTTAAAAATCACCCTAGGATAGTCTATCGTAATATGAGAAGGGAATCAGGTTAAGGGAGATAAACCAATAACAATAAGTGCCTTGCGAAAGGAACTTCGGGCTGTAATGCAGCCGTCTTGGTTCCTAGTGCCCCTTGAGAGCCCTTCACGGGGAATACCGGGGGCAGTCCTGGGCTAACGTAAACTGTAATAACAAACTGACAAGAGTAACTTAGTAACTAGGGCTGCACCTTTCACAAACACTGTTGGCACAGGGAGATTGATGAGAGCTTCGGCTCGGTTTGTTTGGAGACGGACGTTTTGGTCCGGGGAGCTTCGGCTCGGTTGGTTTGGAGACGGACATTTTGGTCCGGGGAGCTTTGGCTCGGTTTTTGTGTGTTTACGATTAAACTTGCATGTGCATAAAATAGGAAAAGTTAAGGTGGTGGGTTTTTCGATATCGGGGAGTTCGATTGCACCGACATCGATATCGTTGACTCGGCGAGGTGATTAGCACTTCGCCAACAGAAGTCCGGTGCGCCAGCCGGCAAGAGTACGCAGGCGTCCGCTTAGTGCACCAAGCGTTGAGGCGTACGATAGGTCAGACCAGTGGTGCTTTTACTAGTTTTGAGGTGGGCGAGGCCCAACCCACCGCTTCCGTCCGCCACTACGGAGGTATCCTGGGAGGTAACGGCTCCGAAAGGGGGAACTAAAGGTCTGTGTGCACAGAGTCGGGTGTGTGAGTTGCACTTGCATGTTTCATCATACCCACTAGCATGTCATAGCATATTCGATTCATTTAACCCTGACACCTAAAGTATAAGTGGTATGGGACGCTTATACATTAGGACCTGCAAAACGACCCCTTGGTCTATAAGCTTGTGTGGGCAAGTTTATAAATCAAAGGTTAATTTCAATGTATAACAACCATTGCTGTTTGATAACCGACACCCCAAGGTATAAGTGGTATGGGATACTTATACGATGGGAGCCTTGCAAAAGATCCCTTTTGCTTATGTGTTCTCGCATAAGTGAAGGTTAAATTCATATATTTGCTTTTCTTACTACTAGACCTATTATAACAATTATATTAACTGCTCACCGAATACAACTTGTTAGATTAGTTCCGCTTCCATCTGTTTCTTGATTAATCTCTACCGTCATGTCCTTCCCTTTCTTCCTCCCCGCTCGGTACCTAGGAGCCATGGGGGAAGGGGTAGGGGATGATAGGGCTTAGTCTTTATGACTAACGGTTTTCGAACCGCATCATTTAGGGGATCGTGGAGCCCAACATGGAGGAGCAGCCCCAGAGATCGGTGCGCTTAGAGATGGGGCAGTCTAGCTCCGGAGTTTATACAGCCGGGACCGTGAGTCTCGACCCTGAGTAGATTTAGTTTTGCTTGCGCATTGAGTGATTTTGTAGTGAGGACATGATGTATCGGGCATAAGCCCGCATTTATAGTACTCAGATGTTTTCTGTGGACACTCCCTTCGTGGAGATTTTTATTCTATTTATGTGATCTATTACTGTGGACTGCATTGCTCTTACTTCTATTATTGTGCTACCTTTCTGTGATCGAATTGGTCGGCAGAATCGACGCCTTGTGGTGATGACCCTTCAGGATGTGAAGGTGTCCCCGCAAAGCGGCGATTCTGGACCTAAGACCCCGGTGGTTGAAAAAGGAAAAAAAAAGGGGGGGTCTTACAACAGAAGGTCCGGTCGGGCCCCACGCCATATACCATGGATTGTTAGTGGAGTTACGTATTAATACAAAATTACCAGCAATAGGAACAGGCATCCTAACTCAGAGCATTCTAGTGGAAGCTTTTTAAAACAGTTATTAGAACCCAAAATACAACAGCATGAATGCCCACACTAAACCCAAGGGAGGAATGACAGTAAAATACACAAAAGTCTCGGCCTTAGGGCCTTACAAGAGTTTACTTAATCAATACATGTTTTTCATACATCGGCACACAGGCCGGCCACACATGAACATAAAAAGTAAGCATTTCACCTTGGCCTTCAAGGGCCAGCACAGCATCAAGTTCTTCAGCCAACTACTTGCCACTAGGCTCACCTGTCCCTACATATGACCAAATCACCGAATGGAGGTAAAACAAACAACGGTCAGCTAAAGGTGACCAAAATATAACGACCTTGCCCCTTTACCGGGGCGGCGGTGCTCCTTCCATGCATTTCATTAGTATAACCAAATAAGATTGTGAAAGTACAATTTAAACACACTTCACTAGAGGCGTAGGCACACACAACCCCACACCCTGTGCCCTCAGGGCACTATCTCGGTGAACCTGATCCACCACCACCCCCAGGATGGCAATATCGTGGGCAAATAAGTCTCTTTCGGCCGAAGCCTAAGACTCACCCTCTATGCCATCGGCAAGTGTCATGTACCTTAGGTCTCTTTAACCGAACCACATAAAGTGGGTACGGTTCCACTCAACCCGTTGCTCACATCGCCATGTAAACTTAAGTCATCAGCACGGGTCTAGCTTCCCCGAGTCCTGAAGTACCGATCAAACGATAATACATAACCCGATTATATAAAGGGTTGGCTCCTAGGCCACCAAGATGGCAGAAATGCGCTTCTACCCATTCTTCCGGGTGCACCTTGGAGTTAGTCCCAAGGCTCCCTGTTGCAATCTACCACGTAGAAAACCCGCAAAACAAACGACACGGAGTCTTCTCTGGCAATACAACCATAATGAAAACATCACCGATACAGACCAACTTGTCCGAATAGGCTTCACACACCATGCTTACGTTCGTACTTTGATTCCAGACTCTAAATGCAAAACGACGGGGATAAACCACATCTACCCAAAGGAAAACCTCATACTCACCGCCCACTCGCGGGAGAGAGTTTCCAATGCAAAAAAGGAAGAGGACTTCACATGTCCAAGTAGAGAATCATTACCCTAGAGGTTCGCTTTGGCGCCATGGAAAACTAGCAAGATGAAAAGCACCGCAACGGACGTGCCTCCGCAGATCTGGACTCGGCTCGCGATTCGGAGCTCCGAAGCTCCAACAATGGTGGGATTCCTTCTTCTTCTTCTCCCTTTGCTCTCCTCTCTTTACCTCTTAGAAAGAGGTTGGGTCAAAAGAAATGAGGCATAAACCCTCATTTCCTGGCCATATACCAATAGGGGGAAAGCTGGGCTATCAGATCCCTTAGAAATAAAATGAACAACCTCGATTAACTCTTAAAATCGACAAACTAGGGCCGCACACGGCTTGTGACACACTCGCGTCCCAGGCCATATCTCTCAATAGTAAGATAAATAGTCGATCTCAGAATAGGACGCGGCTTTTGACAGGCCCGTGCTAACCCTAGACACGCCCGTATCAAACCAGGACACGCCCATGTCATAGGTCGTGTGCCTCAAATGACACAGAAACCGTCACGCTCGAACAGGACATAGCTTTGGACACGCCCGTGTCCCACGCCGTGTGCCTTAGTCGACACGACTCGGCAAACACAGAGCAGGACACGGCTTTGGACAGGCACGTGTCCCAGGCCGTGTTGCAAACACAAAGCAGGACACGGCTTTGGACACGCCCGTGTCCCAGGCCATGTTGCTCAGTCAACATAGCCCAACCATATACGAGTTTTGGGGCGTTACAATTCTCCTCCCCTTAAAATAATTTCGTCCTGAAATTATAGAATGGAAAAGTACACAAAACTAAATGGTACCCGAGTAGAATAGCTCGGGATACTCCTAAATCATGGTCTGCTCTCGCTCCCGCAAAAGCTCCTCACAACCATAATTATCCCATCGGACTTTAACCATCCCGATAGCTTTGTTTTGCAATTACTTTACCTCAGAATGCTCGATTTGAATGGGTCTAACTTTCGTTGTTAGCCCACTATCGACTGATACTTGATCTGCAACAACCACTTGCTCTGGTTCTTTCATGGCTTTACGTAGGACCGAGATGTGTAATACATCATGTAAACCACTCAGCTCTACCGACAGAGCCAACCGATAGGCGGCTTCACCAACCCTCTCCAAGATCTCAAAAGGCCCAACATACCTCAAACTAAGCTTCTTTAAGCGTCGAATCCTTGAACACCTTTAAACGGCTTTATCTTTAGCTATACCCAGTCGCCCGCTGCAAACTCCATGTTCCAATGTTTGGCATTGTATTACTTGGCCTGTTTATCTTGAGCAATTAGTAGCCATTCCCGAATCAACCGTATCGTTGAAGTAGCATCTTCAATGTCCCTTCATTTGTATAGATTCGATTCTCCCATTTCTACCCAAGACAATGGCGTACGACACCTCCTTCCGTACAGAGCCTCAAAGGGCGCCATCTGAATGCTGTCTTGGTAGCTGTTATTGTATGTGAACTCAATCATCTAAAGATGGTCCTCCCATCGTTTAACAAAGTCCAATTCACACATACGAAGCATGTCCTTTATCTTCCTCTTCACCCTTTCAGTTTGCCCATCTATTTGTGGGTGAAAAGCAGTGTTGAAGTATAACTTGGTACCCAACAACTGATGAATGAGCCTCCAATCGTTGGATGTGAATCGGCCATCACGGTCACTAACGATGCGATGGGGTACACCATACAAACGAATGATATTATCCACATAAAGTTTCGCTAGCTTCTCCAAGGAATCATCCTTCCTATTGGGTATGAAAAAGCGACACCTTCGTTAACCGATCCACGACCACCCAAAAGGCTTCGTTCCCCTTATGCGATCTCGGAAAAACGTGCACGAAATCCATAGAGATGTCGTCAAACTTCCACTCTGGTATAGGCAAGGACTTTATAAATGCACATGGCTTATGGCATTCGGCCTTCACCAAGACACAAGTCTGACACTTCGCCACGTATAGCGTTATGTCTTTCTTCATACCGGGCCACCAGAACAGCCTCTTCATGTCTTTGAACATCTATGTGCTCCCAGGATGAATTGAGTACTTGGTAAAATGCGCCTCGTACATCAATTCTTCTCATAATTTTCCAACATTAGGGACGCACAACCGACCACATTTCCATGCAAGGCCATCGTCAACAATGAACTGGTCATTCGACCTATCTACGAACTCTGCCACGCGATGTTTCAAGCTTACGTCCAACTACAAGGCCTGCCGAATCCTATCTGCGAAGTCATATTGAATCTCTGTCCAACTCAAACATGTATTAGCACTATATCCCTTGTCAACACACGAGATCTCCAAAGCCACCAAATCACAAAAGAGCCGCTTGTCATGCATCTGTAACCAGTTTGCATGTGCAGGGGTTCTATAACTAAGAGCATCCGCCACAACATTCCCCTTCCTGGGAATATAATGAATCTTGTAGGTGTAGTCCCCAAGGAACTCCATCCACCTACGCTGGCGCATGTTCAGGTCCTTCTGATCAATTAGATACTTCAGACTCTTGTGATCTGAATATATATCGAGCTTTACTCCATAAAGGTAATGCCTCCAAAGCTTGAGAGCAAATACCACAGCTGCCAACTCCAAATCATGGACCGGGTAGTTCCTCTCATGCACCTTTAACTGACGAGATCTATAGGCTATCACCTTCCCATATTAAAGCAGAACACAACCTAAGCCACTCCTAGAGGTGTCACTAAAAACCTCAAAGCCTTCAGAACCATAAGGAAAACATAAGACAGGTGTCGTGGTCAAACGACACTTTAATTCTTCGAAAGCTTGTGTGCACTCAGGCGTCCAAACGAATTTCTGATCCTTCCTTGTCAAAGGAGTGAGGGGCAATGCTATCCGTGAGAATTTCTCCATAAAGCGCATGTAATAGCCGGCAAGCCCAAGAAAACTCCGGACTTCCACCACCATAGACAACACAGACCACTCTCGTATAGCAACTATCTTTGTCGGATCTACGGCAATCCCTTCCCCACTAACTATATGACCAAGGAACGCTACCGAGGACAACCAAAACTCGCATTTGGAGAACTTGGCGTACAGTTTGTTCCTCCTCCATGTCTCCAACACCATATGCAGATTCTTAAAATGATCCTCCTCGCACTGCATTTATACCAGTATATCGTCGATAAAGACTATCACGAACTGGTCCAAGTATTCTCTGATCGTTCTGTTCATCAAATCCATAAACGCGGATGGTGCGTTCGTTAGCTCAAATGGCATGACGGTGAACTCATAATGCCCATACCGTGTGCTGAAATCCATCTTGGGGATGTCACATTCCCTTATCCGTAGCTGATAGTATCCGGATTTCAGATCCAACTTTGAGTACACAGTCGACCCCACAAGCTGGTCGAACAGATCATCAATCCTTGGGATCGGACACTTATTCTTCTTCATTAGCTTATTCAACTCTTGGTAATCAATACAGAGTCGTAAGCTTCCTTCCATCTTCTTAACAAAGTGGACCGGCGCGCTCCAAGGCGATGAACTTTGACGCACATAACCTTGCACCAACAGATCTTGAAGCTGTACTTTCAATTCCGCCATCTCCTGAGGCGCTAACCGATATGGAGAGCGTGACACAGGTTTGGAACTTGGCACTAACTCAATGGCGAAGTCAATCTCTCGCAGAGGTGGAGCTCCAGGGAGATCTTCAGGGAATACGTATGGAAACTCAGATATAACTGGGATGCTATCCAAACCAGGCTTGGGCTTCGAACCCTCCACTAAAGTGAGAAACAACTCCGTACCACCACGAACCACCTTAACCACCTAGAGAGCAGACATCAAAGTATTACTAGAACCCTTTAAGCCTGAGAACATCATCTCACGATCTGTATCTAGTCCCAATATGACCACCTTACGGTTTCAATCAATGTACGCACGCAGCTCCGATGGCAAGTCCATTCCAAAGATCACATCGAACTCCACTATCGGTAGTAGCGATGCTCGCAAGTCATAAACGTGATTCCCAATCCCTACTTTCACGCAACAAACTCTATCTGCGCGCATAGAGCACCCGTTCGGCAGCAACACATCCAATTTGTCCCTTGCCATCAAAGAAGGTACTCTGATGCACGATACAAACTCTTCGGACAAAAAGAAATGCGAAGCTACCGTATCGAACAGTGCTCTCACCAGAAAATCAAAAATCGAAACAAAGCCTAGCACAACCAGTCATAAGCTAATACGCATAAAGCAATAGGTATATAAAGTTAAACTGCTATAAATAAAACCATACCTATCACAATGTTAGCCTGCTTCATGGCCTCCTGCTGGCCCAAGGTTTGTACTCTAGGTTGGGCTGGGGCATAATGTGATGTGGTTGACTTCAACGCCTTGCCCTTCTCCTCATAAGTTACTCCAGGCTTCTTCATAGACTTTGGACGTCCACTCCAACAATCTCGGCCAAAGTGTCCAAGCTTCCCACAGTTATAACATGCGCCCGGGGTTCGGACTGTAGTTTCCCCCAGATGCATCAAAAGAAGGGGCTAGACCCAATGTCCTAGCCTTCTTATTCCACTTACGAAACGCAGATTTTGAGGAGGTCGGCACCTTGAACTCCGTCTTCTTTGCACTAGAGTCCTTCTTCTCTTGTACTCTCTTCAGATCTTTCTCCAACGATCGGTCCGTATTGACAGGGGTTAGGACATC
This sequence comes from Platanthera zijinensis, assembly GCA_039513925.1. Taxonomy (NCBI): domain Eukaryota; kingdom Viridiplantae; phylum Streptophyta; class Magnoliopsida; order Asparagales; family Orchidaceae; genus Platanthera; species Platanthera zijinensis. Next base: position 165,865,951 of record CM077082.1, on the reverse strand, counting down.
ATAGGCCCGGAGAGTAATAGCCTTAGGTCATCACGCAAACCCTCATAGAATTGGTTGGTCTTACGCTCCTCATTAGCCAAAGTAGAGCTAGCAAAACGACCCAACCACGTAAACTCATGGAGCTACTCATCAACGCTTACTCTCTCCTTGAGTCAGTCTCTGGAACTCATTCTCCATAGCGATCCATTGTGTTGAGGGGAGGTATCTTGCCAAGAATAACCTAGAGAACTCCTCCATCGAGACATATGTGAGTTTCCTTCCAACCAAATGATGCAGCTCCAACTCTTCCCACCACAACCTCGCCTCTCCATCCAACAGGAAGGTGGCTATGGTGGTCTTTTGCCATTTCTCCATTTCCATGGCTATCAAGACTCTCTTCACCCGAGAGAGCCAATCTTCGGCCTGGGATGGGGTTCTAGTCCCCAAAAATATCGGAAGGTTAAAGCTCATAACATGTTTGAGCTTCTTCTCTATTGCACTTCTTTGTACAACAGGCTCTATCACCACTTATTCCACCCTTCTAGGTTCTGCCACTTGAAGCGGTACCTACTCCCCTGCAGGGGCAGGCTGCTGCACTTGCCTTCCTAGCTGGTCATTTATCATCGCAAACACCACCTCAGCCACAAGTCTTATAGTTTCTGCCGAAGGAGGGGTTGCAGGCATGTCATTAGGTGTACTACTTGCCTCAAAAAGCGGGTGCTTGGACGGCCCTGTGCCACTCTTGGTCACCTATAGTCGTATAAAACACCATTAAGTTACCAAACAAAATTGCAAAAAGCAATTATAGGAACACGCTGGTTCCTTAAACATGTGTATTTTCATTCCTAAGTGGACAATCATGGGTTCTTTTCATGTTATAACGATGAAACACATACATATGCTCACAACTCCTTAAAATAATTCGTCCATGAATTCCAATAAGCAAGACCGATGCCTTAGTCTGATACCAAATTGTAACACCCCCATCTATCACATGGAATATAATAGAAGGTCCGGTCGGGGCCCCACGCCATATTCCATGGACAGTTGGTGGAGTTACGTATTAATACCAAATTACCATCAATAAGAACAAGCATCCTAACTCAGAGCATTCTAGCGAAAGCTTTTTAAAATAGTTATAAGAACCCAAAACACAACAGCATGAATGCCCATACTAAACCCAAGGGAGGAATGATAGCAAAATACACAAAATTCTTGGCCTTTGGGCCTTACAAGAGTTTACTTAATCAATATATGTTTTTCATACATCAGCACGCAGGCCGGCCACACATGAACATAAAAAGTAAGCATTTTGCCTTGGCCTTCAAGGGTCAGCACAAAATCAAGGGCTTCAGCCTGCTACTTGCCACAAAGCTCACCTGTCCCTGCATATGACCAAACCACAGAATGGTGGTAAAAAAAGCAACGGTCAGCTAAAGCAGACCAAAATATAACGACCCTGCCCCTTAACCAGGGCGGCGGTGCTCCTTCCCTACATTTCATTAGTATAACCAAACAAGATTGTGAAAATACAATTTAAACACACTTCACCACAGGCGTACGCACACACGGCCCCACACCCCGTGTTCTCAGGGCACATTCTCGGTGAACCCGGTCCACCACCACCCCCAGGATGGCAAGATCGTGAGCAAATAAGTCTCTTTTGGCCGAATCCTAAGACCCGCCCTCTATGCCATTGGCAAGTGTCATGTACCGTAGGTCTCTTTAACCGAACCACATAGAGCAGGTACAGTTCCACTCAACTCGTTGCTCACACTGCCATTTCAACTTAAGTCATCGGCGCGGGTCAAGCTTCCCCGAGTCCCGAAGTACCAATCAAATGATAATACATAACTCGGTTATGTACAAGGTTGTCTCCCAAGCCACCAAAATGGCAGAAATGCGCTTCTGTCTAGTTTTCAGGTGCACCTTGGAGTTAGTCCCCAAGGCTCCCTGTTGCAATCTACCACGTAGAAAACCCGCAAAACAAATGGCACGGAGTCTTCTCCGGTAATACAACCATAATGAAAACATCACCGATCCAGACCAACTTGTCCGGATAGACTTCACACACCATGCCTACGTCCATACTTCGATTTCGGACTCTAAATGCAAAATGACGTGGATAAACAACATCTACCCAAAGGAAAACCTCATACTCACAGCCCACTCGTGGGAGAGAGTTTCCTATGTAAAAAGGAAGAGGACTTCACATGTCCAAGTTGAGAATCATTACCCTAGATGTTCCCTTTGGCGCCATGGAAAACTATCCTGATGAAAAGCACCGCAACGGACTTGCCTCCGCAGATCTGAACTCAGCTCGCGATTCGGAGCTCCGAAGCTCCAACAATGGACGGATTCCTCCTTCTTCTTCTCCCTTTGCTCTCCTCTCTCTCTAGCTCTTACAAAGAGGTTGGTCAAAATAAATGAGGCCTAAACCCTCATTTCCCGGCCATATACCAACAGGGGGAAAGCTGGGTCGTTAGATCCCTTAGAAATAAAACGAACAGCCTCGATTCACTCTTAAAATCGACTAACTGGGGTCGCACATGACTTGTGACATGCCCGTGTCACAGGCCGTGTCTCTCAATAGTAAGAGAAATCGTCGATCTCAGAATAAGACACGGCTTCTTACACGCCCGTGTCAACCCTATACACGCCTGTGTCAACCCAGGACACGCCCGTGTCAGAGGTTGTGTGCCTCAATCGACACAGAAACCGTCACGCCCGAACAGGACACGGCTTTGGACATGCCCATGTCATAGGTCGTGTGCCTCAGTAGACACAACCTGGCAAACACAGAGCAGGACACAGCTTTGGACATGCCCGTGTCCCAGGCCGTGTTGTAAACAAGAGTAGGACACGGCTTTAGACACGCTCGTGTACCAGACCGTATTGCTCAGTAAACACATCCCAACCATAACCAAGTTTTGGTGCATTACACAGATCATAGAAGGTCTGGTGGCAGGTTGATGCCTTTGGATATTCCAAGCTGGAAGTGGGAGAGTATTTCCATGGACTTCATTACGGGCTTACCGAGATCTCCCCAAGGTCACAATTATGTTTGGGTGATAGTAGATCGACTGACGAAGTGTGCTCACTTCGTGCCGTTTAAGATTGGCTACTCCATGAAAGCCGAATTATATTTAGATGAAGTCATCAGATTGCATAGAGTACCGGTTAGCATTGTATCAGATCGAGACTCCAGGTTTACGTTTTGCTTTTGGAAAAGCTTATAAGAAGGGTTGGGTATCGATCTGAGGTACTCCACCGCTTATCATCCGTAGACTAATGGTCAAATGGAGAGAGTGAATCAAATCATGGAGGACATGATCAGATGTTATATTTTGGACCTCGGAGGAGCGTGGGATGAGCGAATCAAATTGATGGAGTTTGCTTATAATAATAGCTATCAAGAAAGTTTGCAGATGGGCCCATTTGAGGCCTTGTATGGGAGGCGAGCAGAACTACCATATTTTGGGCCGAGGTTAATGAGAGACTGTTGCTGGGTCCTGAAGCGTTAGAAGAAGTGGATATTTCTGTGAAGTAAATCAGAGAAAAGCTCTATATAGATCAGGAGTGTTATGAGAAGAATGCTATCGTCGGAGGACTGATTTGGAGTTTGCGGTTGGGGGCCTGGTTTTTTTGAAGGTTTCCCCAATGTCTGGCGTTAAGAGATTTGGAAAGGATCATAAGTTGGACCTGGGGTATGTGCGACATTTTAAGGTTGTTGAGCATATTGGTGTATCAACTTATAGGTTGGTTTTGCCCGCAAATTTTCCTGGTGTGCACGATATGTTTCATGTGAGCCAGTTGCAGAAATGTGTGCTCAGCGACCGATAGAATCTTGATGTTGTGCCCCAGTTGGTGCCTAATATTTCCTATGTTGAGATGCATGTCCGTATTCTGGATACTCAAGATCGAGTGTTGCGGAGGAAAACCATACCAATGGTTAAAGTTTTGTGGCGAAACCAAGACGTGTAAAGCGCCACTTGGGAGTTGGAGTCAACTATGAGGGGGTTCATCCTCATATGTTCTCCTAGTTGATTGGTATGTAATATTTTCAATAACCCTTGGTTATTTCTTTTTCTTTTGTAATAGAGGTTTTGTGCGTAAAATTTCGAGACGAAACTTTCTTTTAGGGGTAGTGGCTATAACGCCCCTGATTTTTCGATATTTAGTTTAATTCGTTGTCTGGCGTGTTTATGACGTCAGGGCGTTACGTTGATGCGTTTTTGGCATATGTCATTGTTAGAGCATGGTTTTAGCTCTTAGGTTTTATGTGTGTGGCTGGGTTTAGCCAGTTTGCAAGATTCCCTAGCGAGTCGGGTTTATTTTGGTGACTCGGTGGAGCCTCTTTGGGAATGCTTGTGTTTTGGCTTTGGGAGGTGTTTGCCCGAGTTTGGTTCGTCGAATCTTAATTTTGACTACATTGTTAGGTTCGTAGTGTCGATAATTAGCTATGGTGTGATTTTCATTGAAATTTGTGTTGGCGCGAATTTTGGGTCGTTTGGAACATTATTTAAGAATAAACTATTATTATAATACTTATATTTCTAAGTATAAATAGCCTTGTGAATAGTCAAACCATATTCATCTTCTCCTTCTTGAAACCATCGGCTGTTACGGGAAGAGCGAGAGCGGCGGTCTCTTCTAAGCTTTCAGCCACCGATTTCTTGGGACTTGGTGCTCAAAATAATCTTTAGAGAGTAGATCCGGGTAGATCTCACCTAGATTTATGTTTTTACGGTTAGTATTTCCTGTTTCGTGAAATTTTAGGTGTTAGGGTTTTTGTTTTGGCCCTCTGTCATCCTGAAAAGTTTCAGGAATTGTTGCTTAGGTAGTTTTCGGCAAGTTCTGTGAGGAGGAGTGTCGGTGGTCCCAAGTTCTGAGAGGTTCAAGGGAAGTGGTGGTTTTCCCCTTGCTTGTTCTCTATTCCTTTTATTTTGATTCTCTCCCTATACAGAAATTGAGATTTGCATATGGTGTATCCATATAATTTCCAGTTAAGGGCCATCCGTCTAAACAATTGTTAATCTAGGCAAATTCGTCGAGGGTCGGACTGACTGTTAATCTAGTTCTAGATCTGTCAAATATTTATGATTTGAGTATTAGTCATGGACGATATCGTCATCATTGTCGGGAAGAAGAAGAGGAAGTAAATCTGATTCTTGCCATTTTTAATGTTAAGCATTGTCCCTCATGCTCCCTCCTTTTTTGTCAAATGTGTCTTATATGACTGATTAGGCTAAGTCAGAAATTAATCCTTGATGACAGTAGGTTAATTCGTCGAATTTGACGCTTAGACTTAGGCAATTTTTTCGGGCAGGTTAGGCATTGAGTATTGCCTTAGCACTAAAGTTCAGTTTTTATCCTAAGTCTAAAAGCGTTGAGTTTGTTGAGTGCACTAACCACGGTATTGAGTGCACTCAACGTGGCGTTGAGTGCACTCAACGCGGCGTTGAGTGCACTCAACGCGATGTTGAGTGCACTCAACGTGGCGTTGAGTTTGTTGAATGCACTAAACGCCTTGCTGAGAGGTCTGCGATGCTAAGTGTAAAAGCATTGAGTGCACTCAATGTAAGACCCCCTTTTTTTTCTTTGTAAACCCGGGGTCTTAGGCCCAGAATCGCCGCTTTGCGGTGACACCTTCACGTCCTGAAGGGTAATCACCTGTAAGACCCCTTTTTTCGATTCAAAACTCGGGGTCTTATGCCCAGAACCACCGCTTTGCGGTGACACCTTCGCACCTGGGAAGGTCGTCACTACAACGTGTCGATTCTATCGTCCTTTTCAATCACAATCAAGTAGCAAGTAGTAAAGAAAGAGAAATGCAGTCCACAATAATAAATCACATATAAGTAAACTCCACGAAGGGAGCGTCCACAGTATAACATCAGAGTAAAAATAGAGTACTGAAAGGAAGAGGGCTTAAGCTCGGTACAACAACACCTCACTACATGGCCACTCAAACGGAAGCTGAAAAACAAACTGCTACTAAGGAACGGAACTCACGGTCTCGTCTGTCTGAACTCCTGAGCTAGACTGCCCTGTCTCCAAGCGCACCGGCCTCCTGGGCTGCTCCTCCGGGTTGGGCTCCACGATTCCCTAAAATTATGTGGTCCGAAAACCGTTAGTCTATAAGACTAAGCCCTATCATCCCCCACCCCTTCCCCCATTCCCTAAGGCACCGAGCGGAGAGGAAGAAAGGGAAGGACATGAAGGTGGAGAGTAGTCAAAAGCAGATGACGGTGGACCTAACTAGCAGTTATGACAAGCGAACAATATAAGTGTTGTAATAGGTAAAACAGAAAGGTAAGTAAGTAAGAAAATAAACCTTCACTTATGTGAGTACACATAAGCCAAGGGGTCTTCTACAGGGCTCCCATCGTATAAATGTCCCATTCCACTTATACGTTGGGGTGTCGGTTATCACAAGCATTATTTAAATATTCAAAATGACCTTAATTTATAAAACTTGCCCACACAAGCTTATAGACCAAGGGGTCGTTTTGCAGGTCCTAATGTATAAGCGTCTCATTCCACTTTTATATTAGGTTTTAAGGTTCTTATGAATGATTATGTATGTAACTATATGGTGGGTTAATGATGTTCATGCAGTGCAACTCACACACCCAACTTTGTGTACACAAACCTTAGTTCCCCCTTTCAGAGCCGTTACCTCCCAGGATACCTCCATAGTTGCAGACGGAAGCGGTGGGTTGGGCCTCGCCCACCTCAAAACTAGTATTTGCACTACCGGTCTGAACTATCGTATGCCCTCAATGCCTGGTGTACAAGGCGGACTCCCGCGTACTCTTGCCGACTGGACCACCGGACTTAAGGTTGGCGATGTGCTAGCCACCTTGTCGAGTCAACGATATTGGTGTCGGTGCAACGAACTCCCCAATATCGAAGACCCACCACCTTAAAGTTTCCTATTTATGCGCATGCAACCTTTAATATAAGAAGTCAAGAGTAAAGCTCCCGGACCAAACCGTCCGTCTCAACCACAAACCGAGACTAAGCTCCCCAGACTAAACCGTCCGGCTCAATTCCAAACCCCATCCCTTTGAGCACCGCGGGATGGCGCCCCTTTGAACACCTCGGGACGACTTAACCTTTTCCAAATGTCTATCTAACTAGTGTGTGAAGGGTAAACCTATTTCAACTAATTACTCTTTTGATTTATTTAAGATTTACGTTAGCCCAGGACTGCCTCCGGATTATGCCCCGTGAAGGGTTCTCAATAGGCACTAGGAACCAAGACGGCGGCATTACGGCCCGAAGTTCCCTTTCGCAAGGCACTTATTGTTATTGGTTGTTTTTCCCTTACCCGTTCCCTTTATAAATTGCATCAAACTAAACCTAGGGTGAATTTAACTCTTCACTCTTACGGGGACGACGATCTTTCGTCGGTCCCGCGCACCTTCTAGAGCGCATCTACTCATTCCTCACCACACTTGAAACCTCCTATGGTGATCCATCCACTTTCTTTAAATCCACCCAACACAACCTGTCCTTACGCTAACCCAAACCTTATCCTGTTACACATTTCCCAAATCACTAATTACACACCACCCTATACTATATGATGTCTATGATAGGATGTCCTTTGTGTTTTCATCCGAATGACCTAAGTTATTTACTGGGAGGCCTATCACGACATAATTGAATCAATTCCCGGTTATAACAATTTTCTCAACTAATCCATTAATTAATTAATTTTCCTAAGATTCAAGGTCTACCAAATTTGAACAGGGAGTATACTTTTCAGTCATGGGTAATTCATAATAAATTTAAGATAAATACTACTATATCTAAAAATGATATATCCAAGGTTTGGCAATTATTACTAAGGTCTAAGGGGCCTAAATATATTTTAGCAATAATTCATTTCTTTCTTGTCTAATGAATAAACTACATCAAAACTTCATCTAAATAATTTGGATTAATTACATGGTACTAATAACACCATTAAAACAGTACCAGATAAGTTTAATAATTTTACTACTATAAATTAATTTACAATAAAACATTTACTAAATTCTTAATCTAGCATGCTTGTGAATCAAGTACTATATTAATAACTCTAAAAATCCTGAATAAATTCCCACTGGTACATATTGGTTTAAGAACCCTGTTTACCAAATTTCATAATTTTCCAGAAAACATTTAAGCCATAATATATTTTAAAACCAGAAAGCCCTTTTATAACACTTGAGAAAGAACTACTAGATTTCTTCAACATAAAATTAAACTAAAAATTCAGGAGCATTCCTACTGGCCAACAACATCTAATTCCAGAGTTTCATGGGGTCTTATTTGACTTAAAAATCTTTAATAAATAAAATATCAAATAAGGCTATACCCACATTCATAAGTGAAGTACTAGAAATAATTATCCAAAAATTCTAGTAAAATCATCCAAGGGTCCTAACTACCCTAGAAACACTCTACCCAAGTTTCATAGCTTGTAAATGAATTTATTTTACTGTTTTGACCTAAAAGCTCTTCTACCCTAAAACTAGGGTTTAGGTTTTGAGGTACCTACCTACCTCTAAATTCTCTAATATTTCAACCAGAGAGTTAAATACCCATTAACAACCTCTCCACCAAATCGAAAGACCATACAAGGGCATTTGCCCCTATGTCCTTCACAAGCCCCCAAAATCCTCATTTAGGGTTTGAACCTGGGCCCTAGGGTAAACTCAACCTAATCCATCCCATTTTCCCCAAGGGGGTTCTTAGGATCATTTTAAACCAGTGGTCAAAATCTAAACCTCTATTGAGGTGAGTGACCACTCAATTGCCAAAAGTTCCCTTTTTCCCAAATTACCCTTCCCTAGGTCCAAACTAGGGTTTAGTGAACTCCTATTCAAAACTAAACCAAATGAGTTGAAATTTGAACCAGACCTAGATACCTTTACCAGGTACACCTCACCAAAATTTTGGAGGGTATGGAGGTCATTTGACCCTTTAATTATCTTGCCCTAGCTTTTCTAGGTTTAGGGAAAACCCTAAGCTACACTATCCCAAATGGTCTCCAATTTTTACAGGTGCTAGACCTATGTAATAATAAGCCCCTGTCCAAAATTCATTGAATTTGGACCAAGGGTTAGGTGTGTGGAATTATTTTAAAATCTTCCCTACATATAGGACCTACCCTAGAAAAATGGCCCTATAAGTCAGTAGACTTGTCCTAAAATTTTACATTACATATCAAACTGTATATAATAAAAATGCCTACAACATTTATGTTGATAATTTTTGATGAACATGCCCCTAAAAGACCTAAATATTTTTAGAAGGAATCTGCCCTAGTTGTAGGACATACCCTCACTAAAAAGGCTCTACAGGTCAGTCCCCTCATCCACTTTTTCACCACTACATATCAAATCGTAGGTCTTCAAAAGACATACAACTTTCATGTTGTAACATTTTTCAGGTGGTGCACATAAGGGGCCTAAATTTAATTTACAGTGAAACTGTTTTATTAAAATACAGAATCAGAAAATATGGGTTTATAAGTATTTATTTTGATCCTGCATGAATCTTAAAGCGCATCAGACGGCAGCTGTTCATCTTCTCCGATTTGGACAGAAATTGAGCCCGCACAGGTGGTTTTTACGGGCCTTATTCCGACGGCCTGAGGCGGCGCCACCACCGGGAAACATCACCCATTTGTTCCCGGTGGTGGGGGCTATCCACGGCCGGAGCTAGGGTGGCCGGAGGAGGAGGCGCCGCCCTACCCGAGAGCTTCAAAAGCTCCATAAAAATGGAAATTTCTGAATTTTTAAACCTTTGCTCCGATTCGTTTGAGCATGAACTCAACTCCTAAACAATCCTAGGATCTAAACATGAGAGAAGCGGTGAGGGAGGACCTGAGTTCGGGCTTAGATGCGAATAGACCGGCGGGAATGCATGGTGGCGGCGATGGCGGCGTTTCCTCTCCTTGGTGGCTCCGGCAACGGTTCTCTCCTCCTTCTCTGGTTTCGAAATGGGTCGCCCCTCTCTCCTAAATGAGTATATAAAGAGGAGTGGGGGAGAGGGGGCGGTTTTCTTCAAGGGCCAAAACACCTCTTCATATGGGGGGTGGTTAGAGGAGAGAGAGAGTGAAAGCACCTCTTAATGGCCAGGAAAAGGGTGGGGGGAAGAGGTGTCAACCTGTAGGCGGCTGTGGGCCCCTCTTTGGCCGAGCCCCATGCCTCCTCACTCTCTAAAACCACCCCTTCACTTCCACTACCTTTTCTCTCTCCTATATTTAGCCTATTTCTCACTTCTTTCTCTCTCCTAGTCACCCTCACGATTTCTCTTCCCCTAGAAGTCTAAAGGCAGCCCATAAAATGAATATTAAATCCTTAAATGTCATATGAGAGGGGGGCTCACCATTCTACCATGAAAATACCCTTTATTCTCACTTTCTCTCTCCTAGCCAACATGTTGGCTAGCCTAGGGTTTAGGGTTGAATTGGTCAATTTGACCTTCGGAGTCAACATCAATAGACCCCTAGGGACCCATTGACCTCCCCTAAGGCCTAGGTATGGTTAGGTAGGGTAGACTTGGCATAATGAGGGTGAGTTGACCCAAGGCAGGGTTACTTTGGCCTAACTAGGGCTTAAGTTGACTTGGGTCAACTTAACCACTAGGTTTGCACCAAATGGGTCCTTGGTGACTCATTGATCTCATATTAGGTCTAGGAATGCCTTGGAGTCAGATTGAACCCACTAGGCCACCAAAAATCAGGGTTTTAAGATTTTACTATTTGCAGCCCAAGTGAGTCTCAACTAGCTAGTTGGGTCACTTGACCTCCTAGGTTCAACCTAGGACTTGTTATGACCTAGGCATGTTCAAGTCACTCCTAAGGGGGGTATAATTTGAAAATGGGATGTTACATCACCGCAAGGCGCCGATTCTGCCGGCCAATTCGATCACAGAAAGGTAGCACAAAATGAAGTAAGTAAAAGCAAGTACACTGATAAATCACATATATAGTAATAAAATCTCCACGAAGGGAGTGTCCACAGAATATTAATAATCAGAGTACTATAGATGCGGGCTTATGCCCGGTACAATATGTCCTCGCTACAAATCACTCATGCGGAAGCAAAATAAAACATCTACTCAAGGTCGAGACTCACGGTCCCGGCTGTATGAACTCCAGAGCTAGACTGCCCTATCTCTAAGCGCACCGGTCTCTGAGGCTGCTCCTCCATGCTGGGCTCCACGATCCCCTAAATGATGCGGTTCGAAAACCGTTAGTCATAAAGACTAAGCCTTATCATCCCCTACCCCTTCCCTCATGGCTCCTAGGTACCGAGCAGAGAGGAAGAAAAGGGAATGACATGAAGGTGGAGAATGAATCAAAAGAAACAAGTGGCAGCGGAAATAATCTAGCAATTCTATAATAGATATGACAGAAACAGAAAGTAGAAAAAGTAACCTTAACTTATGTGCGGAAGCGCATAAGCCAAGGGATCTTCTGCAAGGCTCCCATCGTATAAACTGTCCCATTCCACTTATACGTTGGGGTGTCGGTTATCAAACAACAACATATATATATTGAATTTAACTTAATTTATAAACTTGCCCACATAAGCTTATAGATCAAGGGGTCGTTTTGCAAGTCCTAATGTATAAGCGTCTCATTCCACTTATACTTTAGGTGTCAGGGGTTAAATGAATCGATTATGTTATGATATGCAAGTGGGTATGATGGAACAAGTAAGTGTAACTCACACAACCGACTCTGTGAACACAGACCTTTAGTTCCCCCTTTCGGAGCCGTTACCTCCCAGGATACCTCCGTAGTGGTAGACGGAAGCGGTGGGTTGGGCCTCGCCCACCTCTAAACCAGTAAAGCACTACCGGTCAGACCTATCGTACGCCTCAACGCTTGGTGCACTAAGAGGACTCCTGCGTACTCTTGTCAGCTGGCGCACCGGACTTCTGTTGGCGAAGTGCTAACCACACTTGCCGAGTCAGCGTATTGGCGTTGGTGCATCGACCCTCCAATACTGAAGACCCACCACCTTAATTTTCATTCCCTTTATGCACATGCAAATTTAATCGTAATCACACAAAAACCCGAGCCGAATCTCCCCGGACCAAAACGTCCGTCTCTTAACCAACCGAGCTGAAGCTCCCCGGACCATTCCGTCCGTCTCTTAACCAACCGAGCTGAAGCTCACCGGACCATTTCGTTTGTCTCTTAACCAACCGAGCCAAAGCTACCATCAATCTTCCTGTGCTAACAGTGTTTGTGAAAGGTGCAACCCTAATTACTATACTACTCTTGTCAGCTTATTATTATAGTTTATGTTAACCCAGGACTGCCCCCGGTATTCCCCGTAAAGGGCTCTCAAAGGGCACTAGGAACTATGATGGTAGCCTAAGCCCATCGTTCCCTTTCACAAGGCACTTATTGTTATTTGTTGATCCCCTTTACCCATTCCCTTCTCATATTACAATAAACTATCCTAGGGTGATTTTTAACCTTCCTCTATTCGGAAAAGACGATCTTTCGTCGAACTCGAGCACCTCTTAACTCTAGCCAACACCACTTCTCAACACTCTTCATAACAATCTATTGTGAAATCATCCACTTCTATCCAACCAGACAAAATGACTAACTCCAACATCTCACCCAGATCATGTCCTATTGCAATTTAACAATTTGCTATATGCAGACCAACCGAGACTATATGTCGAACCGGTTAGACAATCATCCAATACTCATCCAAATGCCCTAAATTATCTACTGGAGACTTATCATGATATAATTAGCCTAAATCCAGAATGTGGTAATTTTTCCTAATTTATCTGGCATTTAATTAATTTCCTCAAAAATTCTAAGGGCTACCGGTTTGAACATGAACTTCCCTAAGTTCTAATACAAGATGTCCAACAAAATTATAATAAATAGTATGTTATCTCAATATGGTAAATCAAAAGTATCATAAATTTTCTATCATCAAAAGGGCACTAAAACCATTTTAGCAATATCTTCTATATTTCGTTATTTGTGAATCAAGTACAGAGAATATTCATCCAAAAATTATAAATAAAATATATTGTGCAGATCCAATCTTAAAAATAGCATTGGCCAAGTTTCATAATTTTTCAGCAGAAACATCATCTATAATTAATTTTTAAGCCATAGAAGCCCTTTTTAACATTTGTGAAGGAAGTACTGGATTTACTCAACTAACAATTATACAAAAATTCATGGGTAACCATTGTGTCCTAAAACATTTACTTCCAAGATTTCATGAGATTTCAATGATCAGAAAGATACAATTAATTAAATCATCAATTGGGGCTATAATCAACTTTACAAATGAAGTGTTGGAAATAAACATCATAAAATTCCAGTAAAAATTCTATAAATTCTACCCACTCCAAAACTCACTCTACCTGAGTTTCACAGCTTTTAGATAATGTTTATTGACGGATTGTGCTTAATTAGTATTTTACCCGAAAGCTAAGATTAGGGTTTTAAGGTATCTACTTGTCTTCAAATCCTCCAATATTCCATCCAGATAATTCTTATCATGCTAATGTCAACTTTACAGAGTTTCAAGGCAATTCGAGAGCAATTGCCCCCATGTCCTTCACAACCCTCAAAACCCTCCATTTAGGGTTTGAGTTTGGATCCTAGGGTAAACCAACCCTAATTCACACCATTTTCTACAAGTGGGTTGTAATAACCCTTCCAAGTCAGTGGTCAAAATATCAGCCTCTGTTGAGGTGATATGACCGTTCTAACCTCTTGTGCACTTTCTACTCAAAAACGCCTCATTATTGCCTAGTTAAGAATAGGTGACTCCCTATCCAAAACTCATCTAATTGAGTTGAAAATTTGTACAACGCTAAGTGTTATAGCCAGGGACCACTCATTGAAATTTGGGAGGGTTTGGAGGTCATTTGGCCACTTAAATAAATTCCTCTAAGTTTATTAAATTAAAACAAAAACTTTAGGCAAAGTATCTCCAAAAATTCCCATTTTTGGACAGCCTTTAGATATGGCTAAGGGTAACCCCCTGCCCAAATTTCAAGTCATTTGGACAAAGTAAGAAGAGTGGGCATCCATTTTTGTTTCTGCCCAACTCTAGGTACAGCCCCAATAAAACAGCTTCTGCGGTTGAACCGCTTACCCAAACGAGTTGAAATCAATTTTAAATTAATCTAGACTCGAAGGGATACAACTTTCGTGACTAACTATTTTTCCTAAATTGGTTTCTAAGTGCCTCATTTTGACGCCTCAAAATATACTAAATTAATGTATCTTTTCATTATGTATTATATACATAATTTATATATTATAAAGTGATTTTACTGTTCATCTTCTACAGAACCCGAAGACAGAACACAGAAAACTCGTATTTCCTGTAGCTCTTCCGCGATCAATCGTCGGCCGTCTGGTCACTTCCCTGGCTAGCCAGCCACCACCACCACCTCCATCGAGGCGATGGCTATCGGTCGACTGTGGTTTGGCCGCCGGAGGTGGCGGTTTCTGGCGTACCCGAAAAATATATTTTTCATGGTTTTCCATGAAAACTCGAGATAGGTTCGGCTCCGTTGAGCACGAACTTCATTTCTAAGATCCTAAGATCTACCCATAAGAGAATAAGTAGAGGAGGACCTTATTCGCGGTTTGGAAACGAGATGAATGTCGGATTGTCATGGCGCGGTGGTAGTGTTCCTGAACTTCTCCTATAGCAAGAGCAGAAATCTGAATTCGTTTGGTCTAGAGTGTAACCTTATCCTCTTGCTCTAAGGGGGCTTTTATAGATCTCCAAGTGGGGAGGGGAAAGGATGAAACATTCATGGCCATGAATGTCCTCTCTCTCTCTTAATATTATTTCGGTTATGGTGCAGGGAAGGAAACGGTGGAAGATGAGAAGACAGATCCAGGTGGCGATTTCCTATTGGGTCAACTCTTCCTCATTTTATTAAGTATTTAGAGAAAGAAACGGCTCATAAATACTCCTGCTGTAAATTCCCACAATCAGAATTTATTATGACTTCGGTTACAGAAATTTCCAGCCTGGCTGACGTTTCGGCCCTTGTCACGGGCGTGTCACGTAGGTCACGGGCGTGACAGACCCTTGTGTAAAGTTCTAAGTTCGACGATCGTCTAACTGAGTTCGACGATCGTCGAAGGGGGGTCACGCCCTAGGTCACGGGCGTGACACAAAGGTCACGGGCGTGTCACATAGGTCACGGGCGTGACAGACCCTTGTGGAAAGTTCTAAGTTCGACGATCGTCTAACTGAGTTCGACGATTGTCGAAGGGGGGTCACGCCCTAGGTCACGGGCGTGATACATAGGTCACGGGCGTGACAGGGCCATGATGCAAATTCTGCGCTCGACGATCATCTCGCTGAGATCGAAGATCGTCGAAGGGGGTCACGCCCTAGGTAACGGGCGTGACACGTGGGTCACGGGCTTGACGGGGCCATGATACAAATTTCTGCGCTCGACGATCGTCTCGCTGAGATCGACGATCGTCAAAGGGGGTCACGCCCTAGGTCACGGGCGTGACACCTAAGTCACGGGCGTGATGGGGCCTTGATGCAAAATCTGCCCTCGACAATCGTCTCGCGGAGATAAACGATCGTCGAAGGGGGGTCACGCCCTAGGTCACGGGCATGAGACGTGGGTCACGGGCGTGACAGGCCCGGGTTGCAACAATCTGCGCTCGACGATCGTCTTCCTCAGATCGACGATCGTCGAAGGGGTCACGCCCTTGTCACGGGCATGACGGGTCGGTCACGGGCATGACCAACCCGTTACTCCAAGTCTAGGTCGATTGACCTCAATTTTTTGGCTTTCTAGGGTTCTGTCACGACAGACCGACTCCAAGGGGTCTAGCCGGAAATGGGATGTTACAAATCTCAATAAACAAAACAAAAATTTCGTCCCCGAAATTAAGGTTGAGCCTATGGGGATTTCTACTGAAATAAATTAACCTTATAACATCCCATACGATTTTTTTTCTTTTGAGTCGAAGCGAGACTACTTGTTTGATAAACGAAGACACTCTCCCCAATAAACAAAAGATTAGCCCCTACTTTTCTGCGCATGCCTAGGTTCTCAATTTCCCTTACCTAGTCCTACCGGTTCAATACAAGAAGGTAATTTAGAGTATACTGAGAGGTGGTGAGGTATACCTGACTGAACAACTCTGGGTATTTTTGCCTCATCAGGTCCTGCGGTTCCCAGGTGTGCTCTTCCTGACCGTGGTTTCTCCACAGAACCTTGACTAAGGGGATCTTCTTACGGCGCAAGATCCGTACTCCTTTGTCATCGATTCGAACCGGCTCCAAGTGAACAGACCGGTCTGAAGCTACCGGCCCTTCGAGGGTCAAAATCTGCTGCTCCGGGCGTAGTAGAGCCCCTCTCAGCAAAGAAATGTGGAAGACGTCGTGTAGAGCTGCCAGCTCTGGTGGCAACTCCAGCCTGTAAGCTAGGGGCCCGATCCGCTCCAGGATCCAGTAAGGGCCCATATACCTAGGGCTGAGCTTCTTTCTCCGACCGCGTGTAACACCCCTATCCGTCACATAGCATATAGCAGTAGGTCCGGCCGGGGCCCGACGCCATATACTACGGACAGACTGGTCGGTTACGCGTTGAAACCATTTAACCAATCATGTCGTCCTACACAACACCTAGCGGAAGCAAATTATTAAGTTGCAAAAGAAAATAAGAACCCTGCTACAAAGCATGAATGTCCACTACCAACTCAGGAATGTAATCATACACAAAAGAGAACTGGCCTTAAGGCCTTACATTGTTCACTTAACAAAATAGTGTTTTCCAAACTTCGGCACGCAGGCCGGCCATACATGAAAACGGGAAAGATACATAAGCAATTAGGCCTTCAAGGGCCGGCACAGCAACGAGGGCTTTAGCCCGATATTTCCCGCTCTGCTCCGCAGCACCTGCAAGCCACAAACCACCGCCTGGTGGCAAACAATAGCAACGGTCAGCAATGCTGACCAAATTATAACGATCCCGCCCCCAAAATCGGGGCGGCGATGCTCTTTCCCTGCACTTCATTAGTATAGGCAATGCTATTAATGTGAACACACATCAACACAGGCGTAGGCTCGCACGGCCACACACCCCGTGCACTCAGGGCACATTCTCGGCGAACCGGCCAACGTCACGTCAATTCAAGCCATAGACGTTCCCAATCCACCACCGCCTCTTGAACGGTCGTCCATATGAGCATTATGCCTTCCTGGCCTTGGTCACGGCAATTTAAGCCATAGACCGCCGAAGACCCTCATCCATGCCAACGGTCCTACCGAACGACATAGACCGGGTACGGTTCCGCCTAACCCGTGCTCATACCGCAACGGCAATTTAAGCCATATGCGCAGGTCAAGACTCACCGAGTCCCATTTCCGCCACAACAATCACATAACCCGGTTATGTTCACGTTGGCTCCCCGGCCACCGTGTTGGCAAAACCCGCCTTTGCCCAGTTTTCCGGGTACACCTTGGAGTTAATCTCCAAGGCTCCCTGATGCAATCTACCACGTAGAAAACCCGAAAAACACCCTAACACCCGGAGTCTTCCCCGGTACATATGCAATGCAACATCACCGATCCGGCTCTACTTGTCCGGATAGGCTTCACACACAATGCCTATGTCCGTTTTCGCATACGGACTCTACACAAGGGGGACTTCACATATCTACCCCAAGGAACGCTCCAACTCTTCGCTCACTCGCGAGAGCGGGCTTTCTATGCAAAGGAAAAGAGGGCTTCACATGCCCAAGGATGAGAAATCGTTACCCTTGCATTCTTCCGCGGCGCCATCGAAAACTACACGGCTGGAAAGCACCGCAACAGCGTCGCCTCCGCGGATCTGGACTCGGATCGCGATTCGGGGCTCCGAAGCTCTTCCGGCGGCCGGATCTAGCCATTCTTCCTCCTCCTTGCTCTCTCCTCTCTCTAGCTTTTAGAAAGAGAACCACTCAAGAGAAATGAGGGTTTCTAAACCCTATTCCCGGCTAAAACCCCCCAGGAGCAGCCCCCCACCGTCGGATCCAAAGCCAAGGAAATGAACGGCCACGATTAAGCCCCAAATTATAAAATCTAGGCCGAACACGGGTTGGCACACGGCCGTGTGCCTGGCCTTGTAGCTCATTCGCCGTCTCCATCCAGATTGAAAACCAGCACACGGCATGTGACACGGCCTCCGACACGCCCGTGTCGCCTGCGACACGCCCGTGTCGGGACCCGTGTCACGCCCCCCGTGTGCAATAAATCGACACCTTGCAGTCAGAGTGGTGCACGGCTTGGTGACACGGCATGGGACACGCTCGTGTCACATCTGACATGCCCGTGTCTGTGCCCATGTCACGACCCGTGTACCACTTCGACGATTTCCTTGAGTGACACGGCCTAGGACATGCCCGTATCCTAGGCCGTGTCCCTCCACACAACCAACGTCGACCAACACTGGTCGACTACATGGCCAGTTCGACGATTCGAGCTCGACACGCCCGACACGGCCTCCGACACGCCCGTGTCGGGGCCCGTGTCACCGGCACCAAAAATCTGACTTGGCCAAAAATGATCCCTGTCGCTCCTACGACAAATTGGGGTGTTACAATTCTACCCCCCTTAAAGAATTTCGTCCACGAAATTAATAAAGGAAAATAGGACTTAACGTAAAACAGTACCTGAGCGGAATAATTCCGGGTACTCCTCGAGCATAGTCTGCTCCCGTTCCCAAGAGAGCTCCTCACGCCCGCAGTTATCCCATCGGACCTTAACCATCCGGATCTCCTTGTTACGAAGCCTCTTGACCTCAACATCTTCAATACGAACGGGCTTGACCCTTGTCGTCAACCCTTCGTCCACCGGCACTTGGTCAACCGCGATCACCTGCGAAGGCTCTTGCACCGCCTTCCGCAACACAGAAATGTGGAACACATCATGTAATCCACTCAACTCCACCGATAGCTTCAAACGGTACGCAGCTTCGCCGACTCGCTCCAGAACCTCAAAAGGTCCAAGGTATCTTGGGCTCAGCTTCTTCAAGCGTCTCACCCGCGAAACCCCCTTGAACGGCTTCACTTTCAGGTATACCCAATCGCCTACCGCGAACTCCACGTTCCGGTGCTTGGCATTGTAATACTTTGCCTGCCGGTCCTGAGCGATCAACAAGCGCTCCCGAATGATCCGCACTAACGAGGTAGCACTCTCCACCTCCTACTTCTTGTACAACCTTGCCTCACCCGTTTCAAGCCATGATAACGGCGTGCGACACTTCCTACCATACAGGGCCTCGAAGGGCGCCATTTGTATACTCGCTTGGTAGCTGTTGTTGTACGCAAACTCCACCAAATAAAGGTGGTCTTCCCAATGCTTCCCGAAGTCTAGAACACACATGCGGAGCATGTCCTCCATCGTTCTATTGACCCTCTCGGTCTGCCCATCCGTCTGCGGATGGAAAGCTGTGCTGAACTTTAACTTCGTTCCCAGCATCTGCTGCACCAACCTCCAATCATTTGACGTGAACCGCCCATCGCGATCACTTACAATGCTACGGGGCACACCATGCAGCCTAACAATATTGTCGACATACAATTTTGCCAATTTCTCCACTGGATCATCCTTCCTATGCGGAATGAAATGCGACGCCTTGGTTAGTCGATCTACGATCACCCAGATGGCGTCGTTCCCCTTCTGCGACCATGGCAACCCGTGCACAAAGTCCATAGATATATCATCGAATTTCCACTCCGGTATAGGCAAGGACTTCAGAAATCCTCCTGGCTTTTGGCACTCCGCCTTCACCAAGGCGCACGTTTGGCATTTAGCCACGTACAACGCCACATCTTTCTTAAGCCCCGGCCACCAAAATAGCTTCTTGAGATCACGATACATCTTCGTGCTCCCTGGGTGGATTGAGTACTTGGTATGATGAGCCTCGTATATCAACTCCGCCCGGAGGTTACCCCCACTCGGGACGCACAACCGATGATCCTTCCTTAACAAACCATCATCCACCGAGAACTGGGAATTTGACCCATCCAGAGCGGCCTCCATAAGCTCCTTCATGGAGTCATCTAACTCCAATGCCTGCCGAACCCGGTCAGCCAGGTCATACTGCACTTCCGTCCAGTTTAACATTGCTTTGGCACTCGTCTGCTTGTCAACGCAACAAATCTCAAGCTCCTCCAACTCCCGAACTAGCCGCTCATCATGCACCGACAACCAGTTGGCTTGGGCGGGAGCCCTGCGGCTCAGCGCATCCGCAACTGCGTTGCCCTTCCCAAGTACATAATGTATTTTGAAGGTGTAGTCCCCTAAGAACTCCATCCACCTCCTCTGCCTCATATTAAGGTCCTTTTGATCCAACAAATATTTTAGGCTCTTGTGATCGGTGTATATATCGACCCTTACGCCGTATAGGTAGTGCCTCCACAATTTGAGTGCAAATATCACGGCCGCCAACTCCAAGTCGTGCACCGGATAATTTCATTCATGCACCTTCAGCTGACGCGATCTATACGCTATCACGCTCCCATGCTGCAACAACACGCAGCCCAAGCCACTACCCGAAGCATCGCTATACACCTCAAAGCCCTCGGTCCCACTCGGCGAACTAAGCACTGGCGTTGTGGTCAACCGTCTCTTCAGCTCCTCAAAAGCTTGCACGCACTCTTGCGTCCACAAGAATTTCTGATCCTTCCTTGTCAACTTCGTGAGAGGTAACGCTACCCGCGAGAAGTTCTCTACGAAGCGCCTGTAATATCCGGCAAGCCCGAGAAAACTACGGACTTCCGCGACAGAAGATAACGCAGGCCACTCCCGTATCGCAACAATCTTTGCCGGATCCACCGCTATACCTTCCCCACTCACTATATGACCAAGGAACGCTACCGAGGGTAGCCAGAACTCGCATTTGGAGAATTTTGCGTAAAACTCATTCCTCCTCAAAGTCTCCAACACCAAATGCAAATGCTTGAAGTGGTCTTCTTCGCACTGCGAGTATACCAAAATATCGTCAATAAAGACGATCACAAAGCGATCCAGGAAATCTCTGAACGTCCTGTTCATTAGATCCATAAACACCGATGGCGCATTCGTCAGTCCAAACGGCATGACCGTGAACTCGAAATGCCCATACCTCGTACTGAACGCCGTCTTCGGGATATCACACTCCCTGATCCTCAGCTGATAGTACCCCGACTTCAAGTCCAACTTGGAGTATACCGACGATCCGACTAACTGATCAAAGAGATCATCAATCCTCGGGATCGGGTACTTATTCTTCTCCGTTAGCTTGTTCAACTCTCTATAGTCGATACACAGCCGCATACTCCCGTCCTTCTTCTTAACGAAGAGGACCGGTGCGCTCCAAGGCGACGAGCTTGGACGCACATATCCTTGCTCCATCAGCTCCTCTAGCTGAACTTTCAACTCTGCCATCTCCTTAGGTGCCAACCTATACGGAGCACGTGACACCGGTTTGGCCCCCGGTACGAGCTCGATGGTGAAATCAATCTCCCGCTGCGGTGGGGCTCCGGGAAGGCTATCCGGAAACACATCGGGGTATTCGCAAACCACGGGGATGTTATCCAACGGAGACTTTGGCTCCACAGCCCCCACTATTGCGAAGAACAGCTCTACACCAGCACGAACCGCCTTCACCACCTGAAGAGCAGACATCAGTGTCTTGCTCGACCCCTTTAGCCCCTCGAATGTAGTCTCCCGCCCTACACCCAGCTTGACCTCCTTTCGGTCACAGTCAATCCAAGCTTTCTGCTCTGACAGCCAATCCATTCCAAAGATCACATCGAACTCTACTAGCGGCAGCAATGACGCTAGTAAGTCGAACTCTTGGCTCCCAATGTGAACCTTTACGGCGCACACCCTGTCCGCACGCATCGAGCACCCATTCGGTAGCAGCACATCCAACTTGTCCTTCGCCATCGAAGAAGGGACTCCGATGCGCGATATAAAGCTTTCGGACAAGAAGGAGTGTGAAGCTCCCGTATCGAACAGTGCCCGTGCCGGACTATCGCTAATCCCAACAAAGCCTATACAAACAATATTAGGCTAACAAGCAATAGATAACGGTATTAAAGCTAACTTGCTATAAATTAACTCATACCTGTCACCACATCCGCTTGCTTGATGGCCTCCTACTGGCCCAAGTTATAGACTCTAGGTTGAGTCGGAGTATAGTGGGACGCGGTCGACTCCACCGCTTTGCCCTTCTCCTCGTAGGTAGCTCCTTGTTTCCTTTCGGACTTTGAGCGTCCACTCCAGCAATCATGGGCAAAGTGCCCCGGCTTTCCACACGTGAAACAAGCGCCCGGGGTTCGATTGGTAGTTGTCCCCGAGGCACCTGAAGCAGCTGGACCCAACGTCTTAGCTTTCTTATAGAACTTGCGGTAGCCCGACTTCGACGTAGTCGGTGCCTTGAACTCCGCTTTCTTGCTACCGGATTCCTTCTTTGCTTGGACATTCTTCATATCCTTCTCCAAGGACCGGGCCGAATTGACCAGGGTCATGAAACCCTGCGCCTTGGGCCCCGACAGTAGTAACCTTAAATCATCTCTTAACCCTTCATAGAAGCGACTCGTCTTGCGCTCCTCGTCTGCGAAGGTAGCGCCGGCATATCTCCCCAACCGAGTAAACTCGTGGAGGTACTCATCAACGGTACAATCCCCTTGCACCAACTTCTGAAATTCGCTTTCTAGCGCAATTCTCTGCGCCGAGGGGAGGTATCGAGCCATGAATAGTCTCGCAAACTCCTCCATCGAAACTTCGGCCAACGGCCTTCCCCGCAACTGATGTAGCTCTAGGCCTTCCCACCATAACCTTGCGTCCCCATCCAAAAGGAACGTCGCTATAGTGGTCTTCTGCCACTCTTCCGTTTCCGTCGCAGTCATCACCCTGTTGACCCTTGAGAGCCAATCCTTTGCTTGGGTCGGGGTTTCTGCGCCCGTGAATACAGGTGGGTGAAAGCCCATCACGTGCTTCAGTTGTCTTTCCGTTGCTCTCCGAGGCAACTCTGGCTCCAACACTACTTGCTCAACCCTCCTTTGCTCTGTCGTCTGAAGCGGTACTTGCTCCATAGCAGGAGCGGGCTGCTGCACCTGCCTTGCAGGCTGCGCATTGATCATTGCCATGACCGCTTCTGCCACCAACCTAATGGTCTCGGCAGACGGAGGTGTTGCAGGCGCATCGCTTGGCGCACTGCTCGCCTCAGAACCTGGCCGTTCAGACGGCCCAGCACCACTTCTGGTCACCTATAATCGTGCAAAACACCGATAAGCGACCCAAAAATTACTGCAAACAGCAATTATAGGAACACGCAGGTTCCTCAAACATGTATATTTTCATTCCTAAGTGGACATTCATGGGTTCTTTTCATGTTATAACGATGACACACGCATGTGCTCACCACCCCTTAAAGTGAATTCGTCCACGAATTCATTTAAGCTTGACCGAAACCAGTAGTCTGATACCAATTGGTAACACCCCTATCCGTCACATAGCATATAGCAGTAGGTCCGGCCGGGGCCCGACGCCATATACTACGGACAGACTGGTCGGTTACGTGTTGAAACCATTTAACCAATCATGTCGTCCTACACAACACCTAGTGGAAGCAAATTATTAAGTTGCAAAAGAAAATAAGAACCCTGCTACAAAGCATGAATGTCCACTACCAACTCAGGAATGTAATCATACACAAAAGAGAACTGGCCTTAAGGCCTTACATTGTTCACTTAACAAAATAGTGTTTTCCAAACTTCGGCATGCAGGCCAGCCATACATGAAAACGGGAAAGATACATAAGCAATTAGGCCTTCGAGGGCCGGCACAGCAACGAGAGCTTTAGCCCGCTATTTCCCGCTCTGCTCCGCAGCACCTGTAAGCCACAAACCACCGCCCGGTGGCAAACAATAGCAACGGTCAGCAATGCTGACCAAATTATAACGATCCCGCCCCCAAAATCGGGGCGGCGATGCTCTTTCCCTGCACTTCATTAGTATAGGCAATGCTATTAATGTGAACACACATCAACACAGGCGTAGGCTCGCACGGCCACACACCCCGTGCACTCAGGGCACATTCTCGGCGAACCGGCCAACGTCACGTCAATTCAAGCCATAGACGTTCCCAATCCACCACCGCCTCTTGAACGGTCGTCCATATGAGCATTTTGCCTTCCTGGCCTTGGTCACGGCAATTTAAGCCAGAGACCGCCGAAGACCCTCATCCATGCCAACGGTCCTACCAAACGACATAGACCGGGTACGGTTCCGCCTGACCCGTGCTCATACCGCAACGGCAATTTAAGCCATATGCGCAGGTCAAGACTCACCGAGTCCCGTTTCCGCCACAACAATCACATAACCCAGTTATGTTCACGTTGGCTCCCCGGCCACCGTGTTGGCAAAACCCGCCTTTGCCCAGTTTTCCGGGTGCACCTTGGAGTTAATCTCCAAGGCACCCTGATGCAATCTACCACGTAGAAAACCCGAAAAACACCCATACACCCGGAGTCTTCCCCGGTACATATGCAATGCAACATCACCGATCCGGCTCTACTTGTCCGGATAGGCTTCACACACAATGCCTATGTCCGTTTTCGCATACGGACTCTACACAAGGGGGACTTCACATATCTACCCCAAGGAACGCTCCAACTCTTCGCTCACTCGCGAGAGCGGGCTTCCTATGCAAAGGAAAAGAGGGCTTCACATGCCCAAGGATGAGAAATCGTTACCCTTGCATTCTTCCGCGGCGCCATCGAAAACTACACGGTTGGAAAGCACCGCAACGGCGTCGCCTCCACGGATCTGGACTCGGATCGCGATTCGGGGCTCCGAAGCTCTTCCGGCGGCCGGATCTAGCCCTTCTTCCTCCTCCTTGCTCTCTCCTCTCTCTAGCTTTTAGAAAGAGAACCGCTCAAGAGAAATGAGGGTTTCTAAACCCTATTCCCGGCTAAAACCCCCCAGGAGCAGCCCCCCACCGTCGGATCCAAAGCCAAGGAAATGAACGGCCACGATTAAGCCCCAAATTATAAAATCTGGGCCGAACACGGGTTGGCACACGGCCGTGTGCCTGGCCGTGTAGCTCATTCGCCGTCTCGATCCAGATTGAAAACCAGCACACGGCATGTGACACGGCCTCCGACACGCCCGTGTCGCCTGCAACATGCCCGTGTCGGGACCCGTGTCACGCCCCCCGTGTGCAATAAATCGACACCTTGCAGTCAGAGTGGTACACGGCTTGGTGACACGGCATGGGACATGCCTGTATCACATCTGACACGCCCGTGTCTGTGCCCGTGTCACGGCCCGTGTACCACTTCGACGATTTCCTTGAGTGACACGGCCTGGGACACGCCCGTGTCCTAGGCCGTGTCCCTCCACACGACCAACGTCGACCAACACTGGTCGACTACACGGCCAGTTCGACGATTCGAGCTCGACACGCCCGACACGGCCTCCGACACGCCCGTGTCGGGGCCCGTGTCACCAGCACCAAAAATCTGACTTGGCCAAAAACGATCCCCGTCGCTCCTACGACAAATTGGGGTGTTACACCGCGCACCCGTGAAACTCCATGCATGGGCCGGATCTTCAAAAACACTCGGTCCCCCACCTGAAATTCCACCTGACGATGTCGGGCGTCATAATACTTAGCTTGTCTGCTCTGCGCCTCTAACATCCTGATATTCAGCTCCTTCTGCGTGTCCACGTATTTCAGGTTCTTGTGGTCGGAGTAGATGTCGCAGTGGACTCCATAAAGATAGTGGAGCCAGATCTTCAGAGCAAAGATCACTACACCCATTAAACAAAAGATAAGCCCCTACCTACTTTGGGCTATGTATCTTTGTTATGACAATGTTATATCCATCGTAGCTGGGTGCACAATCCCTAGGACAACAATCTTCAAATTTGGGTTACAGCCTGAAACTTGTTGATATACTCCATACCCTGGTAGGAAGCGTCGGTGTAGACCTGAAAACCTTCTCTCCCCGAGGGGAGAGTAAGAATGGGGGCCGAGGTGAGTCGATCCTTCAGCTCCTAGAAAGCCGTCTGGCATTGCGGGGTCCAAACGAAAGGTTCCTCCTTCTTCGTCAAAGATGTGAGGGGAAGGGCAATTTGAGAGAATCCCTCCACGAACTTCCTGTAATAACCGGCAAGCCCTAGAAAGCTTCGTACATCGATGGCTGACTTCAACTGCGGCCAATCTCGAACTGCCTGAATCTTTGCCGGATCAACTGCCAACCCGGCTCCGCTGATAATATGGCCTAGAAAGCCCACCTCCTTCAACCAGAACTGACATTTGCTGAACTTTGCGTATAAGTGATTCTCCCGCAGTCTCTGTAGGGTAAGTGCTAGATGGCGAGTGTGCTCCTCCTCCGTTCTCGATTAGATGAGGATGTCATCGATAAACACAATGACAAACACATCTAGGTACTCCTTGAAAACCTGGTTCATGAGGGTCATGAACGCCGAAGGTGCATTCGTGAGCCCGAAGGGCATCACTGTAAACTCAAACAATCCATATATGCTACTAAAAGCAGACTTCTGAATATCCTCCTCTCGAATCCGAAGCTGGTAGTAGCCCGACCTCAAATCCAATTTTGAAAAGATGTGTGCCCCTTCCAGCTGGTCGAACAGCTCGTCTATCCGTGGGAGCAGATAGGTATTCCTGACGGTCAGCCTATTTAGTGCTCGATAATCGATGCACAGGCGAAGTGTCCCATCCTTCTTCTTCACGAATAGGACTGGGGCTCCCCATGGCGAGGAACTCGGTCTAACAAATCCCGCCTCCACTAACTCCTGTGTAACACCCCAAAAATCTCAAAATATGTTTGTACACAATTTTGGGTTGGAGGCTGTTAGACACGGCCTGGGACACGGGCGTGTCCCAGGGCGTGTCGGGTGTACACGGCCTGGGACACGGGCGTGTCCCAGGGCGTGTTCAGGCTAGTCGACGTTTGAGAGTCGACGATCGTCGAGCCTGGGACACGGCCTTCGACACGGGCGTGTCCCAGGGTGTGTTCGAATTAATTTTCGAAATTGACCTATTCAAGTCAGAGCAGGACACGGCCTTGACCACGGCCGGGAACACGGGCGTGTGAGGCTGGACACGGGCGTGTCAGCTGCCGTGTTCCGACCCGTGTACTGGTTTTGTAAATCGTTGTGTACCGTGTAACAGGAGACACGGGCGTGTCTCATGACTGACACGGGCGTGTCAGGTTCGACACGGGCGTGTCGATGCCCGTGTTCTCGAATATTTCAGTTGGTGCGACTGCCGCGTGTGCCGCTTAAGGGTACACGGCCTGTGACACGGGCGTGTCACAGGCCGTGTCGGCCAAATTTCAGGGGAATTTTCAGTAGATCGTGGCCCTTCATTTTCTTTAAATAAGATCCTGTGGCTGGAGTTCATTCCTGGGCTGATAAGGCCGGAAAAAGGGGGGAGAAGCTCATTCTTCTTTTTCATCTTATCTTTCTAAAGTAAGAGAGAGGTGAGAGCAAGGAGGAAGAAGAGGAAGTGGAGTCCGGCTGCCGGTGGTGCTACGGTGGTCCAAATCGCGAGCTGAGTTCGGATTTGCGAAGGCAACGCTGCTGCGAAGGCTTTCATCCGTCTCAAATTTCTCTCCATGGCTCCGAAGCGAACTCCTAGGGTAACGATTTCCTGCTTGGACATGTGAAGTCCTTAATTCCTGCATTGCATAGGGAAAACCCTTCCCCGCGAGTGTGCGGTGGGTTGTGGCGTCCCTTGGGGTAGATATGTGAAGTCCCCCTTGTTAGAGTCCGGAATTGGAGTACGGATCTAGGCATGCTGTGTGAAGCCCATCTGGACATGGTCTGGATTGGTGATGCTTGGTTGCATATCGGAGAAGGCTCCGTGATGATTGCTTGTATGCATGATGGATAAAAGTACTGGAGGAAGTCCAGGAAATTATGAGAGTTGGACTCTCTTGTGGCCGTGAGTGCTACTGGTGGAAAGTTGAGCTGTGAGGCTGCAACTAGGAAATGGTGGAACGGGCAAGGTGAAACTGTACCCGCGTCAGTCCAGGCGTGAGTCTGACGATGTGAGCAACGGGAAAGGTGGATCTGTACCCGCGTTATGGTTGTCTAACCTTGGGTGCTTAAGACCCTGTTAGGATCACATAGCGAGAGTCGACGGCCGGTGAGCCGATCAGACTAGAATGCTCATAGTGCGCCGTTATGTCTGGGACCTCTGAACGGTGTGAATGTGCCCTGAGTGCACGGAGCGTCGGGCCATCGAGCCGACGTTTGTGATATGTGACGGTGCGGGCGTGCACGTCTTGCTTGAATGGCTATATATATCATGTTGGATGAATGCTTTGCAGGGATGGAATTCCGCTGCCCCGTGCCAGGGGCAGGGTCGTTATAATTGGTCAGCTGAATGCTGACCGTTGCCCTGTTTTGCCACTATTTGGTGGATTGGTTCTTACAGGTGCTGGAGGAGCTGGTCCGAGCGGGACTTAGCGGGCTGAAGCCCAAAGCTGCGTTGCTGCCCTCGAAGGCATTGTTTTGTTTCTTTTGTTCATGTGTGGCCGGCCTGCGTGCCGATGTATGTAAACCACACTCTTGTTAAGAGAAACTGTTGTAAGGCCTTAAGGCCAGACTCTTTTGATATATATATATACATTCCTATGTTAGTGGACAATGTTGTTTATCTTGAGTTCATGAATTCAACCGTGAAACTTCCGCTAGAATGCTCTGTGTTAGGATGCGTTGGTTATGATATTATTTAGTAGCGTCTCCGCCTGTTTGTGGAATATGGTGTGGGGCCCCGGCCGGACCCTCTATTATATTCTTCTTGACGGGTAGAGGTGTTATAATTTGGTATCAGCTTGTTGGTCGATCTCTTCCGAATTCGCGGACGAATTCTTTTGAGAGGGGGCGAGCACGTGTCAGTGCCGTCGTTATAACACTTAATTTGAACTCAAGATTGTCCACTTAGGAATGCAAATACACTTGTTTGTTGAACTTGTGTATTCTCTTTGTATGATTGCCGTTTTTATTGGTCGTTAACCTGTGTGTTTTACACATATAGGTGACCAGAAGTGTTGCGGGTCAGTCCGAACCACAACGTTCTGTTGCGAGTGCGGCACCAGCCGAGGTGCCCACAACTCCTCCATCTGCTGAAACAGTCCGTCTCATCACGGAAACGGTACTTGCTGTGATGAATGCTCAGCAAGCGGGGCAAGCACGTCCTGCAGTGGTGCCAACGCAAGCTGGGGTACGGCAAGAACCGATAGAAGCCGAAGTTGATCCGCGGGTAGCAGATCAACAATGGAAGCAATTCTTGAGCTTTAACCCTCCGCAGTTTCATGGGGCGGGTACACCGGCCCAAGCAGAAGATTGGCTTGCAAGAATTAAGAGGATTATGAGAGCTATCAGGGTTGAGGAGGAACAGAAAGTCATGTTAGCCACTTTCCTACTGGAAGGGGAGGCGCGATTGTGGTGGGATGAGATTGAACTGCATCACTTGGCCGGCAGGCAATTGGCAGAGATTACAATGGAAGAATTCTCTCGGTTGTTCTTAGCACAACATCTGCCGATGCAGCAAAGGATGTCGATGGAAATGGAGTTCCAACGGTTAGCACAGGGAGATCGAAGTGTGGATGACTACCTGCATGAGTTCACCCGGTTGG
Organism: Platanthera zijinensis; assembly: GCA_039513925.1. NCBI lineage: Eukaryota > Viridiplantae > Streptophyta > Magnoliopsida > Asparagales > Orchidaceae > Platanthera > Platanthera zijinensis. Next base: position 165,836,278 of record CM077082.1, on the reverse strand, counting down.
GAAGATATGCGGGCTCGATCTTCGCCGAAGAAGAGCGTAAGACTAGTCGGTTTTATGCGGGACTGCGAGATGAGCTAAGGTATTTGCTCTCGAGTTTTGTGAGTCAGGGATTCCAAGCCTTAGTCTGTACGGCTCGTTCTTTGGAGACGGACATGAAACGGGGGCAAGCAAAGGGAAACTTGGCGGTTGTGAAGCCGGAGTTTAAGCCGCCGCGTCCGGACAAGTTTGGCTACCGAAGGAAATGGAATAAGAAGTCTAAGTCTTCTGGACAAGCTCCTTCTGCGACTGTGACGGACACATCTGGGAATGGAGCTCGTGCTTGTTTTACGTGCGGGAAGGTTGGACACTTCGCACGTGAATGCCGATTTGGTCCTCCAAAGGGTGATAAGAAGACGGGAGCGTCTTATGCGGAGAAGGGGAAGGCTGTGGTGGAGTCTTCTGCCTCGCACGCGCAGCCCAGGGTCTTCAACCTTGGACAACAGGAGGCCATTAAGCAGGTTGATGTCGTCACAGGTGCGCTTAAGTTTTAATATTTATACTTTTGGTGTGCTGTGCTTGTTTTAATTGTCATGTTATAGGGTTTGTCCTTATACGAGAGTATCCGGCGCGAGCACTGTTCGACACAGGTGCTTCACATTCGTTTCTGTCTGAGGATTTTGTCTTGCGTGTCGGGGTGCCTATCCGGACCAAGACAGACAGTGTAAAGGTGTTGTTGCCTAACGGATGTTTGATGTGCGCGGATCGATCTTGCGGTCTTGAGGTCAAGATAGGAAGTCGGGAGTTCAAGGTGGAAACACTAGTATTGCCGATCAAAGAGTTTGATATAATCTTTGGTATGGACTGGCTTTCAGAGCAGCGTGCCTGTATTGATTGCACTTCAAAAGAGGTCACACTTGGGCAAAATACCGAACGAGAGACCAAGTTCATTGGTATGCAAGGGATGAGTGGGATGTTGTTATCCGCTCTCCAAGTTGTTAAGGCAGTTCGGAAGGGTGCGGAGTTGTTCTTCACACTCATAGAGGCGGTGGCGCCGAAGGCCAGTGTGAGTGAAGTGCCGATTGTGTCGGAATATGCGGATGTGTTTCCAAAGGACCTTCCGGGGTTACCTCCCCAAAGGGAAATTGACTTCGCTATCGAGCTGGTGCCTGGTGCAAAACCCGTGGCCCGTTTGCCGTATCGGGTAGCGCCAAAAGAAATGGCCGAACTGAAAGTTCAGTTGCAAGAGTTGTTGGAGCAGGGATACATATGCCCAAGTATGTCACCTTGGAGCGCGCCTATTCTTTTTGTGAAAAAGAAAGACGGTGGTTTGCGACTATGTATTGATTATCGCGAACTGAACAAGCTGACGGAGAAAAACAAGTATCCAATTCCTCGGATCGATGACTTGTTCGATCAGCTAGCAGGCTCAACCGTCTATTCGAAGTTGGATTTGAAGTCCGGGTATTACCAGTTGCGGATTAGGGAAGGTGACATTCCCAAGACAGCGTTTGGCACACGCTATGGTCATTATGAGTTCACAGTGATGCCGTTCGGCTTGTGTAATGCGCCTTCGGTATTCATGGATCTCATGCATCGTACGTTCCGCGAATACCTGGATCTGTTTGTGATTGTGTTTATTGATGATATCCTGGTATATTCACAATCGGAGGAAGATCATGCAAACCATTTGCGATTAGTATTGCATACCTTGCGAAGGAATAAGCTGTATGCCAAGTTCTCAAAGTGTGAGTTCTGGCTCTCGTCGGTGGCTTTTCTAGGCCATGTGGTAAGTGGAGAGGGCATAGCGGTGGATCCGGCTAAGATAAGTGCCATTCGGGATTGGCCAGTGTTATCTTCAGTGGCCGAAGTCAGGAGTTTCCTTGGACTGGCGGGCTACTATAGGAGGTTCGTGGGGAACTTCTCCCGGATTGCTTTGCCTCTGACTACGTTGACGAGAAAGGATCAGAAGTTCGTTTGGACGCCGGAGTGCGCACGAGCTTTTGAGGAGCTGAAGAATCGTTTGACCACGGCGCCCGTGTTGACGTCGCCATGTGGTACAGATGGATTTGAGATATACAGCGATGCGTCAGGAAGCGGCTTAGGCTGCGTTCTCCTGCAGTTTGGCAAGGTGATATCTTATGGTTCACGTCAATTGAAAGTGCATGAGCGTAATTAACCCATCCATGATTTGGAGTTGGCGGCGGTGATCTTTTCGCTAAAGTTGTGGCGGCATTATCTATATGGCGTGAAAGTAGATATTTATACCGATCATAAAAGCTTAAAGTATCTGCTCGATCAAAAGGAGTTGAATATGCGACAAAGAAGGTGGATGGAATTCCTTGGGGATTAGACCTTCGACATTCACTATGTTCCCGGAAAGGGAAATGTGGTCGCTGATGCCTTGAGTCGTCGGGCTCCGGTGCAGGCAAATTGGTTGCGGATACATGATGAGCGGTTAGTCCAAGAGCTAGAAGCCTTGGAGATATCTTGTGTGGAAAGAGATTCTTCAACTGAAGCAAGCATGAACTGGTTGGAAGTTCAATATGACCTTGCTGACAGGGTTCGGCGGGCAACGGAGTTGGATGAAAGTCTCCAACGCTATGCAAAGGAGGGATCTGGTGATCAGTTCTCCTGGGATGATGGCTTGTTACGAAAGGATGGCCGATTGTGCGTCCCTAGTGCGGGTAAATTGCGAGAAGGGCTGCTATATGAAGCACACTTTACCAAGTATTCAATTCACCCTGGGAGCACAAAAATGTACAAAGACATGAAGAAACTGTTCTGGTGGCCTGGTTTAAAGAAGGACATAGCCGCGTATGTGGCTAAATGTCGTACTTGTGCTTTGGTAAAAGCAGAATGTCAACGGCCGAGTGGTTTCCTGAAGTCGTTGCCGGTTCCGCAATGGAAATTTGAGGATATTTCTATGGATTTCGTGCACGGATTGCCGAGATCTCAGCGTGGCCATGACTCAATCTGGGTGATTGTAGACCGATTGACAAAGGTGGCTCACTTTATACCAAACAAGCGGGACGATTCAGTGGAAACGTTGGCAAAGCTCTATGTGGAGCAGATAGTTCGATTGCACGGTGTTCCCCGGAGCATCGTAAGTGACCGAGATGGGCGCTTTACTTCAAAGGATTGGAGATTAGTTCATCAAATGTTGGGCACGAAGTTAGCATTCAGTACGGCCTTTCACCCGCAAACGGATGGCCAAACTGAACGAACCAACAGAACGATGGAGGATATGCTCCGTATGTGCGCCCTGGACTTCGGTAAGAAGTGGGAAGAACATCTTGTTATGGTGGAGTTTGCCTATAATAATAGCTATCAAGCGAGTATAGGCATGGCCCCATTTGAAGCGCTGTATGGTCGCAAGTGTCGTACACCGCTAGCTTGGGCAGAAACTGGCGAGACTAAACTTTTAGGCAAAAAGGAAGTCGAGGATGCTACCTCAACAATACGCTCTATTCGAGAGAGGCTCCTAATAGCCCAAGATCGGCAGGCCAAGTATTACAATGCTAAGCACCGGAACGTGGAGTTCGCGGTGGGTGAATGGGTCTATTTAAAGATTAAGCCCTTCAAAGGCGTATCTCGAATCCGGCGGTTGGATAAGCTAAGTCCGCGATACCTTGGTCCGTTTGAAGTGGTGGAGCGAATTGGGGAAGCTGCCTATCGGTTAGCTCTTTCATCGGAATTGAGTGGATTGCATGACGTGTTTCACATCTCGGTGTTACGCAAAGCAGTTAAGGATCCAGCTCATATAGTTGAAAATGATCGAGTGCCAGTTGAGTATGGGCTAACGACAAAGGTGAAGCCTATACGGATAGAGGATCGAGCCGAGAAACAGTTGCGGAACAAGGTGATCGGGATGGTCAAAGTCCGGTGGGACAATTGTGGCCGAGAAGAGCTAACATGGGAGCGCGAGCAGAACATGCGAGCCGAGTTTCCCGAGTTATTTTCGTAACTTGTTCGCTCGTTATATATGTAATAGAAACATATAAATGTTTTATTATTTTCTCCCTTTTGTCTTCAAATTTCGGGACGAAATTTTATTAAGGGGGGGAGGATTGTAACACCCCAAAAATCTCAAAATATGTTTGTACACAATTTTGGGTTGGAGGCTGTTAGACACGGCCTGGGACACGGGCGTGTCCCAGGGCGTGTCGGGTGTACACGGACTGGGACACGGGCGTGTCCCAGGGCGTGTTCAGGCTAGTCGACGTTTGAGAGTCGACGATCGTCGAGCCTGGGACACGGCCTTCGACACGGGCGTGTCCCAGGGCGTGTTCGAATTAATTTTCGAAATTGACCTATTCAAGTCAGAGCAGGACACGGCCTTGACCACGGCCGGGAACACGGGCGTGTGAGGCTGTACACGGGCGTGTCAGCTGCCGTGTTCCGACCCGTGTACTGGTTTTGGAAATCGGTGTGTACCGTGTAACAGGAGACACGGGCGTGTCTCATGACTGACACGGGCGTGTCAGGTTCGACACGGGCGTGTCGATGCCCGTGTTCTCGAATATTTCAGTCGGTGCGACTGCCGCGTGTGCCGCTTAAGGGTACACGGCCTGTGACACGGGCGTGTCACAGGCCGTGTCGGCCAAATTTCAGGGGAATTTTCAGTAGATCGTGGCCCTTCATTTTCTTTAAATAAGATCCTGTGGCTGGAGTTCATTCCTGGGCTGATAAGGCCGGAAAAAGGGGGGAGAAGCTCATTCTTCTTTTTCATCTTCTCTTTCTAAAGTAAGAGAGAGGTGAGAGCAAGGAGGAAGAAGAGGAAGTGGAGTCCGGCTGCCGATGGTGCTACGGTGGTCCAAATCGCGAGCCGAGTTCGGATTTGCGAAGGCAACGCTGCTGCGAAGGCTTTCATCCGTCTCAAATTTCTCTCCATGGCTCCGAAGCGAACTCCTAGGGTAACGATTTCCTGCTTGGACATGTGAAGTCCTTAATTCCTGCATTGCATAGGGAAAACCCTTCCCGCGAGTGTGCGGTGGGTTGTGGCGTCCCTTGGGGTAGATATGTGAAGTCCCCCTTGTTAGAGTCCGGAATTGGAGTACGGATCTAGGCATGCTGTGTGAAGCCCATCTGGACATGGTCTGGATTGGTGATGCTTGGTTGCATATCGAAGAAGGCTCCGTGATGATTGCTTGTATGCATGATGGATAAAAGTACTGGAGGAAGTCCAGGAAATTATGAGAGTTGGACTCTCTTGTGGCCGTGAGTGCTACTGGTGGAAAGTTGAGCTGTGAGGCTGCAACTAGGAAATGGTGGAACGGGCAAGGTGAAACTGTACCCGCGTCAGTCCAGGCGTGAGTCTGACGATGTGAGCAACGGGAAAGGTGGATCTGTACCCGTGTTATGGTTGTCTAACCTTGGGTGCTTAAGACCCTGTTAGGATCACATAGCGAGAGTCGACGGCCGGTGAGCCGATCAGACTAGAATGCTCATAGTGCGCCGTTATGTCTGGGACCTCTGAACGGTGTGAATGTGCCCTGAGTGCACGGAGCGTCGGGCCGTCGAGCCGACGTTTGTGATATGTGACGGTGCGGGCGTGCACGTCTTGCTTGAATGGCTATATATATCATGTTGGATGAATGCTTTGCAGGGATGGAATTCCGCTGCCCCGTGCCAGGGGCAGGGTCGTTATAATTGGTCAGCTGAATGCTGACCGTTGCCCTATTTTGCCACTATTTGGTGGATTGGTTCTTACAGGTGCTGGAGGAGCTGGTCCGAGCGGGACTTAGCGGGCTGAAGCCCAAAGCTGCGTTGCTGCCCTCGAAGGCATTGTTTTGTTTCTTTTGTTCATGTGTGGCCGGCCTGCGTGCCGATGTATGTAAACCACACTCTTGTTAAGAGAAACTGTTGTAAGGCCTTAAGGCCAGACTCTTTTGATATATATATATACATTCCTATGTTAGTGGACAATGTTGTTTATCTTGAGTTCATGAATTCAACCGTGAAACTTCCGCTAGAATGCTCTGTGTTAGGATGCGTTGGTTATGATATTATTTAGTAGCGTCTCCGCCTGTTTGTGGAATATGGTGTGGGGCCCCGGCCGGACCCTCTATTATATTCTTCTTGACGGGTAGAGGTGTTACATCCTGCAACTAAGTCCGAAACTCCGCGAACTCCTTTGGGGCCATCCGATATGGGGCCCTAGATGCCGGCTTGGCCCCCGGCACAAGCTGTATCTGAAAGTCCTGCTCTCGGTACGGAGGTAGTCCTGGTAGTTTCTCTGGAAAGATGTCAGCGAAATCTCGCACCACCGGGATGTCTATCACAGACTCCTTGACTTCTGCCATCTCAAATAGGATCTGATAGACCTCCTCTCTCTGCAGATGGGCCTTAACGGCCTGTACCGAAGATAAGAATATTCGAGAGACAGGTCTTATACCTTCGATGATAATGAAAGAGTCCTCGTGTCTCACGGTGATCCTCTTCGCTTGGCAATCAATCTGGGCATGGTTCCAATGCAGCCATACCATGCCCAGGATCAAGTCGTAATCTGTCAGCTTCAAAATCATCGTTGGAGCCTTGAACGCCTTTCCACTAATTTATGCCTCCATATTACAGTGGTCCGTGGTAAGGAGCTCAGATCCATCCGGTAGTCGCACCCTCATCTTAGAGCTCGTGAATCGCTCCACGCCTTCCAGTCCTTCTACAAACATCTCCGACACAAAGGAGTGGGTAGCTCCAGTATCGAACAGCGTGCGGGCAGGCTTGCCACTAATGAAGACTATACCTGGGGAGATTAGATGTCTTAGGGTTCTATAATGAGTTTTCTTTCCTTGCTAATTTATCTAGTGCGGTTCTAAGTTTTTAACAACTGAAAGGGAAATTCTATGAAAATAAAGAAGCATTGCAGCGTACCTGCTATGACCTGCTCTGGATTCCGAGGCTGTGCAAGGTCCAAAGTATATACCTATTCCCTTTCTTGTCTATGATCTCCCCCCTAGTATCCATGACCGCGGCCGCGTCCTCGACCTCCGAAGTGCTGAGCAGGAGGGCCACCCTGTGGTGCTGGAGGTGGTGCCCCCCTCATGGGACAGTTCCTCTGGATGTGCTCAATCTGATGACAATGGAAGCACTCTGGTGGGGGATACGCCATTCCCTCGGGTCTCGGCATCTCCTGCATCCGAAGAGGTTGAGGGGCCAATATCACCTGCTCCCTCGACTCCTGCCTCACTTCCTGACGAGGCTAGTCCTCTGTCCTTCTCCCCTCTGGTATAGTACCTCTCCGCTGGTCATTTCTGACTCTCCGTCCATGATCCATTGCTGGCCGCTTCCGGCCCCGAGTGGTGTGCCAATCAGCCTCAATCCTCTTTGCAATTTCCAAAATCCGGGAGATAGGCCCGTCGGATACAAACAACAAATCCTCCCTCAAGTCCTCCCGCAGGCCCTTATAGAACCTCTTGATGTACCCTGCTTCATCCAGCTGGTAAGAATCTGCATATCGAGCCAGATGGTCGAACTCCCGATGGTACTCCACCACCGTCCGGGTGCCCTGCTTCAACTGTAAGAACAACTCCTCCAACTCATCCCTTGCCGACTGCGGAATGAAATGCTCCAGCAACGCGGCCCTAATCTCTTCCCAGGTAACTTCCGCAACCTCCCTATCGGCAAATGTCGTGTCCAGCAGCGTCTTCCACCACCTCTTGGCATGGGACTCCAGGCAAGAGACAACCAGAGCCACCCTCTCCTCTATGGGACACCGTATCTCGGTCAGCATCTCGTACATAATATCCAGCCACTCTTCCGTCTGAACCGCCGACTATGTCCCCAAGTAGGACGGGGGAGAAAGTCCTCGGAAGATGCTCAACCAGTTTGCCCCCGGATTTGGCTGCGGGACCGAAACCTGTTGGGCCCTGAAAGCCTCCAGAATAGCAGTCAGAGTCTGTCCCATATTCTACTGAAGGAAAGGAGTGGGGACCGGTGGAGGTGGTGTAACTTCCTGAGCCTATTGAACTCCACCTTGTGGCGTAGGCTGTGCTGGAGGCTGCATAACAAAAATCCATACTTGAGAAAACGTTCAATTTTTTACTAAAAGTGGACAATTTATATGTGATCCCCATATGGGCATACCACTGCTTCCGCTGCTTAGTTTGTCCCCAAACTAAACTCGAGCGGGGGTGACCCAGGGTTACTGGACTACTAACTTTTTCAGATCGATGTTTCCCTCTGATACCACTTGTAAGACCCACATTTTTTTTCTTTTTAAACCCGGGGTCTTAGGCCCAGAATCGTCGCTTTGCGGTGACACCTTCACGTCCTAAAGGGTCATCACCACAAGGCGTCGATTCTGCCGGTCAATTCGATCACAGAAAGGTAGCACAAAATGTAGTAAGTAAAATCAAGTCCACTGATAAATCACATATATAGTAATAAAATCTCCACAAAGGGAGTGTCCACAGAATAATAATAATCAGAGTACTATAAATGCGGGCTTATGCCCAGTACAACATGTCCTCGCTACAAATCACTCATGCGGAAGCAAAAAAAAACATCTACTCAAGGTCGAGACTAACGGTCCTGGCTGTATGAACTCCAGAGCTAGACTGCCCTATCTCCAAGCGCACCGGTCTCTAGGGCTGCTCCTCCATGCTGGGCTCCATGATCCCCTAAATGATGCGGTTTGAAAACCGTTAGTCATAAAGACTAAGCCCTATCATCCCCTACCCCTTCCCCCATAGCTCCTAGGTACCGAGCGGAGAGGAAGAAAGGGAAGGACATGAAGGTGGAGAATGAATCAAAAGAAACAATTGGCAGCGGAACTAATCTAGCAATTCTATAATAGATATGACAGAAACAGAAAGTAGGAAAAGTAACCTTAACTTATGTGCGGAAGCGCATAAGCCAAGGGATCTTCTGCAAGGCTCCCATCGTATAAAGTGTCTCATACCACTTATACGTTGTGGTGTCGGTTATCAAACAGCAGCATATATATATTGAATTTAACCTTAATTTATAAACTTGCCCACACAAGCTTATAGACCAAGGGGTCATTTTGCAAGTCCTAATGTATAAGCATCCCATTCCACTTATACTTTAGGTGTCAGGGGTTAAATAAATCGATTATGCTATGACATGCAAGTGGGTATGATGGAACAAGTAAGTGCAACTCACACACCCGACTCTGTGCACACAGACCTTTAGTTCCCCCTTTCGGAGCCGTTACCTCCCAGGATACCTCTGTAGTGGCAGACGGAAGCGGTGGGTTGGGCCTCGCCCACCTCTAAACTAGTGAAGCACTACCGGTCAGACCTATGGTACGCCTCAATGCTTGGTGCACTAAGCGGACTCCTGCGTACTCTTGCCGGCTGGCGCACCGGACTTCTGTTGGCGAAGTGCTAACCACACTTGCCGAGTCAGCGTATTGGCGTCGGTGCATCGACCTTCAAATACCGAAGACCCACCACCTTAATTTTCATTCCTTTTATGCACATGCAAATTTAATCGTAATCACACAAAAACCCGAGCCGAAGCTCCTCGGACCAAAACGTCCGTCTCTTAACCAACTGAGCTTAAGCTCCCCGGACCATTCCGTCCGTCTCTTAACCAACCGAGCTGAAGCTCCCCGGACCATTCCGTCCGTCTCTTAACCAACCGAGCCGAAGCTCCCATCAATCTTCCTGTGCTAACAGTTTTTGTGAAAGGTGCAACTCTAATTACTATGTTACTCTTGTCAGCTTATTATTACAGTTTACGTTAACCCAGGACTGCCCCCGGTATTCCCCGTGAAGGGCTCTCAAAGGGCACTAGGAACTATGATGGTAGCTGAAGCCCATCGTTCCCTTTTGCAAGGAACTTATTGTTATTGGTTGATCCCCTTTACCTATTCCATTCTCATATTACGATAAACTATCCTAGGGTGATTTTTAACCTTCCTCTCTTCGGAAAAGACGATCTTTCGTCGAACCCGAGCACCTCTTAACTCTAGCCAACACCACTTCTCAACACTCTTCATATAAATCTATTGTGAAATCATCCACTTCTATCCAACCAGACAAAATGACTAACTCCAACATCTCACCCAGATCATGTCCTATTGCAATTTAACAATTTGCTATATGCAGACCAACCGAGACTATATGTCGAACCGGTTAGACAATGATCCAATACTCATCCAAATGCCCTAAATTATTTACTGGAGACTTATCATGATATAATTAGCCTAAATCTAGAATGTGGTAATTTTTCCTAATTTATCTGGCATTTAATTAATTTCCTCAAAAATTCTAAGGGCTACCGGTTTGTACATGAACTACCCTAAGTTCTCATGCAAGATGTCCAAAAAAATTATAATAAATAGTATGTTATCTCAATATAATAAATCCAAAGTATCATAAATTTTCTATCATCAAAAGGGCACTAAAACCATTTTAGCAATATCTTCTATATTTCGTTATTTGTGAATCAAGTACAGAGAATATTCATCCAAAAATTATAAATAAAATATATTGTGCAGATCCAATCTTAAAAATAGTATTGGCAAAGTTTCATAATTTTTCAGCAGAAATATCATCTATAATTAATTTTTAAGCCATAAAAGCCATTTTTAACATTTGTGAAAGAAGTACTCGATTTACTCAACTAACAATTATACAAAAATTCAAGGGAAACCATTTTGTCCTAAAACATTTACTTCCAAGATTTCATGAGATTTCAATGATCAGAAAGATACAATTAATTAAATCATCAATTGGGGCAATAATCAACTTTACAAATGAAGTGCTGGAAATAAACATCATAAAATTCCAGTAAAATTTCTATAAATTCTACCCACTCCAAAACTCACTCTACCCGAGTTTCATAGCCTTTAGATAATGTTTAGTTACGGATTGTGCTTAATTAGTATTTTACCCTAAAGCTAAGATTAGGGTTTTAAGGTATCTACTTGTCTCCAAATCCTCCAAGATTCCATCCAGATAATTCTTATCATGCTAATGTCAACTCTACAGAGTTTCAAGGCAATTCGAGAGCAATTGCCCCCATGTCCTTCACAACCCTCAAAACCCTCTATTTAGGGTTTGAGTTTGGATCCTATGGTAAACCAACCCTAATTCACACCATTTTCTCCAAGTGGGTTGTAATAACCCTTCCAAGTCAGTGGTCAAAATTTCAGCCTCTGTTGAGGTGATATGACCGTTCTAACCTCTTGTGCACTTTCTACTCAAAAACGCCTCATTATTGCCTAGTTAAGAATAGGTGACTCCCTATCCAAAACTCATCCAAGTGAGTTGAAAATTTGTACAGAGCTAAGTATTATAGCCAGGGAACACTCACCAAAATTTGGGAGGGTTTGGAGGTCATTTGACCACTTTATTAAATTCCTCTAAGTTTTTTAAATTAAAACATAAACTTTAGGCAAAGTATCTCAAAAAATTCCCATTTTTGGACAGCCAGTAGATATGGCTAAGGGTAACCACCTGCCCAAATTTCAAGTCATTTGGACAAAGTAAGAAGAGTGGGCATCCATTTTTGTTTCTGCCAAATTCTAGGTACAGCCCCCATTAAAACGGGATCTGCGGTTGAAACGCTTACCCAAACGAGTTGAAATCAATTTTAAATTAATCTAGACTTGAAGGGCTACAACTTTTGTGACTGACTATTTTTCCTAAATCGGCCCCTAAGTGCCTCGTTTTGCATCCTCAAAATATACTCAATTAATGTATCTTTTCATTATGTATTATATACATAATTTATATATTATAAAGTGATTTTACTGTTCATCTTCTACAGAACCCGAAGACAGAACACATAAAACTCATATTTCCTGTAGCTCTTCTCCGATCCATCGTTAGCCGTCCGGTCACTTCCCTGGCCAGCCACCACCACCACCACCTCCGTCGAGGTGATGGCTATCGGTCGGCGGTGGTTTGGCCACCGGAGGTGGCGGTTTCCGGCGTACCCGAAAAACACGAACATCATTTCTAAGATCCTAAGATCTACCCATAAGAGAAGAAGTAGAGGAGGACCTTGTTCGCGGTTTGGAGACGAGATGAACGTCGGATTGTCATGGCACGGTGGTGGCGTTCCCGAACTTCTCCTACAGCAAGAGCAGAAATCTGAATTCGTCTGGTCTAGAGTGTAACCTTCTCCTCTTGCTCTAATGGGGCTTTTATAGATCTCCAAGTGGGGTGTAAGACCCCCCATTTTTTTTCTTTTTCAACCACTGGGGTCTTAGGCCCAGAATCGCTGCTTTGCGGTGACACCTTCACGTCCTGAAGGGTCATCACCACAAGGCGCCGATTCTGCCGGCCAACTCGATCACAGAAAGGTAGCACAATAATTGAAGTAAGAGCAAGTCCACTGGAAATAAATCACATATACATATAAAACTCCACGAAGGGAGTGTCCACAGAATAACAATAATCAGAGTACTATAAAATGCGGGCTTATGCCCGGTACAAAATGTCCTCACTACAATATCACTCATACGGAAGCGAAAACAGAAACTACTCAGAGTCGAGACTCACGGTCCCGGCTGTATGAACTCCGGAGCTAGACTGCCCCATCTCCAGGCGCACCGATCTCTGGGGCTGCTCCTCCATGCTGGGCTCCACGATCCACTAAATGATGCGGTTTGAAAACCGTTAGTCATAAAGACTAAGCCCTATCATCCCCTACCCCATTCCCCATGGCTCCTAGGTACCGAGCGGAGAGGAAGAAAGTGAAGGACATGATGGTGGAGATTAATCAAGAATCAAATGGCAGCGGAACTAATCTAGCAGTTCTATGATAATATGACAGAAATAGAAAGTAAGGAAAGTAACCTTAACTTATGTGCGGAAGCGCATAAGCCAAGGGATCTTCTGCAAGGCTCCCATCGTATAGAGTGTCCCATACCACCTATACGTTGGGGTGTCGGTTATCAAACAACAGCATATGTTTATATAATGAAATTAACCATTGATTTATAAACTTGCCCACACAAGCTTATAGACCAAGGGGTCGTTTTGCAGGTCCTAAAGTATAAGCGTCCCATACCACTTATACTTTAGGTGTCAGGGTTAAAGGAATCGATTATGCTATGACATGCTAGTGGGTATGATGAAACATGCAAGTGCAACTCACACACCCGACTCTGTTCACACAGACCTTTAGTTCCCCCTTTCGGAGCCGTTACCTCCCAGGATACCTCCGTAGTGGCGAACGGAAGCGGTGGGTTGGGCCTCGCCCACCTCAAAACCAGTAAAAGCACCACTGGTCTGACCTATCGTACGCCTCAATGCTTGGTGCACTAAGCGGACGCCTGCGTACTCTTGCAGGCTGGCGCACCGGACTTATGTTGGCGAAGTGCTAATCACCCCGCCGAGTCAACGATATCAGTGTCGGTGCAATCAAACTCCCTGATATCGAAAGACCCACCACCTTAACTTTTCCTATTTTATGCACATGCAAGTTTTATCGTAAACACACAAAACCGAGCCGAAGCTCCCCGGACCAAAACGTCCGTCTCCAATCCAACCGAGCCGAAGCTCCCCGGACCCAACGTCCGTCTCCAAACCTACCGAGCTGAAGCTCCCCGGACCAAAACGTCCGTCTCCAAACCTACCGAGCCGAAGCTCCCCGGACCCAAACGTCCGTCTCCAAACCAACCGAGCCGAAGCTCTCATCAATCTTCCTGTGCCAACAGTGTTTGTGAAAGGTGCAGCCCTAGTTACTAAGTTACTCTTGTCGGTTTGTTATTACAGTTTACGTTAGCCCAGGACTGCCCCCGGTATTCCCCGTGAAGGGCTCTCAAGGGGCACTAGGAACCTAGACGGCGGCATTACGGCCCGAAGTTCCCTTTCACAAGGCACTTATTGTTATTGGTTTATCTCCCTTAACCCGATTCCCTTCTCACATTACGATAGACTATCCTAGGGTGATTTTTAACCTTCCTCTCTTCGGGGAAGGCGATCTTTCGCCGAAACCCGAGCACCTCTTAACTCTAGCTATCACCACTCCTCACTACTCTGTATACCTTCCTATTGTGATTTCCTCCACTATTGCCCACCCAAACAATATGATTAACTCTAATGCCTTCCTCAGATCATGTCCTATTGCATTTCACAAATTTGTTATATGCAGACCGATCTAGACTATATGTCGAACCGGTTATGCAATGATCCCATACTCTTTCAAATGCCCTAAATTATTTACTGGAGACTTACCATGATATAAATGACCTAAATCTAGAAAATGGAAATTTTCATAATTTATTTGGCATTAAATTAAATTCCTCGAAAATCCCAAGAGCTACCGGTTTGAACATGAACTACCCTAAGTTCTCATGCAAGATGTCTAGCAACTTTATGACAAATAGTAGGTTATCTCAGTAGGTTAAATCCAAGGTATCATAATTTTTCTATCATCAAAAGGGCATTAAAACTATTTTAGAAATAATCTCTATCTTTTGTTATTTATGAATCAAGTACAGAAAATATTCTTCTCAAAATTACAAATAATTTATGACATGCAGATAATGGCCTAAAATTAGCACTGGCCCAGTTTCATAATTTTTCAGTAATAAAATCATCCCTAAATAACTTTTCAAGCATAGAACCCCTTTTTAACTTTTGTAAAGGAAGTACTGGATGTACTTAACTAAAAATTATATAAAAATTCAGGGGTAATCATTCTGTTCTAAAATCTATATCTCCAAAATTTCATGAGATTTCAATGAACAGAGATTCCTAAATAATTAAATCATCATCTAAGGCCATAACAAGCTTTACAAATGAAGTGCTAGCAATAATCAACATAAAATTCCAGAAAAATTGCTATAAGTTCTACCTGATCCAAAACTCACTCTACCCGAATTTCACAGTTTTTAAGTAAGGTTCAGTGACTGATTTTACCTATTTGATATTTTACCCTAAAACTAAGGTTAGGGTTTTAAGGTATCTACTTGTCTCCAAATTCCCCAATATTTCATCCGGACCATTCTTATCAAGCTTTTGTCAACTCTACAGAGTTTCAAGGCAAAACAAGAGCAATTGCCCCCATGTCCTTCACAACCCTCAAAACCCTTCATTTAGGGTTTGAGCTTGGATCCTAGGGTAAACCAACCCTAAACCTCACCGTTTTTCTCCAAGCAGGTTATAACACCCTTCTAAGTCAGAGATCAGAAAATCAGCCTCTGTTGAGGTGATTTGACCTTTCCAAACTCTTAGTGCACTTTTTACTAAAAGGTGTCTCACTAATGCCTAGTTAAGGGTAGAAGATTTCCTACTCAAAACTCCTCCAAATCAGTTGGAATTTTGTACAGACCTAGGTTTTATAGACAGGGACCACTCAACAAAATTTGGGAGGGTTTGGAGGTCATTTGACCACTTAAATAAATTCCTCTAAGTTTATTAAATTGAAACAAAAACTTTAGGCAAAGTATCTCCAAAAATTCCCATTTTTGGTCTGCCTTTAGGTATTGTTAAGTCTAAACCCCTGCCCAAATTTCAAGTCATTTGGACAAGGGACGAAGAGTGGGCATCCGTTTTAATTTCTGCCCAACTCTAGGTACAGCCCCCGCTAAAACGGGTGTTGCGGCCGAACCGCTTACCCAAATGAGTTGAAATCAATTTTAAATTAATTTAGACTCGAAGGGCTACGACTTTTGTGTCTGGTCACTTTTCCTAAAACGGCCTCTAAGTGCCTCGTTTTGCAGCATCAAAATGTGCACATCCAAGTATAATTTCCTTACAAAATTATTTACATAATTTATATATTAAAAACAGTTTTTACTATTCATCTTCTACAGAACCCGAAAACCAGACACAGAAACTCATATTTCTTGTAACTCTTTCACGCTCAGTCACCGGTCGTCCGGTCACTTCCCTGGCCAGCCACCACCACCACCACCTCCGTTGAGGCAATGGCTATCGGTCGGCGGTGGTTTGGCCGCCGGAGGTGGCGGTTTCCGGCGAACTCAAGAATACACTTTTTTTCATGGTTTTCCATGAAAACGAGAGATGGGTCCGGCTCCGTTGAGCGCGAACTTCCTTTCTAAGAATCCTAAGATCTACCCATGAAAGAGAAGAAGCAGAGGAGGACCTTATTCGTGGTTTGGAGGCGAGAAGAACGACGGGGTGCCATGGCGCGGTGGTGGCGTTGCTGAACTTCTCCTACAGCAAGAACAAAGATTTGATCTGTTTGATTGAGCGTGTAACCTTCTCCTCTTGCTCCAAGTGGGCTTTTATAAGTCAGCATGTGGGGAGGTGAAAGGGTAAAGCCTTAATGGTCATGAAGGCTCCTCCTAATAACATTTCGGTTACAGTGAAGGGATAAGAAACGGTGGAAGATGAACAGGTGTGTCCAGTTGGCGGTTTCCTATCGGACCACATCTTCCTCCTTTATTATATAATTACAGAAGGAAAAAATGGCATGTAATTACTCCTAGTGTAACTTCCCACACCAGCATTTATTACCACGCGTGTTAGAATAATTTCGGGCCTGAACCGTCGTTTCGGCCAATGTCACGGGCGTGACACATAGGTCACGGGCGTGACAGGCCCGGGTGGCAATTCTGAGGTCGACGATCGTCGAACTGGAATCGACGGTCGTCGAAGGGTGGTCACGCCCTAGGTCACGGGCGTGACACCTTGGTCACGGGCGTGACATGCCCGAGTTCAATTTCGACGATCGTTTTACGGAGATCGACGATCGTTGAAGGAGTCACGCCCCTGGTCACGAGCGTGACACATTGGTCACGGGCGTGACATGTCCGGGCTGCACGTTCGACGATCGTCTAACGGAGATCGACGATCATCGAAGGAGTCACGCCCTAGGTCACGGGCGTGACACCTTGGTCACGGGCGTGACATGCCCGGGCTGCAAGTTCGACGATCGTCTCACGGAGATCGACGATCGTCGAAGGAGTTACGCCTTAGGTCACGGGCGTGACGGGTCAGTCACGGGCGTGACCAACCCGTGACCCGAAATCTCGGCCGATTTATTTCAATTTTTGGGCTTCCTAAGGTTCTGTCACGACCAACCGACTCCTAGGGGTCTAGCCGGAAATGGGATGTTACAAATCCCAATAAACAAAACAAAAATTTCGTCCCCGAAATTGAGGTTGAGCCTACGGGGATTTCTATCGGAATAAATTAAACTTGTAACATCTCATACGATCTTTCTATTGGGTTCAGGCGACTATTCGTTTGATAAACGAAGACAATCTCCCCAATAAACAAAAGATTAGCCCCTACCTTTCTGATTGAGTGCGCATACCTAGGTCCTGAATTTTCCTTATCTAGTCTTAACTGTCCAAAACGAGAAGGCAATCTATAGTATACCGAGAGGTGGTGAGATGTACCTGACTGAACAACTCCGGGTATCTTTGCCTCATCAGATCCTGCGGTTCCCAGGTGTGCTCCTCCTGACCGTGGTTTCTCCACAGAACCTTGACTAAGGGGATCTTTTTGCGGCGCAAGATCCGTACTCCTTTGTCGTCGATCCGAACCGGATCCAAGTGAACAGATCGGTCTGAAGCTACCGGCCCTTCGGTGGTCAAAATCCGCTACTCCGGGCGTAGTAGAGCCCTTCTCAGCGAAGAAATATGGAAGACGTCGTGTAGAGATGCCAGCTCTGGCGGCAACTCTAGCCTGTAGGCTAGGGGTCCGATCTGCTCCAGGATCCGGTAAGGGCCCATATACCTAGGGCTGAGCTTCTTCCTCCGACCGCGCACCCGTGAGACTCCGTGCATGGGCCGGATCTTCAAGAACACTCGATCTCCTACCCGAAACTCCACCTGACGATGTCGGGCATCATAGTATTTAGCCTGTCTGCTCTGCGCCTCCAACATCCTATCTCTGATCAGTCTTACCTAAGCCTCGGTGTCTTCAACAAAATCCGATCCCAACACCTTCGGATCCTCGTCTTGAACCCAAGAAAGCGGGGTCCTACATTTTCTTCCATACAAGGCTTCATAAGGCGCCATCCTGATGCTGGACTGGTAGCTATTGTTATAGGAGAACTCGACCAACGGTAACATCTTCTCTCACGGCTCCCCTCGGTCCAGTATACACAGTCGTAGTAAATCCTCCAAGGTCCGGTTGGTGCGCTCTGTCTGCCCGTCCGTCTGGGGGTGGAAAGCCGTACTAAAAGTCAGTCTAGAGCCAAGGTAAGCCTTGCACCGATCTCCACTCTCTCGATGTAAACTGACCATCTCGATCAGATACGATCGTCCTTGGCACGCCGTGATAACGAATATACTACTCCACGAACTTTCGAACCAACACTCCAACAGAGTCATCCTTCCTGATCGGGATGAACCTAGCCACCTTCGTCAGACGGTCCACGATCACCCAGATCGAATCGTTTCCCGTCCGTGATCGAGGTAGGCCATGGATGAAGTCCATCACGATGTCCTCAAATTTCCACTCCGGCACCGGGAGTGGCTGCAATAAACCAGTGGGATGTCTACACTCTGCCTTCACAAACTGGCACGTCTCGCAGTAGGTCACGAAGTAGATGATGTCCTTCTTCATGCCCGGCCAGTATAGATTCTTCTTCAAATCTATCGTCATCTTTGTGATCTCGGGATGTATAGAAAATCTGCTATGATGAGCCTCGGCCATGATATCCTCCCGAATCTGGCCTCCATCCGGTATGTAAGTCCGACCTCTGAAACATATCAGTCCATCTCGCATCGAGTAGTCCCCAGCTGAGCCTGCCTCCAAGGCCCGGAAAATCGGCTCTAATTTGGCATCCTGCCTCTGCCAGTCTCTAACTCTGTCATGAATAGTGTCGGTGGCGCTCGTCGCAGCTAAATACTCCTCATACAGATCGATGTCTTCGGACGATACCAAGGTGATGTGCATATCTTCAAAGCTCCGCAATATCTCTAAAGACATGACCTGGGGCCCGGCTTCGGAAGTGCCACATTCCCTAAACTAGGTCCGAGGGAACCCAAGCCAATACTAATTTGCCCAATAAACAAAAGTTTAGCCCCCAATAAACAAAAGATAAGCCCTTACCTACCTTGGGCTAAGCATCTTGATATTACCATGTTATCTCCGTCCCAGTTGGGTGCACAATCCCTAGGACATCAATCTTCGACTTAGGGTTCCAACCTGAAACTTGTTGATATACTTCATACATAAAACTCTCTGAGTCACATTTATGACAACCTTATCCCGGTCAAAATGTTCCTAATCCCAAATGGGTATCTTCCGAACTTGAATTCTATCCAACCCTCAGTGTTTATCTTGGTGGTTGTCTCCGAGTAATCTTATTACCGGTACGAGGGTTAAGACTACTTGTCTTCTACCATTCTGCTAAAGTAATATTGATCTCAATTCTCCTTAAAGCAGTCTACTGATTTGAGTAATTCTTGATAGGGGTCGTAGGGTCACCTGAGTTTATCTATCAGGTTGTCATTCTCATGTTAAACTCCTCCTTTTATTCTGTTTGGGTATCTCCTTACCTTAAACAAGTTCATACCCAGGGTCTATTTCGAACTAGGGCATGTTATAAGTCGTCATGGTTAGTCATGTGTCCTACTAGATTGAGTCTAACTTATTGACTAAAGAATTATAAGATGAGGTCTTTATAGCCGGAGGTGCTCCCTGCTGGGGGCAGGGTTTGCCTCAAGCTACAAAGAAGAATTTCATTTGTTGAAGAAGTCGACAATTTATATGTGATCACCATATGGGCACACCACTGCTTCCGCTGCTTAGTTTGTCCCCAAACTAAACTCGAGCGGGGGTGACCCAGGGTTAGTGGACTGCTACCTTTTCAGATCGATGTTTCGCTCTGATACCACTTGTAAGCCCCCCCCCTTTTTTTTCTTTTTCAAACACCGGGGTCTTAGGCCCAGAATCACCGCTTTGCGGTGACACCTTCACGTCCTGAAGGGTCATCACCACAAGGCGCCGATTCTGCTGGCCAACTCGATCACAGAAAGGTAGCACAATAATTGAAGTAAGAGCAAGTCCACTGGAAATAAATCACATATACATATAAAACTCCACGAAGGGAGTGTCCACAGAATAACAATAATCAGAGTACTATAAAATGCGGGCTTATGCCCGGTACAAAATGTCCTCACTACAATATCACTCATGCAGAAGCGAAAACAGAAACTACTCAGAGTCGAGACTCACGGTCCCGGCTGTATGAACTCCGGAGCTAGACTGCCCCATCTCCAGGCGCACCGATCTCTGGGGCTGCTCCTCCATGCTGGGCTCCACGATCCCCTAAATGATGCGGTTCGAAAACCGTTAGTCATAAAGACTAAGCCCTATCATCCCCTACCCCTTCCCCCATGGCTCCTAGGTACCGAGCGGAGAGGAAGAAAGGGAAGGACATGATGGTGGAGATTAATCAAGAATCAAATGGCAGCGGAACTAATCTAGCAGTTCTATGATAATATGACAGAAACAGAAAGTAAGGAAAGTAACCTTAACTTATGTACGGAAGCGCATAAGCCAAGGGATCTTCTGCAAGGCTCCCATCGTATAGAGTGTCCCATACCACCTATACGTTGGGGTGTCGGTTATCAAACAACATCATATGTTTATATAATGAAATTAACCATTGATTTATAAACTTGCCCACACAAGCTTATAGACCAAGGGGTCGTTTTGCAGGTCCTAAAGTATAAGCGTCCCAT
The DNA here is from genome assembly GCA_039513925.1 of Platanthera zijinensis. Taxonomy (NCBI): domain Eukaryota; kingdom Viridiplantae; phylum Streptophyta; class Magnoliopsida; order Asparagales; family Orchidaceae; genus Platanthera; species Platanthera zijinensis. The sequence goes on along the minus strand of CM077082.1, from coordinate 165,815,706 downwards.
ACCACTTATACTTTAGGTGTCAGGGTTAAAGGAATCGATTATGCTATGACATGCTAGTGGGTATGATGAAACATGCAAGTGTAACTCACACACCCGACTCTGTGCACACAGACCTTTAGTTCCCCCTTTCGGAGCCGTTACCTCCCAGGATACCTCCGTAGTGGCGGACGGAAGCGGTGGGTTGGGCCTCGCCCACCTCAAAACCAGTAAAAGCACCACTGGTCTGACCTATCGTACGCCTCAACGCTTGGTGCACTAAGCGGACGCCTGCGTACTCTTGCCGGCTGGTGCACCGGACTTCTGTTGGCGAAGTGCTAATCACCCCGCCGAGTCAACGATATTGGTGTCGGTGCAATCGAACTCCCCGATATCGAAAGACCCACCACCTTAACTTTTCCTATTTTATGCACATGTAAGTTTTATCGTATACACACAAAACCGAGCCGAAGCTCCCCGGACCAAAACGTCCGTCTCCAAACCAACCGAGCCGAAGCTCCTCGGACCCAAACGTCTGTCTCCAAACCTACCGAGCCGAAGCTCCCCGGACCAAAACGTCCGTCTCCAAACCTACCGAGCCGAAGTTCCCCGGACCCAAACGTCCGTCTCCAAACCAACCGAGCCGAAGCTCTCATCAATCTTCCTGTGCCAACAGTGTTTGTGAAAGGTGCAGCCCTAGTTACTAAGTTACTCTTGTCGGTTTATTATTACAGTTTACGTTAGCCCAGGACTGCCCCCGGTATTCCCCGTGAAGGGCTCTCAAGGGGCACTAGGAACCAAGACGGCGACATTACGGCCCGAAGTTCCCTTTCGCAAGGCACTTATTGTTATTTGTTTATCTCCCTTAACCCGATTACCTTCTCATATTACGATAGACTATCCTAGGGTGATTTTTAACCTTCCTCTCTTCGGGGAAGGCGATCTTTCGCCGAAACCCGAGCACCTCTTAACTCTAGCTATCACCACTCCTCACTACTCTTTATACCTTCCTATTGTGATTTCCTCCACTATTGCCCACCCAGACAATATGATTAACTCCAATGCCTTCCTCAGATCATGTCCTATTGCATTTCACAAATTTGTTATATGCAGACCGATCTAGACTATATGTCGAACCGGTTATGCAATGATCCAATACTCATCCAATTGCCCTAAATTATTTACTGGAGACTTACCATAATATAAATGACCTAAATCCAGAAAATGGAAATTTTCATAATTTATTTGGCATTAAATTAAATTCCTCGAAAATCCCAAGGGCTACCGGTTTGAACATGAACTGCCCTAAGTTCTCATGCAAGATGTCCAGCAACTTTATGACAAATAGTAGGTTATCTCAGTAGGTTAAATCCAAGGTATCATAATTTTTCTATCATCAAAAGGGCATTAAAACTATTTTAGAAATAATATCTATCTTTTGTTATTTATGAATCCAGTACAGAAAATATTCTTCCAAAAATTACAAATAATTTATGACATGCAGATAAAGGCCTAAAATTAGCACTGGCCCAGTTTCATAATTTTTCAGTAATAAAATCATCCCTAAATAACTTTTCAAGCATAGAACCCCTTTTTAACTTTTGTAAAGGAAGTACTGGATGTACTCAACTAAAAATTATATAAAAATTCAGGGGTAATCATTCTGTTCTAAAATCTATATCTCCAAAATTTCATGAGATTTCAATGAACAGAGATTCCTAAATAATTAAATCATCATCTAAAGCCATAGCAAGCTTTACAAATGAAGTGCTAGCAATAATCAACATAAAATTCCAGAAAAATTGCTATAAGTTCTACCTGATCCAAAACTCACTCTACCCGAATTTCACAGTTTTTAAGTAAGGTTCAGTGACTGATTTTACCTATTTGATATTTTACCCTAAAACTAAGGTTAGGGTTTTAAGGTATCTACTTGTCTCCAAATTCCCCAAGATTTCATCCGGACCATTCTTATCAAGCTTTTGTCAACTCTACAGAGTTTCAAGGCAAAACAAGAGCAATTGCCCCCATGTCCTTCACAACCCTCAAAACCCTTTATTTAGGGTTTGAGCTTGGATCCTAGGGTAAACCAACCCTAAACCTCACCGTTTTTCTCCAAGCAGGTTATAACACCCTTCTAAGTCAGAGATCAAAAAATCAGCCTCTGTTGAGGTGATTTGACCTTTCCAAACTCTTAGTGCACTTTTTACTAAAAGGTGTCTCACTAATGCCTAGTTAAGGGTAGAAGATTTCCTATCCAAAACTCCTCCAAATCAGTTGGAATTTTGTACAGACCTAGGTTTTATAGCCAGGGACCACTCACCAAAATTTGGGAGGGTTTGGAGGTCATTTGACCACTTAAATAAATTCCTCTAAGTTTATTAAATTGAAAAAAAAACTTTTGTCAAAGTATCTCCAAAAATTCCCATTTTTGGTCTGCCTTTAGGTATTGTTAAGGCTAAACCCCTTCCCAAATTTCAGGTCATTTGCCCAACTCTAGGTACAGCCCCCACTAAAACGGGTGCTGCGGCCGAACCGCTTACCCAAACGAGTTGAAACTAATTTTAGATTAATCTAGACTCGAAGGGCTGCGACTTTTGTGTCTGGTCACTTTTCCTAAAACGGCCTCTAAGTGTCTCGTTTTGCAGCATCAAAATGTGCCCATCCAAGTATAATTTCCTTACAAAATTATTTACATAATTTATATATTAAAAACAGTTTTTACTGTTCATCTTCTACAGAACCCGAAAACCAGACACAGAAACTCATATTTCCTGTAACTCTTTCACGCTCCGTCAATGGTCGTCCGGTCACTTCCCTGGCCAGCCACCACCACCACCACCTCCGTTGAGGCGATGGCTATCGGTCGGAGGTGGTTTGGCCGCCGGAGGTGGCGGTTTCCGGCGAACTCAAGAATACACTTTTTTCATGGTTTTCCATGAAAACGAGAGATGGGTCCGGCTCCGTTGAGCGCGAACTTCCTTTCTAAGAATCCTAAGATCTACCCATGAAAGAGAAGAAGCAGAGGAGGACCTTATTCGCGGTTTGGAGGTGAGAAGAACGACGGGGTGCCATGGCGCGGTGGTGGCATTGCTTTACTTCTCCTACAGCAAGAACAAAGATCTGATCCGTTTGATTGAGCGTGTAACCTTCTCCTCTTGCACCAAGTGGGCTTTTATAAGTCAGCATGTGGGGAGGTGAAAGGGTAAAGCCTTAATGGTCATGAAGGCTCCTCCTAATAACATTTCGGTTACAGTGAAGGGATACGAAACGGTGGAAGATGAACAGGTGTGTCCTGTTGGCGGTTTCCTATCGGACCACATCTTCCTCCTTTATTATATAATTACAGAAGGAAAAACGGCCTGTAATTACTCCTGGTGTAACTTCCCACACCAGCATTTATTACCACGCGTGTTAGAATAATTTCGGGCATGAACCGTCGTTTCGGCCAATATCACGGGCGTGACACATAGGTCACGGGCGTGACAGGCCCGGGTGGCAATTCTGAGGTCGACGATCGTCGAACTAGAATCGACGGTCGTCGAAGGGTGGTCACGCCCTAGGTCACGGGCGTGACACCTTGGTCACGGGCGTGACAGGCCCGAGTTCAATTTCGACGATCGTTTTACGGAGATCGACGATCGTTGAAGGATTCACGCCCCTGGTCACGGGCGTGACACATTGGTCACGGGCGTGACATGTCCGTGCTGCACGTTCGACAATCGTCTAACGGAGATCGACGATCGTCGAAGGAGTCACGCCCTAGGTCACGGGCGTGACACCTTGGTCACGGGCGTGACATGCCCGGGCTGCAAGTTCGACGATCGTCTCACGGAGATCGATGATCGTCGAAGGAGTCACGCCTTAGGTCACGGGCGTGACGGGTCGGTCACGGGCGTGACCAACCCGTGACCCGAAATCTCGGCCGATTTATTTCAATTTTTGGGCTTCCTAAGGTTCTGTCACGACCAACCGACTCCTAGGGGTCTAGCCGGAAATGGGATGTTACATGGGGAGGGGAAAGGATGAAACATTCATGGCCATGAATGCCCTCTCTCTCTCTCTTAATATTATTTCGGTTATGGTGCAGGGAAGGAAACGGTGGAAGATGAGAAGACTGATCCAGGTGGCGATTTCCTATTGGGTCAACTCTTCCTCATTTTATTAAGTATTTAGAGAAAGAAACGGCTCATAAATACTCCTGCTGTAAATTCCCATAATCAGAATTGATTATGACTTCGGTTACAGAAATTTCCAGCCTGGCTGACGTTTCGTCCCTTGTCACGGGCGTGTCACGTAGGTCACGGGCGTGACAGGCCCTTGTGGAAAGTTCTGAGTTCGACGATCGTCTAACTGAGTTCGACGATCGTCGAAGGGGGGTCACGCCCTAGGTCACGGGCGTGACACATAGGTCACGGGCGTGACATGGCCATGATGCGAATTTTGCGCTCGACGATCGTCTCGCTGAGATCGACAATCTTCGAAGGGGGTCACGCCCTAGGTAACGGGCGTGACACGTGGGTCACGGGTGTGACGGGGCCATGATACAAATTTCTGCGCTCGACGATCGTCTCGCTGAGATCGACGATCGTCGAAGGGGGTCACGCCCTAGGTCACGGGCGTGACACCTAAGTCACGGGCGTGATGGGTCCTTTATGTAAAATCTGCCCTCGACGATCGTCTCGCAGAGATCAACGATCGTCGAAGGGGGGTCAAGCCCTAGGTCACGGGCGTGACACGTGGGTCACGGGTGTGATAGGCCCGGGTTGCAACAATCTGTGCTCGACGATCGTCTTCCTGAGTTCGACGATTGTCGAAGGGGTCACGCCCTAGTCACGGGCGTGATGGGTCGGTCACGGGCGTGACCAACCCGTTACTCCAAGTTTAGGTCGATTGACCTCAATTTTTGGGCTCCCTAGGGTTCTGTCACGACAGACCGACTCCTAGGGTTCTAGCCGAAAATGGGATGTTACAGTCAATGCGGCGTTGAGTGTGCTGCATACACTCAACCCCATCAGAATTTGATGCTAAGTCAAAGGGCGTTGAGTGTGCTTCATACACTCAACGCGGCGTTGAGTGTGCTGAATACACTCAACGCTGTCAGGAAAATCTTGGAATCTAAGTTAAAAGTGTTGAGTGTGTTAGTGCACTCAACGCGACGTTGAGTGAGCAGAATACACTCAATGCAGTCCAGTGAAAGTTTAGTCTTAAGTTAAAAAGCGTTGAGTGTGTTGAGTGCACTCAACGCAGTGTTGAGTGAGCTGAATACACCCAATGCCATCCAGTAAAATTCTGCCTAAGTGTGAAAGCATTGAGTGAGTGTTATTTACTCAATGCGGCGTTGAGTGAAGCTAGTTTTGCTGAGTAGTCTGGTCGGCTTCGAGTGCGTTGACTGCACTCAACGCGATGTTTAGTGTACTCGACTCCTTTCCCGTAAACTTGGGAAATTTCTCCAATTCGACGTATATCCTCTAATAGCATAGTTTGCTAAGTTTGAATCATCGTGTTTCGGTCGAATTCGTCCAGTTTGAGTTTTATGGGTGTGTGGATATAAGGTTGGGTTTGGTTGGCTTTTTTCGTGAATCATTACACCTGGGTATATTTTGGTCTATTTTTGCACTATTGGGTTGTGTTGGACCAGATGACCACCACCACAGTGTCGTTTTGAGACATTTGGGTATGTTAGTTCGGTTTGGACAATTTGGTCCCGACTCTGACCCGGTTGTTTTACTAGTGTTAATGATTCACGTGTTAGTGAGAGTTTAGTCTCATTTCCTTCCTCTTATGGTTAGGCTTATGCTATATCTGCCTACTCTCGCAGATGATCTCGGAGCATGACTTCGTTCGCACTTGGTGCAAATTTATTACCTTTGAATATTATAAGTTAACTCTTTCTTTAATGGCTTCTAGTTAGTTTACTGTGTTTTGATAGTTATTTTGGGTTGGGTTGGTAATCTTACTACCCCTTTTGTTTACTGACAAGTTTGTTGCCACTTGTTTATTTTCTTGCTGAGGTATTCTTTTCTTGTGAATGCCTCAGGTTCAGGGCAGTAGCCGGTTGAGCGGCTAGGTTGGTGTTGCTAGTGGACTGCTGTGTTGTAGAGGTCTTTCTCACTATTGTGAGGTAGCTTTATTGTTTTCTTATTAGTACAGACATACATGCTCACCAGTGAGTTCATGTCAGGTTGTTAACGCCCACTGGTGGTTTTCTTTTGGAAATGCTAATTACTTGGCTAAGCTGCTAGTTTGCCTATTTTGTGGTTATTTTGCTTGTCCTCTGGGAATGTTTTATGCTAGGTTGCATGTTAGATATTTTAACTTATAAAAAGCATTACTACAAGTATTACATACATGTCATCCTTCTAAAACAAAATGGCCTCCTCCTGTTGGTGAATCCCTGTAATGTGTAAGCAACATGATTAGTTACTCCACTATAAGGCCACCAGGAACTGGATGAGGCTTCAATTAAGTTAGATTCACATAGGACAAGTGCAAGAGAATTATTACCTTTAGCTGTGAGCCCACGTTTTTCCATCCAAGCTTTGAATATCAGGCACTCAATTTTCACATGTCCTTTCTTTTTACAGAAGAAACATGTCGGAACTTTCTTAATGACACCAGCAACATCCTTTGCTCCACTAAACTGACCGTCCTGAAACTTAATTGGAGCCTTAGACTTATTCTTCAGCTTCTCTTCCTCAGCAACACATCGTGGTATTAGATCTTTCAGTTTCCAAGCCTCATCCTAAGAATTGTATGTAGTCTTCAGGATACTGAACTCAGGTGGCAGAGTATTAAGTGCCAGATGCACTATGCAAGTCTCAGGAAGAACTATATCCAACTCTTGGAGCTTCGTCTGGTAGTACACCATCTTCAGAATATAATCACGAACCCCTCCATCACCAGTGTACCACATAGAAAAGAGATCTTGTATGAGAGTCCCTATCTCAGCATTAGAGGACACCTTACACCTCTGTCCCACAACAGTAAGAAACTCGAGCGCATCAGCAGTCTCTGGCAGTCCACTAAGTAGGTGCTCAGGAATAGATCTCTTCATTGCCAATAGACATATCTTATTGGACTTATGCCACACAGCATAATGATCTTTCTAAATACGAGTGCTGTTCGTAGTCAAATCCTCGGGCTTATCAGATGTAAGGGCTAGATCTATGTTCGCCATTTGCACGGTGAACATGATATCAGACTTCCACTTCTTAAAGTTTGACCCAGTAAGTTTTTCAATGGTCGCCAAATTATTGTGCACAGTAAAGGTGACTGAAAAAGAAAACAATGCAATATTTAGCAATGAGGACAACTGTGTTCAAAAACCTTAAATTAACACACACATGAGAATTCAGACGCGTCAACACGCAACACATTTGGGCATAATACGTGCCACGCAGTTAGAAATCCTCTACACCGAGCGAGACACCGTAGTGTTTAGGCTTTTGCAAAACTACCACCTTTGGGTGAATAGATCACTAGAACTTTCGCACTTCCGTTCAAATGCCCGTGTGCAACCCTCTAATCCTATCACGCAACCACCACCTTTGGGTGAATGATCACGGGGTAGAACTAGAGAACTCTCAAAGCCGTGTAGGACTAAAATCTCGTAAATCAATCGAACATGCCACTTTGGCGGCTACAGTTCAATTAACCCACAAGATCCTCCTTCACTGGGATTCTCTAAATATCCTCACATTAAGTGTCGTGATCTTATAATTAATGATAAAGGACACTAAAATGTCTAAAGATCACGACTATTTAGGGACTTAAAATTAATGCATTTCATAAGTCCCTATCGCGCTGATATTCTTTGAAATGAAATAATAGGTTTTATTAATTCAAATCAACTACATCGGCAATTAATGAAACTAAATAATATGTTCTAGTTTCCTCTGATACCAAATGTTAGAAATTTTGAACGAGGCGCATAAGGTCACAAACGCTCACGAAGTGAGATAAATGAATAATTAACAACTTGATGTGGCCTATGCGAGAAGGATCGACATGAACATAATTAATTAATTTCTACGGTATAATGTAATCAACAATAAAAATTTAATCGCTTGTAAAAATTATGCAACCATGTTTATAATGAAATTTATAAAAGAAATACAGTACGCTATCAAAGATTAAGTGCGAAAAAAGAAATTAAATATGCGTACCATTTTTGACTCGGCTTCGTGTCGCATGGTGGTCGACATTCTAAACAATGCGCTTGTATTCCTTCGAATGAAATTTGCAGCGCTTATAGACAAATAGACATACACCTTAGTCGAAGAACAAAATGACTTTATCTCCTATAATTAATTGGTAAAGTCACTGTTTGTCTTCCTTAATATCCAGAAGTTGATCAATACAGGATATTCAAAACTTATGTTTGAAAAAAAAAATTTTGGGCTTCACTGATTTTGGAATAGAGCCATGAATGAAATAGTGGCCATCTTCAATATCAAAATCGGCACTTTTAATGCAGCCTAGATAAGACAGATCTCTTTTCCTTTGTTCCAGAGCAGCAAAACGATGGAGATGAAAAACACTTACTTCAATCCTTGTGCCAACCCGAGGAGCAGTTTCAATCGGGAGAGAAGAAGGACCCAATAACAGCAAGCCGCCACTTCGCCTTGTTCACAGATTGGATTTCTCACTTAATAATCGTCTTTATTTAATTCCCTTTAATAGGAGAGGAATTTAGGGAATGGGTAGAAAATACTAAAGGCATCCCAAATTTTCTCACTAAATTTATAATCTGTGCATACGTAAAATGAATTGTGCGCACAAATAAAAACCGATCAATCCGCACGTGCCAAGGGAAGACCAAGCTCGCGTAATGAAGACCAAAATAATATAGCCCACCTATCACGGGTTTCGACTTTTCGTGCAAACATATTTTGACGCACACTCGCGGGAGATATAAACAAAATCGAACTAACGCACACACTTGATCGAGACGACTCGAATGAATTAGTCTACTCATAATTATGAAAACTTACATATATATATTATAGAAGTTTCTCGCCACCACTGTGCCGACCTCCTCCCTGCAGCCACCTCAACGGCAACCACCAAGCTGCCCGGGCAACTATGCAACAACTCCGCCACCTCTCCTCCAACCAAGCTCGGCCAGTACCACCTTCCTCCTCTTGCTTGGCCAACGCCACCACCGCGCACCACCCTTGCATGAAGCAGCAAAAATTCGGCCACCGCATATAGCAGCTCCGGCCAAGCTCCACCACCCACATGGCCGCCACCTCAAGCTTGAGCTCAGCCTCCTCATATACTCGTCCAACTCCTCCTCCAGCATAGAAGCTCCAGCCCGACCACCAACCTCCTAGCTACAAGCCACCACCATGTAGAGCTCAGCAACCAGCCCCTCCAACAGCCTCATGTAAAGTTGTAAGCCAAGCTCAAAGCAACTCCTCCACGTCAGCAATCCAGCCACCACACCTACCATTACATCGGGGAGAGAGAAAATAATAAATATAACGGCTGGAATAAATTTCATCCGGCCGGTTACTTTAGCATGAATAGTAACGAGCGATTCAAATTTATTCCGGCCGTTACTATTACGCTGCTTATAAATATCATCTGTTTTTGGCATTATGATCATGGTGAATTTGAGGACTCCGGAACATTATTCCAAAGAAGTGATTCTCCTTCAATTTTCATCAGAAAGATTCATGCGATTGAAGAAACTCGTTCCGGGAAGTTGTCATTTTTTGGTTTTTAGTTTAGCTGTTATTTTGTATAATCTTGTACATCTTGTTCTTTTCAACTCCAAAATTTCGTCAACTTGTAATCTTGTAATTTATTTCTTGTTTTTAGTTTAGCTGTCATTTTTTTGTTTTTGCCGTTAAATATTATTCTTTTTCCAACTCGTCCCATGTCACTTTAATGATGTCGTATTTTTATGCGAATGATTCCGCCATCTCCATGGATAGCTAATTTTTATAGTGCTCGATCGCGATGATTCGAGGATGAGATAATTTTTGTTATGATTTTAGTTTTGCTTTTCCCAATTGGTTGAACGCTTAAAATTTATCGTTGATCAATTCATTGAGACTATATATTTTATATAGTTTTCATAATAGTTTTTACTCTTTAGTTAGCCGAGAGGCTCGTAAGGCGAATCGATCACTCATCGGTAAGTAGAACGCAATCCTCGAGAGAGGACAACGTAACTCTTCCGGATTGAAGTAAATTCCAATAGCGTTGTTCACAAACTAAAGCAAATCTTAGATGATGCGATTTGAGAACGAAAGTTCGGTCGATACACCTAAGCTTAGTTGAACCTAATCTTCGAAAGAAGGGTGTTCATGCTTCGGGAACCTTCACGGTCAAAGCCTCTTCAACAAGAGAATTGCATTGTTATTTTCATTTCGTAATTTTATAATTCCAAGGTGACTCAAGATCGGGTACTAGTTGTAAAACCATTAATTTAATTCTGTTAAGATTTTCTAGTTTTCAGTATTCGCAACCCAAAACTTCAAGTTTTATTTGATAAGATAATAACGATTTTCAAAGTAGGATTACTCAACCACCTCGAGTCTAATATGACATTGGTTTTTATAAACCTATACCACTCCCGATACGGTACACTTGCCGTTGTCATTTGCGGATATAGTTTCGGCAATCAATGTGATACATAGAATCCAAGCGGGTTGGTTGAAGTGGAGAGGCGCATCAGGGATCTTATGTGATCGTAAAGTACCATTAAACCTCAAGGGAAAGTTTTACCGTACTGCAACTAGACCAACGACGCTCTATGGTTTTGAGTGTTGGGCAGTGAATTGTGTACATGGGCAAAAAATGGGAGTTGCGGAGATTAGAATGCTTAGGTAGATGTGTGGACACACGAGACTGAATTAAATTAGGAATGAATATATCAGGTGTAAGACAGGAGTAACACCAATTGCAGAGAAGATGAGAGAAGCTTGACTAAGATGGTTTGGACACGTACAAATGAGACAATTAGGGACACCTGTTAGGCGTTGTGAGAGTCTACTCACTAAGCATGTTAAACGAGGGAAGGGTAGACTAATAAAGACTTGAAATGAAACTATACGGAAAGATATGATGTACTTAGGCATTAGTGAGATTATGACAAAAGATAGGGCACAATGACGACAAAGGATCTATATAGCCGAAATCACTAAAGTGGGATAAAGGCTTGAGTGTTGTTGTTGTTGCTCGTGACCTGCCTGATGGCTTACAATAAGGGCCCACACCTTCCTTCGAAGTCTTGTCCAATCACTATTTGCGACATCATTTCGCTTCTCTCTACTTAACAAGCTACGCCACCATTGCCTCCTCCACCATATTCTTTGCCCAATTATTCAACATATCCATTAGGGTTCTTACAATCGTCTTGTGAAACCCTGATCACGTACATCCATCGCCTCAACATTCTAGTGTTTTATGGGACCGATCTCATGGGGTGGCTAACCAACTGGTGGAACTAGTCTCTCGCTTTTCCCCTGAAAGAAATGACGAACATCCTTCACTTAAATGCGTCAGTCATTTGTCAGATCGAGACGACATCCTCGAACCACTACAGATGCTGGATGAGATCATCCTTCTCGGAGTAGTAACCTATCGCTGGCTCTCTGAATCCATCCGGCTACGGGGCTGACATGATTAACTCGCAGAAAGGGCTCGTCGGGGCGACCTAGCGAGTAGGGCGAGCTCGCTCAAACTCGCTTTCCGAGTAGTGAGTGGTCGGCGGGCTCGCGAAGAGAACTTGCGCGTGCAGAGTATGATCCTCTTCTTTTTGGACAATATCCTTGCCTGGTCGCCTGCTTTTACCCGCCTCGGCTCTGCCACCTTGCCACGAGGCGCGAGTAGGGATCGCAAAGTTTCCTCCATAGCCTTCCTAAGCTCTGCCAAATCGCTCCTCGTGACGAACTCGCTTGATGGGTGCGAGTTGTCCTGGTCGTCTCCAAGCTCTCCATGTCCAATCATGTTGTTGTCAGGTGTGGTTTTCCTCACAGGCTACCAGCCCACGCTCACCGCAACAAAAATATTGAAACCCAGATACCGTTTCAATGGAGTTTGGACTAAGTAGCTCGTATTACTTCTCTCACCGTCAAGCACTAGAAACTGGGTATTCTGTGCCTAATTTGACTCTCTCCAAATAAAGAGTGGATTGCCTACACTCAGACCCGCGAGCTACAATGAGAAGGTCCCGCCACACACTTGAAAGTTTTCTTCTTAACTTTCCCTCTCAAAGCCAAAGACTGGGCTCGACACCTCAGACGACACAGAGACGAGACTCGATAAGGGTGAGCTCTAGGAGGCTGGGTCTGCCTTCTTCGAGGTGCTATGAGGTCTTATTTATAGGCAAAACATCTCAAGGGTATATTGGTCTTATTGGTCTGTGACGATCTCCGCCTTAACAAAAATACTATTTCCAGACCAAGATAGTCTGCGGACAGCGGCCTCCACCTTTTCGAGAATACTATTCCCAGACCCAGGCGGTCTACTGATAGTCAAATTACTCAAAAACTACTACCTGTTGAATCGGGCGAGCCCAAAGGCTAGGATGGTCTGGCCTGGTCTCGTCTACTGGGTCTAACCCAGGCTCGCCCCACCTACTTGGTGGCGAGTACAGTCTGGTACTCGGGCTCGCCCTCCAACTGGGTTGAGCTCGCTCTTGACCAGCGGCGAGTCCCAATCACTCTTTCGGATTCACCCAATGCACGTTTGGGTTAGACTTGCTCACTTGGGCTTAATGGGGCGAACCCTCTTTTTGCTCGCTGAATAAGGGTTGTACAACCCTGAAATGATGTATTGAGCTCATTATTTCCATCTGGCTGTTTTAACCATAATTTCAAATTCTGGTTATTTTATGATATTTTAGCTTTCAAAAACTTGTTAACTTTCGATTTTGGTGAGCTTCAGATGTTTTTGCCATAACTTTCAAGTTTTGATGAAGTTTATTCACTCAAACTTATAGTTTTTAAATGAAACTTAATTAAAACTCTAATGGTCAAAGTTCATTCTATAATTCTATCTCTAAGGCCCCTCCAAAGTTCATGCATTATCATTTGAGCCCCATTAGTTAATCCCTTATTCAACTGTCGACCACACGTAACTTCTTCTCATCGAAGCTCCATCACAGTTTTATCGATGCCATCTTCGTCAAAGTCTCACTGCTTAGTAAGGCGACTTCCCTACCGAACTTCTCCGATTTGCTGAACCACAAAATTACCTTAGGCACTGCAACAATTTTTTTCTCCACTGCAAACTCTACCATCTCCTTATCGAAAAGTATCATAATTTTTCCTTGCGGCATACCAAATTTCTATCACTCAAAAGAATTTCAGTGGTAAAATCTAGCTTGCATCTATTGCATATTACTTGAATCTAATTACTTGACCTCATGCTCATGGATTTTGCGATTATTATGATTGTTCTTTCCTATTGCTAAATTACTTTTTTTATTGTTATCTTTCATAAATTTTATTTGTGGATTTATCATGTGCAAGCATTAGTCTCGTGAACTTGAGTACCCTAATTAATATGTTAGTGAATCCTTTTAGTTTCAGACTGACACTTAATTCGTTTATAGGTTGAGTTCATTTGCGCTCATTAATTTTTGAGTTGTAACAATATGCTAAGATTGAATTTTTTGAATCCTGTTTACATCAAACTATCTAAGCTAAAACTTCAATAATGGGTCTGGAACCAAAATTAATACCAAATTAAACCTTCATTTTACTCAACTTTCTTTGGCATCTATAATTATAATAGAGGGCATAACTTAATATTGATTTGTGGACATTCTCTTACTGTCATGCAACTGATTTTCATATTCTGCTTCTTCAGTTTTAAACTCATGCAAAGTAAAAAAAAGTATTGATAGAATTTTTTGTTTACATATTCTTTTCGCTGCTAACTAGTAATTATTGTTCTCATCTTAGTTTGATGTGCTTCTGCCACCAATCTACAAGCTCGTAGAAGAAATTGAAAGAGAAGATCTCAGAGGAGGGCAACTTTTAAACCTGTTATATAAAAGATGCCATTGTGGAGTACCTGAACTACAAGCTTGCATCCAAAGGCAGCATACTTTATCTTTGTTTTTTCATCTTTTATCTCTTTATACAGAAAAAATAGCATAACTCTATTATCTGTTTGTTTCATTACTTGAATTAAGTTTTCAAATACTCCTATTTCTTGCTGGATTTTTGTGATACTGTTGTGGGTCAGGCTCAAGACTCTGGGCTTAATCCCGCTCCCGCTCCCGCTCCCAGGTTTGGTCCTGCCCACAACAGGGCTATGAACCATACACCCCAACCCCTTTTCGCACGTGTTCTCAATTGGTGATGAGGACAAACGTTAAGTGCCTCTTATCAAGGAGGTCTGGGTTTCGAGCCCCAGCCTCAACAACCCGCCGCACTGAAAACACGTGTGGAAAGGGGTTGGGGTGTATGGGCCGCGGCCCTGTTGTGGGCGGGACCAAACCTCGGAGCGAGAGCGGGATTAAGCCCAGAGTCCCAAAGTCCCGGGCCTGGCCCACAACAGATACTTTAGATGCTCTCCAAGTATTTTCCATGATGTGAATGGATCAAATATGCTCTTGTATGCTTTTTTTAAGGGCCTTCGCTTGAGCCCTTATTCGCCGGGGAAGGAGGGGAAAGTTTTGTAGAGGATCAGCGTGGCTCTTGCGAGATCCTCTTGAACCTATCTTTCCCAGAGAGGAGCGACGAAAGAGGTGGTTGGAGGGAAGCAGTCGATCGACGGTAGCACACAAAGGAAGCGGGAGCGAGAGGCTGTCGGGGGTTGCGACTACGAGCGGAAGGTGAGAGCTGATAGGGTGTCTAGCTTTTCTGTGAGGTAGAGAGAGAGGAGAATTATAGAGATATATTTTGATTAATGATTTCTTACCCCCCAAAACCAAGCACACTCCAACCCCATATGGGTTGGAGACCAACTCAAACCCAAAGTTCCAACATAAAAATACAATTGGCGAAATTAAAGATACAAGGCAAAAAGCATAAAGATAATCCTAAGCGGTGTACGCTAATGTTTGGCGTTTGTACGTTACTTCCCAGCTTGGGTCCGTAATATCCTAACATCTTCGTCCGCATCGTCATCAAACTTGTCCTGGAGCTATGGGGGCAAGTGGACCAAGGGTTCTGAAGGTGGTACCCCTACAAACGGTTTTAGCTATGAGACGTGGAACACGTCGTGGATCTAGGCATCGGGTGGGAGCTGAAGATAATATGCCACCTCGCCGATGCGCTCTGAAATCACAAACAACCCATAGAACTTGGGCCTCAACTTGTTGTATGAACATTGAGATACAGTCATTTGAAGGTAAGGGCGGCGTTTAAGAGACACCTAATCCCCTGGGGCGAAGAATAACTTGCAGTGTCCCCGGTTGTAGGCGGTATCCAAGCGGGCTTGAGCTCGAAGAAGTAGCTCATTGTCTAAGATGAGGATCTGGTCACGAGTAGACAACTTGGTATAACCAGCAGGTGAGAGGGAGAATGCACTGGCGTATGTAAGGAAATGAGGCGGATCACGACCATAGACTAAACAAAAGGGTGTGGTCTGCAATGCTGAATGGTAAGACGTATTGTAACAATACTCCACCCATGGAAGCTCCTTTGCCTAATTCTTGGGGAGGTCCCCAGTAATACAACGCAATTACATCTCCAGCTTCCGATTGACCACCTCCGCCTGCCCGTCCGACTATGGGTGGTATTCTGATGATAGTGCCAACTTGGTGCCACATAGGGTGAATAATTCCTGCTAAAAGAGGGAGGTGAAAATCTTGCCCCTGTCGGACACGGTGCTCTCCGGAATTCCGTGTAAGCAGAACACCTGGTCGAAGAAGATGCGTGCCATCACATCCCCTACAATAGGGCGGCTCATAGACATGAAGTGCACGCCCTTGGACAGGAAATCAATCACCACGTAGGTGATGAATCGGCCCCTCAAAGTAGGTGACCCCTCAATGAAGTCCTTAAATATATCCGCCCATATCTATGTAGGGATAGGAAGGGGTTGGAGCAGCCAGGCTGGCAAGAGTTGGTCGGCTTTGCTATGCTGGTTCTACTAGTAATGATCGATTACTCTTCAAAGTGGCTGGAGGTGAAGACGCTGACCAAGGTAACCTCTCAAGTTATCAGGAATTTGGTATGAGGAGAGATAAAATGTCTACATGGGCTACCTCTTGCCATAGTCACAGACAGCTGGCCACAATTTGCTAGTGAGGAGTTCGTCAGCTTCTGCGGTCAGCTGGGCATAAATTTTTGCTTTGCATTCGTCCACCACCCTAAGAGTAATGGGCAGGTGGAGGCGGCCAACAAAGTGATTGTGAACTTACTAAAACAGAAGGTCGAGAACCTGAGGGGCAACTGGGTGGAATAACTCTCCTTAGTCCTTTGTGTTTTGAGAACCACGCCAAATACAGCCACGGGCGAGACCCCCTTCAAACTCTCCCACGGTTCCGAGGCTGTGCTGCCAGTCGAGTTTGAGTTAGGTGGCCAAGGGTGGTCGTAGCAGGAGAAGGAGACGAGGAATGACTAGTGGAGAATGAGGAAAAGCAAAAGCTCTCACTTGACCTGGTAAAAGAACTTCGGGACCTGGCAGGGGTCCGACAAGAAGAGGTCAAACGACGAATGATGAGGTATTTTGATAAGCACATTCGAGTCAGGCAATTCCAGAAGGGGGATCTAGTACTAAAAAAGGTCGATGCAGCCGGGAGGGGGACAACGGTGGGGAATCTCAATCCCAATTGGGAAGGCCCGTACATTATAGAAGAAGCTCTGAAGTCGGGGAGGGGGGTTACCACTTTCGAGATGCGGAGGGAACATCCCTTGACTGCGCGTGGAGCGACGACGACCTGAAACGTTTCTACCCATGACGAAGCAACTTTTAATATATTGATGGTCTTTCATAACCTTGTCCGACTATGGGTGTATGTAATGAACATGACATGTGGACACCCCCGATTAGATCCCACTGACCAGACTCTCACCAGCTGGCAGGGCCGGTAGGTTGCTCGGGTGGTGGGTGGTTGAAAAAATTAAGTTTGGTTAAGCCCTCGATTGGATCTCGATGTCCAGGCTCCCGCTAGCTGGTAGGGCCCGCAAGTGGCTCGAGTGGCTACACCCTGATTGGATCCCGCTGACCAGGATTTCACCAGCTGGCAGGGCTGGCAGGTCGCTCAGGTGGTGGGTGGTTGAGGAAAGAAAGTTTGGCTAAGTCCTCGATTGGATCCAGCTGACCACATCCCCGCTATCTGGCAGGCCCGACAGGTCGCTCGAGTGACTACAACCCCAATTGGATCCTGCTGACCAGACTATCACCAGTTGGCAGGTCCGGCAGGTCGCTCAAGTGGTGGGTGGTTGAGGAAATAAATTTTGGTTAATGCTTTGATTGGATCCCGCTGACCAGGCACCCGCAAGCTGGCAGGGCCGCCAGGTCGCTCGAGTGGCTACACCCCCGATTGGATCCCGCTGACCAAACTTTCACTAGCTGGTAGGGCCGGCTAGTCGCTCGGATGGTGGGTGGTTGAGAAAAGAAAGTTTGGTTAAGGCCTCGATTGGATAGTGCTGACCAAGCTCCTGCTAGCTGGCAGGGCCGGCAGGTCGCTCGAGTGGCTACACCCCCGATTGGATCCCGCTGACCAGGTTCTCACCAACTGGCAGGGCCAGCAGGTCGCTCGAGTGGTGGGTGGTTGAGGAAAGAAAGTTTGGTTAAGCCCTCGATTGGATCCCGCTGACTAGGCTTCCGCTAGCTGGCAGGGCTGGCAGGTCGCTCGAGTGGCTACACCCCCGATTGGATCCCGTTGACCAGGCTCTCACAAGCTGGCAGGCTCGACAGGTCGGGTGGTGGGTGTTGATAAAAGAAAGTTTGGTTAAGCCCTCAATTGGATCCTGTTGGCAAGACTCCCGCTAGCTGGCAGGTCTGGCAGGTCGCTCGAATGGATACACCCCCGATTGGATCCCGCTGACCATACTCTCACCAGCTGGCAGGGCCGGTAAATTTTTTGGGTGGTGGGTGGTTGAGAAAAGAAAGTTTGGTTAAGCTCTCGATTGGATCCCGCTGACCAAACTCCCACTAGCAGATAGGGTCGGCAGGTCGCTCGAGTGGCTACACCCCCGATTGGATCTGCTGACCAGGCTCTCACCAGTTGGAAGGGTCGGCAGGTCGCTCAGGTGGTGGGTGGTTGAGGAAAGAGAGTTTGGTTAAGCCCTCAATTGGATCCCGCTGACCAGACTCCAGCTAGCTGGTTGGGCCGAAGGTTTCTCGAGTGGCTACACCCCCAATTGGATCCCACTGACAAGACTCTCACCAGCTGGCAGGACTGGGAGGTCACTTGGGTGGTTGAGAAAAGAAAGTTTGGTTAGCCCTCGATTGGATCCCGCTGTCCAGGCTCCCGCTAGCTGGCAGGGCCGACAGGTCGCTCGAGTGGCTACACCCCCGATTGGATCCAGTTGACCAGACTCTCACCAGCTGACTGGGACGGCAGGTCGCTCGGGTGGTGGGTGGTTGAGAAAAGAAAGTTTGATTTAGCCCTCGATTGGATCCCGCTGACTAGGCTCCCACTAGCTGGCAGGGCCGGAAGGTCACTCGAGTGGCTACACCCCCGATTGGATCCGGCTGACCTGGCTCTCACCAGCTGGCATGGCCGACTGGTCGCTTGGGTGGTGGGTGGTTGAGAAAAGAAAGTTTGTTTAAGCCCTCGATTGGATCCCGCTGACCAGGCTCCCGCTAGCTAGCAGGGACGATAGGTCACTCGAGTAGCCAGACCCCCGATCGGATCCCGCTGACCAGACTCTCACCAGCTGGCAGGGCCGACAGGTCTCTCGTGTGGTGGGTGATTGTGAAAGAAAAAGAGTTGGTTGAGAAGAGGGATTCAGGACAAAAGGATGACCGACGCAAAATACCACTCGCCCCAACCCAGGGACGAGGAGTGGGAGAGTACGCATAAGCGGGTACTTGCGAGTCAGCGGGGAAAGCAAGGTATATCGCAACACGAGCATAACGACAAATCTATCATGCGCGCATGCGAGGCGAATGTTCTACCATACGCGCATGCGAAGCGAGCGCTCTATCATGTGTCCTATACAATAGTCCTTGGAGCCTCGCGGGTGCGAGCGCGCACAAGTTTGAGCCCGACAAAGAAATTCGTCCTAGTCCCAATGGTTGCTTGACTTCCTCTTCATTCGCGGGTCGTCGCTCGCAAGCCGTCCTATGAAGGGCCACGTTACTATGACGAGATGTAATAAGACGGGCGTGTACAAGTTAGTGACGCGAGCATGAAAACAAATTTTGAGTATATACCGCGACGCGAGCATGAAAACAAATTTTGAGTATATACCGCGACGCGAGCATGAAAACAAATTTTGAGTACATACCGTGACACGAGCATGAAAACAAATTTTGAGTATATACCGCGACGCGAGCATGAAAACAAATTTTGAGTATATATCGCGACTTGAACATAAAAGCAGATCAAAAATAACAACCCTGCTAAAGCACGAGCGAAAGAACAGAGTCGATTACGAAGGTTTGCATAAACACAATTTGATTATATATATATGTATATATAAAGAGGGGGGGGGGGGGGGTCGCCCATTACAGTAGAAATAAAAAGATATTACATAGCTCGCCTCAAACATACGAGGGCGAGGGCGAGGGCAAGGGCGAGGGTGAGGGAAAAATGAAAATAAAAAACAAAAAATTATACATCTCATTCCGAGTCTCCGTACTTCTCGCTCTCGCGAAGGAACGGGTCGATGTCGTCCTCGGAATCTGAAAGAGGGAGGAAAAGCTCTGGGACCACATCACTCACACTGACTCCTGCTTCCTCGCTGGTCACGAGCCCGACCCGCTGCATCACCTTAAGCGTGTGCTCCGCCGCCTTGGTTGTGTTCAGCTACATCGTCCTCTCGATCTTGCGATTGGAGTATTGCTTAACTTGCTCCCATAAGGGGCCTGCGGGACGACAGCCTCGATCAGATGGCGGTTCTGGGCCTGCAACTCTTTGCTCTCCTTCTCCAATGTGACGATCCGGGTATAGATCCGCTCGGCGGTTGCGGCATCCTGAGAACAAATAATAACAATTGAGAGCCAGCACCAAGTGAAGGCTAGGGGGAGACGAATGAGATTACACTTACCACCCCTCCCGAGTGGCTGGCGAGAAGCCCGTCTGACAATGTTGTTAAGATCGCGTGCAAGATCGTAAGATCTTTAGTTGCCAAAACTGGAATTAATATCAAAACTCCAACAGCATGGTGGGATTCATATGGGGAGGAACATCCAGAACTTCAGAAATTTGCTTTTCGTGTCCTGAGCTTGACTTGTAGTTCCTCTCGATGTGAGAGGAATTGGAGTGCCTTTGAAATGGTATATTTTAATAAATAAGAAATCTTTTATATGTTGCATTTAAATTATGTTATGTAAATTAACTTATTTTTTTAGGTACACACAAAGAGAAGAAATCGCTTAAAGCAGAAGACCATGAATGATGTCATCTTTGTGATGACAAATTCAAGATTGGGAAAAATGAAAAAAAAAGGGTGCGGATAATTACAATTTTGATGATATCCCTTCAGATGATGAATGGATTGTTGAAGATGAAGATGAATACAATATGATGGTTGCAGGAGAGGAAGAAGAGGCTCTAAATGAAGCGGATTTGGATACTCCTGATTTCATTGGAGAACTTGCTGGCACAGCAGAAGAGGACGAAGAGACAGAGCAACTGATGGTTGAAGGAGATGAAGATGCTTTTGGGGAAAATTTAAATTTTGACTTGAGTGATTTTCTTTAAAGTAGGATTGAATACTATTGACTTTTTGTAATGTAATATTTTAATGTGATGGTATGGTATGCGACTATGCATCTGTCTTTTATATTAATATTTTGATGTGATGGTATCATTGGTAATTTGATATGATATGGAATATTATATTTTTATTTGATGGTATGTAGATTGTAACATATTTTTCATGCTTTTGATTTAATTTTTATTAAAATACGATCTTGCGATCCGTGTCGACCCAACGTTTTACGATCTTAGGGATGCCTCCCGATCTTAGTTAAGATCTTGATCTTCACAACATTGCCGTCCGAGGTCTCAAACCTCTTCTTGAGAGTCGCAACCTCTTCAAGCGCGAGACTATGCGCTCGCTCGCTGTCCGCAAAGTTCCGCTCGACTTGTAGGTTGTGACGCCCCATCATGTGATCCAATTCTAGGGCGCGGAGCTAGGCTCGTGCGCCAACGTCCGGGTGGACTCTTTGTCGAAGATAGCTGCGTCTTCTCGCCCGTAAAGCCTGAAGGAGAATGCGTAGCCCTGGCCACTGGTAGTGTCATGTTCGATCCATGAGGGAAGGAGTTTGGATATGGAAGCCTTGTTGCCCCCCCGGTCCCAGAAGAGCAGGGGATCCCCAGCCTCGTCCCGATGCTTCTCACTGCGGCCAAAGTTCCTGTGCCCCTCCGACACCAGCTTCCCAGCGACCTCCTTCCCAGGGGTGCTTGAGGGACCAGCGATCCCTCCAGTCTCCTTGCCGGCAACCTCAACGACGTTCTCGACTTCGGGCCCGCTCAAGGTCGGGGCCCTCTCCGAAAGAGTCCCCTCGACCTGTTTACCTTTGCCGGAGCCCTAGGACTTACTCTCGATTAGTAATATTACTAAATCCCTTAATTGCTCTATAAAATTCTTTCTCGACTCTTTTGTTTTTCAATAACTAAGTACGAAGCGGACCATTGATAGTGGTATGAATTGTGGTGGCCTGTACTTCTTGAACCACCAACTACCGTCTCAGGCCCTCTCCTTTAGTAAGGGTTGAACCGTTACCGTTGCGAATGTTCGAAGATGGCATATGCATCTCGTGTATCCCTCCCCACTTTACCTTCAAAAAAATTTTCGCTCGTTTATGCCTTTTATTAAAACATTATTTTGTGATGCATGTGAGTTGTCTAAACATGTTAGATTTTACTCTTGATATTTATCTTATCCTTGTTCTAGCCCTTTTGATGTAGTACACTATGATGTTTTGGGTTCATCCCCTCTCTTATCCTTGTTTGGTTATCCATGATTTATTACTTCTATCCATTGCCTTTCTTATACTACTTGGGTTTGTCTTTTAAAGCAAAAAAGTGAAGTTATTTTCTTATTGTCAAGTTTTCCATCTGATAGTGATTACCAAGTTCAAGGGCATTATCTGTGTCCTTTATAGCAATAATGTGGGTGAATATGATAATCATGGTTTAATATCTCGTTGATCACAATGTTATACATCAAACTACGTATGTTCACTCCTCCATTCAGAATGGGATTGTTGAATGAAAAAACAAATACCTCCTTGAGGTTGCTCGGTGCCTTTCACCACTATGCATCTTCTTAAGTTTTATTGGGGAGATGCCGTCCTGACAACTTCCCATCTCATCAACCGACTCCCATCTAGAGTCTTATACTACTCCTCTCACCCGTTTCTCCACCAAATGCGTTATTCCTACATCTCATCTCCCACCCCGTATATTTGGGTGTGTATGCTTTGTCCACGTTTGATCCTCATGCTCAACGTTATGTATTCATTTGTTATTCCTCCACCACGAAGGGGTATTAGTGTTACCATCCCCCGTCACGTCGTACTTTTTGCATCATGGATGTTACCTTCCGCGAGGACGAATCCTACTTTTCGGATCCGTCGCATTCCATTTGTTAGGGGAGATTGGTGATAATGTTAATTATTTTTCCATTCCTCTTCTTATCGATTCGTCTACTTGTAGACGAACTTCCAAGAAAAACTCTATACCTAGGTTGCTCCTCCTCGATTCCTGGTGTCGTCTTTTCTGATTGTCTATCATTGCAGACAAATAGGTATACATGTTACTACCATTCGTCCTTTATCACTGTCCTCCTCGAACTTTGATTCTAGAGGTGACCTTTATCTTCCTCTTGCTTTGTTGAAAGGTAAAGCTATCTGCACTCATTACCCTATCTCCAATTATGTTTCTTATCATCAGCTTACTTATGCAACATTAGGCTTTTATTACATTTTATCCTTGATTACTATTCCTAAGACGTAGCAGGAAGCCTTGCGTATTCCTTAATGGATATATGCAATAGAGGAAGAAATGTCCGCCCTTGAGAAGAATCATACATGAGACATTTCTCCTCTTCCCCTGAGAAAGAATGCAATTGGTTAGAGGTGAGTGTTCTCTGTTAAGCAAAAAATAGGATGTTAAGGTATAATATTACGCGACAAGACTCTTTGCTCAGGGATATATCTAGACTCAAAAGTGGATAGCCAAGAGACCTTTGCTCCAGTAGTGAAGATGGACTCCATACGAGTTCTCTTATTCTATGCCGCTTGCCTAAGTTGGGATCTTCATCAACTTGATGTGAAGAATGTCTTCCTCCGCGCTGAGCTGGATAAAGAGATCTACATGAAATTCCCTCTTGGGTTGTTGAGAAAAGGATACAAAGAGATAGTCTGCCACTTGAAGAAGTCCTTTTATGGCCTGGAACAATTACCTGGTGCATGGTTTGATAGGTTTCATAAGTCCATACTCAAGTTTGGTTACAAATAGGGACAATCTGATCGCACGATGTTCATTAAAAGACGTGGACAAAAGATTTTGGTTCTCATTGTGTATGTGGATGATATAGTCATTACATGAGATGATTCCGAGGAGATTGCCAATCTAAAGACACAATTATCCACATTGTTTGAGGTAAAGAATTTGGGAAGACTTTGCTATTTTCTCAGAATTGAAGTTATTAGATCGAATCAATGCATCTTCATATGCCAGCGCAAGTGTATAACCCGTATTCACCGAGGATGAGCCCAACCTCTTTATGAGTCTTCAACAACAAGAAGTTGACCGTTGTTCTTGATCAAGGGGATTAACATTGTCCAAGATATATAAAAAGCATTCAGACAACGAGACAATCAGTTTGCCCATAGGCAAGACCTCTCTTGAGGTCGCCCATAGAAGTCCCTTCTAAGGTCACCCATGAGCGAGCTCCCTCCTGAGAGCGCATGAGCGAAGCCCAAGAAAACTCACTAATCAGCTCGCACGACCAGTGCCAGACTTGCAAGGTCATTTCAAGCAACCCCAATCACCTTGCCAAAGACCTACAAAATGACGAATCCAGTATTTTGTGGGAGTAGATATTCACAAACAACAACCCCATGGATTGCCTATAAATATGACCCCATGACACATAGTAAATACACGCTGGACCCCGAAGGTTCCTCATTTACCGAGCTTGTGCTTTTCTTGTGCCCAATACAGTCATTGTTTAGGAGGGGAAGTTCTTATATACTCCTGGGTATGTGCATAGAGCTCCTCGTTGTAGCTCCTGGGTCTTATTTATACGCAATTCAACTTTCAGCTCTCATGATCCGTCTCTCTTGTCATCGGATTTGTGGTGTTAGACCGCAAATTCAGTAACCGCGTGCTACAAATTTGGTCTAAACTTTGAGAACCGGTTTCTTTGTTCTAATATTTTTGTTGCAGTGTGCGTGGACCATAGCTACATGAGGAATGTTTTTGTTAGAAGACATCATGACTCATGATGGAGAGCCGGAGAATAATGCCAGCCACTCACGTATGGATAATGACCTTGTTATGTGAGCTGACTTCTCTGACTTTCGAAGGATGATATAAGACACTCTGCGAGCTCTGCTCCCACCACGCGCCGAGGTCTCGATGACCTAGCGTCAAAACATAACATCGTCAGAAGAACTAGAGCCATCTTGGTGACACAGTAAGGCGGTTGTCGTGGAAGAGCCCGAGTGACTTCAATAGTCGTGGGCTCTGTCTGCAAGCTCGCAGAGAATTTGCTTTCGCGAGTTCAATCCCCGAGTAACCTCGCAAGGTATTCGCTTCCGCGAATACGACTAAGATCGTTCCCTATCATCTCGCCAGCATGGACTGGGGAGCCCATTTTGTGACCAATTTTTGTCTACCCCAGTCCCTGAAGGATTCAGAGAGCCTGTCCTAAGTTACTATAATGGGAAGGATGACCCCTTCAGCACCTGTAATAGTTCAAGGATGTTGTTTCTATTTGAACCATGACTAATGCTTTTAAGTGCAGGTTCTCCGTGATCACCTTCAAAGGGAAGCCGAGGGTCTGGTTTCACCAATTGCCTCTAAGTTCAATTTATTGTTTTGAGGATCTGTGCCGCAGGTTGATGTTTCGCTTCATGACATCAAAAAGAAGGAAGAACGAGCCTCTGACTCTCTTCCATCTTAAGGACCCCAAGAGATGCTCGGGAGCCATCGACCGTTTTCAGAATGAAGTCCTGGGCATCCAAGAGATCGATAGTTTTACCTTACAACTAACATTAACGCGTGGCTTTACAAATGGGCTTGTTCAAGATCGAGATTAGCCGAGACCCGCTGCGGTCCATTGTGGACCTGATCGATCAAGTTGGTTGATTCATTGAAGGAGAAGCTACAAATAGTAGTAGCCGCTATTACGTGGCTGACCAGAGATGAGGAGATACAAGACCTGGAGGGTGGCAAGATACCAGAGCAGAGGAGACATAAGGAGCATAGGAGGCAAGAGGTGAGGAGGCCACAGGTGAGGAAGCCAGTTATAGCTTTAGAGCCTTGATGAGTTCAAATTTCCGCTGATCCGTACCCTCTACGCCTTTCCTTCCCTAATGAAGACCTCCATCTCCACAACCTCCTCTGCCGGCTCCAACCTGGACTATTCTCTGCCGCTCCTCGGCTCCTCCTCCTGCCCGAACTCTTCCTCCCCGCCTACCTCCTCAGCGTCCATCGCCTCCAGCTGACTTCCCTGCAGCTCCACTTCTCCGCCTCCCTGGGCCTCCTCCCCATCTTCTCCTTCTTCCCGCTCACTCTCCACAGCCTTCTCCCCAGCCTCACCTAGGCTCACTTACTCCTCCTATGCAACCTCCTCCTGCGTCACCATCTCCTTCTCCAACTCCTCCGTCTCTGTCATCCAGGATATGGTGTTGACGACAGTCACATAGCACTGCCTCGCCATTCGGATCCACCCTGATCTTGTGTAACATCCCATTTCCAACTAGACCCCTAGGAGTGGTTTTGTCATGACAAAACCCTAGAAAGCCCAAGGAAGAGGCAAGTGGACCTGGTAGTGTGAATAGGGCCACTGTGGTCTGCACTTAGCAGATCTCAGAACCTTGACTAAAAGTGATCATGGGACTTCACCAAGACTCCAAGACCCCACCCATACCCTTATAACCCTAGAAAGAGGTCAATGGGTCACTAAGGACCCATGGAGAGCAGTCAAAAGACCAAAGTTGACCAAAGTCAACTATAACCCTAGCAAGGTCAAGTTGACCTAGACAAGGATCCATTTCAGTCTATTAGCCAAATATACTCCACCCAAACTTCCATAACCCTAGTGAGAGGTCAATGGGTCACTAAGGACCCATGGAAAGCAGTCAATAGGGCTAAGTTGACCAAAGTCAAATATAGCCCTAATTAGGTCAAATTGACCTACACAAGGGTCAATTGTAGTCCCTTAGCCCAATAGACACCACCCCTACCCTAATAAGCCTAGTGAGAGGCCAATAGGTCACCAAGGACCCATTGGGACCAATCAAAGGGGCTAGTTTGACCAAAGTCAACCCTTAACCTAAAATGGTCAAAATGCCCTAGTTAAGGGCCAAGTGACCTTCAAGAGCCAATTCAACCCCACCTTGACCCTAGGGAAGGCTAATGGGTCACCAAGGACCTATTAAGGAAACCTCAAGGATCAAATTGGCCTAGGTGGGCCCTAGTCCCACTTTGGGTCAAGTTAGCCCAAATGGGCTAACTCAAGCTCATTCCTATTTCCTTAGGGCTACCCTTGACCCAAGTGGCCAAATGGATTGGTGGGCTGACATGTGACATGTAGGAGCCTAAATTTTAGGCTTGATGACTAGGAGAGAGAAAGTCATCCATGGAGGAGAGAGAAAGAGAAGGAAGAGAAGGAAGGAGGACTTTGTGCTCCTCCTCCCCCCTCCCCAACCTCCCCGTTCAATTCAGAAGGACAAGGGGGAGTCTAGCAGCCTTTTTGGACTGGCTGGAGCAAGCTCCACCTCCCCCTACCTACCAAGCCGCCAAGCTTGACCTTGGCCAACAATGGCCAAGGTGTTTTCAGCCACCTAACACCTCCCCTCTCCACTTTAAAAGCTCCCCTAGACTCCAAGGAGAATTCCCCACATTTTTCCTGAAGCAGCCAAGCCCTTTCCTGCATCTTTGAGCAATCCGACCACCACCGGCCACCACCATGCCAATCCGACGATCCTCCCGACTTCAGGCCGCCAAACAGGTTCTCCTCCACTCCTTGACTCATGGACAGATCTTAGAAATCGATAGGTCCAAGGTTCGGGCTCAATTGAGCCCGATCCAAATCAAAAAAATCACGATTTTTCCATGGATTTGAGGTTGTCGGGTTCGCCGGAATAGGGCTTCCCGGCGGCCGTGCCACCGCCTGAAGATAGCCCCGACCACCACGAAGGTGTCGGCGGCGGTGGCAGGCCGGGGAGGTGGCCGGAGCGACGGCGGCAGCCTCTGGAAGTTGGCCCAGTCGGGGGTAATCCTGGCCGTCGGCTGGAGGAAGGAGATAACCGGATCCCGTCGGTTTTACTTCAAGATTCGTGCTGCATTAGATTTCTAACTATAGGTTTATATATTTCATTTTAATGAATTCTGTCACACTTAATGTATTTAATGTTTTTAATTATTAAAAATACTTAGGCTTCAATTCAGAAATAATGGTCAGCACCAAATATGTAGCCCATTGAGTCTATTTTCATATAAAATTGGTTTGAACCAAATTGGGTGACTGGTTTGGCCAGGGCACTCAATTTGGTGGGGCCTATACAAATGAATAGTCAGTCATTAAATTGGATGCCCACACTTGATCCTTGGTCCAAATAAGCTGAAATTTTGGCAGGGACTCACCCTACCCTATACCTAGACCCTGCCCAAAAATGGGAATTTTTGGGAATAATTTTCCTATAGTTTTTGTAAATAATTTAATTATGCTAGGGCAAATTAAATTAGGGGTCAAATGAAGTCCAAATTCAACCAAATTTTGGTGGGATGGTTATGAGGTCAATATAGACCTCTGGTTAAAATTTCATCAAGTTTGGAGTTGATTTGAATAGGATTCAAGCAAACCCTAGCCTTGCCCTAAGAAGGGTATTTTGGTCCAATTTGTAATTTTGGCTTTTAGTGTCCAATTCACCTCAACAGAGGTCCAAATTTTGTACACTAGTTTGGGATGACAAGATACACCTCCCAAAGGAAATTTGGGGGCAGTGGAGTTGGTTTGGCCCAAGATCTTAGGTCAAACCCTAAGGAAGGGCTTTTGTACCTTGTGAAGGGCATATGGCCAAATCACCTTGTATGGCTATGAAATTTTGTAGGGATAGAATTTTGGTAAATATAAACCTCTGGTAAAATTATTAGGGCACTTTGGAATGTTTAGGACCCTAAAATCCCTAACCCTAGTTTAGGGCACAAACATTCTAGGGTTGAAATGGGGTAGCTAAACACCTCAAACTAAGATGAAATTTTGGTAGATTGGTGTTAAGGACATTATGAGCCTCTGTTAATTTAATGGGGAATTTTGGCTCAATAATTATAGCACTTCATTTGTAACCCAAGAAATGCTTAAATTAAGTAAATAATTTATTATGCTACTTCTGATAATTGAGAGGCCCTGAAATTTTGGCAGAGGTTGTTTGGAAGCATAAGGAGTTTATATAAATTTTATAAAAATTCTTGGACAAGTATATGAGGTAGATAGTTCACAAGATTGTCATTTGATGGAATTATTCAAAAATTCATTTAAACCTATTTACTAATAAATAAATTATGAAATTTGGCCCAAACCATGTACTTGCCATTAGATTTTTAATTGAAATTTCCCTGAATTTTTGGAAGTAATACATTAATTTATATTTATTAAATGAATTTCCAAGGACTTAAATGAATATTTGATTTACAGATAAAGCTCTACTGAAAAGAAATATATATTTGGGAAGATAAGTTATATCATTATTCTGAGTAACATATAAAATTTGTAAAATGATTCCTTGAATGAAAGTAGTACTTCATGTTCATTTTTGGAAATTTTAGACATTAAAATAATTAAATGAATTATCAAATAAGTAAGGAAAATTTTGGAACTCTGGATTTAGAACTTAAAGGTCATAATGAACCTCCATTAATTATTATAGGGGTGTAGGATGATTATTTTATATACATCCCATTTTACAGGAAGATTGACTTGGTGGTCTGCATTTAGCAATTTTGGATCTAGTTTGTTTGCATCATTTTGAGCAATTTACTTACTGTATAATTATGAAATTTGGCCAATGATGTTTTTAGGTCAGTATCTACTTTAGAAAATTAATTAAGAATTTTTGGATGAATATTTATTGCACTTACTTCATTAATAAAAGGAAAAAGGATATATTTTCAAAAATTGATTAGTGTCACTTGAATACTTGAAAAACTGTTATATCTTGGATTTATTGTTGAATGGTTATTTAGAATTTATCATGAATTTATGAAGCTTTATACCTTTCTAAAAAGTGCACTTCATGCTCAATGGGTAGCCCTTAGAAGCTTTACGGGAATTTAAATAAATATCAGAATAATTGGAAAAATGATAATCCTTTGGATTTAGTCCATTTGCATCATGATAAGTCTCCAGTAAATAATTCAGGGCATTCGGATGATTATTTAGAATACCCCCTATCTGGTTCAACGTATCGTCTTTCTCGCAGTAATTAGGAAGAGTCAAAACTTCGTAAGCATACAGTAAATAGTAAACTTAGGGTTTCACACTTTCCCACCCAGTGTCCCGGGAGATAGTATGGGTTACTTGGGCAATAAGCCCAGTAGTTGTGATGGTGGTTTGGGAGCTTTAGCTCGGTTGTAGATTATGACGGACGGGATTGTCCGGGGAACTTTAGCTCGGTTGTAGATTATGATGGACGGGAATTGTCCGGTGAGCTTCGGCTCGGTTGGTTGGTTGACTCATAACTATTGTATGTGCATAAAAGGTTTTAAGGTGGTGGGTCTTCTATATTGGGGAGTTCGATGCACCGACACCAATATGGTTGGCTCGGCAAGTGTGGTTAGCACCTTGCCAACAGAAGTCCGGTGCGCCAGCCGGCAAGAGTACGCAGACGTCCGCTTAGTGCACCAAGCGTTGAGGCGTACGAAAGGTCTGACCGGTAGTGCTTTACTGGTTTAGAGGTGGGCGAGGCCCAACCCACCGCTTCCGTCTGCCACTACGGAGGTATCCTGGGAGGTAACGGCTCCGAAAGGGGAACTAAAGGTCTGTGTACACAGAGTCGAGTGGGTGAGTTGCACATGCATGTTCACATCATGGCATAAATGTATTTCATAGCATAACCATCGCATATAACCTGACACCTAATGTATAAGCGGTATGGGACGCTCTATACATTAGGCCTTGCTAAACGACCCCTTGGCCTATAAGTTCGTGTGAGCGTGCCTATAAGTCAAGGTTCTCTTTCAACTTTATAAACCTGCTAATAGAACCGACACCCTATCGTATAAATCGGTATGTGACTTTTTATACGATAGGAGCCCTGCAAAAGATCCCTTAGCTTATGTATACTCGCATAAGTTAAGGTTACTTATTTATTTTGTACGATTATTATCATCTTACACTGTTAGTTTAGTTCCGCTGCCATCTGAAATTTGAATACTCCTCCACCTTCATGTCCTTCCCTTTCCTTCTCCCCGCTCGGTGCTTTAGGAGCCATGGGGGAAGGGGTGGGGGACGATAGGACTTAGTCTTTTAGACTAACGGTTTTCGAACCACATCATTTAGGGGACCACGGAGCCCAGCATGGAGGAGCAGCCCCGGAGGTCGGCACGTTTGGAGATCGGACAGTCTAGCACTGGAGTCCAGACAGCAGGGACAGTGAGTCCCGATCTATAGTAGTTGTATTAGTTTGCTTCCGCGATGAGTGAAATGTAGTGAGGACTTGATGTACCGGGCATAAGCCCGTGATTTTTCATTATATGTACTATCTGTGGACACTCCCTTCGTGGAGTTTATTTCTATATATGTGATTCTCTTTGTGGACTTGCTACCTTCTTAAGTATATTGCTACTGTTATGATCGAATTGGCCGGCAGAATCGGCGTCTTGTAGTGACGACCTTCCCGGGTGCGAAGGTGTCACCGCAAGGCGGCGGTTCTGGGCCTAAGACCCCGGTGTCGAAAAAGAAAAAAAAAATGGGGGTCTTACAAGTGGTATCAGAGGAAACCTCGATCAAGAAATGTAGCAGTCCACTAACCCTGTGACACCCTCGCTCGAGTTTAGTTTGCGGACAAACTAAGCAGCGGAAGCAGTGGTGGGCCCAAAGGAAAAAAAAATCACATGGAAAATTGTCCACTTTTAGTTAAACCTGTGAGACTTCTTATAATTATCTTCTATTACGCAGCCCCCAGCGCAGCCAACACCACAAGGCGGAGTTCAGCAGACTCCGACTGTTGCACCACCTCCCCCGGTCCCCACTCCATTCTTACACTCGGAGATGGGTCAAACACTGATAGCCATTCTAGATGCTTTCAGGGCTCAGCAGGTTCCGGCCCTGCAGCCGAACCCGGGGGCCAATTGGCTGAGCATTTTTCGAGGACTCTCTCCTCCATCTTACTTGGGGACAGAATCCGCTGTACGGACAGAGGAGTGGCTAGATATTATGTACGAAATGCTGACTGGGATACGATGTCCCTGGGAGGAGAGGGTGGCCTTGGTTGTCTCCTGCCTGGAGTCCCATGCTAAGAGGTGGTGGAAGACGCTGCTGGATACAAGATTTGTTGATAGGGAGGTTGCGGAAGTTACCTGGGAGGAGTTCAGGACCGCGCTGCTGGAGCATTTTGTTCCACAATCAGCCAGGGATGAGTTGGAGGAACGGTTCTTACAGTTGAAGCAGGGTACCAGGACGGTGGTAGAGTACCATCGGGAGTTCGACCACTTGGCTCGCTACGCGGATTCGTATCAACTAGATGAGGCGGGCTACACAAAAAGGTTTTATAAGGGTCTACGAGAGGACTTGAGGGAGGCCCTTCTGTTCGTTTCTGATGGACCTATCTCTCGGATCTTGGAGATGGCCAAGAGGATTGAGGCCGATTGGCACACCACTCGGGGTCGAAAAAGGCCAACAGAGGACCAGGGCCGGGGAGCCCGGAATGATCAGCGGCGGGGCCGCATCACAGATGGGAGAGAAGGAAGAAGAACAGAAGACCAACCTCGTCAGGAAATAAGACGAGAGCCGAGGGAGCCGGTGGTACTGGCTCCTCAGCCTCTTCAGATGAGGGAGGCACCGAGACCCGGGGGTATGGCATTTCCCCCACCGGAGTGCTACAACTGCCATCAGATAGGACACATTCGGAGAAACTGCCCCATGAGGGGAGCACCTTTTCCAGCACCCCAGGATGCCCCGCATGCCCAGCAGTTTGGAGGACGAGGACGTGGTCGAGGACGTGGTTTCCAGGGTGCAGATCGTAGGCAGCAGAGGGAGCAAATTTATGCACTGGATCTGGCTCAGGCCCGAAACCCGGAGCAAGTAATCACTGGTATGTCTGAAAATTTTGGTTAAAGTTATTTCCTCATGAAGTTAAATTTGATATAGAAGTGACCATCTAGGAAAGAAAACCATGGCTAGAATTCTGAGACATTTAATTTTTCCCAAAACCCCAGGAATAGTTTTCATCAGCGGCAAACCCGCTTATACGCTATTTGATACGGGTGCTTCGCACTCATTTGTATCGGAGGCCTTCATAGAAGGATTGGAAGGCGTGGAACGATTCACGGGTCTGATGGTGAGGATACGACTACCCGACGGATCGGAGTTGTTCACCTCTGCCCACTGCAACATGGAGGCAGAGATCGGCGGAAGGATATTTGAAGCTCCAGCGACGATCATAAAGATGCCAATCTTTGATTTGATCCTAGGGATGACGTGGTTGAACTGGAATCATGCTCAAATTGACTCCACGTCCAAAAGAGTTACCGTAAGACATGGGGATTCATACCTCGTCATTGAAGGTATAAAATCTATTCCCCATCTCATACTATCGTCTGTACAAGCCGTCAAGGCTCACTTACAAGGAGAAGAAGTGTATGAAGTAATATTTGAGATGACCGAAACCAAGGTCTCCACCTCGGATATTCCGGTGGTGCGAGATTTTGCCGACGTATTCCCGGAGAAACTACCTGGGCTACCCCCGCACCGGGAGCAGGATTTTCGGATACAGCTGGTGCCGGGGGCTAAGCCAGCAGCTAGGGCCCCTTACCGGATGGCCCCGAAAGAATTGACAGAGTTTCGAAGCCAACTCCAAGAACTGGTGGAGGCTGGATTTGTCCGACCGAGCTCTTCGCCTTGGGGAGCCCCGGTCTTGTTTGTTAAAAAGAAGGACGGAACTCTGAGACTGTGCATCGACTACCGAGCTCTAAACCGATTGACAGTCCGAAATACATATCCGTTGCCAAGGATAGATGAGCTGTTTGACCAGCTAGAAGGGGCGCACTTCTTTTCCAAATTGGATCTGAGATCAGGCTACTACCAGCTACGGATCCAGGAAGAGGACATTCCGAAGACTGCATTCAGTAGCAGATACGGACTATACGAATTTACTGTAATGCCCTTCGGGCTCACAAATGCGCCGTCAGCATTTATGAGCCTTATGAATCAGGTGTTCAAGGAGTATTTAGATATATTTGTCATCGTGTTTATCGATGACATCCTCATTTACTCAAGGACAGAAGAGGAGCACACGCAACATCTGACGCTGACTCTGAGGAAACTACGGGAGCACAAGCTCTATGCAAAGATCAGCAAGTGCCAATTTTGGTTGAAGGAGGTGGCCTTCCTAGGCCATATCATCAGTGGTGCTGGGTTAGCAGTGGACCCGGCCAAGATCCAAGCAGTTCGGGACTGGCCACAATTAAAGACGGCCACAGATGTACGAAGTTTCCTAGGGCTTGCCGGATACTACCGGAAATTCGTAGAGGGATTTTCTCGTATCGCCCTCCCACTCACATCTCTGACAAGGAAGGAGGTGCCCTTTACCTGGACCCCACGGTGTGAAGAGGCTTTTCAAGAGCTAAAGGGGTGACTCACTTCGGCCCCTATACTTACCCTCCCTTCAGGGAAAGAAGGATTCCAGGTCTACACCGATGCCTCCTACCAGGGCATGGGTGCAGTACTTATGCAGAATGGCCATGTGATAGCTTATGCTTCTCGGCAGCTGAAGAAACATGAGCAAAACTACCCAATCCATGACTTAGAGATGGGAGCTGTTATTTTTGCATTAAAGGTCTGGCGTCACTATCTATACGGTGTCCACTGCGACATATACTCCGACCACAAAAATTTGAAGTATGTGGACACGCAGAAGGAGCTAAATATCAGACAGAGACGATGGGTGGAATTTTTGGCAGATTATCAGTACGAGATGCACTACCACCCGGGGAAGGCGAATGTGGTAGCAGATGCATTGAGCCGAAAGACCGCAAACACTGAAGTAGGAACACCATTGATGGCCTTGGAGTTGATTCAGATGTTTGATAAAATGCAAATATCCCTAGTATCCGAGGATCACCCTGGGCTATACCGGGAGTACCTGTCATCATTAATCGCCACGGATGACATACAAGAGCGGGTCAAGGGTGGACAGAGGCAGGATGCCCAGCTAGATCCGGTATTCCGGTCCTTAGAAGCAGGCACTGCGGGAGAATACACGCTGAGAGATGATTTAGTATGCTTCAGAGGACGGGTCTACATACCAGAGGGAGGCCAGATCCGGGAAGACATCATGACGGAGGCTCATTGCAGTCGATATTCGGTACACCCAGGGATTACGAAGATGACTGCAGATCTGAAGAAGACTATGTTCTGGCCCGGCATGAAGAAGGATATCACCTACTTCGTGACCCGTTGCAAGGCGTGCCAATTAGTAAAAGCGGAGTGCAAAAACCCCGCAGGATTATTACAGCCCCTCCCAGTACCAGAGTGGAAGTTTGATGATATCGCCATGGACTTTATACATGGACTTCCTCGATCCAGGACAGGGAACGATTCGATATGGGTAATCATCGACTGACTGACAAAGGTGGCGAGGTTTATTCCAATTAGGAAGGATGACTCGGTGGGAGTGTTAGTCCGGAAGTTTGTGGAGCAGTTCGTTCGCTATCATGGCGTCCCCAAGTCGATTGTGTCAGACCGGGATGGACGATTTACATCCAGGGAGTGGAGGTCAGTGCAGACTTACTTGGGCACTCGACTAACATTCAGTACGGCTTTTCATCCCCAGACGGATGGACAGACGGAACGGACCAACCGGACGCTGGAGGATTTACTACGACTCTGCATATTAGATCGTGGTGAACCTTGGGAGAAATTGTTACCATTGATCGAGTTCTCATATAATAACAGCTACCTGTCTAGTATAAAGATGGCTCCTTATGAGGCGTTGTACGGACGAAAGTGCAGGACTCCGCTGTCATGGATACAGGACGAGGACCCTAAGGCATTGGATTCGGAATTTGTTGAGGACACCGAGGCTCAGGTGAGATTGATACGGGATAGGATGCTGGAAGCACAGAGCCGGCAGGCTAAGTATTACGATGCTCGACACCGTCAGGTGGAATTCCAGGTAGGAGATCAGGTGTTCTTGAAAATCCGACCCATGCATGGAGTTACTCGGGTACGCGGACAAAGGAAGAAGCTCAGCCCAAGGTACATGGGACCTTATAGGATCCAGGAGCGGATCGGTCCCTTGGCATACAGACTGGAACTGCCACCGGAGCTGGCGAGTCTGCACGACGTGTTCCATATATCCTCTCTTAGGAGAGCTCTACTACGTCCAGAGCAGCAAGTTTCAACCACAGATGGACCGATAGCATCTGATCGGTCAATTCACCTAGAACCAGTCCGGATTGACGACCAGGGGGTACGAGTTCTACGCCACAAGAAGGTTCCGTTAGTCAAGGTCCTGTGGAGAAATCACGGAAGAGAGGAGCACACATGGGAGCCCCAGGACTTGATGCGACAAAGATACCCGGAACTCTTCAGTCAGGTATTCCTCGCAACCACTCAAAATGTTCAATTCCCTTCATATGTTTAACTAGTAGAACTAAAATTTCAAGGATATGGGCTAAACTTTTGTTTATTGGGGTCTAGATTTTTGTCATTTGGACTATTTGGTCTTAACATCGACAAATGCCTTAAACCTCGCATGTCAATCACGGAGTCGTGGCATAAAACTTTCAACTTACATGGGATGTTACAAGTTTCTTCCTCCCCGATAGGAGTCCCCGTAAGCTTAACCTGGATTTCGGGGACGAAATCTTTGTTTTGTTTATTGGGATTTGTAACATCCCATTTCCAACTAGACCCCTAGGAGTGGTTTTGTCATGACAAAACCCTAGAAAGCCCAAGGAAGAGGCAAGTGGACCTGGTAGTGTGAATAGGGCCACTGTGGTCTGCACTTAGCAGATCTCAGAACCTTGACTAAAAGTGATCATGGGACTTCACCAAGACTCCAAGACCCCACCCATACCCTTATAACCCTAGAAAGAGGTCAATGGGTCACTAAGGACCCATGGAGAGCAGTCAAAAGACCAAAGTTGACCAAAGTCAACTATAACCCTAGCAAAGTCAAGTTGACCTAGACAAGGATCCATTTCAGTCTATTAGCCAAATATACTCCACCCAAACTTCCATAACCCTAGTGAGAGGTCAATGGGTCACTAAGGACCCATGGAAAGCAGTCAATAGGGCTAAGTTGACCAAAGTCAAATATAGCCCTAATTAGGTCAAATTGACCTACACAAGGGTCAATTGTAGTCCCTTAGCCCAATAGACACCACCCCTACCCACATAAGCCTAGTGAGAGGCCAATAGGTCACCAAGGACCCATTGGGACCAATCAAAGGGGCTAGTTTGACCAAAGTCAACCCTTAACCTAAAATGGTCAAAATGCCCTAGTTAAGGGCCAAGTGACCTTCAAGAGCCAATTCAACCCCACCTTGACCCTAGGGAAGGCTAATGGGTCACCAAGGACCTATTAAGGAAACCTCAAGGATCAAATTGGCCTAGGTGGTCCCTAGTCCCACTTTGGGTCAAGTTAGCCCAAATGGGCTAACTCAAGCTCATTCCTATTTCCTTAGGGCTACCCTTGACCCAAGTGGCCAAATGGATTGGTGGGCTGACATGTGACATGTAGGAGCCTAAATTTCAGGCTTGATGACTAGGAGAGAGAAAGTCATCCATGGAGGAGAGAGAAAGAGAAGGAAGAGAAGGAAGGAGGACTTTGTGCTCCTCCTCCCCCCTCCCCAACCTCCCCATTCAATTCAGAAGGACAAGGGGGAGTCTAGCAGCCTTTTTGGACTGGCTGGAGCAAGCTCCACCTCCCCCTACCTACCAAGCCGCCAAGCTTGACCTTGGCCAAAAATGGCCAAGGTGTTTTCAGCCACCTAACACCTCCCCTCTCCACTTTAAAAGCTCCCCTAGACTCCAAGGAGAATTCCCCACATTTTTCCTGAAGCAGCCAAGCCCTTTCCTGCATCTTTGAGCAATCCGACCACCACCGGCCACCGCCATGCCAATCCGACGATCCTCCCGACTTCAGGCCGCCAAACAGGTTCTCCTCCACTCCTTGACTCATGGACAGATCTTAGAAATTGATAGGTCCAAGGTTCGGGCTCAATTGAGCCCGATCCAAATCAAAAAAATCACGATTTTTCCATGGATTTGAGGTTGTCGGGTTCGCCGGAATAGGACTTCCCGGCGGCCGTGCCGCCGCCTGAAGATAGCCCCGACCACCATGAAGGTGTCGGCGGCGGTGGCAGGCCGGGGAGGTGGCCGGAGCGACGGCGGCAGCCGCTGGAAGTTGGCCCAGGCGGGGGTAATCCTGGCCGTCGGCTGGAGGAAGGAGATAACCGGATCCCGTCGGTTTTACATCAAGATTCGTGCTGCATTAGATTTCTAACTATAGGTTTATATATTTCATTTTAATGAATTCTGTCACACTTAATGTATTTAATGTTTTTAATTATTAAAAATACTTAGGCTTCAATTCAGAAATAATGGTCAGCACCAAATATGTAGCCCATTGAGTCTATTTTCATATAAAATTAGTTTGAACCAAATTGGGTGACTGGTTTGGCCAGGGCACTCAATTTGGTGGGGCCTATACAAATGAATAGTCAGTCAATAAATTGGATGCCCACACTTGATCCTTGGTCCAAATAAGCTGAAATTTTGGCAGGGACTCACCCTACCCTATACCTAGACCCTGCCCAAAAATGGGAATTTTTGGGAATAATTTTCCTATAGTTTTTGTAAATAATTTAATTATGCTAGGGCAAATTAAATTAGGGGTCAAATGAAGTCCAAATTCAACCAAATTTTGGTGGGATGGTTATGAGGTCAATATAGACCTCTGGTTAAAATTTCATCAAGTTTGGAGTTGATTTGAATAGAATTCAAGCAAACCCTAGCCTTGCCCTAAGAAGGGTATTTTGGTCCAATTTGTACTTTTGGCTTTTAGTGTCCAATTCACCTCAACAGAGGTCCAAATTTTGTACACTAGTTTGGGATGACAAGATACACCTCCCAAAGGAAATTTGGGGGCAGTGGAGTTGGTTTGGCCCAAGATCTTAGGTCAAACCCTAAGGAAGGGCTTTTGTACCTTGTGAAGGGCATATGGCCAAATCACCTTGTATGGCTATGAAATTTTGTAGGGATAGAGTTTTGGTAAATATAAACCTCTGGTAAAATTATTAGGGCACTTTGGAATGTTTAGGGCCCTAAAATCCCTAACCCTAGTTTAGGGCACAAACATTCTAGGGTTGAAATGGGCTAGCTAAACACCTCAAACTAAGATGAAATTTTGGTAGATTGGTGCTAAGGACATTATGAGCCTCTGGTAATTTAATGGGGAATTTTGGGTCAATAATTATAGCACTTCATTTGTAACCCAAGAAATGCTTAAATTAAGTAAATAATTTATTATGCTACTTCTGATAATTGAGAGGCCCTGAAATTTTGGCAGAGGTTGTTTGGAAGCATAAGGAGTTTATATAAATTTTATAAAAATTCTTGGACAAGTATATGAGGTAGATAGTTCACAAGATTGTCATTTGATGGAAT
The DNA here is from genome assembly GCA_039513925.1 of Platanthera zijinensis. Classification (NCBI taxonomy): domain Eukaryota; kingdom Viridiplantae; phylum Streptophyta; class Magnoliopsida; order Asparagales; family Orchidaceae; genus Platanthera; species Platanthera zijinensis. The sequence goes on along the minus strand of CM077082.1, from coordinate 165,776,563 downwards.
TATTCAAAAATTCATTTAAGCCTATTTACTAATAAATAAATTATGAAATTTGGCCCAAACCATGTACTTGCCATTAGATTCATAATTGAAATTTCCCTGAATTTTTGGAAGTAATACATTAATTTATATTTATTAAATGAATTTTCAAGGACTTAAATGAATATTTGATTTATAGATAAAGCTCTACTGAAAAGAAATATATATTTGGGAAGATAAGTTATATCATTATTCTGAGTAACATATAAAATTTGTAAAATGATTCCTTGAATGAAAGTAGTACTTCATGTTCATTTTTGGAAATTTTAGACATTAAAATAATTAAATGAATTATCAAATAAGTAAGGAAAATTTTGGAACTCTGGATTTAGAACTTAAAGGTCATAATGAACCTCCATTAATTATTATAGGGGTGTAGGATGATTATTTTATATACATCCCATTTTACAGGAAGATTGACTTGGTGGTCTGCATTTAGCCATTTTGGATCTAGTTTGTTTGCATCATTTTGAGCAATTTACTTACTGTATAATTATGAAATTTGGCCAATGATGTTTTTAGGTCAGTATCTACTTTAGAAAATTAATTAAGAATTTTTGGATGAATATTTATTGCACTTACTTCATTAATAAAAGGAAAAAGGATATATTTTCAAAAATTGATTAGTGTCACTTGAATACTTGAAAAACTGTTATATCTTGGATTTATTGTTGAATGGTTATTTAGAATTTATCATGAATTTATGAAGCTTTATACCTTTCTGAAAAGTGCACTTCATGCTCAATGGGTAGCCCTTAGAAGCTTTACGGGAATTTAAATAAATATCAGAATAATTGGAAAAATGATAATCCTTTGGATTTAGTCCATTTGCATCATGATAAGTCTCCAGTAAATAATTCAGGGCATTCGGATTATTATTTAGAATACCCCCTATCTGGTTCAACGTATCGTCTTTCTCGTAGTAATTAGGAAGAGTCAAAACTTCGTAAGCATACAGTAAATAGTAAACTTAGGGTTTCACACTTTCCCACCCAGTGTCCCGGGAGATAGTATGGGTTACTTGGGCAATAAGCCCAGTAGTTGTGATGGTGGTTTGGGAGCTTTAGCTCGGTTGTAGATTATGACGGACGGGATTGTCCGGGGAACTTTAGCTCGGTTGTAGATTATGATGGACGGGAATTGTCCGGTGAGCTTCGGCTCGGTTGGTTGGTTGACTCATAACTATTGTATGTGCATAAAAGGTTTTAAGGTGGTGGGTCTTCTATATTGGTGAGTTCGATGCACCGACACCAATATGGTTGGCTCGGCAAGTGTGGTTAGCACCTTGCCAACAGAAGTCCGGTGCGCCAGCCGGCAAGAGTACGCAGACGTCCGCTTAGTGCACCAAGCATTGAGGCGTACGAAAGGTCTGACCGGTAGTGCTTTACTGGTTTAGAGGTGGGCGAGGCCCAACCCACCGCTTCCGTCTGCCACTACGGAGGTATCCTGGGAGGTAACGGCTCCGAAAGGGGGAACTAAAGGTCTGTGTACACAGAGTCGAGTGGGTGAGTTGCACATGCATGTTCACATCATGGCATAAATGTATTTCATAGCATAACCATCGCATATAACCTGACACCTAATGTATAAGCGGTATGGGACGCTCTATACATTAGGCCTTGCTAAACGACCCCTTGGCCTATAAGTTCGTGTGAGCGTGCCTATAAGTCAAGGTTCTCTTTCAACTTTATAAACCTGCTAATAGAACCGACACCCTATCGTATAAATCGGTATGTGACTTTTTATACGATAGGAGCCCTGCAAAAGATCCCTTAGCTTATGTATACTCGCATAAGTTAAGGTTACTTATTTATTTTGTACGATTATTATCATCTTACACTGTTAGTTTAGTTCCGCTGCCATCTGAAATTTGAATACTCCTCCACCTTCATGTCCTTCCCTTTCCTTCTCCCCGCTCGGTGCTTTAGGAGCCATGGGGGAAGGGGTGGGGGACGATAGGACTTAGTCTTTTAGACTAACGGTTTTCGAACCACATCATTTAGGGGACCACGGAGCCCAGCATGGAGGAGCAGCCCCGGAGGTCGGCACGTTTGGAGATCGGACAGTCTAGCACTGGAGTCCAGACAGCAGGGACAGTGAGTCCCGATCTATAGTAGTTGTATTAGTTTGCTTCCGCGATGAGTGAAATGTAGTGAGGACTTGATGTACCGGGCATAAGCCCGTGATTTTTCATTATATGTACTATCTGTGGACACTCCCTTCGTGGAGTTTATTTCTATATATGTGATTCTCTTTGTGGACTTGCTACCTTCTTAAGTATATTGCTACTGTTATGATCGAATTGGCCGGCAGAATCGGCGTCTTGTAGTGACGACCTTCCCGGGTGCGAAGGTGTCACCGCAAGGCGGCGGTTCTGGGCCTAAGACCCCGGTGTCGAAAAAGAAAAAAAAATGGGGGTCTTACATCTTGACCTGAACTCCCCCACTATTAAACTTGAGACATTGATGGAACGATGAGGGGACACAACGAAAGACGCTGATGAGGGGGCGCCCAAAGATGACGTTGTAGCTGCTCGGAGCATCAACAATGACGAACCGACTATTCCTAGACACCCCCCAAGCATCACATGCAGTCCCACCCCTCCCTCAACTTCCTTCCTCTCACCCGAGAACCCGAACAACGGTCCATCCGAGTCCACAATCCTCCGGGCCTCTACCTTCATTTCATCGAACGCCTTTTTGAAGATTACGTTCACGGATCTCCCATTATCCCCCAGAATCTTAGAGACTGTGAAGTTCTCCACGGCCGTCTTGATCACCAAGGCGTCATAGAACGGGTCTTCATAGTCGGGCATATCCTTCAACGAGAAGGTCATCTTTTCCTCGTGGGGGGAGTCAGGGAGGTTCGAGGCGACGCTCCTCCTATACATGGTTTGGAATCTCCCCTTGCGGGTGTCCTCAATCCCAACTCCCCCATGGATCACTCTAATCCCTCCTCGGGCTCCCACATCCTCCCGGTCCTCACACCTATCTTCCCCTCCTCCCGGCTGAACTTCCTCAATCCTCACGGGCGGCAGCTGCTGAACTTGCCCCCTATCCCCTCTCATCTCCAAAAACTCCGGGAAGTTGGCCATCGCGTGACCCTCCTCCTGATGAAAGTCACAGAAAGGCAACGCCACCCTTCCTTCTCTTCTCCATCCTCCTTCCCTAGCTCCTCCTCTCTCTCTCCTTGCTCGGGCGATCGCCATCGCCTCCTGCTGCTGCGGGAGAGGGGTCCTCTACCCCTGCCTCCAAGCCGGTGGATTAAACCTTCCCTGACCGTAGAAGTTCTCTCCTCCTTGGAATCCTCCCCCTGCCCCCGGGAGGGACCTTGTTGAGGCCTCCAGGAAAAGCGGTTGTTTGGCTCCCTATGCCCCCAACCTTAGTGCTGCCCCTAGTGCCCTTGACCTCCGGGCTTTTCTCTTCTCCTCTTTTCTCTCTATTTCCCTACTCCTGGCTCCTTCACATCATCCTCCGCCAACTTGGCCAGCTTCCTGGCGAACGCCGGCTTTGTCGCTTTAATCTCTATCTCCTTCGCCGCCCTCTCCATCAGCTCTTCGAAAGAGAGGGGGCACTCTTTTTCAGCTCCATGCCGAAGAACCCAGATCTCAACCCCAAGGTAAACGCGAGCATCAACGTGTACCCCGGGACCTCCTGAACTAGAAGGATCTCCTCCTGGAACCGATCGACATAATGTCCTAGCGTCTCCTCCAGCTTCTACTTGATGGCGAGCAAGCTCTCCGCCCCCTTCTTCATCTTCTTCGATGTGGAGAACCTCAACATGAACCCACGACGCAGATCTTTGAAGCAGTAGATAGAACTTGCAGGGAGTTGATGAAACCAGTCCCTCATCTTCTCCTTTAAGGTAATGGCAAAGAGCCTACATTTGAAGGCATTTGACATCTGCCTTATGAAAACGACATCCTCGAACCACTGAACATGTTGCACCGGATCATTCCTGCCCGTAGAGTAGGACATATCTGGCTCTCTGAACCCGTCAGGTACCAGGGCAGAGAAAATCAGCTCACTAAAAGGGCTCCCGCCCACAACCTGGCGAGAGGGCACGCCTCGCCGCCTCTGCTCGCTAATCCTGTTTGAGCTAGCCTGCCCGCGGAAGATCTCCCGCCTGACGACATCCCTCTCAGCACTCTCCGCCGGAATCTCCTTCCCGAGATGCTGGCCGGGGCGTTCTCGCTTAAAGACAGAGCTTGTAACCACTGGGACTGAAGGCGCCACCCACTCCCCTCTTGCCGCGAAAGCCAACTGGATGGTCTGAAAGACTTCCCGCCTGAAATCTTCCAGCATCCCATCGTCACCCCACTCGCCTGGGGTGGAGAACCTCCTAAGCCTGCTCCTTCCTCCTCACCTCTAGCCCTGAGACTTAGCCTGAGATTTTCTTGAATCAGCTACGGTCCACGCTCACCGCACCAAAAATGTTGGAACCAAAAACTGGTCCCAACGAGAGTTTTGACCCTGGGGTGTAGCTAACTCCAACTTCTCCCAAACTGAGACCCTTAACCAGTTGCTGAGAACTAAAGAACAGACCCTGGGCTACAACACGGAGTTCCCTCCACTAACCCGGAAGATCTCAGAGCGCTTCACCTCCTTAGCCATGTGCTGAGCTAAGAATACCTCAGAAAGCGCTACTAGACTTCAGAAAATGAGAAAGCTTCCTTTTTGAGGTACCATGTGGGTCTATTTATAGATTTCCATTTTTTGGTCTGCCAACAGCGTAGCTCCGCTGTTTCAAAAGACTATTTGCTGCCCAAAGTGGTCTGTCAACAGCCAAACTCCGCTGTTCTGAGGAGCTAAATGCAGACCTCCAAGGGTATCCAGGTAAATTGGCCTCTGGACCACACTGGGTGGGAGGCTTTTCGCCGACCTAGGCGGAAACCCTCCCCCCTACTTTGCTTAACTAATTCTTTACACTCGACGTATTAGGCCGAGAAGCGTCGAGGGCATTGAGTGGAAAAGCCTCACTCAACGCCTTAAGCCAAAAAATGTCGAGAGCGTTGAGTGGAAAAGCCTCACTCAACGCTTTATGCCGAAAAGCGTCGAGAGCGTTGAGTGGAAGAGCCTCACTCAACGCCTTATGCCGAAATGCGTCGAGAGCATTGAGTGGAAGAGCCTCACTCAACGCCTTATGTCGAGAAGCGTCGAGAGCGTTGAGTAGAAGAGCCTCACTCAACGCCTTATGCTGAAAAGCGTCGAGAGCGTTGAGTGGAAGAGTCTCACTCAACGTCTTATGCCGAAAAGCATCGAGAGCGTTGAGTGGAAGAGCCTCACTCAACGCCTTATGCCGAGAAGCGTCGAGAGTGTTGAGTGAAAGAGCCTCACTCAACGCCTAAGGTCCAGGGAGTTCTACCCACCCCAGGGGCCTTTCGCCTACCCAGGCGCAAGCCTTTCCGCCTAGCAAGGCGAAAGTCTTTCGAACCACCTTCCCTGGGGGGAAACCCACTCAGTGAATATGGGGTTGTACACTCATATAATATGATATTGCACCTGCATTCCATGCACACTATAAACACAAAACAAGTTGATCAAATACATAATCGAATTTGTTATTTTCAAACCAAGAGATGCGGAACACATGTTCCAATAGTTTACATAACTTGATAAATGCTTCTACTTCGCTTGGTGAGGATTTTCTAAATAAAGACCCCAAGATGACTGTTATTCAGGAAGTAGAATATGCCTAGAAGATAGACTTGGAAACCTCAAGACACATGAACATAAATTGAAGGTTGAAGATGAAGAGTTAAAATCAGACTAACTTGAACCCATTGGCTCTAAAGGCTGGCAAGAAATAAGAGGATGATCATGAAATTTATATGATTCTATGGGGATGAAGAGACTCTTACGTCCACAAGCGTGAAACAAGTACATTTGTAAGAGAAGAGACAAAAATCCCGCATCTCCAAAGCACTCTCACTAGAGTGAAAATTAGGAAGAAGAATGTGATGCAGTGGTAAGGCTGATACGAGGAGGACTCTCTAAATCCACACATATATGCGATGACGTGGAATGCTAGTGCAAGAGTGCTCCATTTAAGATTGCAACTTGTAATTAATTATCATAATAAAACAACAGAGGCAAGTGCGATTGCAAACAATTAATTAACAGAGGGCAAAGTAATAATTTTTCAAATGAAAGAGGCGCAATTACTTTCAAGCACGAGCAGAAGAAACCCTACAAATCACACGACGAATAATACTAATAACAATTAAAGTGAACATCCATTACATAGTATAGGTACCAAAATAAACAACAGTAAAAGACAGGATTTTATACCACAATTTGCACGTGCAAGCGGTGGCGGCGGTTGTGGGCGGCAAGTTAATGGTGTTCGGAGTAGAGCGGGGCTGGTAGTGGCTCGGGTAGGCAGTGGAGAACGGATGTAGGGGAGGAAATGGCTGACTGGTAGTGGCCGACAAGGTGGGGAAGAGGGGAGTGAACAGTACTTTCAATTTCTGAATAGTACATTTAATTTATGAACAGTAACTGGAATGAAACAGATGGATTCATGGAGACTGGGCTACATGCATGGCTCAGGATGAAAAGTTGTGAAGCGGTGGAGACGGGAGGGGTTGGTCCGGCGGTGTAGGGTGGTTGCACGGGGAGGAAGTAAGAGGCACGAGACTGACGGAGGAGAGGAAGAGGAAGGGGAGGAGAGGATGGGGAGGAGAGGATGGGGAGGAGAGGATATTGCGGCGTTGGAAAGTCACTGGCTGGATGGAGGTTGACGGGAGAGGGAGAGGGGGCTGCTACAGGGGCGGCGATCTGGACTGGGAGGAAGACAGAGGCGGGCATGGTGTAACTTCGTGGAAGTAGGAGGTGGGTTAGGTGATTATCGGGCTCGGTGGGGAAGCGCAGGGAAGGAAGAGAAAGAGAAAGGCGTAGGAGGAGGAGGGGTTTACCGGAGAGGGAGGCGGAGGGGTTTACCGGAGAGGAAGGCGGAGGGGTTTACCAGAGAGGGAGGCGGAGGAGGCGTCGCCGACGTCGCACCCGAAAGGGGAGAGGAGAAGGGTTGGCGTCGCACCAACTGTGACCAACGGTTTCGGGATTTTGCTCCAAAACTCTCGATGCCTCTCCCACGTAAACCGCCGGCATATAAAACCCTAATAATAACTGCATAGTGTAACTGCAGAAATAAAACCCAAATAAAACCACTCGAATCGGAGGGTTCGCAATGTTTGGTCCGATCGAGGGGTAAATACATCACAAAATATAAAAAAACTATATATAGATTCGACTCGGATCGACCATCCAGACGCGACCACGGGCTCCGATCATCCATCTCGGTAACGAATCACCGTCTCCTGCGGGAATACACGCATGTCGGTCGTGGTGCGTCGTCAAAATGCCTCTTCATCAATAAGGTGTTATAATTGTTGGAATCCAAAATACCGATATTTTTAGTGCCCGAAGCTAAGCATGTGCGAAGAGATCAAAAATCCAAAAGGAAGATCTAGAGTTCGAATACCTTCACCTGGGATGTGGTTAGTAACTCTGAGTCTCATAACAAATATACTACTTCGTAGAGTCATCACATGTCTGTCTACTGGAGTACTGGGTAGTCAAAAAAGTTTTTTTTAAAAAAGAAAGTGTCTTTAATGTCATTGAAACATGCGATTCTAATTATGATGAACTTTTAAAACAACATAACAGAATGTATGAAGTAGTTAGAAGTTTTTTTATCATTTTATTTTAGAAGTATTTAGAAGTTGTTTATAAGATGATTGTGAAATTTATATCCCGTAATGCGTGATTTATTAAATTAAATACAACATTATCTGAAGTGCTCAAAATCTTCTTTCCCTTCGATCAGGGGGCACTGCATGCAACGATGTCCAATGAAAGGTAGATGAAATCACCGCTGCTTCATCAAAGTCTTGAACAAAAGTTGTTGAACTCAACAAAGTATGACTTGAACATCAAGGTGACTTGAGTTATTCTGTCATATCGTTGAAGGGAATAAAAAAATTGCAAATACATGCAATATGTTTGTCAAAGAATATCAGTTTAAAGGTGAGAATTACATATATTGATGAGGTGTTGAGATAGTTCAACATGTTTGAGTTTAAGAAAGGATTCATACCCATGTATGATTGTGTGAATCTATGTAAGACCCGATGCCCCAAGTCTCATAAAATATGGACTTCATAAGTTTGAATTCATATGCTTCTGCAATTAGATCAATCATATTTGCATTGTTATGTACTCCTCCTGATATGTCATGTACATTAAGCATGATTGACAAATATTAGTCTAATCTTGGTGAAGGTTATATGACGATAGTCAAAAACATTCTGATGTAGGACTAAAGAAGTATTCTTGGTGTATTGTGGTATGAATGGATTGGTTGTAAATGGTTACACAGATGCCAGTTTTTGAACTGATAATGTCGGCTCAAAGTTTGAATAAGTTTGTGTTCTGCCTGAATGGAGGTGCTAGAAATTGTGAGTCTTTCGGTTTGACCGAAATAGTATGAGAACTATTATATTTTTCTCTTAACGAAAACTATTTTTTTTTTCTTGTTCTGGGTCAAGAATCAGAGAGAACCTTAGAGGGAGAAGAGTCTTTGCAGGAAAATGAAACTAGTATTTCGTTGCAATAGACGGACAATCATCATTCCATCCGCGAGATTGTTGGACGGACTGCTTGGATTTTCCGGTGCTCGTATGGATGTAGAGACATGGATTTGATTCTGCATTTAGGTTCTCAAAACATCATGGTCTTCACGAAATCTGATTTCGTCGCAGTTATATGTTTATTTTCTTGATTTGTTGTGTTTCATATGGTTTGGTGAGTATTTTTTGTATTCATCTGTGTATTTGATGCATAAAAAACGTTGCAGTTCAACCGCTGTCTTATCAATATGCCCATTCAACTTGTGTCTGCGGATAGCATGATGAGTTGCCTGTGGCCATTCAACGTAATTTGTGTCATACAATGTCACTGTAATAATCTTCGGCGATCCTATTTGCTCACTCTGAGTTGAATCACATACGGGGACAATCCCAGGAGCAGACGAGATATCTAAAGAGTTTCCCATGGGAGTGGAAAGGACACCCAAACAGAGATAATCAACAAAAAACAAGGTACGAAGAATCATCACGTCCTACAAACTCCTTTAGATCAAGCTCCACCAGAGAGGGTCACCGTTGTATTTGTAAGGGTTGTGTTCCCTCTAGAGTCACTGACGAGGTGGTATAGGCCTTTTGGAGACACTGACCGGAGACCAAAAGCCTTCCACAATAACTAATGGGAAGTTATTAAGGCTTTTGATATGCTGACGAGACGTTGCCAAGCCTATGTAGATATCGACGAGGGGGTCGCCGACCTTCCGTGGCATGAGATCGAGGGTGATCCTCTGCGTTGTGTGAGCTCAATAGCTATCAGAACCCCATGGGTGCGGTCATGATCTGCAACAAATCTTCCAAATTCCGTAGATTTGTTGTGCGCTCAGAAGGCTTCCACGCATCTGCGGCCTTCGTAAAACAGACGGCTGTCGTGACCACCAAGTTTCCGAATCTACGCCACGACAAATTTGAGAAGCCAAACAGCCCTTGATATTCAACATGTGAGATGTAATCTTTGCAAGTTGATTTCTAGAAAGAGAAGCATAGCAAGCTCTTTAGAAGTAGACACTGATAGAGGATAATCTTCTAGGGAGGAAATATTTAGTTGACTGAAACCTAAGAGCTATAACGATTGAGAAATAGTTTTCTAGAGAGAGAATTTTGTTAAGATATCTTGAGAGAATCTCTAGAAAGAATGTTTGAGTGGGAGATAAACTGTAAGATAAAATGTTCAAATAATAGATCTTTAGAGAATGCATTGCAGTGAAATTCCTAGAGAATTTTTTTGTAGTGAAAAATCTTTGATTGAGATAATCGGTAATCCTAGTAAGGTGGAACCCTTGAATATAGATTTTTGCGGAGATAATTTTGAGAAGATTTATAAAAAGATAGTTACTAGAGAAATAATTAATTAGGAGAAAATTGTTAAACAGTACCCTTGAGAGAATCCTAGTGAATTAAGAGAGATTTTTAGAGGGGAGTGAGTTTTTTGAGAAAGAATGTGGACAAAGTCAGATGGACATGTGGTCTAATGTAAATCACATTTTCCTGCATTCAAGCAGCAAAATTGACCATTTTAATTATGCTTAATAAATTCTACTGTTCGTCGGTACATTGGGCTTGGAATTAACTCAAATTCCCACATCCAATTCAAATTTTGTTCAACTGAATGAATACTTCGTATCATTTATTATATAATTAATCTCCATGAACGCATTAGTCTAACATTAATATTGCCCGGGCTACGTAGAGTTAGGTTTCTTTCCTAGCTAATGGCCCTGCTGTTTCTTACCTGAGGCACTATCCAGATTTATCCAGATTTATCTAAGTGCAGCACAGTCGACTGTGAATTTATTTGAGTATGTTTTTACTGCTATTAGTATGCTTTGTTAATTTAAAGTATAATGTTCAATCCTTTCTTATTACAGGTACCCAATTACATTGTTTATTTAAAGTATAATAATACGTGTATTTGATTGACTTAGCTTATTCACTGACTCTGTTTTCTTTTATGCCATTGTAAATCATTTTGCAGGAAATGTTGCCGGAATACATACATATGAACATTGCTGAATCAATTCTCTTTGCAGGTAAAGTCGTCAGGATTATTCGAAATCCAGCTCATTCATTCAGAGTACAGGAATCCATCTTTCAGCAACATGTTAGAGGATCTCAGTGTGTTCAGGGATATACGGGAAACTTTATCCTTCCTAATCCCCTGAGGGGTACAGATCTAATCGCTGAAGAACTTTTTCCACAGCGGGAGGCAGATAAAATTGAAGAAATGCTCCAAGAATTAAAGGTTGTAACCAGACATTTCTTTTTGAAAAGTTTATGCTTTTTCAAATGCCTATTAGTCTATTACAGATGTAAATTTGTATATTTTGGGATTATTGAATTTGTTGAAACACCGCTTGCCATTTTAATTTCCTCTCCTTTTTCTAATACCATATACGCTCTTCAGTGAGTAATGCAACAAATGTTTTTCCTTTTCTTCTAAAGGTGTTGATAAACAGTGAGTAATGCAACAAATGTTTTTTCCTTTTCTTCTAAAGGTGTTGATGATATTAAGGCTCTGTTTGGGACAACTTATGATGATGAATAAGCTGCTAATTGAAAATTGATGTTTGCATAGAGATTTTTTAAAATCAATGATAAAAAAACAGTCGACTGTTTGGATAGTTTAATCATAAGTGATTATCTAAATTTCTCATTTATTCATAAGGGTCTGTTTGTTTGGACGTGTTTTTTTTCGTCCGTGCACGATTTTTTTGCTTGGGGACGGTTTTTCGCTCGGACGTGTTTTTTCGCTTGTCACGATTTTTTTCGTCCGGTCAAGATTGTTTTCGCCCAAGCTCGATTTTTTTCACCCAGACGTGATTTTTTTTCACCCGGGCGCGATTTGTTCGCTCGGGCGTGATTTTTTCGCCAGGTCGCGTTTTTTCGCTCGATCATGTTTTTTTCGCCCGTCCGAATTTTTTCAACTGGACGCATTTTTTTTCACGTGGACGCGATTTTTTCGCAAAACCGTGATTTTTTCGCCCGGGCGTGTTTTTTTCGCTCCAGCGCATTTTTTTCGCTCAAGCGCGTTTTTTTCCGCCCGATCGCGGTTTTTTCGCTCCGTCGTGATTTTTTTCGCCGAGGTGCGTTTTTTTCGCTCGGGTGCGATTTTTTCCACCGGACGCGTTTTTGTCCCGGGCGCAATTTTTTCTCACAGGCGCGATTTTTTCCCCAACAAAATTTTTTCACCATAATGCAATTTGTTCTCCAGGACAAAAAAGAAAAAAACCCGGATGAAAAAATCATGCCCGGGCAAAAAAAAACATGGCCGGGCAAAAAAATATGCGTCCGAGCGAAAAAATCACTTCTCGCTGCGCCTGAGCGAAAAAATCGCCTTCGGGCAAAAAAATAGCTTCCGGGCGAAAAAATTGCTTCCGGGCGAAAAAATCGGGTCCGGGAGAAAAAATTGCTCCCGGGCGAAAAAAATGGGCCCGAGCGAAAAAAAACGAGGCACGGCAAAAAAATCGCGCCCGGGCGAAAAAAAACGCGTCCGGGCGAGAAAATCGCGCCCGGGCGAAAAAATCGCGCCCGGGCGAAAAAAACGCGCCCGGGCGAAAAAATCGCGCCCGGGCGAAAAAACGCGCCCGGGCGAAAAAAACGCGCCATGGCGAAAAAATCGCGCCCTGGCGAAAAAATCGCGCCCGGGCAAAAAAACGCGCCCGGGCGTAAAAAATGCGCCCTGGCGAAAAAATCGGGCTTGGGCGAAAAAATCGCGCCCGGGCGAAAAATTGCGCACGGACGAAAAAACCGCGCCCGAGTGAAAAAATGTCGCACTGGTGAATATCGCGCCCGGGCGAAAAATATTGTGCATGGACGAAAAAAACTCTTCTGGGTGAAAAAACGTGTCATAGCGAAAAAATCGCGTCAGGAAGAAAAGATCGCGTCCGGGCGAAAAGATCGCGTCCGGGCGAAAAGATCACGTCCGGGCAAAAAGATCACGCGCAGGAGAAAAGTTCGCGCCCGGGCGAAAAAATCACGCCTTGGTGAAAAAATCGCCTCGGAACGAAAAAATCATATATGGACAAAAAATCACTCATATGACTTTTTTAAGAGATAAGCGCTTATGAGAAGTCATAGCTGCACCCGGATAGCTTATTAAAAATCAACTTATCATCAATTTTAAAATAAGCGATTTTATATAAGCTGCACAAACAAACAACTATAAAACTGTTTTTGCGTTTTTAAATAGAGATTATTTATCAGCATAAGCTGTCCCAAACAGAGCCTAAGACTAAAGTCCTACAAGTTGTGAGATAAGCTGGAAAAGGGAATTAGAATTTTTTTTGAACCTATCAAATATGCCCTACTTAAGTTACAACTTGACCCAAATTTATATCTTATAGTTTCCATTGGACGCAGAAATCATCTGAGTTTCATAAAAGGTCATTTGAGTCTTCTGTGAATTCAATCTGTACTCTCGCAGCAAATCATTCATGGCAGGTACATTAGAATTATTTTTTGGTTGACTTTTTTATTTCTTTCTTTTCTTCTTTTTGCTTTCACATTTTTCATCCTTACCTTTCAGCTTGTAGTGATTCATGCTGATTTGAATGGCCACCTGAAAGCCCTTAAAGATTACTTTCTTTTAGCTAAAGGTGATTTCTTCCAGGTATTGATCATTTTTGTATAATACAACCCAGTAATCTAGTACTTTTTGTGGATAAACACACCGGACTTTGGCAGCTCCTTAAGATTTTGTATTTAATTTTTTGTTATGATTTTCCTAGTATAATGTTCAATACAGATATACAGAATAACAAGTTAACAAGACTTCTTGGTGTTGCGGTCTAACTCGATGCTCCGGTCGATCCGGACTAACTTGGACCGCCTTAGCTCGCGGAGCGGTCGAGCGCGCACACAGTCAGTTGAAGAGGGGAAATGAACACGAGGAATTTTGACGTGGAAAACCCTTCAACTGGGTGAAAAACCACGTGACCGGTTCGCTGCCGGTCAAAATCCACTAGATCGGAGTGATTACAGTATGTTGGGTGAATCGGGGCGACAGGCCGCTCCCGTTACAATCTTGAGGAGAGAGAGAGAGGGTGTATGCAGCCGTTGGTGGGCAACAGACTGCCTCGCCAACGGGACTTGGACGGTGGAATGCGTGGGATGCTTTAGGCGCGCGTGCTCAGAGGCGGCGCGTATCCAAGGGTTGTCACTGCCTCCCTTGCTCGTCTTTCTCTGTCCTTGGAGTGATTCCTTTGCGATTGAGCGCTGGTGGGGTGCCAATAGCCGATGACGGGGCCGATGGCCTACGACGAGTGCTGATAGCCGTTGGCGGGTGCTGATAGCCGCTGGGGGCCGCTGGAGGTCACGGGCGGCTGCCGGTGGTTGGCGGCGAGAGGCGGCCGCGGGTTGTTGGCGACGAGGGGTGGCCGCCGGCGGGGAAGAACGGGAGAACTCCCACCTGAGGAAGAAGAAAAGGGGGGGAAGCGTAGGAGAAGAAGATGATAAATAAAGAGCCCCTGGGGTCCTTTTATAGGCTCCAGGGGGAGATCATGGTGGGCCCCACCACTAACGTAGTGGGTTAGTGGGTGGTTTCCCCTTGATCGGACGGCCGTCGTAGCGCGTCATGATCGGATGAAGGAGGTTCGGGCAGCGAAATTCTCTCTCCCCTCTTTCCCCTTTTTGTGGATCTCATTTTTGGTGGGAGAGAAAGAGGGGGGAATTGGATGGAGGAGATAAAATATGAGAGAAAGTGGGCCCTCCACTTCTCCCATCATGAAGGGAATCATGGGGTTGACTAGTCAAGCCCATGATTTTATTTTGGGGATTGCTATGTGCACCCCTAAAGATATAAAATGGATACAATCCCCATCAATTGCCCCCCAAATCCTTTGTTGTCGGAGATTGACACAAGCGACAAAACAAGGATTTTTCCTCAATCTTTTTTACTATGACGACGTCCAATGACATGCTAGAAACGTCCGCGAGCGACACCCGTCGAGCCCATGTAGCTGCATATTAAAAAATTTCTGCGGGAGAAGGGGAGACGACGCGTCCATGATCGGACGGCGTGACGGCAGCCAACGCGCGGGCATGCGAGGCGCGCGGACCAAGTCGTGTGGGTGCGCGCGAAAAACTGTAGCGGGCAGTAGTACACGGACTGCGCGCACTGTGTGCTGTAGTTAATTGCAGCGTGCGCAGTTGCGCGCGCACTGTTGCGCGCGCACTGTTGCGCGCGCACTGTTGCGCGCGCACTGCGCGCTGCAATTAATTGCAGTGTGTGCGCACTGTTGCGCTTAGTGCGCGCGCAGTGCGCGCGCACGGCTTATTGCCGCGCGCACTGCGCGCTGCAATTTAATTGCAGTGCGCAGTGCGCTGCAATTTAATTGCAGAGCGCGGGTGCGCTGCAATTAAATTGCTGCGCGGGTGCGCTGTAATTTAATTGCAGCGCACTGCTGCAATTTAATTGCAGCGCGCAGTGCGCTGCAATTAAATTGCAGCGCGCTATTGCAGTGCGCTGCAATTAAATAATTGCAGCGCGCAATTGCCGCGCGCGCAGTGCGCGCACACTGTTGCGCGCGCAGTGCGCGCGCACTGTTGCGCGCGCTGTTTCGTGCTGTGTGCGCACTGTTGTGCGCAGTGCATGTGCATTTTTGCGCGGTGTGCACGCAGTTAGCACGCTATGCGCGCGTTGTGCGCATGCATTTAGCGCGCTGCATCACACACACTGCGAGTGCCTAGTTTGCGGTCACAAGTTGCGCGCCGCGTGGGCGCAGTTTGCGCGCCGTGAGGGCGCAGTTTGCGAGCTCCGCAAGCGCAGTTTGTATGCGTGGTGGGTGTGGTGTGTGCGAGGTGTAACATGCATGGCAGACTAAGCGCCCAAAGGAAGAGATTACTGAGATATGGAGTTTTTGCACCGAGTACTTCTTGTACAAGGTTGAAAGGGGAAACTTGCTGCGGCAAGGCGCATGGGTGCAAACACGACGCCTCCATTTTTATCGAGGCTGAATAATACCTCAGTTGGCGAGGTTGATGCTACTTTACGTAAGTTTGACGTGCAGCGTCATTTTGCGCGAGACTGACTTGCGATTATTGCTTGCACGAGCTTGGCTCGTGACTTTTGCTCGCACGAGCTTGGTTTGCTGCTTGATTTGCGCGGTTGCGACCACGGCTTAGTTTGCGTGAGAATTGCACGGGGCTTAGTTTGCGCGAGGGCTGCTTGCGGTTTCATCGTGAGGAGGGCAAGCCCCTGCGGGGAATTTGCGCGAGGGTTGTTGTTGTAAGAAGCGTGCTGCATGGAGGCGGTTGCTGTGCACAGAGGCAGGTGCTGTGAGGAGCGTGTTGCACGGAGGCAGTTGCCGTGAGGAGCGCGCCGCACGGAGGCAGTGGCTGTGAGGAGCGCGCTGCACGGAAGCAGTTGCTGTGAGGAGCGCGCTGCACGGAGGCAGTTGCTGTGAGGAGCGCGCTGCACGGAGGCAGTTGCTGTGAGGAGCGCGCTGCACGGAGGCAGTTGCTGTGAGGAGCGCGCTGCACGGAGGCAGTTGCTGTGAGGAGCGCGCTGCACGGAGGCAGTTGCTGTGAGGAGCGCGCTGCACGGAGGCAGTTGCTGTGAGGAGCGCGCTGCACGGAGGCAGTTGCTGTGAGGAGCGCGCTGCACGGAGGCAGTTGCTGTGAGGAGCGCGCTGCACGGAGGCAGTTGCTGTGTGGAGCGCGCTGCACGGAGGCAGTTGCTGTGAGGAGCGCGCTGCATGGAGGCAGTTGCTGTGAGGGTAAATGGACATCTTCATACTTGGGTGAAATGAGTACGCATTTTAAACTGCACGGATGACGCTCGCCATCAACAGACCTAAAATGAGAAAATGTTAACTTTTTTAGAGTTACAGCCGTGAAGCTGTTCTTGTGGGAATACAGAATTCATAGTAAAGTAAAATTGATAAACACTATATTAGATAGAACCCTTCTGAGGTGCGAAGCCCTCTCTTGGGTTGATCGTTTAAGGGGTTGCCCCCCAGTCCGGTCTTGCAAATGGTGGGCCGCGTTCCTTTCCGTGGACTTGGTTCCTATCCCCATAAGAATCTCCCCAAGAGGCCTTGTTTGATGAGATACTCGATCTCCTCCTTGAGCTTTGAGCAGTCTTCCGTGTCGTGTCCTTGTCCATGGTGAAATTCACAGTACTTTGTCTGGTCCCCAGTATTTTTAGCGAGAGGTCTGGGCTTGCGGAGCGTCTCTTTGCCTTGGATTGCATAAAATACACTTGTCCTGGAGGTGTTGAGGGTGTGTACTCCCGGGGCGACTGATCTCTCTGATGGTTATGTCGGAATCTTCCTTCTTGGTGTTGAGGGGCCGACTCATTTTCCTTTTTCGCTTCTGGTTATCGTTAAACTGTTGACGATGAGCTTCAATAGCCTCGTCGGCAGCGATCTGAGCCTCGACTCTGTGTACAAGATCTGGATAGCTGGGGACGGTTTCTCTCATAAGTGCTGAGTAGAAGCCGCTAGGACGGAGACCTCCCAGGAACACTCCCCGTAGGAGCTCGGGGTCGACTCCTGGGATCTGGCGGGCTTCGGCAGTGAATCGTTGGAAGAATTCTTTGAGGGTTTCCCCTTCATTTTGGCGGATTCTAGAGAGATGTGATGGATCGCGAACGATCCTTCGATTGGCGATGAATTGGTCGGAGAACTGTCTGGTCAGTTCGGCGAAGCTGGTAACGGTGCCTGCTCTTAAAGAGTGAAACCACGTTCGAGCTTGCCCTTTGAGGGTGGTTGGGAATACTTGACATAGCAGCGGATCAGAGGCGTTGAAAATCCTCATGATAGTGGTAAAATGATTGACATGTTCGAGCGGATCATCGGTTCCATCGAATGTCTCGATACTTGGGAGTTTGAATCCTTGCGGGATCGGATGGTTGAGGATTTGTGGGGCTAAGGGGGAGCCTTGGCAAAGCGGCTGATGAGGGTGAAAATCTCTCCTCGCGGCTTGGCGGTATTCTTCAGCAACGACCTCCCTAATTTCTTCGCGAGTGAGGAGAGGGTGGATGCGAGCATCGTTAACTAGATTGTGGCGGGGGTGATCCGCCCTTGCTCCCCTTGGAGGGGGATGAGTCGAACTGGCGGCATCAGAGTAGTCTTCAAGTTCTTCTTGCTCCGCAGGGGCTTCCTGGTTCCTTGCTGTATTAAGTGGTGGAGGATTGTTAGCTGGCGGAGGTGACCTTGGTGGAGCTGGAGGTGCTCCCAGGTTCCGAAGTATTGCGAGCATCTCTGTCTGCTGCTCTTCCATTTGGCGGACACGCCCTTCCAAAGTAGGGACGGGGGCGAAAGCTGCTTCAGCGGTCATTGGCACGTCTACCAGAGAGTGGGATTGTACTGGTTCAGTGTGTCCGCCAAGTGCAGATCCTTCGGCAGTGCGGCCACTTCTCTTTGTCATCGCGGTGGTAGGGATGATGAACTTGTTCTGCGAAGAATGTTGGGAATGTTTCCCACAGACCGCGCCAAACTGTTGCGGTCTAACTCGATGCTCCGGTCGATCCGGACTAACTTGGACCGCCTTAGCTCGCGGAGTGGTCGAGCGCACACACAGTTAGTTGAAGAGGGGAAATGAACACGAGGAATTTTGACGTGGAAAACCCTTCAACTGGGTGAAAAACCACGTGACCGGTTCGCTGCCGGTCAAAATCCACTAGATCGGAGTGATTACAGTATGTTGGGTGTATCGGGGCGACAGGCCGCTCCCGTTACAATCTTGAGGAGAGAGAGAGGGTGTATGCAGCCGTTGGTGGGCAACAGACTGCCTCGCCAACGGGACTTGGACGGTGGAATGCGTGGGATGCTTTAGGCGCGCGTGCTCAGAGGCGGCGCGTATCCAAGGGTTGTCACTGCCTCCCTTGCTCGTCTTTCTCTATCCTTGGAGTGATTCCTTTGCGATTGAGCGCTGGTGGGGTGCCAATAGCCGATGACGGGGCCGATGGCCTACGACGAGTGCTGATAGCCGTTGGCGGGTGCTGATAGCCGCTGGGGGCCGCTGGAGGTCACGGGCGGCTGCCGGTGGTTGGCGGCGAGAGGCGGCCGCTGGTTGTTGGCGACGAGGGGTGGCCGCCGGCAGGGAAGAACGGGAGAACTCCCACCTGAGGAAGAAGAAAAGGGGGGAAGCGTAGGAGAAGAAGATGATAAATAAAGAGCCCCTGGGGTCCTTTTATAGGCTCCAGGGGGAGATCATGGTGGGCCCCACCACTAACGTAGTGGGTTAGTGGGTGGTTTCCCCTTGATCGGACGGCCGTCGTAGCGCGTCATGATCGGATGGTGGAGATTCGGGCAGCGAAATTCTCTCTCCCCTCTTTCCCCTTTTTGTGGATCTCATTTTTGGTGGGAGAGAAAGAGGGGGGAATTGGATGGAGGAGATAAAATATGAGAGAAAGTGGGCCCTCCACTTCTCCCATCATGAAGGGAATCATGGGGTTGACTAGTCAACCCCATGATTTTATTTTGGGGATTGCTATGTGCACCCCTAAAGATATAAAATGGATACAATCCCCATCACTTGGTAAACTAAAATCAATTTTGCTTTAATAAATTTTTCATAAACTAAAATCATTTTTGCTTTAATAACTTCTGATGCAGTTGCATCACTCAGAGCACCACATTAGAATCTACTTCAGGTTGTTTTTTGTTTTCCACAATTATAAATTGTTATCTAGATGGCCAAACCAACAAATTTGTTCAATACATTTTTTTTCATATGTTTATGTATTTTATTTATTTTTTTCCATCTGTATTTTGAGATTTAAGCTAAACGTTGTGATCATGTAATTTTGGTGTCATGCGACATTTAACATAATCTTAATCTCCTCGAAGTATCAACATTAGTTCATAATTTTTTGGGGTCAAAGTTTCTGCATTCTTTCAGACTCGTCATCCACCTCATGCTGCCAAAGCATAAGGCTGTCTCTGTAATCCACCTTTACTACTTCTGCGGACACCTTCCACTATCACCATCGCTGAGCCAACGCCACCCGCAAGCTCCTTCATTGTTTCCATCAGCACCTTTTCCAATTCGGATCCCTCCCATAACCCCTATTCCTTTTCTTTCTCTACCACCCTAACCCACATTTTCCCCCAGCTACTGCTTTCCTTTCTGACAACCACTCTTCCTTTTTCCTTGATAGTCCCGATTGCCAACAACCTCCCTCTTATAGCCACAACTTCCTACGTGCAGTACCCTCCGACCTTTTCCTCTAAAAGCAAGTCTACATTAATCCTCCAGCATCCATTTTCTAGCCCTCAATTACCTTCAACATCAATGCCTTTTCTCCCACCAACTGCCAACCTGATATCCCTCTCTACCGAAGTCTCCAAATTCCCTAGCCTTCCAAAGAGTTAGATTTTCACGGCTCCCCTTTCGACAACTGAATAGTAGCTCCTATGCCTTATTCCTATCCACCCAATCCATCTGCCACTTTCTTCAACTTCATAACCGATTACTTACTGAATATTATTTTTATTAGATTTAGAGTTCCTTACATTGTCCGAACATTTATCTATATCTTTGTGATATTCTTCCTCGAGTAATTGCATTTTTCCTTTCATTAGATGTGCAAAAAATATCCGCTTGATATTCAATTTCAAGCATTTTCGTTATTTTGTAATTGTTAATGGTTAGTCTATTTCAAAACTTTTCAAATTATTTTTGATCAAGTGTGCTTATTCATTCAAGATCTAAATTTCATTTATTTGATTAATTAGCTGCCAGAATCTTGTATGCTGACTCATATATTGTGTTGCATTAGTGCTTATTAGTTGCTCACTCTATTCATCAATTGTGCGCCTGCCTGCATCTACACATTGTTAGGTTAATGCTAGTCCGTATAATCTTGTCATGTTTCAATTTCTTTACTTGCTGATGGGGATTAACCCATTTTTAAAGCATTTGGGATGCGCATAGCCGTTCCAAATAAGGAGATCATGAGATTGACTAGTCAACCCACTCCCCATGATCCCCATCATGATAGGAGGAGAGTGGGAGGGCCCACTTCCCCTTTTATATCTCCACTAATCCCTCTCTCATCACAAGAAGAGGAAACCACTGCCACTCGACGCCAACCACCGCCGGCCGGCCGCCGCCGGCTGGCCGCCTCCCGTCGCCGGCCAACCGACCGCCTCCCGCCGCCCGCGGCCACCCGGCCGCCTCCCGCCCGCAGCCGCCCGCCTCCCGCCGCCCACCGCCAGCCGGTTGCACGCCGCCCGTGCCTCCACCGTCCGAATGTGATGGGCCCTCCGTAGCCGTCCAATCCGTGGGTAACCACCCACTAATCCACCTAGTTAGTGGGGGGACCCACCATGACCTCCCCCTGGAGGCTATAAAAGGACTCCCAGGGGCTCCTCATTTCTCACATTTTTCTCTTCTCCGGGTTTCCTTCTTCTTCCTCAGGTGAGAGCTCTCGCGCCACCTCCACCGAGTCGGCCACCACTCGCCGTGAACCACCAGCAGCCACCATCGGTCACCAGTGACAATCAGCTGCTACCAGCGGCTATAAGCACCCCACCAGCGCACCGTCAGCAAAAGGACGCCTAAGATCTCAAGAAAGCCGAAGGAAGAAGTGATCCGAAGTCAGCAAGCTTGCGCCTCCCCAAGCGCAAGCACCAGAAGCACCTCGCGCATTCCCACGTCTAAGTCGCTCCTGCAGTGCAACCTGTTGCCCGCAGGAAGCTATAGTCTCTCTCTCCACTCAAATTGTAACGGGAGCGGCTTGTCGCCCCGATTCACCAAGCATATTATAATCACTGAAAGCTAGTGGAATTTGACCGGCCCATTTAAGAGGTTTTTCCACGTCATCAAGACTTGTGTCTACTGTTCATCTTCATTGACTGTGTGCACGCTTGACCGCTCCGTGAGCTAAGACGGTTCAAGTTAATCCGATCCGACCGGTCTTCCATACAATACTAATGTAACTTGAAGTTTATATGCTCCTTGAGTTCGTTCTACAGACGGCATGTGTCTAAAACTTGCAATGTTTCAGCATACTATCTTTAGGTAATTGTTAAGTGAACCTCATTTTTTCTATCCGCACTCTATAAAAAATTAAAAGACACGACCTCAAATTTATTTAGTCACGGCCCGCGCTAAAACCGGCATTCCTCCTCGTTCCATCTATCAAGAGGCAAGCTCTGTTTCAGCTTAGAGGAGTCCTAGTTGATTAAAAGTTGGGCACCAGTCATCCCCGAAGTCCTCTCTGCAGATATTCCAGGATGCCGCATCCTGGATGCAGTAAAGGGAGATGCTCATTGGGCGGGCATGAGTGGCTTTCGTTGTCGGAAAATAGGGGAGGTGGCTCGGGCAGGGTGTGTGCGCCCATGTAGGGTAAAACTGAGCTCAAGGATTCAAATGGTCGTGGAAGAAACGGGCGGTGGAGAGAATGGTTTATATAGGAATTTGAAAAAAAGGTTTATATTGTTATTTCTCCCCTTTTTCCGCCTCTTTCCTCCAAAAGATTCCGCAGCCCCTTCTACCCGCCACCCTCACATACCGGTCTCCTTCCTCACAGAGATGAAGTCCTTGATCTGAATGAAACTCCTCCATCTCTTGTAGACAGCCCATAACAGGGAGGTGTTTTCGAGGAATGAGCACGAGGCAAAACTTAGCAACATCATATGGCCAACCCGGTAAGATGAAACCAAATGAATCATGCAGTGATTACTGGTCAATCCAGTTCAAAACCTTCGAATTGTGTTTTGCAGCGGCTGAGAAACACACAGCTTTGATTCCACCACTTGTTCCTATCATTACTATGATCAGATATCCTGAAGTTTGTAGGATATAGCTTCAATGGAGACAAAATAGAGTCTCAGAGGAATGCTGAAAAATAGTGCTTCTAACAATGGCGAATGGATAATTTCCTCTAATCTGTTCAGAATTTGAAGCTTCTGAAATTGAGCCAGCTAGTACCGATTGGTAATTTTGATTGGGATGAAAATTCGAGCGACACATAGGATCCTCGAGCGGATAGAGTTCATCATTTTTTTCTTTGGTCGTTCTGTCAGTCTTTTTTCGTATCAAATTTCATGTCTATGTTTTCTCCCCAAACATCCCTCTGTTTGAGGTTGTTGTGTTTGGATTACACTAAATTATTTTTTGTAAATTTTTTGGGTTGTGGTTAATAAATTTGTTTGCGGATATAAGTATCAAATTTTCCGGGCTACGGTTAACAAAGGATTGCGGTTAACAATCACCTATCTTTATGAAGTTATTCTTTCAGTATGATTCTAATACTTTTACTTCTTTTTTGTTAATGTTTAGTGTTTCCTTGAGGAGAGCCGCCAACTGATGCGTCGGCCTCCTTGACTATCAACTGCTGAAGCTGATCTTATGGTCCCTTTTCAGTTGGTAAGGTTACATTTCATCTGTTGGATACATTTAAAAATAAATAAAAGCCTCTTAATAGTCACAGAAGGCATGTTAGTAATGTTGGTCAACCAGTAGATGTTTCTGTTGTTTCAATTTCAATAAAGCTGAAGCTACATCAAGTATAGTAATAGTTTCTTCTGATTATTTTGTGAGGCTGCTACATATGGGTCTTGGAAATCTTTTCAAATTTAGATACCAAGTTGTGAATTCAAATTTGAGAATACTTGCACCAAAGACATGATTTCTCCGTTCACATTTAACAATCTTATCGTGCATAGTGTACAATGTCAAAATTACCCCAATAGGAGGTCTCTGCACTCCAGTCGTTGCATGTTGTGATTGCGGCGGTACTTCGGCTGTAGT
Organism: Platanthera zijinensis; assembly: GCA_039513925.1. NCBI lineage: Eukaryota > Viridiplantae > Streptophyta > Magnoliopsida > Asparagales > Orchidaceae > Platanthera > Platanthera zijinensis. The sequence continues at coordinate 165,753,183 of CM077082.1, read as the reverse complement.
ATGGCTCATACCGTCCAATTTTTTTTTAAAATATTTTTTACCATGTTCTATTTTATTTTTGCTTATAATAGTTTTAATAGTGATTATAAAGAAAATTTAATAATATTTTATGGTGTAGAACTTAATTTTTTGAATTGCTGGTAAACTGAGCAATATTTTATGCATAAACAGTAAATTTAAATTTAATTACCAACTAATTGTTACATCAAATTTATATCAGAAGTTAATGTACAAGAAGGAAGTTCAAATTAAGACAACGAAGATAATCTTCCCTGGTTCATGTGCAAGTTTAGATGCTTTAGGTTCCGTAATTAAGGTCCGGTTCATGCGGTCGTAACCGCTTGACCGGTGAAAATAAGTCTCCCCAAACGGAGCCATAGTTTCCCTACATGATATAATATACTTTTAATTTATAGTATTTATAGGCTTCGGATTCTCAAAATGCCTCTTAAACCATGATGGATGGATTTTAAATTGACACAAAGTGGGCATGTGTACAGGAGGGACGGCAAAGAAAAAAAAATGAAAGCCTATAATGGAGGAGAGAGTTACAAATAAAAAGAACATATAAAGGCCTAAGACTTAGAAGAAAAGAGGACTGATCATGTGGACGAATGCTTGGGAAAACATTTATTTACTTTATCCATCAACTCTATGAACCACAAGACTCAAGACACTATTTATAGATATTGTCCTTGCTGAAATGAAAAAAAAACTCGTAAGCAATTTTCTCTCCAAATTTGCCCTAAATGACAATGACTACTTAAACATTGATAATTAGCTTAATTATATTTAAAGTGAGAATTTGGATCTGCATCTGGACAATCAAGATCTATTCTCGCAGCCTGTTGTGTGATCCACATTTGTACGATTGGATCCCTTCATCATTTGTAGAGTGATTTTTTCATACCATTTTATGTATTATTTTTTTTATTTATTTTGAGTGTATTTAGAGGATTTTGTTAAATGATCTGATCTGGCAATCGAAGCCCTATATCCATCGAGTGCTCGTGTGTAGGTATTGGGAATTTGGTTTCCATATTCAAGTTGCTCAATCATGGAGAAGCCTGTACGGTGCAAAGTTGAGCATGCCATATCTCTCGGAGGTACCGAAACCTCCGACCACCACTCCATGCCTCACCAATACTGACCCTCAGCTTGACCTTGTTGGGTATTGCATCCACAATGTACCTGATTTGAAGAAGCCCCTGTGCAAGCCAAGGTAAATAGACAATGTATTTGATGAAATATTTCTAGTTGTACTTGCAGATATTCCATGCTAAGTACACACCAATGTCAGGGTACAGTGGGTCAATATACACGGGTCTGTGCAACGTAATCCCTCGTTGAGCAGATCAGTGTGTTGGCCTACGTGTACTCTCTCTATTGGGGTGTACTTAATTTCAAGTACAGGGCTATGATAAAGCAAGAGCAGACAAGGAGCAAGGATGGGCCAAAGACCAGCTCAAGGGGAGAAAGAGGAGAAACAGCCTAAGTACAAATCGACGAGAATCACTAAGTGATTCTCGCCGATTCGGCGAGAATCACTAGTGATTCTCGCCGAGTCGTCGAGAATCACTAGCTGATTCTCGCCGGTTGAAGCCGGCAGCTTCGTCACAGACAGGGAAATTTTCTAAGGCAGAATCGTCGAGAATTACTTATGATTCTCGCCGATTCGTCGAGAATGACCTTGCATTCTCGACGATTCGGTGAGAATCAAAAGTGACTCCCGCCGATTCTCCCCGGCTTCTGTATCTGTGCAGTCAGATTTCGGCTAAGTAAAAGTCGGCGAGAATCATAAGTGATTCTCGCGGAATTTGACTTGGCAATTTTTCTGAAAGTTCTGGACCGGTCCAAGTTACCTGCAGCTGTTTGAACCGGACTTTGGTCCTTACCTTGGTGGGACCCTCAACGGTCATCTTCTTGACCTAGGGTATAAATACGATACATTGTGAACAGTAAAAGATACGGATATATGGTATCTCAAAAAGAACGAGCGGCCGACGACAAACCCTAATCTCGCGATCTTGCTCCGCCGGTCATCTCCGCCGCTCGCACGGTTGTCGCCGCTGTTGATCTCAGGGTCTTCCAGATCTCCGGCGACAGAAGCTTAGGCTAGCATAGCGTCTCACGCGTCTAACGAGAGATCCCTTGTCTCTTGATTCGTTGATCGGGAAAATCTTTCCCCTTCCGAATCGATCGAGACGATCGATCCTTGTGTGACCGTTGGTAGATCTTGCTCCCTTTGCTACGAAGTCTGATTCAAGTTGGCACTGCTGCTGCTCTTCGTCGCCGCTGCTGATTCCGAGAACGTTGCCGCCGCCTCAAGCCGCCGCCGGTCTCGGGAAAGATTCACTCCAAGTGAGATCTAGGGCTGTGCACTCTTCGTTGACTTCAAGAGCACGTCGTCAAACGAAGAGGGTCACCTTCTCTCCAAACGTCGTTTGTATTTCTTACAAGCTAGATTTTAATTTCCTTGTAACGGACCGATTGGTCCCTAGTTGTAAGGGTTGGGTGCAACCCGGACTGTGGGAGTGTTGACTCCTACGTGTGGAAGGGTTCCTTCCGTGAGTGCAAGGATTGGATTTCAATCCTGTTGGTGAAGTGACCAAGTCGTCCCGTGTTGGGAGATAGGTCGAAGGGGGAAAGTGGACGTACCCAAATCGGGGAACCACTATAAATTGTCTGTGTATTTTCTGTGCTTGGTTGTTTTGTTTTCTGGTGCAGGTAAAATCATAATTCCGCAAATACGCGACAGAGACACCTATTCCCCCCCATAGGTGAACATAGTTGACACTAGGTGGACTTTCAAGTGGTATCAGAGCGAGGTTACTCATCAAAAAGGTTCACACCTTGAGTAGAATCATGCCCCCAGTGTCAAGAAGCAGACAGATATCCTCCATGGACGGACTCAAGCACTCCGGCAAAATCCCAGTATGCACCAGACTGAACTTTCCTATCTGGAAGGAAAGAATCAGATTCTACATGGAAGCGGTCGACCCTCGACTCTTCATGATAGTGGAGGAGGGACCTTACATTCCCACTAAGGCCTCCACCATTGATCCTACCAGGAAAGTACCCAAGCAACTTTCGGAAATGGACAAGGACGAAATGGTGCTGTTCGGACTCGACAAGAAAGCTCAGAACATCCTGGTGAGCGCAGTTGACGACTCTATGATGCAGAACTTCAGCAATTGCAGGACAGCCAAGGATCTCTGGAGCTGTCTGATTGTCTTAATGGAGGGCACAGATGAAGTGAGGGACGATCGGAGATCCCTCCTCAATCAGAAATATGAGGCCTTCAAACAAGGGACAAAGGAGGAGATCGGAGTCACCTTCAAAAACTTCCTCAAGATCGTCAATGCACTCAAAGGATATGGAAGAGTGTTCACTGACGGTGAACTCAATGATAAATTCCTTAGGTCCCTCACTAAGGAATGGGACACAAAGATCTGCGCCATCCGCGAGTTTGGCAGACTTGCGGAAACCGACCCTCAGATTCTGTTCGGGAAGCTCATGTCCTATGAGCTTCAGTTGAACACAAGGAAGGCTGAAGAGGAAGCAGAGAAAGCCGCGGCCAAGGAAAAGACGGTGGCCCTGAAAGCCATTCACTCCAGAAAGGGTAAGGGTGTCGCCTCCTCCCGGGCATGGAAGAGGGATGAAGAGGAAGACTCTGAGCCAAGCTCCTCCGGATCAGAGTTATCTGAGGAAGATTTATCCCTTATCACAAGGGAATTCAAGAAGTTCCTCAAGCTGAGGAATCAGAGAAAGAGAACCGGCTCCTCCTCAAGGGATCAGAAGAAGAACTATTCCTCTGACAGGTATGTTTCCAAACCGAATAAACACCGCTCTTCTGACATTATATGTTTTGGTTGCAACAAGCCAGGACACGTCGTGGCCGACTGCCATCAAGGCAAGAGGGAAAAGGGAAAGGGAGAGGAGCACAGGTCCTCAAGAGACAAAAAGAAGGAGAGGAGTTACATCGCAAAGAAGCCAAAGACGCTGAGTGAATCTGACACGTCAGACACCAGCGATGATGAGGAGGCCTACTTTGGGCTAATGGGTCGCTCTGACTCAGAAGGAGATTGCCCCCCATTTACGGGGAAGGTAAAAGATCACACCCCTCTCTCCGACTCTGACTCTGATCCTGACTCTCAGGATGATGATGCTGAGGATAGCTCTTCTGCCCGTGAAGCTGAGCTTCTCGATAAGTATGAGCTTCTGCTCAATACTTTTCTGGAATGTCGAAAGAGAATGTAGGCTGCGAAGAAGGAAGTAAAATCCCTTAAAAGTGAAAGTGTATCCCTGAGGGAAGAGATCACCAGTTTGATCTCTCTCCGACAGGAGCACTTGGAACTAACTTCAAAGCATTCAGAGTCTCTTAAGCTCCTTGATCTCAAGCAGGAAGAAGTCGACAAGTTGGAAGAACTACTTGCGGCAGAAAGGAAGATCGTCAAGAGCTTCTCTATGCCAAAAACTGTTCTCCCATTAGTTGATACCTTCTCTGCTCAGGCCAAAGGAGCTGGCTTGGGGCATGTAGGTGTGTCCAGTTCCTCGTCCAGGAGAAACAGGAACAGGAGAAAGAATAAGGCTGCCAAGAAAGCCTCTGCTGATGAGAAAGGAAAGGCCCCACTCAGTCCTGTTGAGTTCAGAAAGCCTAGCTTTCCCTGTAACCAACATGACTTTGAGTCAACATATGGGCATCACTTCAGGCCCTCGGTTGCAAAGCCGAAGAGCCGATATGATGGGTGGACCTTTCCCCGTAACTTCAGTGAGAGTGTCTTCAAGGCACCCTATGAGGAAATCCACTTGGGAAATTATGGTCAATTCTCTAGCGGCCATAATAGGAAGCTGGCACCTAAGGCCAAACATGTTACACTGAAAAGCCAAGAGGTGAAGAAGTCATGTGACTGTGGTCATCATGTTGCCTCCACCTCCAGGTCTTCGGCCCCAGTTGGACCCCACGTTTCAAGGGTAAAGCAGGCGCCCAAGAGGAAGTATAACAGGTTTGACTGCTGGTGCTGTGGCAAAATTGGTCACTTTGCCATGGATTGTTGGTTTAATCCAAGGTATAACGAGACTCCTTATGTTAGCAATGCGAGGCCGACCACTCGTAGAGTTAACCAATCGAGGGGGAGTATGCTAACAAGGAATCTAGGACCCAAGTTTGATTGGGTTCCTAAGGCAAATTAATTCTGTTTTGCAGGGATGTCCAAAGGCCAACAAAACTCCTATCTGGTATTTGGACAGTGGATGCTCCCGTCATATGACTGGGACAAGAAGCCTGCTGCGGGAGTACACCCCAGTCGAGAATGGACCCAAAGTCATCTTTGGGGGATCTGATCGGGGAGTCACCAGAGGTTACGGTATGATTTCCAACGGTATACTCTCTATCTCTGACGTAGCGTATGTTGAAGGGTTAAATCATAACCTGATCAGCGTAAGCCAGTTATGTGATAAAGGGTACGACGTTAAGTTCTGCAAGGATAAATGCCTGATAATATCATGTGACTCTTCGGAGACCGTATTAACAGGCATTAGGAGAAGAAATATTTTCTGTTTAGACTTTCTTAGTTTAGACTCTTCTACCCCTGTATGCCTAGTAGCAAAAGGCAGTGCATCTCTTTGCGAACAATGGCACAAGAGATTGGCACACATTAATTACAAGACAATTAATATGCTATTTTCAAAAGACTTAGTAAGGGATGCTCCCATTATTAAGTGCATTAGAGATAGTCCATGTCCTGCATGTCAAATGGGCAAGCAGACTCGGGCTACCTTTAAGAGCATCCCAGACAAAGATTCCTCCAGATGTCTTTATCTTCTGCACATGGACCTGTTTGGTCCTATGCAAGTTCATAGCTTAGGAGGGAAGTCATACACGCTAGTGATTGTAGATGATCACTCTCGGTTTACGTGGGTGTTCTTCTTAAAACGCAAGTCGGATACGTTTGACATCTTCACTAATTTTGTCAAGCAGATACAGAACGAACTTACCTGCTCGGTGGTCAAAATCAGAAGTGACCACGGAACAGAGTTTGAGTCTGGGGCTATGACAGAGTTCTGTGAAGAACTTGGTATCTTTCATGAATTCTCCTCCCCTCGCACTCCTCAACAGAACGGAGTGGCGGAGAGGAGAAATAGAACACTCATTGAGGCAAGCACGACAATGTTGAATGACGCTTCTCTCCCAGAATACTTCTGGGCCGAGGCTGTCAATACGGCTTGTTATGTACAAAACCGGGCATTGATTAACAAAAGCCATCGTAAGACTCCCTATGAGCTACTGAAAGGCAAGAAACCAACCATGTCCTACCTGAGGATCTTTGGCTGCAAATGTTATGTACTGAATAATGGGAAGTACCCGCGTACTAAGTTCGGTGAAAAATGCTTCGAAGGCATATTTATGGGTTATAGTAGCCGCAGCCGGGCTTATAGAATTTTCAACAAGAAAACCCTAGTGGTAGAGGAGTCAATCAATGTTGTATTTGATGAAGGAAGTTTGCTTAATGGCAAGACTTCTAGTCTTCTTCCTGAAGATGCAGGTGTCAGACTCGAAAGGTTGCAACTGGATGAGCCCGAGAAAGATGCACCTCCAACATACGTCAAGGTATCCACTTCTACGCAGATCGGAGAAGCTGAAAATCAAAATGGAGCAACTCCTTTAGAAGAAGGCGATGTCCAAGAAGTAGTCGACACTCCTGACGACAGACTTCTACAGCTCAGACACATGCGGGATCATCCCAGAGATCAGATCATCGGAGATCCTCGTGACGGAGTCAGAACTCGCCGAGGTACTATTAATGAGATTCTGCATCTTAGCTTCCTGTCACAGGTTGAGCCAAAGAAGTTCGACGAGGCAAACAAAGATGTTGCATGGGTTTTGGCCATGCAAGATGAATTGCATCAGTTCGAAAGATGCAACGTTTGGACGCTTGTGCCCAGACCTCACAAGCAAAATGTGATTGGCACCAAGTGGGTCTTCAGGAACAAACTGGATGAACATGGTGTCATCATAAAGAACAAGGCCAGGCTAGTGGCTCAAGGTTACCGTCAGGAAGAGGGGATTGATTTTGACCAGACGTTTGCACCAGTAGCACGGCTCGAAGCTATTCGGCTATTCCTAGCTTATGCATCCCACAAAGGATTCACAGTTTATCAGATGGACGTGAAATCAGCTTTCTTGAATGGAGAGTTGAAAGAGGAAGTATACGTCGCTCAACCTCCAGGTTTTGTCAATCCTACTTATCCTAGTCATGTATATTTTCTTAATAAAGCACTATATGGCTTAAAACAAGCTCCTCGAGCTTGGTATGAGACATTGTCTAGTATTCTTCTTGAGAACAAATTGTCTCGAGGAAAAATAGACAAGACATTGTTTCTCAGGGAAGTCAAAGGTAAGATTTTGCTAGTGCAAATCTATGTTGACGACATTATATTTGGCTCCACGGACAACAATCTTTGCAAAAAGTTTTCCAAACTCATGCAAGGAAAGTTTGAAATGAGCAGTATGGGGGAGCTGAAGTACTTCTTGGGACTTCAAGTGAAACAGTCTGAGGATGGAATCTTCATCTCTCAGACAAAGTTCACAAATGAACTCCTCAAGAAATTCAGAATGGAGAATGCAACCTCTATGAGGACTCCAATGGGATCCACTATGTCTCTGGATAAGGATGAGAAAGGTAAACCTTTCGATGAAACCAAATACAGAAGTATCATTGGATCCCTGCTCTACCTTACTGCCAGTAGACCAGATATCATGTTCTCCACATGTGTTTGTGCCAGATATTAGGTGAACACTAAGGAATCTCACTATGTCGCTGCAAAGCGAATTCTTAGATACCTTAAAGGTACTCCAAATCTTGGCTTGTGGTACCCGAGAAACAATGATGTCAAGCTAATAGGTTTTTCAGATGCTGATTTTGCAGGGAGTAAGGATGACAGGAAAAGCACTTCCGGGACGTGCCAATTCCTCGGAAGAAGGCTTATCTCCTGGAACAGCAAGAAGCAAAATTGTGTCGCAACCTCCACAGCAGAGTCTGAATACATCTCGGCAGGGAGCTGTTGCGCACAAATCCTATAGATAAGGAACCAGTTAGCAGACTATGATCTTCAGTTCAAGGAAGTACCCATGTACTGCGACTCCTCAAGTGCAATTGCCATCGCAAACAATCCAGTATCGCATAGCAGAACAAAGCATATTGAAGTGCGCTACCACTTCATTCGGGAGCACGTGGAGAACAAGGACATCTCTCTCTGCTATGTCCCCACGGACAAGCAGATTGCAGATATTTTCACAAAGCCCTTAGACGAGGCCAAGTTCAGTCTCTTCAAAACTGAATTGGGGATGCTCAACTATGAAGAATAAAGCCTCCAGACGCTCCTGGCTCGTGCCTCTAGGGGGAGCATCTGCCAGCTTTTCAAGTGACAACATAAGTGCACGAACTGAGGGGGAGCATGGTGTCCGGTGCACCAGACCCAAATTTGCAGAAGCCGAAAAGGGGGAGATTACCCTCTCGGCTAAGTCTAAGGTAGCTCAATGCTCTCGTTTGCTCTCAAGTAACGGGTAATGTTTATCCCTATCACCTCATTTTTAAGCTTCGGTTTTTCACTCCTATATGCTCTATTCACCTTAGCTTGTAGGGTTTAGGCTTCTTCAAATAGGGGGAGATTGTTGGGTATTGCATCCACAATGTACCTGATTTGAAGAAGCCCCTGTGCCAGCCAAGGTAAATAGAAAATGTATTTGATGAAATATTTCTAGTTGTACTTGCAGATATTCCATGCTAAGTACACACCAATGTCAGGGTACAGTGGGTCAATATACACGGGTCTGTGCAACGTAATCCCTCGTTGAGCAGATCAGTGTGTTGGCCTACGTGTACTCTCTCTATTGGGGTGTACTTAATTTCAAGTACAGGGCTATGATAAAGCAAGAGCAGACAAGGAGCAAGGATGGGCCAAAGACCAGCTCAAGGGGAGAAAGAGGAGAAACAGCCTAAGTACAAATCGACGAGAATCACTAAGTGATTCTCGCCGATTCGGCGAGAATCACTAGTGATTCTCGCCGAGTCGTCGAGAATCACTAGCTGATTCTCGCCGGTTGAAGCCGGCAGCTTCGTCACAGACAGGGAAATTTTCTAAGGCAGAATCGTCGAGAATTACTTATGATTCTCGCCGATTCGTCGAGAATGACCTTGCATTCTCGACGATTCGGTGAGAATCAAAAGTGACTCCCGCCGATTCTCCCCGGCTTCTGTATCTGTGCAGTCAGATTTCGGCTAAGTAGAAGTCGGCGAGAATCATAAGTGATTCTCGCGGAATTTGACTTGGCAATTTTTCTGAAAGTTCTGGACCGGTCCAAGTTACCTGCAGCTGTTTGAACCGGACTTTGGTCCTTACCTTGGTGGGACCCTCAACGGTCATCTTCTTGACCTAGGGTATAAATACGATACATTGTGAACAGTAAAAGATACGGATATACGGTATCTCAAAAAGAACGAGCGGCCGACGACAAACCCTAATCTCGCGATCTTGCTCCGCCGGTCATCTCCGCCGCTCGCACGGTTGTCGCCGCTGTTGATCTCAGGGTCTTCCAGATCTCCGGCGACAGAAGCTTAGGCTAGCATAGCGTCTCACGCGTCTAACGAGAGATCCCTTGTCTCTTGATTCGTTGATCGGGAAAATCTTTCCCCTTCCGAATCGATCGAGACGATCGATCCTTGTGTGACCGTTGGTAGATCTTGCTCCCTTTGCTACGAAGTCTGATTCAAGTTGGCACTGCTGCTGCTCTTCGTCGCCGCTACTGATTCCGAGAACGTTGCCGCCGCCTCAAGCCGCCGCCGGTCTCGGGAAAGATTCACTCCAAGTGAGATCTAAGGCTGTGCACTCTTCGTTGACTTCAAGAGCACGTCGTCAAACGAAGAGGGTCACCTTCTCTCCAAACGTCGTTTGTATTTCTTACAAGCTAGATTTTAATTTCCTTGTAACGGACCGATTGGTCCCTAGTTGTAAGGGTTGGGTGCAACCCGGACTGTGGGAGTGTTGACTCCTACGTGTGAAAGGGTTCCTTCCGTGAGTGCAAGGATTGGATTTCAATCCTGTTGGTGAAGTGACCAAGTCGTCCCGTGTTGGGAGATAGGTCGAAGGGGGAAAGTGGACGTACCCAAATGGGGAACCACTATAAATTGTCTGTGTATTTTCTGTGCTTGGTTGTTTTGTTTTCTGGTGCAGGTAAAATCATAATTCCGCAAATACGCGACAGAGACACCTATTCCCCCCCCTATAGGTGAACATAGTTGACACTAGGTGGACTTTCAGACCTTATTTGGCAGTCTAGTCCGCCCTTCCTTGGATTAGTGATTGCCCTCTCCCTTATCCTGCAACCTCAGTTCCCTGTCGAGCCATTTCTAGCCTACTAACAATTATTCTTTCCCTCCACTTCCATCGCCCGGCCCCAACACTTTCACCGACCACCAAATAGAGTGTGTGCAATTTTATTCACATAATCAATCCAATTATTTATCATTTGATATTTAGAAATGGGTTTGGTTTGAGTTAAGAGATCTTTAGTTCCTAGTTTGTGGAGTTTAGAAAGAAAATGCTTTGAGCAATTGACAATACTAGGATGTGGATGTTACAGGTCCACCACCATTTATCTTATTATATTAGGGTTATGTTGTATCGAGTCATAGTTGTCATTACGTTTAGGTGTTTTTATTATTCAATAAATGTTTGTGTTGATTGCTGTTATGCAATCGACACCTATATATATCGGGACCTTGGTGTCATGGAACTCTTATACAAGAAATAGAATCGAGTTTCTCTATTCTCTCCTCAAGTTCTTGTCTTCTCACCCCCCTCTCATCTAGGGTTTCAACTTCCCTCTCACCTCTGCCATTTGTAGGGCTAACAATCCTTGTATCCCCACCTCCATCCACATCTCTGTAACCCTCCGACGTTCCACTATCTAGGCACGTAACAGTGGACTCCCGAATTCAATGACATATCTTCGCATGTTGAGTTTCTGGAGTGGTTTCAATACGTCAATATGATTTTTAGATGTCAGGGATTTTTTAATGAAGAGAAATGAAGGAAAGCATATCAAAGCTTATAGAGTATGCGAGTCTTTGGGGAAAGAAACTGAAAACCCAAAACTGACTACATGAAGAGTGATATTAAGAGTTTTTTTTTTGAGATTGAGTGATATTAAGAGTTAGAGGACACTTTACTCAGGCTAACAAATGAGCATAATACATATAAAGGTATATCATTAGAATCTTGTGGTGATTGATCCAGTTGTGGCCTACAAAGTTACATTCAAGCTTTATGAAAGAGACACTACCTAGATGTTATAAGTCAGGATTTGTAACTCATTGGAAGGTTCGACGGAGTTGGAGATTGTGGTGACTGGGATACTGTGGTACCTTCACTTGTGCTACCTAAGCGGGAGCTATTAGGGGAGTATTGTTAAACCATAACTAAAAAATTTAGGATAATATCCTTCTTGTTTCATTCTATGTTTCTAAGATTTTTTAAATGTTTTTACAACCCTAAATCCTAAGCCCTAAAAATCATAAACCCTAAATTCTAAACCCTAAAATCCTTAACCCTAAAACCCTAAACCCTAAACCCTAAAACCCTAAACCCGAAAACCCTAAACCCTAAATCTTAAACCCTAAACCCCTAAACCCTAAACTTTAAACCCTAAAATCCTAAACCGTAAAACCTAAACCCTAAAATCTAAACCCTAAACCCTATGCCCTAATGACGCAACACGAGTCTACAGGTGGTGGAGGACCGATGTCCAAACCCTAGATGCGGTGCAAGCGATCACACAATGAATGCAATATATCTACGACGACCCAAAAATAACATGCAAGAATAATGCACATGAAAATGATACGTTCCAATTGAAATATAGCCACAAACAATTAATTAAAATAAATATTTAAAACATTCGCACAATTCACAAAATTAATCTAGGAAGATCAAATTTTTCTTCACAAAAATTTAGTTGCAAATACTTTTAAGCGTGCAGTAAATAAGTTCCATAAATCCATGATTACACAGTAACAATGACATGCAAACTCACATCCAACAAAATACAGTACCGATACACAATAATAGAAAACAAAATAACTCTAAAAGAGACTTATGCATACATGCAGCGGTGAAATGCGGGGATTCAAGGCTGATGTAGTTTTAGGAGGGCCGGTCAGCAGGATGCGGTGTGGGGAATTGCTGGGTAGTAATGTATGAGGGCTGGAATCAAAATATTGGAAACAAAAGGTTGTTGATTAGGTTGTTTGGAGATTCATATTAAAAGGTATTGAGTGCAAGGAGGAAAATTTGAGGGAAATGACTAATAGAAACATCCTAGAGGAGGTGTAGGGCCGCCACTAGTGGGAAATTGCAAAGTGGAGGAATTTTATAGCAGGGAAGGTTCACGGGACTGTGCAGGATATGATTTCCACCGTGGGTTTTACGGGAGAAACGGAGGATGTATGCAGAGGGTTCACATGACAGAGTTGGGCAGTTTTTTCTGTTCTAAAGTGAATTCCTTTCGGGAGGGGAAGCTCGTCAAATGTGCCTCTTGGGGACTGAATCCCGAGGAGGTCAACTATGGGAGGATGACCCTCCAAAGGGAAAATACTAATAATGGTAGTGTTCATGGGAACAAGTAGGACACCCACAATAAATCAAAATATATCCCCATAACCCTCACATGCGAGTGGTGCCCATCAGGAGGTTTGTCAGGGGATTCAACAAAGCATCGATCATTATGGTTATGATCTGGTAGATGAATATCATCGAAAGGGGTGGTGTTCCTAAAAATGGGTAAGACAACCACTAAGAGATTGACATTAGTCTCTCAGCTCTTAGTTGTGATGCAGCTCGAGACAATGCTAAGGGAAGAGCGGTAAGAGCCCCTACTCAAGTTTGGGTCAATCGGTATGGTGTCAAAAATCGGGTTCCTGTCCAAAGGGGACACTAGGTCTAAGTGAGGTGTAAAGGATGGATATACCATCACAGTGTCACTGGGTTGCTCATGCTCACTTACGTGACCATGCTCACTTACATGACCATGCTCACTAGTTATATTAGTATCACTCTCAAACTATATCATATGGTCATGATTATATTCAACTTCATGACCATATGTGCACAGTGTCTCATCTAAATGAGAAGTATCAAAGTTAGGCATCAGGTCTCTCATGTTTATGAGAGCACTACTAGATGAATCAGTTTCTTGACCTCAATCCTTAGACTTTCTTTCATGTATTCTTATTAAGGAATTCAATATGTGAGCCAAATTAGCATCCTAGTGATCAAATTAATCAAGAACTATTCGTTGAAATTTGGGCTCAGGTATCTCTGTTTGTGGCATACTATGAGAGCCTTAGCCTGTGATGTGATACTGGCAATGGTGATCTCTATAGGGCTCCTGAGGTTCATCTAGATGGTCATCCCTAACATATTCTGTTTGTGCAAGTGGGTGGATGTGAGCCCTATGAACGTGCGGTGGTGGTCGCATATATACATGATCAGGTTCCTCAATTAGAGGAGATGTGTAGCGACGATTATCTGAACGATACTCAACACTACTATCATAAGGTCGTGGAGTGGTATAACGATGATAACATGAGGACCTCCCGTGGTGGTGGTGTGCCGTGTAGGAGGATAATCATCATAATTATAAGGGTGTCTCTCAAATAAAGACGAGAGATAACGATAATAGTATGCCATGGGACAAAACCTATAGACTCGATAACTGCGCATTAACATAAAACCTAATCTTGGGCTATGATACCAATCTGATGCAACACTAGTCTACAGGTGGCGGAGGATCGATGCCCAAACCCTAAATTCAATGCAAGCGATCACACAATGAATGCACTATATCTATGACAGACCTAAAATGACATGCAAACATAATGCACATGAAAATGATATGATTCGATTTCAATTTATCCACAAGCAATAAATTAAAATAAAGCTTTAAAACGTTCGCACAGTTGTTCACAAAATTAATCAGGAAAAAAAAATTTTACTTCAAAAGATTGAGGCGCAAATACTTTTAAGCGTCCACTAAATAAGTTCCGCAAATCCACAATTTCACAATAACAACTACATACAAACTCACATCCAACAAAATACAGTCCAAATACACAATAATAAAAAACAAAATAACTCTAAATGAGACTTGCGCATGCAGATAGCAGTAAAATGCGGGGATCCAAGGCTGCTGCAGTTTTAGGAGGGCTAGAGGGTGGGATGCAGAGTAGGGGAATATTGTTGGTTAGTAATGTATGATGTCTAGAATCATAATATTGGAAACAAAAGGTCGCTGATTAGGTTGTTTGCAGATTCACGGTAAAAGGGATGGTGTGTAGGGAGCGAAATTTGAGGGCAATGACAAATAAAAATAAACGTGAGGAGGTTTTAGGGATGCCACAAGTGGGAAGTTGTAAAGTCGAGGAGTTTTATAATAGGGGAGGTTTATGGAACCGTGCATGACGTGATTTCCAGGCGTGGGTTTAACGGGAGAAATGGAGTATGTAGGCAGAGGGTTCACGGGACAGAGCTAGGCGGTTTTTTTGTGCTAGACTTGAAGGGATGGGAAGGGGAGTGGGGGCTTGGGTTGCTGGAAAGGTTATGGGAGGTCGTGGAGAAGATGGGCTTATGGTAAATTAGCATTAGAGGACGAGGAAGGATTTTTCCTTTGAATCACATCATGGAGGCAGTTCCCGATGTCGCACTGAGAAGAGGCGTGATCGATAGTTTTTGTGAAACTGGAAACCATCGATCCCCCCTGAACCGAACCCTGCATGTATAAATACTCATAACTAAATTAGGGCACCCAGATCGGACGACTCAGAATGTTCGATTCGATCATGTGTCAAAACAACACGGAAACATAAAATACATGAAATCGACTCAAAATAATCATCTGGACGCATTAGTAGACTCAGATCATCCAAATGAGTAGTGGATCATCACGATCTCCATTACCTATACCCTAAACCTTAAAACCCTAAAACATGGAAACATAAAACCTAAACCCTAAAACCCTAAAACCCTAAACCCTTCCCCCCCCCCCCCCAAAAAAAAGACCTTAAACCCAAAGACCTAAAAAACCATAAACCTTTAAACTAAAACCCTAAACCCTAAAGCTTAATCCCTAAAACCCCTAAACCCTAAACCCTATGCCCTAAAGCCTTAAACTGTAAACCTTAAATCCTAAAACCCTAAAGCTCTAAACCATAAATCCTAAACCCTAAACCATAAAACCCTTAATCCTAGACCTAAAACCCTAAAACCCCAAACCCTCGAAATCAGAAAATCCTAAACACTAAACCCTAAAATCCTAAAAGCCTAAACACTAAACTCTAACTCCTAAACCCCAAAATTACCGGACTTAATAAAAATGCACAAGATATATATAAAAAATGAAATATAATTATAGTTAAAATCCCTAATTATAATTGCAAGCAGATAGTCTCCATTATCACCATACCATCTCATCCTCCAAATCTAGTTTGTCCTCTAGCCCGGAGAGGCAAAGGGTAACTTTGGCAACTTAGGCTCCATTTGGGGGGACTTATATTCTCCGGTCAAACGGTTACGACCGCATGAATCAGACCATAATTAAGGCCCGATTCATGCGGTCATAACCGCTTGATCGGTGAAAATAAGTCCCCCGAAACGGAGCCTTAATCATCTTGTTCTTTTATATCATGCTAGACAAGCTCCTTGAGGCCGTGCCCTGTTGTCGAGCACTCACCATAAAGTTGATATTCTCCATGGTTGGCTGAAATAGGAGGCTATTGTGGGATACTCGTCGCTTGTGCAGAAGGGGGACAAAAAGATTGTTAACTAATGGTAGTGAGCTTGGATGCTTTGGGACTTGGAGTGTATGCTTATGGATGGAAAAGAGGGGATAAATGAAGGAGAATCACTGGGGTGGGCTGCTATCTTGACTACTAGATGGTAACAACTAGGCTGCCTCGTTGGAAGTAGCTGTTGAGTATGAAAAACCAGGGACAATGGTGTGATGGTGGTCTACGGAGGTATAACCATCGAGATTTGTGGTTGAGGAGTAGTCAGTTGAATGGGTTGATTGTAGAGTAATTGGGGTATCATGGGAAAATGAAGGTTGTATCCCCCTTGTAATCCTTTATAGTGCCAAGTTGTTTTCCATTCAAGACGATTTAGAATGCAAGAGTTGGGAAAATTCTCTGGTTGTTTTCAGTTTGCAAATACACTCGTGCATTGGCAATATACAATGGTGCAACAATTATGCCGACACAAGTAGTGAGGTCAGCGAAAGCCACCTATTATTGAGCCTCAATGGATAGCCATGCACTTTTTCACCAACTATAATTTTCTGCCAATCGCTTCTAGATTTTGTTTGTAGACACACATGCTTAATTTGTTGTCTATAACTCCAAGGAATGTCTCGATTTGAGCTTGATGATAAATAGTTGAACTAAACAACATAGGGTTTACAACAACAATGTGGCGATTGGAGAATGTATCTAGACAGAGATGTGGAGGACTGTGAGATGGAAGGCCAGGATGACTTTGTAGACCGGAACGTCAATCATCGACCATTATGCATGTTTTGTTGAGATCATCGAGAGCCTTGTTGGCTGAGTTCAACAATCCTCAAGCACGGCTTTGCGTTCTTGCCGAATTTTACTTAGATAAAATTCCAGTTTTTCTTATGTCTAACCCTTGACCATCCTTGATCCTTCTCCTGTAGTTGGGATAAAAGTACACCCAAATAGAGAGATTACACGTGAGTCAACACATTGACCTACACAATGAGGAATTATATTGTATAGTCCTGCGTTTACTGACCAACTATAACCTTACATTTGTGTGTACTTGGAATTGTAGACCTGCAAGTACATAACTAAACAGTGGCATCAAATACAGTCACAATTCATCTTAGCTTAACTAGGCCCTTCTTCAAAACCGGGTTATTGTGGATACAATACCCAACAATCTCCCCCTATTTGAAGAAGTAAGAACCCTATAAGCTAAGGTGAATCACACATGATAAATAATAAAATACGAAAACTTGAAAAGATAAATGATATAAACAAAAACCTGCATTCCAAGATAATTATGCAAATTATATATATATATATATCAAATTGTCCATAGTTTTTCACAGGGGGGTAACCCACAACTCAACACAAAATAAACTATAGTCCTTGCCGGCTTTGATTCTTTGTACTCTGCCTGTCAAAATTAGCCTTCGGCTTTGGAAAGTACTTTGGCGGAGGTGCAGACATCGGATCAACGTTTCTGTGATTTCTGAAGTGAATTCTCCTTTTGGTGCAGGATAGCTTGTACTTGTTCCATTCTTCTTGATCACAGTGGTGCTGATGTTTTTCACCACCAATATAAACCAAGGAGAATGCGTCCAATATAATACCTCTGGAGATGGGACTCCACACTTCTTCCATTTCTCTGTTTGGTTCTGACCTGACAGCAGATGGGCCTTCACCATATTTTATCTTCTTGTGGACAGGAGCAGAAGGGATCTCTTCAACATTAGCAGCAGTAGCAGTGTCTGGAAGGAATTAATGTATGTCAGTCCATAGTTGAGAGTAATTCTCAGGAGGATGAATTTCAACAGGGACTGGCACAATAGGTGCTTGAGAGCTTGCTAACTGACCATGTAGCCACATGCAATTGTCATAGCTGTAGTCAATAAAATTTTTGAAGTTTTCTATCATGACAGCTTCAACAGCCGTTAGCTTAGCTTTCATACCTTCCTCCTCCTTTTTGACTTCTGTAGCGAGAGAATTTGCATACGCTTGCAGGGCGTCATTATAATGAGCCATATAAGTATTATGTGCTATAATAATAGTCTTGGCATTTGTGTCCACATTATCCACAGTTTCCTTTGTATATTTGAGGCCATCCATATTTAGACTTATAACTTTTCCACCCTCAACAAATAATAAGTCAATCTTTGTATCAAGAGTTTCAATTTGAATTTTAGCTTCAGCAAGGCCTTTGTTGACGTCTTGCTCTATCTTTTTACCTTGTCCATAACTCGTTTCATAGAAGAATCAAAATGTTCCTTCTGCTTGGCCAACATTGTCTCTATAATCTATAGAAGTGAGCTATTAGTAGTCAACACTGGAGTCCCGTGGATGGGAGTGCTGGGTAGATCCTCACTGGGAGACTTATCTATCAGAGATAAATGAGCTCTGGAAGTAGCGGCTTGATCTGCAGCAATAGGTAGAGCTGGTGTCTTCTCCTCTACATCTCTCTCCTCATCAACAAACTCAACTACCTCCTCAGGAATAATTGGAGGTATACCCGTTTCCTTGGCAACTCTTTTCTCAAGGTTACGGATAAACCTATCATTCTATGTACCGACTGATATCGAAGTCTTAGTAACCTCCCCCTCAAAAGATGAAGTGGGAACAATTTCAGGGAGAGGGACTATCAGGTTCTCCACTACCATGAGTGCATTAGCATCACTAACCTCAACATCAACAGACTTAGCAAAATCAATTCTCATCTCATCAGCAGCATCATCATCAACAACATCTATATCCTCTTCAATATCGATCTCATAGACATCCACATTCAAATTAGCATCAACAACAACACTATCCTTGACCTCATCAGGTACTAATTCCTCAACAACAGTTTGAGCAATCCGAGTAACCTCTGTCAATAGATTCTCTGGCTCTAGGAATGGAATAACTAACTCCCCCTCTATTCCTGCCCTTGAACTCTCAGGAATATCACTTGGGTGTGGAGAGGTAATCCTGACCTCAAGAGCATGATCTTCCTCCTCCCCAGCCACATCTAGGGATCCCCCTTACCTCAAGATCCTCCTATACCACCTTGTGAAGATGGAGGATTCTATCTTCTTAATGTGATTGATAGGTGTAAGACCCCATTTTTTTCTTTTTCAATACCGGGGTCTTAGGCCCAGAACTGCCGTTTTGCGGTGACACCTTCACACCCGTGAAGGTCACCACTACAAAACGTCGATCCTGCCGACCGATTCAATCACAATAGTAGCAAATTAATAAAAGGCAAGTCCACAACATCACATATATAGTAAATAATCTCCATGAAGGGAGTGTTCATAGATATAATAAAAGTACAGAAACTAGGGCTCATTCCCAGTACATCAAAAACCTCACTACATATCTCTCATCGCGGAAGCAAAACTAAATAACTACTAGCGATCCGGACTCACATTCCCAGCTGTCTGAACTCCGATACTAGACTGTCCCATCTCCAAGCGTGGCAACCTCCAGGGCTGCTCCTCCATGCTGGGCTCCACGGTCCCCTAAAATGATATTGTTCAAAAACCGTTAGACTAAAAGACTAAGTCCTATCATCCCCCGCCCCTTCCCCCATGGCTTCTAGGCACTGAGCAGGGAGGAGAAAAGGAGAGGTAATGAAGGTGGAGAATAATCAAATAACAGGTGACAGCAGAATTAATCTTGCAATTCTAAGAGTACGTGTAACAACAATTGAAGTAAGAAAGACTGTATATATAATATGTAACCTTAACTTATATGACAAGCACATAAGCTAAGAGATCTTCTGCAGTGCTCTTATCATATAAAAAGTCCCATACCATTTTATACAATAGGGTATCAGTTTTCTAGCAAGCGTATAAATATATTTACTGAATAAAAACCTTAACTTATAAGCACGCTTGCGCGAACTTATAAACCAAGGGGTCATTTTGTAGGGCCAATTATATAAAGCATCCCATACAACTTTATGCATTAGGTGTCAGGGGTTATATGCAATGATGATGCTATAACATGCAAATATGCCATGATGTGAACATGCAAGTGCAACACACCCACTCAACTCTGTGCACACAGACCTTTAGTTTCCCCTTTCTGGAGCCTAACCTCCCAGGATACCACCGTAGTGGCAAACAGAAGCGGTGGGTTGAGCCTCGCCCACCTCTAAACCAGTAATTGCACTACTAGTCAGACCAATCGTACGCCTCAATACTGGTGCACTAAGCGGAGCTCCTATGTACTGTAACACCCCTATCTGTCGCATAGCATATAGCAGTAGGTCCGGCCGAGGCCCGACGCCATATATTACGGACAGACCGGTTGGTTACGCGTTGAAACCATTCAACCAATCATGTCGTCCTTCACAACACCTAGCGAAAGCAATTTATTAGGTTGCAAAAGAAATAAGAACCCAGCCACAACAACATGAATGTCCACTACAAACTCAGGAATGTATACATACACCAAAAGAGAAAGTCTCCCTCTCCACCTAGAAGAAGTACTGAGGCAGAAGCAGAAAATCCTGACATCAGTACATCAGATAGCCACACCTCTGATGAGGACTTTGCTGCCTTTACAAGGCAGTTTCAGAGGTTTATGAAAAAGAAGAAATGGAGAATCAAGCCTTCAACATCCTTTTCCAAGGATGATTATTACAAAAAAAAGAAGACTTCCAAGGAAGACAGGTATTCCTCAAATCCTAGTAAACAAACTAATTCTAAGAGGTTATGCTGCAACCCTTCAACATAAGCCACCTTGGTGATGGTGACTATTCCATTAGTGATCTTACCATATGCTCTGGTTATACCTCTATCTGAACCTACAAAGATGACTTTGGGTCCATATTTTACTGGAGTAAACTCCTTCAAGTTGCTCCTTGTTCCACTCATGTGCCTGGAACTATAAGACCCCTCCCCTTACCAAGGAGGCTCCCAGACTTATGCCCAGAACCGCCGCCTTACGGTAACACTAACTCACGGGTTAGTCGACACTGCAAGACGCCGATCCTGACGGCAAGTATGATAATATAACCTGTTCGGCCAATTGAAAAATAGAAGTATAAAAGTAGTGTATAAAACAACTAGTCCACAAGTCATAACCTAGGACTAGTCATGGTAGAATAGTCCTAAAAAGAATTCTACTGCTCCAAATTACAACGTTAGGGTGTCATTTTAAATTTAAGGCGTAGGGCTACATTTTATATGTTGAACATGTTTCCTGAATATGCCTCTAAGAGGCCTAAAATCAGCTCGCAAGGTAAAGAATAAAGTGTGACAGAAAATGAAATAAGCTATAGTTTAATACATCAAGATGGACGGCATCCATGTGTATTCTTCCTCCAGCCGATAGCCATGATTGCACCGACCTATAGCACCTTGATCCGGTGTTTCCTGGCCATCCAGCCACCACCCCGGCAAGCCATCACCACCACCACCTCCGTTGAGGTGAGGGCTAACGTTTGCCGGCGGCTTAGCCGCCGGAGGCAGCGGTTTCTGGCAAACCCGAGCTCCTTCAAAACCATGGATTTTCTCCCACACCTCGCATGGATCCAAGCTCAATTGAGCTCAAAATCTCTCCTAAATAATCTAGGAAGCTAGCACGGAGGGAGAGGAGGAGAAACAAACCTTGATCGGAGCCCGACGGCAGCGGCGGCGGTGGTTGGCCATGGAATTTCTCCTCTCCGACGAGCTTGTTCCCGAACTCGTTTCTCCACCAAAAGCTTCGATCCAGATATCGAATTCCACTCGTCTTGGCCTTCTGAAGCTGATGGTGAGGAAAAATGGGGGTGGGGTTGGCTGGTTGTGTAGTTTTGAAGAGGGGGAATTTCAGCCAAGCATTGGATGCTTTACCATGGCTGACATGTGTCATGGAGTTGGGATGGAAAGGCTGGAAATTATTGGTAGGGTTCAGATGTGGGCTTAAGAAGAGAGAAGGAGGGCCACATGGCCTTCATCCCCATTTTTCCTCCCTTATCTCTCCTCTTTTTACCCTAATTTCCAAAAACAACCCCATGCATGTACTCTCTCTCCTATTTAAGAGGGGTGGGGGCTATCAATGACCACTTTTGTTGGTCTTGGACCTAGCCCATTAGGAATGCGCTTGCTCATTTTTACTTAAATAGGCATAAAGTTGGCCGAGTTGACTTTTAGTGTTGACTTGGTCAACTTGATGAGTGGGCTGACCACACTTGATGATCATGTGCCCTATGGCATCACCCAAGATGGGTTGGGCCATGGTGATGCCCCACTTGGGCTAATTAGGCCTATATGTGTGGATTTGACCAAATTAGGGTTATGGTTGACTTGAGTCAATGGTAGACCCAATGATGTGGCTTTTGGTTCACTAAGATTGCTTTTAGGGTTAGGGGCATAGTTGTGGAGTCAATGTGTACCTATGAATCCATTTTGGGCTAGTTTGAACTGATTTGACTCAAACCCTATAGTTGGCCCTATGTATATCCACCTTAACTACATGGGTCAAACCTAGCCTAGCCTCATTCATCCACCACATATCCTAACCTAATCTAAGTTTAGGGGTCTAGTAGGAATGGGATGTTACAAATCCCAATAAACAAACAAATAATTTCCTACCCGAAATTCAAGTTTGGGTCTATGGGGTTTCTGTGCACAATAATTTTAAGAACTTTAAACAAAATTTAAGTATTACCTGAGGTGAAAAGCTCCTGGGGCCGCTCTAGCATCAGATCCCTCAGCTCCTAGGTGTGCTCCTCCTGTCCATGGTTGGACCACAACACCTTCACCAGGGGGACCTTCTTCTTCCGCAGCACTCGGACTGCGGTATCATCGATCCGGAGTGACTCTAAAAGAATTGATCGATCTGTCGCTATTGGGCCTATTATTAAAATAATGTATTTCTCCGACCATAGTAAGGCTTTTCGAAGTGAAGAGATGTGGAAGACGTCGTGCAAGGTCCCTAACTCTAGCGGTAGCTCCAGCCTATAATCTAAAGGACCAATCCGCTCCAGGATCTAATATGGTCCCACAAAACGAGGGCTGAGTTTTTTATGCCTCCACACCTGAGAGACACCATGCACCAGATGCATCTTCAAGAACACTCTGTCTCCCACCTGGAACTCCACCTTCTGATGCCTCACATCGTAGTACTTTGCCTGCCAACTATTGGTCTCCAGCATATGATCCCTGATCAGTCGTATCTGAGCATTTGTATCCTCTATATATTCCGATCCAAGTGCCCTTAGGTCCTCATCTTCGACCAAAGATGGTGGTGTACAGCATTCCCTACCCTATAGTCCTCATGGTTGTTGTTATAAGAAACTCTATCAGAGGTAACGGTCCCCATCCAAATATACTTTCATTATATTTTGAAATACTCATAATTCAAATTATGTTGACATATTTTCAAGTCCTCCGGCATTTTATAATCAAAATAAACCTTAATCACACATTGGATTGTAGTCCTTTACGACCAATAATCATCAAGTATGTGAAAATCAATAATATTAAATGTAGAATTGTGCACACAAATCATAGATTCCTATTCTAGAATCGCCTCACGCCTTATAGCTTATACCATATCGAATCTTCCAATATATGTTATCGTAGTTTTATTTATGAAGAAGATCCAACTTATGTATACATGTAGAAATCATTTCTATTCTTGTACGTTGTTGATTCACGAAATGCGACAAGGGAGTCGAGCACCATCAGCTAACGGTTCGAGAACTGGGTAAAGGAGGGGAAAAGGAAGAGGGACTGCCGAGTAGTCGGTTACTAGCAGTTAGAGCATAAATCGGGGCATGCCGCAAGAAGCGGCGACACCACACTTCGCCCGCCGCGGCCTGAATGCCTCTCCTGCGACGGGCTTTCCTTTTCTTAAAGACGAAGCGGTTACACTTTGGGAGGAGAAAAAAAAGGAAAAGAGAAGCCGACCGGATAACAAGACGCAAGGAACTAGGTTCGAGACCATAGCTCTTAACAAGTGAGCTCCTGGACTCGAGTCAGCGTGCTTTCGGTGTGCCTCCACCCCCTATTTATAGGCTTGGGGGCCTGCCCAAACGGGCAGGGCTAAAATTACTAACTGCTCGGGGTACAGGAGAACCGGGCATGGGTGACGGGAAGCAAGTAAAAAGAGAAGAAAGGGGAAGGCCGCGCGGGCTGGCGGTCTTCCTCCGACGAGCTGTGAGGCTCGGACTCTGGAAGGGCTGTCCTGGGCTCCCTCTGGCAGGCTGTGAGGCTCGGCCTCTGAATGGGCTGCCCTGGGCTCCCTCTAGCGGTGACCTGGAAGAAAGGCCGCCCGGCTTCACAGAGAACAGACCGGCAACCTGAGAATGGCAGTTAGGAGACTAGGCCGCCCGACTTGAAAAGTCTATGCAAACCAGTCGCAGATTCTGGGTTAACATACATATAGATTGTTACCTACCACCCAACGTGAATTTATAATCACTAACGAAAAAATTTCACACCCATGAGACTAGCACTACTATATATTATAATTAACCAACTTCCAAGATTATGATGTGATGAAGAGATCATCATTTTGTTTCTTCCAGATCCATGACTTATTACACCTCTAAATAAATAGTAATACATAATTCATAGAGTGTTCACCTTTCAAGCGTTCATCAAGCGATCATTATTGATATTGACGTTCATACAAATGGCTCCCAATCGCTTTTCATATATAGTCTAATTCATTAATTTATAAACGTATCTTTTCAAAAATAGCGAGGTCTGTCAAAAATCGATTTCAGCATAAAGAGAATCTTATTAGGCACTAATTACTTCTCGTGTGATTTCACCGTATACACCTTTGATAGTCAAGGTCTATATCTCATTGTCATGAATCATCCTAACAGTGATTATAATGTTATCAACATTTGTATCCTGGTTATTGACGCACTACTAGAAAACAGACTTTTGGCCAGAGCAAATTGCCCTGGCAAAAAGTCCAAAATCGTTGATAAAAAGTTTTAGCCACGGTCTAGCCACAGGAAAACTCCATGGCTAAAGTCGGCGTGGCTAAAACTTTTAAGCCGCGAATTGGCCGTAGCAAATAGTATTAGCCATGAGGAAAAACTTTCATAGCAAATAAGCCAACTATTAGCCACGGCATGAAACCCTGACTAAAAGTGAACTCATCATTTAAAAAAAACTATTTTCCATAATTACAAGCCATGACAAATACTAATTTATGTTTTTTTAAAAACACATTCAAAATACTATAATACAGTTGCAAATTGTTACATTGTTAATTTCTAGTAAAATTAACAACTTAAAAATGCTAAGATGAGTGTACTTGTGATGTATATAAAAGTTACAATCTTGGGGGAGAGATTTTGGTGCTTTCAAACATGGGAGGGCATACACAAGCTCACAAAGAAAGCTATTGTATTTAAACATTATCCAACAGTATACATTCAAGCTAATTTTCTTATACGAAATATTAACAGGACTATAGCTAAAAACCTACATCAACAAAAGTTGAAACTGAGGAATAATAAAAAAAACTCACAAAACTCATCAAAATGATAGGATTTTATGAAGACTCACAAAACTCATCAAAAAAACTCATTAAAAAGCATCTTGTAGAACATCAGCAGATGCGCATCGAGGTTTTTGTGAAGACTCACAAAACCCATATAGCATAAAAAAAAAGATTCAACAATAACGAATGAAAATTTAAGTGGAAGGTTAACGAATGACAATTTAACCCCCCCCCCCCCCAAGTTCATGACCGTCTTCATAGTGCCAGACTCATCGATCAGCGCAAATACAAGCTGCGCACAAGCCCCGACTGCATTCTCGTCGATACCACTACTAAGCTGACAACAAAAAATGAAATGATATTTAATAAAATGCAATAAAACACAATTGCAGACGTGTATAATCAAGAATCCAACCTGTAACAGATGCAAATCCCTAGCCAGAAAATCATCCTGGTTTAATCCATGCCCCTCCAGCCTCACAACTTCAAGGACCTGTAAAAATCAAATTTGTACAGAGCATCATCTATAATAATACAATGAGAAGAATCTGGATAACAAAAATTACCTCCTCATTCTCCACTATATGAGCTAGAGGAATATTAACATGGCTTCCCAGGAAGCCATTACCAACCCTCATACCAGGAACTGCATAGGGACTGGCTCTCAGTGAAGTAGCAGAATAAGCATCAACACAAGAGTCTGCCCACTCCGAACGATGCTCCCTCAGAAATTGAACTAGCAATGAAGGAGGCACGTTCTGCAACAAATCATATAACAGCTCATAACCTCGATTTATGAATGCAAAAGTATTAAAATCGGTGTCTACTCTTCCTTTTTATGCCCCTCACTAGAATTTGGAAAGACGAGGGACAAAGATCATGCCAAAACCCCATTTCTAATTCAAAAAGGTGAAAAATTTAAGGAACACATTTTTTCCAATTACACAAACAATACACCCGAAGTTGGATTTCAAGGTATACAACTGTTAAACAAAGTTAAACCTGAAGTAGCATGTATGCTTTTGCACATAAGATACGGATCCCGAGATTAGAAAACATGGAAGAACTTGAATGAGGGCCAATAAGCTTATTAGAAGATAAGTTTAGAGTTATTATCACATCCTCAACCCCATCAATTCCCATTAAAGACAACCCATCATTAGGAAACCCATTTATAGCGTCATTGAATCCCCTGCAATTCATTAAATGAGATTGACACTAAAAAACAAAAGTTTCCAGCTGAAAAAATTAAAGAAGGTTAACGACCTGCTCAATCTCTTCTTAAAGGTCCTAAAAATAGTAGGCTTATGTCCCTCCCCATAACAAATATCACCATTGACTTCTTAGGCAATCTTTTTAATATGTTGCAGAGCCTGTAACACATAAAATGTCAATTTTTTATTAATTAAATCCTTCAAAATCGAAGACTTTGAAGAGAAATGGGAAAAACAAATTACAGCAATGACCATCTTTTGAGCCAGAATTTTTGGTGATTCATACAAAGGCCAAAGAACCTCAGGCACACTCCAAACCTTAGTAAAAAAAGTTTTTTATAGTAAATTTCCCAAAAAAATTACAAACAAAATGGGTAAAAAGGGGATGCAAATGTAGAAACTTACATCCAAATCAAGATGATCGACAATATGGATCATGGAACCACCACCCTCACATGGTCTTATTAGGTAGCCACTTGAAAGCATCTCAGCTCTCACAAAATTTGAAGCTGTAGGGCCAGATGGGCCACCAATTGAAGTAGTCAAAGACCTCATGCATATCTGTAAAAGCAACCAAATGCTTTTGGATTAAAAAAACTATGTAAACTGAATATATGTTCACATAAAACAACAATCATTTAGAATTCAGTTTTGTTCTAGTGATCATAAACAAAACACTATCATCATACATAAAAATCTTCACTGAAGTATAACTAATGTAAAAGAACATTGTCATGCTCTTTAATTATGCGCTATAATATTTCACTATCCACTCTACAATTGAAGTATGCTCATTTTTATCAAAATGAGCACATTCATATTAGAATCATCTGTGTTCATTTATTTTGATAATTGAACATTTTTTTGACATGTATCATATGAATGAACAGGTTAACGATGAACTCACTAGTTGTGAGCTTCAAAATTACGTGTTACTGAAGTACAAGTATCATGAAGAATATTGAGTGAACATTCAAGATAATAGTGAGCAAGTCGTCTCAAATTTAATAATGAATGATGAATAAATTAAAGTTTAGTAGATCATAATATCAATAATATCTTATATATAATTAGTTAAATTGGATTAAGTCTGGTAATGACTCAAACAAGAAGAGCAAACAAACAAATTCGGATGAGATTTAAAAACACAAGGTGTGTTCAAGCACGACCAGAAGATTCATACCAACATAAACAAGCAAAAAATATAAATAATTAACAGCCTCCAAAACTTACCACCAAGCTTTCATCTTCCAGACGTGTAGTGTACCTCAGAATCCAAAAATCACGTGGCGATGCAAGAGTAGAGGGTGCATATGTCTAATTATTTTAAAAACGCATAATTAAATACAAGAAATACAAAAGAATTTTAAGAGAAACAAACCTTTGGAACTAAGATTAAAGCACCTGCATGTAGATGATCTCAATTTTTTCGTAATTTCCTATGGGGATAACCATAAGCACATCATGCGCTCGACAGTCGCGATACTAATTTAGATGATCTTTGAGTATCTCTGCAACCTAAGAAAAAGAAGTGTCGTGTGAATTTGCAATCATCAAAGTAGCCGGAACCGGCTAATTCTAAACTCACAAGACCGCATGCTCTAGCTGCTACACCACCGCAATTGTGGGAAATAGCAATGATTCCTATTGAATCCAAACCAGGCTGTTTATACAAAATAACTAGTCTTCATGATAACAGATGAAGAAATGTGATGCAATATTGTTAGAGCAATCTACAAAGTCATACCTTCATCCCAACCAATTGAACCCATTCAAGAGCAATTCTTGTAGCTTTTGACAAGAACTCTTCCAAGGTCTCCTTAGCAATCGCGAGTAGACTATGGATGTACAACATAGATCATGGGTTGATGAAGAAGAAATTTACAGTGCTTTCATTACCCTCTACATAGTAAAATAACAACTATGAATTACCCAGCTGGGTTGTTAGCATCACTTTCTAGATACTGAGGTGTGGGGTTTTGCTGTTGATGGTGTTGACCACTTGTCGCAACAGACTCACAACTCCTATCTGCAATAGTCCCAGATGCCTGTCAAAAGACATAGTGGCTCTTTAATGGATCATAATGCTAGTTAAAGTGATACCAGATAAGACTAAAGATTGCCACCACATTGTATTAGATACTACAGTTATGCTTAAGGGACATGTTCCACTGTTATGATGCATTGTGAGAAGAGGGGGAAAACTATATATAGGAAGAAAAGAAGAAAAATAGGAACTAAGAACATAAGAAGGCACTTATCTTCCGGCATCGTGCAACATATGATAAGAACAAACTAAGCAATACACTTACATTATGAACCTGTTGGCGCACATAGCAATTCTCATAAACCAGATGAGAAACCTACTTCTGCAAACGGTCATTTTCCTCCATCAGTAGCTCATTCATGGCAGTCAGCTTTTTATCCACAGTCTGAAGACGAGAGGCTTCCTTTCTCTACTTCTCCCTGCATCTGAAAACAAAAATCCAACACTAATCAAATGGGGACAACAAAAGTGTGCACGAATCATATTTCATATGGTCTATCGTGAACACCACTAATGTAATATATAATTATCAAGTTCATAATTAATTTCTTAATTATAAAATTGTAGCATATATGACTATTGAGTCAGATCCTTCCCAATTATAAAAATAATTGCATGGAGAAAATTAATCATATCCACATGAATTAATGAATAAAATGAATTGATTTCCCAAGACCTCAATCTGAAATGAATTCTTTGATAAGTCGGTAGCGGTATTTCTCTCAAGCTATCTTGCAAATGATATGCTGTTGATGGGAGCCAAAATACTGAAATTTATGAGCCAAAATATGCACATAGAGTTGAAAAATCTCTATTGCAAGCAAAAAAAAATTACGTCATTCATTCAAAAGAATACCTAAAGATGAAGAACAACAAAGATGAGTTGCTTGGTGTGCAAAATATGGTATCCTCACTGGAACATGGTAAAAGCAAAAAAAATCTTTCATTCTACTTCAGGCCATGGTAGCGAGAGTACCTTCGAGGGAAGAGAGTTCGAGAGACACTGTGATAGCTAGTGCTCGCGCCTCTCACATTAAATTGGTTCATGAAGGATCATAAAGAATATCACAAACTATAAGATGGTTGTGCAATTTCTGCATATTTGAAATACTAAAGATTGTTTCATAGTTGTGAATATTTCTGTTCATGTCTATGTCTCCTCTGTTCAAGAAGAATTCACATTTTAGGTGATAGTGTACAACAGCTAATAAGAAATCATGCTGGAATGAAACCGTAGAAAAAGTAAAAAACCAGATGTTGAACTGAAACTGGAGGAAAACTAAAAAAAAACTTAAAAACTGTCAAACTAAGGGGAATGTTTGTACTTAATTGGAAGACGTTGTATGAAATAAAATTGTAGTCTATGTTTCAACTAAATTAGCAAGAAATTGATAGAGAAAATGATAAATATCACGGAGAAATACATATCTAAGATTAAGATGCTTGTTCATTGAAATGCAAATTCAACAAACTTGTCCAAGATGGAAAGAGTAATTTATTGACGTAACATAGAAGACATTATAATATAGAATTAACATGTACACATAACAAAACAATTACCTGCATCATCTCTCACTCCCTCTTTTCCCCTTCTCAGTCACCATTCCTCATCAATTACTTGCTTAATCACCATCAGGAAGATGTGATGGAAATAGGGATTAGATACCTGAAAGCTTAAAGAGAGAAATGTGTGTAATGCCAATAGGCACGAAGAAGTAAGAAATTAGAACCTGGAAAGAAAGAGGAGCGATACCTGGAGAAGGGAAAGGGCGTCGGCGACAACACAATGTTTTCTCCCTACGGACATTGAGAAACAGCATGAGAGAGTGATACGGTTGTTAGATTGGAGTAGGCGATCCTACGATGAACATTGAGGGTTAGGTAGGGGTGCGCCTGCGAAGAAGGGAGCGGCGTTAGGTTGAATAAAAGCATCAACAGAATTCCTAATCAAGTAATAAACCACATAACATTGAATAAAAGACTTGTAAAGTGATTTTTTACAAGGAACACAGATTTCCAAAACAAAATGGATATATGATCAACTTTTTTTCGGCATCAACATTCCTAATCAACATATTTCTAACATCAGAAATTGATTACATAATCAAATAGCAAAAAATGAGAGAAAAATAAGAAAATAAAGTAGACAACTGTTCTAAAATTATTTTCTTATCATTAGCTCTTGATAAAGGAAACAATAGATCTAAAATAAAGGAGTCAACAGATCTAAAATCAAGAAAAAAAATCAGTCATGTTCTCCATTACAGATACCATAGGAGGTAACATATTACCATAACCTTTGAAGATAGAAGAGGTAGGTGTTACCTTGTCAAGATCGGGAGCTTGATTGCGATCGGATCTGGAGCCGGGATGGCTATTGAGGTAGGAGTTCTATTGCTCTATCGAGGAAGCCAATCGATAGCCGGGATTGCTATTGAGGAATGAGATCAAGCAACACCTTGCCGACATCTGCTCAAAATGCTGCCACCTTGGGAGCGGAAAAAATATCAGGAAACACCTTGACCTCTTCTCTTCCGAAGCAGCAACCTCTGAACTCCTTTTTTCCTAGCAGTGACCGCCAGCCTCCTTCAGACCTAGTAGAGACCTCGCGAGCACCGACCTTTTCCTCGTCCAAGCTAAAATCGCGTAAAATAGCCGGCGGTGACTCAAGAGTTCGGGCTTTTCCATTGCATTGCAGAGGTGTTCGACTTCGGCGGTCACTAAAAACTTGAAAAGAGGAACGAGAAAGGGGGTAAAATCGATTTGGAAAGCAAAAGAGGATGTCGAATGAATGGAATACTTGATCTCAATTAAAGAGGCGAATGGGGGAGGAAGACCTGCTTTGTCGATTTGTCGAGGGGATTTCGCGGTCTATCGAGGGAAGAGAGGGAATCGTGAGGGAGGGGCTACGGCATGGAGTGATGGCTAGGGTTGAAATCAGGATGAAAGAGTTGGAGGGTAAATAAACGTGCGGATTTTGATTGATATGTGGGTTTTGGCCATGAATATTATTTTTCATGGCTAATACATATGTATTAGCCACACTATTTATAACCCTTGCTATAAAATAACTATTAACCACAGTTTTTGCAATCCTAGCTAATATTAGTGTATTAGCCACGATTTTTAGTCCTTGGCCAAAAAAAGTGTAGCCAATACTCACTTTTCTAGTAGTGACGCTATCATAATCAAGGGATCATATATATGTGTACAACTTTAATTAATCATCCACTCCATTTCAATTTACTGAGTCGTTACATTTTCAATGTCATGTCATAACAAATTAATCTTTGTGTCATAACGTTAACTTATTTAAATTCTTAAATTTCCAATATAATGACTTTTCGCTTGCTTGAGTCATTTAAAAGTTATAATTCACAATTATGATCCAGTGACTTGGCTATATCAGGTAAGCGTGGATAGTAATGATATTTCATCATTGTGTTTAATTCTCAAAATCTCAGTCCTTTTTGGATCAAACAAGGTTGTATTAAATCATACCAACCATAGTAAACTTAAATATTATATTATAAATGCACGAAGTTGTCTTATCAAGATTTCTAATTATATCTTAAATTATCTTCCAAAGTATAAGGGTAAATAAACCATTCAAATTTGAAAAGGATTGATTCTTTGAGAGAACACACCATCTGTAAATCATCATCGAACACTTTTGTTTTGACCCTTGTGATCATCAGAAACACATCCAAATATTCATACCTATAATTGACATCTTCCAAATCAGTATGGTTTTTCACTTGATTTTAAATTTCTGGGGTCATTATACCCCCAATATCATGAACAAAATTATTCAAATATTTTGAATTATCACTTTATAGGCTCTAATCATATAACAGTTAAAATCTACAATCACTCCATATTATCATGATGTTACCCTATCTCAATCTGTATGTTTCTGACCTAATGACTTGGGTATATCAGGTAGGCGCGGATAACATTATCACTTTCCTAAGAGCCCTAACTATGCAAAATTTCCAATTATCCTTCTGACTTTTCTTGAATTCTAAATTCACATTGGCTCTCTTTTGCGATATATCTGAGTTCATTAATCAAATCCTTAACCGACAATATATTAATTAATCATGTGGTACATCGATTGGGTTAAGGTGTTAGAGCATCTAGGAACATGCTTTGTTGAGGTAACACGCTCCTTTAGTTATACATAGAGTCTTCGTGTCGTTAAAATTGCTTTGATTTTAGTTTTTCAAAAAGCCTGATGTTCGAATTCTTGTGGATTGTACACAACTTGTTTTTTTGCATCAATGAAATTACTATCTCTCTCTAAGTTGTGCCAAGTAATCATCTTGTTTACAAGCCCGTAAAAGTTTCTAACGTCTCATAGCGACTTTCCTTATTCTAGGGTTGTAATATATCCAAGCAGACAACTCTCTACGTATATCCCAAACTTCGAGGGATACATAAGTCTTGATTTTCATTTGGTTAATGTTCAAATTCCAATTCCCCAAGATCATTATGTCTGTGACACGACGTTTATAAAAATAGGGTCTAGAAAAATCCAAGTTATCAATTTAGCCCAATAAACAAAAGGATAATCCCATATACCTTTTGGGCTAAATTCCCTTTATATCTAGTGCATTCCTCTTATATGTGCACTCAATCCTTAGGTTTAATAATCTTATACCTTGATTTCCACCTTAATTGATATATTATATACCTTAGGCCTTCAAGGTTACTATACGAATAAATTTTCAAGATCAACATCTGACCCAACAAAAAATGGGTCTCTTCTGAGACTTGAATTCTTTTTCGACCATTAGTATTAGCCACTATGGTTTTCTCAACGTAATCAAGTCATCGGTACGAGGGTTTAGTTTACGAGTACCCTACTATTCCATTAATATGCTATAGGGACCAAATCTCCTTGAGGTGGTCCTATCAGTTTGGGTATGAATTGATAATATCACTCGATAGGTGGAGTAGTGACATCGAATTTTAAGCCTTAATTAGTTACTCTTGCATTAAATTCTTTCCTTAGTATATTTGGGTATCCTTGTATTTTAACCAATCTATATCTGAGGTCGATTTTAGACTCGGATATACTACAAAATCCTCTTGGTAAGTCAAACTAAGGTGGTGTCCTAATTGGATTGGCCTAACTCATTATTTAAATGGAATATTTTCTGTGACTTTTTACACATAGGAACACCATTGCTTCCACTGCATAGTTTGTCCGTAAACTATTGCTCGAGCGGGGTTACCCAGTGTTGTTGAATTCTTTCTCATATGATCTTTTGTTCAAGTTATACCAGTTTGTAAGACCCCTCCCCTTACCAAGGAGGCTCCCGGTCTTATGCCCAGAACCGCCGCCTTACGGTGACATTAACTCACGGGTTAGTCGACACCGCAAGACGTTGATCCTGATAGTGGGTATGATCATATAACCTGTTCGGCCAATTGAGAAATAGAAGTATAAAAGCAGTGTATAAAACAACTAGTCCACAAGTCACAGCACTATCATTTATAATAAGAAATGAAAGTACAACAAGTCCAAAATGAGTACAAAAAAGAGAAAGGGCGTATGCCCTGTACATGATATCAAATCTCTCTCTATCAATATGACAACATGCGGAAGCTAATCTATCATAAGTAAGGTCGTCCCGCCCGACGATGGGCTATAGTAGTAGTAGTAGGTGGTGGTGTTATCAACTCCTCACGTCCCGCCACCTCGTCCTGCTGGTCGTGCTGGTACTCCATCTCCTCAAGCTCCTAAAATGATTTGGTCACAACCGACTGTTAGTCATAAAGACTAATTCATTTCCTTCACACCTCGCCTCCGCAACTCCTAGGCACCGAGCGGGAAGATGAAGCAGAGGACAACAAGGGGTATAAAAAGAAGTAGGTGACAGTGGAGATATACTACCAAGTATTAATATTATCAATCTATTTATACTCTAGCAGTTCTATTTATATAACACATGTAAAGTGTGAAGAACTATACAGAAAGTAAGTAAGGTGTTGTAAGTTAACAAGTAAAGAACAACAAGTAGAATATGTTTCTACTAAGCTACCATCACAAAAGTACCTTAACTTACATGAATACCTATACAAACTTATATGTTAAGGTTTCAAAATATAACTTATCATATAAAAGAGCTCATGCTAATTTATATGATAAGGATCTATGTTGTGTATGACCTAGTATGAATGTATGTTATGCATGCATTTTATGATTGATGCAAGTGCAACTCACCCACATGACTCTGTGATCACAGACCTTTAGCTCCCACTTTTTGGAGCTAGCATCACTCTCTGGTACCACCATTGTGGCTACGGACGCAGCGGAACGGGCGCTTCCGCTTCCTAGGCGGGTATACACACTACCAAGCTCAGACCCTTCGTACGCCTCAGTACACGTCCTAGGAGCACTCTAGAGTCTCAGCGTACTAATGCTGGCCAACTGCCTGACTTTTTTGTCGGGTGTGCATTTTCGGGGATTGTCCATCGGGCCGCAGTATAAACAACCTACTGGCCCCTCAAACCTCACACCTCACCAGAGTCACCGTACTGCCATCGGTGTGACTGTTGGCCCAGTATTGCATGACCCTCCACTAGTTTTGTTTCTATGCACATGCAATGTTTCTCAACCCGAGTCTCCAGCTCGCAGGACCAAACCCGTCCTGATGTCAAACTCTCGAGCATCTAACTCGCAAGACTAACTGTCCTGAAAACCCTCCAACCCTTCACGGGTGAGATTATAACAACATTCTCTTAGCCTATTAGACTACTTTTGTCTAACATTTATTTTACTTAGCAATTTAGAGTTAATCTCAGGACTGCCCAGGGCATGCCCGGTGAAGGGCTCTCGGGGGCACTAAGAACTACGATGGGCTGAAGCCCAAGTTCCCTTTTGTAAGGATATTTACTTATAGCTCGAGGCTCTACGTCTAGCGTCCTTAGTGGTTTTCCATGCACGGATCCGACCTCCGCTGGAGAGTTGAAGGCTCCAAGTGATTTTTTCCTCCATGGTCGAGCCTCTCCATGGCCGTACAGGTATCGCATGGAAATGAGAAACCACTCGTTGGAAAGTTAATCGCGAGGGCTACGACTTTCGTGTTGAGTCGATCACCCAGATCTGGTCGCAACATACCAGAAATTCAACTCGAATGCGTACAGGAAACAGTTTCCTGTACAGGAATTTTCCCGAACGCAGCGGACTCGAACCAGCTTTCCCGTGGCTACAGGTATCGCATGGAAACGAGCAACCACTCGTTGGAAAGGTAATTTCAAGGGCTACGACTTTCGTGTTGAGTCGTTCACCCAGATCTGGCCAGAACACCTCCGAAATTGGCCACGAAGGTCGCCGCGTGCAGAAATCAGATTTCTGCATGCATCTTAAGGCGAGATGAACGGCATCCGTTCATCTTCTTCCTTGCAACGACCTCGCATAAACTTCTCCAGAAATCACACCCAACCTTATTTCTCCTTTCAAAGCTAAACCCTCAACGAAAACCCCTCTCATCTCCCCTTTGAATGATGAGAAGGTTGAGGGAGACTAAGCCTAGAAAACCTAGGCATGGCTTATCCTAAGAACTCTCCTCCTCGCCATCAAGACTCTATGGAGTCGATGTCTCTCCTAAAATAACTATAGATCTAGCACCAAGGGAGAGGGGAGGAAGCTCACCTCAAGTCCAGCGGTACCACCATGGCCGGCCATGAGCCTCGCACTCCTTCGCGGCGGCATTGTTTTTCCCTTGACGGTGGCGGCGTTTTGATTCCTCCAAGGATGGCTCCGGCAAGCTCTTCCTCCTCCAGCCAAGAGAACTCCCTCAGAAATTTCGAGGCTGAAGAAAGGGGATGAAATGCTATGGTTTCCCAACTTTTTCCTTTTTATACACCGCAGACACGGGTAGGCACACGGCCGTGTTCCTACCCGTGTTCAGGTGACACGGCCGTGTCGCCTGCCGTGTTTAGGGCCGTGTTCATCCCAGAACAACTTTCTGCCGTGTCGGGGTTGCGGAACACGGGTAGAGACACGGCCGTGTCTCGACCCGTGTCCTCGGCACACGGGTAGGGACACGCCGTGTCCCAATACCCGTGTACCTCTCTGACTGAAAACTCAATATTGGCATGAGGCACACGGGTATGGACACGGCCGTGTCCATACCCGTGTCGGCCAAAAACACCATTTTGCCTTGTTTTCCTCATTTCCCATACGTCCGCACCTGTTCACCCACACCCCCATTGGGCTCACCACAGCCCCCTTGACTTAAAAGCGCAATCAAGGGGCCTAGCGCGAATCGGGACGTTACAAATCCTATAAACAAAATAAAAGATTTCGTCCCCGAAATCAGGGTAAGGCTATGGGAGTGAAACACATAAAAGGGAACTATGCTTTCAAATAAAATTTTTACCTGGGGTAAATAATTCCGGGCAGCGCTCTTGCATCAAATCCCTTGGCTCCCATGTGAACTCCTCCTTCCCATGATTAGACCATAGCACTTTCACCAAGGGAACACTTTTGCGGCGCAAGGTTCTTGTCTCGTTATCAACGATCCGCACCGGCTCCAGTCGCACAGACCTATCAGACGCCACTGCACCATCCGCCGTGGGGATATACTGTTCAGGCCGCAGCAAAGCCTTCCGAAGCGACGATACATGGAACACGTCGTGAAGGTTCTCCAGCTCCGGTGGTAACTCCAATCGATAGGCCAGAGGGCCAATCCTTTCCACTACGACATAGGGTCCGACATACCTTGGGCTGAGCTTCTTGACTCCACGTACCCGCGACATTCCGTGCATCGGTCGAATCTTCAGGAACACGTTATCACCCACTTGAAACTCTACCATACGGTGCCTTGCATTGTAATATTTCGCCTGTCGGCTTTGAGCCTCTAGCATTCGATCCCGGATCAACCTAACCACCGCGTCCGTGTCATCAATATACTCATTTCCCAATGACTTCGGATCTTCGTCTTGCACCCAGGACAAGGGTGTTCTACACCTCCTTCCATACAAAGCTTCATGAGGTGCCATTCCAATACTGGCTTGGTGACTGTTATTATAAGAGAACTCCACGAGAGGTAAGAGTCTCTCCCATGATTCTCCTTTATCTAGCACACACAACCTCAGAAGGTCCTCCAATGTTCGGATGGTTCGTTCAGATTGCCCGTCCGTTTGTGGGTGAAAGGCTGTGCTAAAGGCGAGGCGCGAGCCCAAATAAGCCTGTACAGCCCTCCATTCTCTTGAAGTAAACCGACCATCCCGATCGGAGATGATCGTCTTCGGCACACCATGGTACCGCACAAATTGTTCCACAAAGAGACGCACTAAGACGCCCACCTGCGCCTCCTTCTTCATTGGGATAAATCGGGCTACCTTGGTCAACCGGTCAACTATCACCCACACAGAATCATTCCCCGAGCGCGAGCGAGGTAACCCGTGGACGAAGTCCATGGAGATGTCCTCAAATTTCCATTCGGGGATGGGCAACGACTGTAGCATTCCACCGGGGCTTCTGCACTCCGCCTTCACCATTTGGCAGGCAACGCAATGAGTAACAAAGTACTTGACATCCCTCTTCATGCCCGGCCAACACATCGTCTTTCTCAAATCGGTGTACATCTTCGCGATCCCCGGGTGCACCGAGTACTTGGAGCAATGGGCCTCCTTTAGAATATCCTCCCGAATGTTGTCACCTTCGGGGATGTAAAGCCGGCCACGAAAATGGACGAGGCCGTCTTTTAGGGAGTATTCTTCCGTAGTCCCATCCTCCATTGACTTGAAAGCCGGGGTTAAAGCCGCATCCTTCTTTTGTTCCGTCCGGATCCGGTCTCGTATGTTGCAAACTATACTCATCGCGGCCAAATATTCTGTATACTCTTCCGATCGATTCTTAAAGACCAAAGTGATTTCCATCTCTTGTAGTGTTCGGATTAACTCCATCCTCATCAAGCGGGATTCCGTGCTCGTTCCCAGTGCCTTTCGGCTCAAGGCATCAGCTACGGAATTAACCTTCCCGGGGTGGTAGTTCAAGGTGAATTCATAGTCGCACAAGAACTCCAACCACCGCCGCTGTCTCAAGTTTAACTCCTTTTGGGTGTGAACGTACTTCAGATTTTTGTGATCCGAGTAGATCTCGCAGTGGACGCCATATAAATAATGCCTCCACATCTTCAAGGCGAATACCACCGCTCCCAACTCTAGATCATGCACCGGGTAGCTGGCTTCATGCTTCTTCAACTGTCTTGAAGCATAAGCGATCACATGCCCACTCTGCATCAACACAGCTCCCATCCCTTGATACGACGCATCTGTGTAAACTTGAAAGCCCTCCTTCCCAGATGGAAGAGCTAGGATGGGTGCAGTCGTCAATCTGTCCTTCAACTCTTGGAATGCAGCTTCGCACTGGGGTGTCCATTCAAACGGCACACCCTTCTTGGTCAGCGTAGTAAGGGGAAGGGCGATCTTCGAGAAGCCTTTCACGAACTTGCGGTAGTACCCGGCAAGTCCAAGAAAGCTCCGTATGTCGGCCGCTGACTTCAATGGCGACCACTCCTTCACGGCCCGCACCTTGGCCGGATCTACAGCTAGCCCCGCCCCACTAATCACATGGCCCAAGAACGCGACCTCTCGAAGCCAAAACTCGCATTTGCTGAACTTGGCAAACAAAGTGTGCTCCTTTAGCTTCCTCAGCACTAAAGTTAGATGTTCGGCGTGTTCTGCTTCAGTCTTGGAGTAG
Organism: Platanthera zijinensis; assembly: GCA_039513925.1. Classification (NCBI taxonomy): domain Eukaryota; kingdom Viridiplantae; phylum Streptophyta; class Magnoliopsida; order Asparagales; family Orchidaceae; genus Platanthera; species Platanthera zijinensis. The sequence goes on along the minus strand of CM077082.1, from coordinate 165,713,928 downwards.
ACTAGGATATCATCGATGAACACGATGACAAAGATGTCCAAATAAGGGTTGAACACCTTGTTCATCAAGCTCATAAAGGCGGAAGGGGCGTTTGTGAGCCCAAACGGCATCACGGTGAATTCATACAAACCATATCTCGAACTGAACGCCGTCTTCTGAATGTCATCTTCTTGTATCCTCAGCTGATAATATCCTGAACGCAGATCTAACTTGGAGAACCAATACGATCCCACCAATTGATCAAATAATTCATCAATGCGCGGTAGGGGATAGGTGTTCCGCACCGTTAACCGGTTCAACTCTCGATAATCAATACATAACCGCAAGGTGCCATCCTTCTTTTTGACGAACAAAACGGGCGCTCCCCAAGGCGACGAGCTTGGGCGAACGAACCCTGCTTCCACCAATTCCTGAAGCTGGACTCTAAACTCTGCAAGTTCCTTTGGAGCCATTCGGTATGGAGCTCGCGAGATGGGCTTGGCACCCGGAATTAGCTTTATTTGGAAGTCCACTTCCCTATGCGGGGGTAGTCCTGGCAATTTCTCGGGAAATACCTCGGGAAATTCTCGCACCACCCGCACATCCTTGACCTCTAATGTCAATTTATTCAACTCGAAGCAAATTACATAGACCTCGTCCCCTTCCATATGAGATTTCATAGCTTGGATTGAAGATAATAATTTACGGGGTGCGAATTTAATACCTTGGAAGATGACTTCCGAGTCTCCATGCCTCAACATAACTTGCTTCTCCGCACAATTGATCCTGGCGTGGTGCCAGTTCAACCACCTCATGCCCAGGATGAGATCGAACTCCGGGATTCTTAACACTGTAGCCGGAGTTTCAAAGAACTTTCCTCTAATAAGGGTGTCGAAGTCGCAACTTGCTGACGACGTCATCTCAGAGCCATCCGGAAGGCGCACCCTTTGAGTAGTGCCCGTGAAGTGTTGCACTCCCTCCAAGTCCTTCACGAAGTCCGCCGAAATGAACGAGTGAGACGCACCCGTGTCAAATAACGTATAGGCGGGTCTCCCGCTAACCATGACAGTGCCTAGGTTCCAAAAAGGTAATCACCATTCAGAATTACGCGTATCATTTGTATCGTAAGTCTAACAAGTCATATAATATTAATAAATTTTTCACGTACCGGTGATGACTTCCTGCGGATTTCTCTCCTGAGTCATATCCAATGCGAATACATGCTCCCGTGCATGTCCTTGATTTCTCCCTGGTGGTCCTCTTCCTCGGCCACGCATGTGCCCTCGCCCCCGTGGAGCTACTGGAGGGGGAGCAATAGGAGCACCTCCGATCAATCGCGGGCAAACTCGTCGGACATGCCCCGGTTGGTTGCACTCGAAACATATCACCTCACGTCGGCCCCCAGGTTGTTGATAATGTTGTTGCTGCGGTGGTGGAGGTAATTGTGGAATTGGGTACTCCACCCGATAGTTCCGGTTGACCCACCGACCGCCTCTGTGGTTTCCCCTTCCTCTGCCATGATCATTCCGCCTTCTATTACTAGGGCCGACTTCAATTACTCCTTCCGCAGGTCTCTTGCCACATCCCATGTGGTCCGCCTCCAGTCTCTTTGCCATGTCGATGATTTCTGCCAGGCTTGCATCGGCTATAAACAAAAGGGCCTGCCTCAGGGGGTCCCTTAATCCTTTGTAGAAGCGCCTCGCGTAGCCTCTATCGTCCAAATCATAGGAATCGACAAACCTAGCGAGGTGTTGGAACTCCCTCTGGTACTCCGTTACCGATTTCGATCCCTGCTTCAGCTGCAGAAATCTTTCTTCAAGTTCATCCCGAGCAGAAGAAGGGATGAACTGATCCAGAAAAGCCTCGGTGAACTCGTTCCAACTGATGTCCGTGTACAACCGCCCTTGGAAGGTGGAGCCCATGAGGGACTTCCACCACCTTTTGGCGTGCTGCTCTAGCAGCGTCACTACCAATTTCACCGCCATGCTGTTCGGACATCTTATGCCAGCCATCAATTCCTGTACGGTATCAAGCCATTCCTCGGTGCGCACCGGCGATTCTGTCCCAAGATAGGCAGGAGGGGACAGGGCACGGAAGGTGCTCAACCAGTTGGAGCCTGGCGCTTGTTGTTGCACCGGAGCTTGTTGGGCTTTAAATGCATCCAATATGGCTGACAGCGTTTGTCCCAGTTCCGACTGCTAGAATTGTGAAGGGACGGAAGGGGTAGGAGTGCCCCCAACCGGCTCCACCTGCGCTGGGACCTATACGCAAGGTACAAATTAGGGTCAGGTTGGCTAAAAATAATGTCAAAGTTGGACAACTTAGTGTGAATTACATATGGGCACACCACTGCTTCCGCTAAGTCGGTTTGTCCCCAAACTGACTAATCGAACGGGAGTGGCCCATTGTTACCTGACTGCTGTAGGTGAAGATCGGCTAAGTCTGATACCATTTGTAAGACCCCCCTCCCGGAACACAACACACGGCACGAGGGGAGACTTATGCCCGAAATAGCCGCCTTGTGGTAGCACTAACACACGGGTTAGCCTTTACCATAAGACGCCTATTCCGCCGGCTACAATCCATATCACATAAGCAATGCCAACCCAACCATAACAGAAAAGTAAAAGCAGTTCAGTTCACAGCTAAGTTAAAGTCCAAAAGTAGCGGAAGATAACAAGCACAACAGGCTTGTACAAAAGAACAAGAGTCTAGAAATGTTTTGCCAAACGGCTACATGAAAACACTCACGACTGTCACTGACGGTACCGATGGCACCACCACCTCAGGTCCTATCATCCGGGCCTAGCTGTCCTGCTGCATAGTCCGTTGCTGCTCTACCTGCGGGGTTTCCTCCTAAAAAGGAAGACGTAGCAACCGTTAGTCATAAGACTAAGTGGCTTCACATCCGCTCCCCCAGCGACTCCTCAGCACCGGGCGGAGAAAGGAACAAAGGTACAATATGTATATATATAAGCAAGTAAACAAGCAGGTGACTGTAAATATGGTGGAGTATAAACTACGCTACACAACTAGCAGTTCTAAAAATATCTATATACATGACAGCAGGTATAAGTAATCAGAATAGTAACTTAACTTATAAGAGTGCCCATACAAACTTATAAGTTAAGGATCGGGTTAACAGTAAAGTAACTCATCGTATAAGAGTGCCCATACAAACTTATACGATGAGGATCTTGTGTATGCAATGAATGACATGATATGAATGTTATGCTATGACCGAATCATGCGCACGCACATGCAAGTTGCTATGTCGACACAGACTTGAAGTTCCCACTTTTCGAGCAGGTAGCTAACCTCTCAGGCGTCGTCCGTCGTGGCCAGACGGCGACAGTGGAGCGGGTGTCTCCACTACTAGGTGGTATCACACTACCCATCCTAGGCCCCCGTACGCCTCAACGCTAAGAACATAACAGCGGAGCTCACATGCGTACTATGGCTCAAAAGGGGTCTTGGGTAAATGTGCACCAAGACACAGCCCAACCTGGCCTTTGATTTCGAACCGGATGGAACCTCGGAAACGCACGAGGTGCAAGCCCAACCGTTCTCATGGCACGGAGGAGATCTCGGGTTATGGACACCAAGTATCTAACCCTACCGCCCAAGGTCTACCCATTGGCTCCCATCGGTGTGACGACTGGCGAACCCGTAGACCTGCCACAACCATTATCTCAATATCGCGACACGATGAATCGTCGCACATCACATGCCCCAAAACAACTCACTCGATGCTACCCGTAGGGAGACTACAACTCTAAGCATCGGTTGTTAATAAACCCCTTGGGCTCGGATTACGGTTATAAAATACTCTTCACATAGTGTTCATCATGTTCACGCCCACCTATTCAATGAATTCACCTCAACACTACGCAAATAGATATGTTCAACACCAAATTGTATAAATATATCATATACCAATCCCAACTCCTAATATCTAGCCTTCCCATCCAATCCATTTCTCTACCATTGCATGGTTATTCCTTATTACACAACCAAATGAGTAACCATGCTAAATTATAGCAACAACAACATTATAGATATATGGGAGCAAGAAAACAAATGAGCAAATCACAATCATTGCAAGAGTGCTAGCATTATAAATTAACAAGTGCATTAACATAGGATAGCCCGATACTAAAACTGGGATTCCCGGAGCTACAGGAATCCGATCACAATGCATAACCCCTCGTTGGAAAGGTATTCGCAAGGGATACGACTTTCGTGTTGAGTTGATCACCCAAATCTGGTCGCAACATACCAGAAATTCAACTCGAATGCGTACAGGAAACAGTTTCCTGTACAGGAATTTTCCCGAACGCAGCGGACTCGAACCAGCTTTCCCGTGGCTACAGGTATCGCATGGAAACGAGCAACCACTCGTTGGAAAGGTAATCGCGAGGGATACGACTTTCGTGTTGAGTCGATCACCCAGATCTGGTCGCAACATACCAGAAATTCAACTCGAATGCGTACAGGAAACAGTTTCCTGTACAGGAATTTTCCCGAATGCAGCGTACTCGAACCAGCTTTCCCGTGGCTACAGGTATCGCATGGAAACGAGCAACCACTCGTTGGAAAGGTAATTTCAAGGGCTACGATTTTTGTGTTGAGTCGTTCACCCAGATCTGGCCAGAACACCTCCGAAATTGTCCACGAAGGTCGCCGCGTGCAGAAATCAGAATTCTGCACGCATCTTAAGGCGAGATGAACGGCATCCGTTCATCTTCTTCCTTGCAACGACCTCGCATAAACTTCTCCAGAAATCACACCCAACCTTATTTCTCCTTTCAAAGCCAAACCCTCAACGAAAACCCCTCTCATCTCCCCTTTGAATGATGAGAAGGTTGAGGGAGACTAAGCCTAGAAAACCTAGGCATGGCTTATCCTAAGAACTCTCCTCCTCGCCATCAAGACTCTATGGAGTCGATGTCTCTCCTAAAATAACTATAGATCTAGCACCAAGGGAGAGGGGAGGAAGCTCACCTCAAGTCCAGCGGTACCACCATGGCCGGCCATGAGCCTCGCACTCCTTCGCGGCGGCATTGTTTTTCCCTTGACGGTGGCGGCGTTTTGATTCCTCCAAGGATGGCTCCGGCAAGCTCTTCCTCCTCCAGCCAAGAGAACTCCCTCAGAAATTTCGGGGCTGAAGAAAGGGGATGAAATGCTAGGGTTTCCCAACTTTTCCTTTTTATACACCGCAGACACGGGTAGGCACACGGCCGTGTTCCTACCCGTGTTCAGTTGACAGGGCCGTGTCGCCTGCCGTGTTTAGAGCCGTGTTCATCCCAGAACAACTTTCTGCCGTGTCGGGGTTGCGGCACACGGGTAGAGACACGGCCGTGTCTCGACCCGTGTCCTCGGCACACGGGTAGGGACACGCCGTGTCCCAATACCCGTGTACCTCTCTGACTGAAAACTCAATATTGGCATGAGGCACACGGGTATGGACACGGCCGTGTCCATACCCGTGTCGGCCAAAAACACCGTTTTGCCTTGTTTTCCTCATTTCTCATACGTCTGCACCTGTTCACCCACACCCCCATTGGGCTCACCACAGCCCCCTTGACTTAAAAGCGCAATCAAGGGGCCTAGCGCGAATCGGGACGTTACACATAGTGCGGGTGCAGTTCTGCCTTTTCATGTTGCTCAAATCTCCATGCCTTAGCCGAAAGCCGAGCTTCCATGGCTAAATGGGCAGATGCGGGTCACATTCCCTTTCTAGAAGAGTTAAATATTATTGGTTTACATTTAAATAGATGACTCTTGTTTCCATCAGAGCTAAGCACTAATCATACCGCTCACAAACTCGCCACACGGTCTCCGAGAGACAGGCTTCGTAATCCAAATGCTATCTGGGGGTTATTGTCTGGCGTTAACAACAAAACTTTTCATTCTGTACACAGAATCAGCCACAACTAGAACACATGTCAAGAAAAACCTACAGCATCCTATAGTGCTAGAAAAACTAGACTTTCAAAGAATATAACTCATCAAGATCTATCGCTAGCGACACTCACTGTCTCCCAGCGATATAAAACGATTCTCACAAACATGGTATTTTTTGTGTATTTTCCTTGAAAGTGGCTCCAGTACTTCATTCTACTCCCATTAACAGGCACAGCCCTTCTGACTCCATAAACTACCCATTTATACTCAGAGTCTTCTCTGACACGCAAAATAAAACAACACCAATCCAGACCAACCTGTCCAGATGGGCATCACATAGCATGCCTATTCTGTACTGTGATTTCTGGATTCTATATGCAAAACTACCTGGGGATATCATATATCAACCCATCTGAACTACCTTAACTTTTCCACTTTTTGGTGGGGGATTCCATGCATATGCAAAAAGGAGGACTTCACTTGTTCAAGAAGGAAGATCCTTTCCCTCATAATTCATTTTGGAGCCAGAGATAAGTTTTCTATTTAGATGGAAAGCAGCGCCTCGCTTTCCTTTTCACGGATCTTGCCTCGGCTCCTGAATCCAACCACAGAATCTCCTTCTCCAAGCTTGCAAAGCTCAGCCTTCAGCCCTTAGCTATTTCTTTCAAGCTCTAGATGAAAGGGAGGAGAGAGAGAGAGATAAGAAAATTGCTTTTCTTTTCTCCACTCCTCTACTTAAGTGACCTCGGGATTTATCTCAGCCACACGATCCTCTCATGAAAATAAAGCAAAGGCCATGATTTCAGCTAACCATTCAACTTTAACGATATCGCCGCACGATATAAGCTGTCGCCTGGCGATAGCAGCTGTAGCTGCTTTGACCCCAGTCAACATTGCTCTTCGCCCGCTTTCCAGCCATCCAACACGTGTCTAGACGCCATGTGGTATATCGCCACATGATAAACACTAACACAACTCTATTAGCTTACTTGATGAATAGTTGAATGTGTCGAGAGCATAGAGTGCATCGAGTGTGTTGAGAGCGTCGAGTGCGTTGAGTGGTATCGCCGCGCGAGACTCATTTTTGCCACGCGATAGTCGACTCAATGATTTGTCGAGTCTACTCAATTAATCATTGAAAGCATCGAGTGCGTCGAGTGTTATCGCCAGCGATACCCACTATCGCTCAGCGATAATAACCCATGAATTCTATTTTATAGTTTTTGGGGTGTTACAAACCTCCCCTCATTACAAAAATTTTGTCCCAAAATCTTATTCATCTGTAGGAAAACTGTAAAAAAACTATTATAACTCTACTATACAAAAACAACTCAGGAAATTCTTCTCGCATGGTTTGCACACGCTCCCATGTCAATTCTTCCTGGCCACAGTTGTCCCAACAGACTTTTACCATCCCGATAGCTTTTTTTCGTAGTAGTCTGACTTCTATATCCTCAATCTGGATGGGTCTAACCTTCGTCATCAGCACAGTATCAACCGGTACCTGATCATCAGCGATCACTTAATTATGCTCCTGTAAAGCTTTCTGTAGCACCGATATGTGAAACACATCGTTCAAACCACTTAGCTCCGCTAAAAGAGCTAATCAATAGGTAGCTTCTCCAATCCGCTCAACCACTTCAAACGGACCAAGATACCTCGGACTAAACTTTTTCAAGCGCCGAATCTCGTACACTCCTTCGATTGGCTTTATCTTCAGATATACCAAATCGCTCGCTGAAAACTCCACGTTTCGGTGATTGTTAATGTAGTACTTTGCCGGCCTATCTTGGGCTACCAATAGTCGCTCTTAAATAGCGCGTATAGTCGAATTTGCATCTTTGACCTCTTTACACTTATATAACTTCGAATCTACTGTTTCTACCCAAGATAAAGGAATACGACACTTCTTACCATATAAAGCTTCGAAGGGCGCCATCTGAATGCTAGCTTGGTAGCTATTAGTATATACGAACTCGATCATATAGAGATGGTCCACCCACCTCTTCCCGAAATCCAAGGTGTACTCGGAGAATATCCTCCATTATTTTGTTGGTCCTCTCAGTCTGACCATCCATTTGGAGGTAAAAGGTATACTGAACTTCCGTAAAGCGCCCGTCCCGGTCACTAACGATGTTATGGGGCACACAATGCAAACATACTATGTTGTCAACATACAACTTAGCCAATTTTTTTATTAAATCGTCTTTCTTATTTGATATGAAGTGCAATACATTTGTCAATCTATCAACGATCACCCACACAATATCATTCCCGCTCTGGGATCTTGGCAACTGATGCACAAAATCTATAGAGATATCATCGAACTTCCACATCGAAACTTGTAATGACTTCAGGAAACCTCCAGGCTTCTGACATTCCGCTTTTACTAAGGCGCAAGTCTGGCACTTCGCCATATGAAGAGCTATCTCCTCTTTTAAACCTAACAAACAAAACAACTTTTTCATATCCTTGTACATCTTTGTGCTCCCTCGGTGGATGTATTATTTTGTGAAATGTGCCTTATACATCAACTCCTCCCATAGTTTACCCACATTCGGGGCGTGCAAATGACTGTTTTTCTCAAAAGACCATCTTCCAAGGAGAACTGGGAATTTGACATATCCGCTGCATAACGCTTCTTACACTCATCGAGTTCCATTGCTCGTCGAACAATGTCTGCGAGATCATATTGCACCTTTATCCAGTTCAAGCACACATTTGTAGTGGTATTCTTATCAACACAAAAAATATATAAAGCCTCTGATTCATGGACCAGATGATCATCATGCATCTGTAGCCAACTTGCCTGTACTTGAGTACTACGACACAAGGCATCTGCGACCATATTTCCCATCCCGGGAGTATAATGTATCTGAAAAGTATTGTCCCCGAGGAACTCCATCCATCTCCGTTGTTCTATGTTCAGATCCTTCTGATCTATTAAGAACTTAGGACTTTTATGGTCCGTTAATATATCAACTTTCACGCCATACAAGAAGTGACGCCACAGTTTGAGTGCAAAAATCACAGCCACCAACTCCAAGTCATGGATTGGATAATTTCGCTCGTGCACTTTCAACTAGCGTGATCCATAAGAAATAACTTTTCCGAATTGCAGAAGAAGGCAGCCTAAGCCGCTCCCAGATTCATCACTATATATCTCATAGACGTCTGTACCATAGGGAGAACTCAAGATATACCGTGGTCAAACGGCTCTTTAAGTCCTCAAAAGCTCATGCGCACTTAGGCGTCCAAACAAACTTCTGATCTTTCCTCGTTAATGTGGTGAGAGGTAAGGCTATCTGTTAAAAGTTCTTTACGAAGCGCCTGTAGTAGCCAGCAAGTCCAAGGAAGCCCCTGACTTCTGCTACAGTAGACAACACAGGCCACTCTCGTATCGCAATTATCTTTGTCGGATCCACCGCAATACCTTCTCCACTAACGACATGGCCAAAAAAAGCCACAGACGACAGCCTTACCTCGCACTTTGAGAACTTTGCATAAAATTTATTTCTTCTCAGGGTATGCAAAACCATCCTCAAGTGATTTGCATGATCTTCTCTTGATTGAGAGTACACCAATATGTCATCAATAAAGATGATTACAAATAGAGCTCTAAGTACACACAAAAGGTTCGATGCATCAAGTCAATGAATACCGATGGCACATTTGTTATCCCAAATGACATTAATGTGAATGCATAGTGACCATAACGTGTATCGAACATTGTCTTGGGAATGTCATATTCCCTAATCTGCAACTGGTAATAGCCCGACTAAAAATCTAGCTTTGAATAGACAGTTGATCCTACCAGTTGATGAAACAAGTCATCAATCCGTGGAATCAAAACTTGTTTTTCTTAGTGAGTTTATTTAACTCTCGATAGTCAATGCATAGATGCAAGATTCCGTCCTTCTTCAAAAAGAGGACCGGTGCACTCCAGTGTTACATACTTGGACGTATATAGCCATGCTTTAGCAATTCTTGTAATTGAACTTTTAGTTCCGCCATCTCCTTTGGTGCTACTCAGTACGATGAGCGGGCCACAGGTTTCACACATGACACTAACTCAATAGCAAAGTCAATCTCCCACTTGGGCGGTAACCTAGGGAGATCCTTTGGAAAAACATTTGCATGATCTGATATAATAGGAATGTCACTCAAACTAGACTTTGGCTAAACAGCCTCCAACAGCGTGAAGAATAACTTTGTGCCCTTCCGAGCAGCCTTGACTACCTGGAGAGTAGACATCAATATCTTGCTTGATGCTCACATACCAACAAACTTATTCTCTTGTTCTATGTTCTGTCCCAGTGTGACTTCCTTAGAGTTGCAATCTATACATCCACGCTGCTCCGAGAGCTAGTCCATAGCAAAGATTACATCGAACTCGGATATCGGCAGCCCACACGCTTCAAATCTGAAATCCTGACTTCCTATCAATACCTCAACACATCAAGACCTATCTATAGGAATCACACATCCGTTAGGTAAGAACACCTTTACTCTATCTGTCTACATAATAGCAGACACCTGTATCAAATAGTGCTCTCGTCAGATAGCCCCGAATAAGGACAAAGCCTATACGTATCAAGTTATATACAAGCAATTCACAATGTATAAAGTATATAAAGCATGAAAACTATATACTACTCGTACCTGTGATCACATCAGCCTCTTCGATGGTCTCCTATTGGCCAAGATTGTAAACCCTCGTCTGAGCTGGAGCAGATTGAGACACAGTGGACTCCACCACAATTCCCTTCTCAGCTAAGTTGCTCTTGCCTTTGTATCCTTCCTTGGTAGTATATTGGGGCATTCACAGGCAAAATGCCCTGGTTTGCCAAATGTATAACATGTCCGCATGCTTTGCCCAAACGTTACTCCGGAAGAAGCAACAGATGGAGCTTGTCCAGAAGACATGGACATCTTCTTCCATCTTTGAAAATGCGATTTTGAAGAAGTCGACACTTTGAACTCGAGCTTTATCACAGCCAATTCCCTCTTTCCCTGTACTATCTTCATGTCCTTTTTTAACGAATGATCTATATTAACCAACACTTGAAAACCTTGATTCATCGGACCCGAGAGCAATAACCACATCTCATCCCGCAGTCCCTCATTGAACCTTTCAGTCTTACATTCTTTGTCAACAAAAGTAGACCCCACATATCGTCCCAACCTTGTAAACTAATGCAAGTAGTTATCCACATTACCCTCGCTTTGAGTGAAATGTTGGAACACATTTTCTATGGCAATCTGCTACGACGAAGATAGATTCTTTGGAAGGAACAATCTCAAAAACTCCTCCATTGATATCTCAGATAGTTGTCTGCCCGCGAAGTGGTGTAACTCCAACTCATCGCACCAAAGCCAAGCCTCTCCTTCCAACAGTAAAGAGGCCAAGGTGACCATTAGTCCCTCCTCTGTCTCTATTACCATCAATATCCTCTTGACGCACGAAAGCCAGTCCTTTGCCTGCATTGGGGATCCTGCACCCATAAACGTAGGAGTACTAAAGCGCATGAGGTGCTTCAACTTCCATTCAGTCGCTCTCCTATCAACCAAATCCTCAGCAAGCACTTGCCTAGCAGCTATAGGCTCAGATATACAACCCTATACTGGCACCATCGCAGGTCGCACCTGCCGAGTAGGTGTAAGACCCCCCTCCCGGAACACAGAACACGGCACGAGAGGGGTCTTATGCCCAGAATAGCCGCCTTGCGGTAACACTAACACTCGGGTCAGCCTGTACCACAAGACGCCTATCCTGCCGGCTTCAACCAATATCAACATATAAATGCCAAACCAACCATAATAATAAAAGAAGTCAACCCACACCAAGCATAAGTCCATAAGTACAGCAAAAGAGAAACAAACCAAGCTTCTACATAATCAGAGTACGTAAATAGAATTGCCCCGAAGGGCTACAACAAAATCTCTCTCACTCACATCTATAACCGACGATAGCGACGGTACCGTCCCTTCAGGCCCTGTCGTCCTGGCCTGGCTATCCAGTTGTATAGCCTGCTGCTCCACCTGCGGGGTTTCCTCCTAAAAAGGAAGACATAGCAACCGTTAGTCATAAAGACTAAGTGGCTTCACATCCGCTCCCCCGGCAACTCCTCGGCACCGGGCGGAGAAAGGAACGGGTACAATATATATATAATAGTTGTACAAGCAGGTGAAGTAAGTATACAAATCATAGGTAGCAATAAAAGTTGTGTATAAATGAACAAGCTCTTATACTACAATTCTACCATCTACAGCAGCAAGAGATTATAATGTTATAACAGTAAGTAACTCAACTTATATGGATGCCCATACAAGCACATAAGTTGAGGGTCGTTCAGCAATAAGTAACTCATCGTATAGGAGTGCCCATACAAACTTATATGATGAGGGTCTTTTGTATGTAATGAAGTGCAATGCTATGTATGCAATGCAATAACACACCTATGATGAAGCACATGCAATCGCTATGTCGACACAGACTTATAGTTCCCACTATTCGAGCAGGTAGCTAACCTCTCAGGCATCAACCATCGTTGCCAAACGGTGAAAGTGGAGCGGACATCTCCACTACTAGGCTGGTCTCCACACTACCTTGCCTTGTCCTCCATACGCCTCAACGCTAAGAACACAACAGCAGAGCTCACATGCGTACTACGGCTCAGCGGGTTCTCTTGGGTAAATGAGCACCAAGATCCTAGCCCCGAACTGGCCTATCCGTGACACGAAAGGAGCCTCGGAAATGAACACGAGGACAAAGCCCAACCGTTCACTTGGCACGGAAGGAGCCTCGGGACGTGAACACCGAGTACCAAGCCCAACCGTCCAAGGTCTAGCTGTCAACTCCCATCGGTGTGACGATTGGCGAGCCCGTAGACCTGACACACTATCCTTAACCCGGGATTACGACACCACGTGTTGACTCACACCACATACAATTTCACAATATCGTGGCATTGAAGGAGCCTCGGGACGTGAACACCGAGGACCAAGCCCAACCATCCATCAAATGCGGAAGGAGCCTCGGGACGTGAACACCGAGGGCCAAGCCCAACCGTCCAACTTTACTCATCTCAATATCATTCCAACTAGTGACGGTCAACACCGCACTTGTTACTTCCACAATGCTACCCGTAGGGAGACGACACTCTAAGCATTGGATTACTAATTCCCATTTATCCATTCAACATATATGATGGCCATAGTTAAATCATTTATACATCTATCAATTTATAACTACCCATTTATATCAGGCTCTTTACTTCAATTAAGCTTATCCACAACTAGTTATACGAATTCAGATTTATAACCTCAACTTATCATATCACTATGATGATTATGTCGAAAGAGTTCACCCAAGCCTCGAGTTGGATCGCAACATTAAATTCCACCAAATCGTATTCCACGTTACACAGCCCAGAATTTAGGTGCAACCTTAATCCGGGCAGCAACTTCGACCAAGGATTCCCGAGGCTACTGAAATCTGACGAGTGCATGTAACCACTCGTGGAAAGATAATTTCAAGGGCTACAACTTTTGTGTTTAGTCGAAAGCCCAGATTTGATCGCATCACACCAGAAATTCACTCGAAGCCTGCTGCGTACAGGATACAGATTTCCTGGGTGGAATTTCCCCCAATTGCAGCAGATTCGAACTAACTTTCCCGTGGCTACAGGTATTGCCTGGAAACGTGCAACCAATCGTTGGAAAGATAATTTTGAGGGCTACGACTTTCATGTTGAGTCGAAAACCAAGATTTGGACAAAACACCCCCGAAATTTGCTACGAAGATCGCTGCGTGCAGATTTCAGATTTCTGCACGCATCTTAAGGTGAGATGAACGACATCCGTTCATATTCCTCCTTGCAACAATCTCCCAAAAACTCCTCCATGAAATCGTCCACCCTTATTCACCCTCATGAAGCCATATTTCTCCACGAATCCCTCTCTCACCTTCACTTTGAATGATGAGGAGGGTGAAGACACCTAAACCTAGATTTACAAATCTAGGGATGCCTTCCCTTGGAAATCATCTCCTCACCATCAAGACTCTCTGGAGTCGAAAACTCTCCTAGAATATAACTACAGATCTAGCACCAAGGGAGAGGGGAGGAAGCTAACCTCGTTTCTAGTGGTACCATCATTCCCGACCATGGATCTAGTCATCCTTCTTTGTGGCATCTCTTGCTTGGGTGTCGTTGTTCTTAACGGTTAAGGAAGGAGAGAGAGAGAGAGAAAAGGCCGCCTCAAGGAGCTCGGACGGCTTCCCTTGGCTCGGTCGGTTTCGCGAGGTCCGCGATGACGACAAGATTGATCGGCAAGGATGGCTAGGGTTCGGCTTTATCTTCTCTTATAAACCGATGTATTAAGTTAAATCCCTTCTGCCACATGTCACCCTCTGATTGGACCGCCGAAATTAGGTCTTACTTGAAATGACTGGTCCAAAGAATCATCCAGCACGTATCTCGAAGTCCGGTTCGGTCCGCCTGTACAAGCCGGCGAAACTGCTTGGGCGAAGAAAACGCACAAGTCAAATTCGACGGGAATCAATTGTCATTCTCGACGATCGGTGAGAATCGCCGAGCATTCTCGACGAATTCGTCGGGTATCAACAATGATACCCGGCGAATTTCACTTAGCCAACTTATCGGAAATCCTGGCATTGAGTATTTTGAGTATCAGTCAGCAATACTCGACGATCGGTGGGTTTCACTAGGCATTCTCGACGATCGGTGAGAATCGCCGGGCATTCTCGACGAATTCGTCGGGTATCAACAATGATACCCGGAGAATTTCACATAGCCAATTTATCGGAAATCTTTGCGTTGAGTGCGTTGAGTATCAGTCAGCGATACTCGACGATCGGTGGGTATCACCGGGCATTCTCGACGATTGGTGAGAATCGCCGGGCATTCTCGACGAATTCGTCGGGTATCAACAATGATACCCGGCGAATTTCACTTAGCCAACTTATCGGCAATCCTGGCGTTGAGTGCGTTGAGTATCAGTCAGCGATACTTGACGATCTGTGGGTATCACCGGGCATTCTCGACGATCGGTGAGAATCTCCGGGCATTCTCGACGAATACGTCGGGTATCAACAATGATACCCAGCGAATTTCCCTTAGGCCATTTCCTTTCGATCCGTTGGATATCACTCAACCCTACACTCCATTCAACGCACTTGACACCTTTTGCCAGTGCACCCTGAGCCCGAGTCAAGTCTCTTGACTAAGAAATCGTGCGAGGGGCCTAGCGCGAATTGGGACGTCATAAATCCTATAAACAAAATAAAAGATTTTATCCCCGAAATCAGATGAGGTCATGGGGAGTAAAGCATACAGAAAATAAATATAAAATTACCTGAAGGAAATAGCTCTGGGTAGCGTCTTTGCATCAAATCCATTGGCTCCCATGTGAATTTCTCCTTCCCATGATTAGACCATAGCACTTTTACCAGGGGCACACTTTTGCGGCGCAAGGTTCTTATCTCATTATCAACGATCCGCACCGGCTCTAGTCGCACAGATCTGTTAGACGCCACAGTACCATCAGTTGTGGGGATGTATTGTTTGGGCCACAATAGCGCCTTCCTTTGCGACGATACATGGAACACATCGTGGAGATTTTCTAACTCGGGCAGTAGCTCCAGCCGATAGGCCAAAGGGCCAATCCTTTCCATTATGACATAGGGTCCAACATACCGTGGGCTGAGCTTCTTCACTCCCCGCACCCGTGACACTCCATGCATCGGCCGGATTTTCAGGAACACTTTATCACCCACTTGAAACTCCACCATACTGTTCCTTGCTTTATAATACTTCGCCGGCCAACTTTGAGCCTCCAGCATGTGATCCCTTATCAGCCTAACCACCGCATCCGTGTCGTCTATATATTCAACTCCCAAAGTCTTCGAGTCTTCATCTTGTACCCAAGACAAGGGGGTTCTACACCTTCTTCCATAAAGGGCTTCATGGGGCGTCATGCCAATGATAGCTTGATGGCTGTTATTGTTGGAGAATTCCACTAAGGGCAAGAGTCTTTCCCACGGCTCTCCCCTATCTATCACACACAACCTCAATAGATCCTCCAATGTTCGGATGGTCCGCTCAGACTGCCCGTCCGTCTGTGGATGAAATGCGGTGCTGAAGGTAAGGCGCGAACCGAAATACGCTTGTACCGCCTTCCACTCCTTGGAGGTAAAACGACCAACACGGTATGAAACTATTGTCTTAGGTACGCCGTGATACCGTACAAACTACTCCACAAAAAGGCATACTAAGACATCCACATGAGCCTCCTTTTTCATAGGGATGAACCAGGCAACTTTCGTCAGGCGATCAACGATCACCCACACTGAATCATTTCCTGAGTGTGTGCACCACACTCAACGTCGGCCAAACAAAAACCAAAACGGCTCTTTCCAACAAACACAGCAGGCACCCCCTTCTCTCTCTCTCTCGGCTTCACCCGCAAGCCACCAACAATACAGCAATCTGGAGTTTACCGATGGCATTATGCCGGCGGGTGGAGCACCAATAGCACAGAGAAGGGGGGCTCATAGGAGAATCTAAGCCCTAAATTTAGCAAGAAAAAGAGAACATGCTTGGCTTCTACCCTAGGGCTAACCAGGAATTCTCAGAATTTCAAGAAAACAACAATGGCAAGGGCAAGAACACCACTTGCCTCGATTTCCGGCGAAGCTTGGATGGCTTTCCCTCCTCTTTACTTGGCACTAGCAACAGCAACACCTAAAAGCATACTCCCGTACATAAATGGCGGAAAACCTCAAGACCTAAATCCCCAAATCTCCTAAAACTCCACGAAAATAGAATTTCTTATCGTCGAAACGTAGATCTGAGCGATAGCAAGACAACGCCGCTTTCAGGATCAAAATGCGTCCACGAACACTCCCGGAATCACCGTCCGAAAGCTAGGGCAGCCCATCGTTTCCGCCTCTGCTTTCCGCGAACAGGAGCAACGGTTTTCTGCTTTTGGTCTCGGGAAGAAGGAGGAAGGAGAAGTGGGCCCACCACTTCTTAATAAAGCTTTTATATAAGCTTTAAACGCATCGGTTCAGCAAAACCGAATCCCAACCGCCGTCTCCCTTATTAAATTAAGAGAATTCTAATAGTCTTTACTAATGGCACACCCAAAACGACGCGAAAACCAAACTATCTCGGAATTCGACGAAATTCACACAGTAGCTAAATACCCACGCTACGAAAACAGCGGCGAAGTAGAAATTATTTTTTGACGAACAGAACTCGAGTTTTACCCACCCGAATCCAAAACACAAGTATCCCCCGAGAGGCCACACCGGGTCACCCAAAACGACTCGGCTTGCTAGGTAGATCTTTCCAATAGGCTACAAAATAGGGCACCCAGTTCTAAGGAGTTAAACCACACTCCACAAATGGCACAAGCCACGAAAATGCATCACTGTAACGCCAAACAAGAATAAAATAGTCGCAGAAAAAATCGAGGGCGTTACACCTGGCCACCAAAACAACTTCATTAGGTCCCGGTACATCCTCGTGCACCCTGGGTGGATTGAGTACTTGGTATGATGAGCCTCGTACATCAACTCTGCTGGTAGATTTACCCCGTTTGGGACACACAAACGATTGCCCTTCCTTAGTAGCCCATCCTCAACTAAAAACTGGGAATTTGAACCATCTAATGCTACATCCATGAGCTCCTTCATAGTGCCATCCAACTCCATAGCCTGTCGAATGCGATCAGCCAGGTCATACTGAACTTCCGTCTAGTTCAACATTGCTTTGGCACTAGTCTGCTTGTCCACCCAACAGATCTCTAATGCCTCCAACTCCTGAATTAGCCTCTCATCATGAATCGACAAACAGTTGGCTTGGGCAGGAGCCCTGCGACTTAACGTATCCGCAACTGCATTGCCTTTCCCGGGTACATAATGAATCTTGAGCGTATAGTCCCCCAGGAACTCCATCCTTCTCCGCTGCCTCATGTTCAGATCCATCTTATCCAACAGGTACTTTAGTTTCTTACGGTCGGTATAAATATCGACCTTTACGCCGTACAAATAATGTCTCCACAACTTAAGCGCAAATATCACGGCCGCCAATTCCAAGTCGTCGACTAGATAATTCCTTTCGTGCACTTTCAGCTGACGCGATCCATACCCAATAACACTTCCATGCTGCAGCAGCACGTAGCCCAAACCTTTACCTGAGGCATCACTATAAATCTCGAAGCCCTCGGTCCCACTTGGCGAACTTAGCACTGGCGTCGTGGTCAACCGACTCTTCAACTCCTCAAACACCTTCACGCACTCCTGCATCCATAAGAATTTCTGATCTTTCCTTGTCAACTTTGTGAGAGGTAGCCCTATCCGCGAGAAGTTATCTACGAAGCGCATGTAATAGCCGGGAAGCCCAGGAAAACTCTGGACTTCCGCTACCGAAGATAACACAGGCCACTCTCGTATCGAAACAATTTTTGCCGGATCTACCTCTATCCCTTCTCCACTGACTATATGCCCAAGGAACACCACTGAGGATAACCAAATCTTGCACTTGGAGAACTTTGCGTATAGTTCGTTCCTCCTCAGCGTCTCTAACACCAGATGCAATTGCTTGAAGTGATCTTCCTCGCACTGCGAGTACACCAATATATCGTCAATGAAGATGATCACAAAATGGTCTAGGTACTCTCTAAATGTCCTATTCATCAGATCCATGAACACCAATGGCGCATTAGTCAGCCCAAACAGCATGACCGTGAACTCGAAATGCCCATACCTTGTGCTGAACGTTGTCATCGGGATATAACTATCCCTTATCCTTAGCTGATAATAACCAGACTTCAGATCAAACTTTGAATATACCAATGACCCGACTAACTGATCAAAAAGGTCATCAATCCTTCGGATCGGGTATTTGTTATTTTCCGTTAGCTTGTTCAACTCTCTATAGTCGAAACACAACTGCAAGCACCCGTCCTTCTTCTTAGCAAAGAGGACCGGTGTGCTCCAAGGTGACGAGATTGGACGCACATACCCTTGCTCCATCAACTCTTCTAGTTGAACTTTTAACTCCGCCATCTCCCTAGGCGCCAACTTATAAGGAGAACGTGACACAGGTTTGGTACCTGGCACTAGCTCGATCGCAAAATCGATCTCTCACTACGGTTGGGCTCCGGGAAGATCGCCCGAGAACACGTCGGGGGTACTCATATACCACTGGGATACCATCCAAAGTGATCTTAGGCTTTACAGCCTCCACTAACGTGAAGAACAGTTCTGCTCCAGCACGAACCACATTCACCAGCTGAAGAGCAGACATCAGCGTCTTGCTCTACCCCTTCAACCCTGCAAACGTTGTCTCCTGCCAAACACCCAGCTTGACCTCTTTACGGTTGCAATCTATAAAAGCCTTTTGCTTCGAAAGCTAGTCCATACCGAAGATTACATCGAACTCTACCAGCGGCAGCAATGATGCTAGCAAGTCGAACTCTTGGATTCCAATATGAACCCTTAAGACACATACTCTGTCCGCGCACATCGAACACTCATTCGGCATCAGCACATCCAATTTGTCCTTCGCCATCGAAGAAGGGACTCTTATGCGCATTATGAAACTTTTGGACAAAAAGGAGTGTGAAGCTCCTGTATCAAATATTGCTCGTGCCGGACTATCGCCAATAAGAACAAAGCCTATACAATCAGTATTAAGCTAACAAGCACTAAGTAACAGTATTTAAAAATAACTTGCTATAAATTAAACCGTACATGTCACCACATCCGCTTGCTTTATGGCCTCCTGCTGGCCCAGATTATAGACTCTCGGTTGAGTCGGAGCATAGTGGGACGTGGTTGAATCCACCACCTTGCCATTTTCTTCATAAGTTGCTCCTTGCTTTATCTCGGACTTGGGATGTCCGCTCCAACAATCACGTGCAAAATTCCCCGTCTTCCCACAAGTAAAACAAGCGCTCGGGATTTGGTTGGTAGTTGCCAACGAAGTACCTGAAGAAGGGGCTGGAGCCGACGTCCTAGCCTTCTTATAGAACCTGCGATATCCAGACATCGAATTAGTCGGCACTTTGAACTCCAATTTCATGCCACTGGAGTCCTTCTTTGCTTGAACATTCTTCATGTCCTTTTCCAAGGACCGGGTCGAGTCGACCAAGGTAATGAAACCGTGCGCCATAGGCCCCGAAAGTAACAATCTCAAGTCATCTCTCAAGCCTTCATAGAATTGGTTCGTCTTGCGCTCCTCATCAGCAAAGGTAGCGCTTGTGTATCGTCCTAAACAAGTTAACTCATGGAAATACTCGTCCACGGTACTGTCTCCTTGAACCAACTTCTGGAATTCATTCTCCAAAGCAATCCTCTAAGGTGAGGGGAGGTATCGAGCAAAGAACAACCTTGAAAACTCCTCCATTGAGACATCAGCCAACTGCCTACCCCTCAGATGGTGTAGCTCCAAGCCTTCCTATCATAGCCTTGCGTCCCCGTCCAGCAAGAATGTCACAATCATTGTCTTCTGCCACTCTTCAGTATCAGTAGCTGTCAGCACTCAATTAACTCTAGAGAGCCAATCCTCTGCTTGAGTTGGGGTTCCCGTCACCGAGAACACAGGAGGATTGAAGCCCATCACGTGCTTCAGCTACTTCTTCGTTGCTCTCCTCGGCAACACCGGCTCCAGGACCACCTGTTCCACCCTCCTTGGCTCTGCCGCTTGGAGCGGTACTTGCTCCACAGTAGGAGCAGGCTGCTGCACCTTCCTCACAGGCTGCGCATTGATCATCGCAAACAAAGCCTCCGCTACCAATCGAATGGTCTCGGCTGAAGGAGGTGTTGTAGGCAAATCATTTGGTGCGCTGCTTGACTCAGAAACTCACCATTCTGACTGCCCAGCACCACTCCTGGTCACCTATAATCGTGCAAAACACTGATAAGCGACCAAACAACATTGCAAAAAGCAATTATAGGAACACGCAGGTTTCTCAAATATGTGTATTTTCATTCCTAAGTGGAAATTCATGGGTTCTTTTCATGTTATAACGATGACGCACACACTTGTGCTCACCTCCCCATAAAGTGAATTCATCCACGATTTCATTTAAGCTTGACCGAAACCGGTAATCTGATACAAAATTGTAACACCCCTATCCGTCACATAGCATATAAATGTAGGTCCGGCCGGGGCCCGATGACATATACCACAGACAGTTCGGCGGGTTATGCATTGAAACCAATCAACCAATCACAATGTCCTACACAGAGCATCTAGCGGAAGCAATTTATTAAGTTGCAAAGAATAAAGAACCCAACCAAGCATGAATGTCCACTACTCAAACAAACAAGAATGTTCAATACACAAGTGCTGGCCTTATGGCATTACAATAGTTTGCTCAAATATAAGTGTCTTCCAAACTTCAGGGCGCAGGCCGGTCATGCATGAGAATACAAGAAAACACTCAAAATTAGCCCTTTGAGGGTCGGCTCAGCAACTTGGGCTTTAGCCCACTATTTACCGCTCGGCTCCGCAGCATCTGCAAGCAACAATCAACTGCATGGTGGCAAACAAAAGCAACGGTCAACCATGCTGACATAATTATAACGACCCTGCCCCCAAATCGAGGCGGCGATGCACTTTCCCTACACTTTGTTAGTATAACCAAGCAGTATAGTGTAAACACACTTCATCACAGGCGTAGGCACACATAGCCACACACCTCGTGCACTCAAGGCACATTCACGACGATCCGGCCAACGTCACGTCAATTTAAGCCATACACATTTCCATCTCACCACCGCCCCTTGGAAGGCCAACCTTATGAGCATTATGTCTTCCTGGAATGGGTCACGTAAATTTAATCTAGAGACCGCCAAAGACCCTCATCTATGCCAACTGTTCTGCCGAACGACATAGAGCAGGTACGGTTCCTCCTGACCCGTGCTCATACCGCAACGTCAATTTAAGACATATGCGCTGGTCAAGACTCCCCGAGTCCTGTTTCCATCACACAGTTCACATAACCTGGTTATGTTTAATTTCGCTCCCCAGCCACCATGTTGGCAAAGCCACGCGTTGGCTCAGTTTTCCGGGTGCACCTTGGAGTTAGTCCCCAAGGCTCCCTGTTGCAATCTACCTCGTAGAAAACCCAAAAAAAACAAACATTCACACGGAGGCTTCTTTGGCCATTTATGCAATGCAACATCACTGATCCAGACCAACTTGTCCGGGTAGGCTTCACACATCATACCTATGTCCATTCTCATATGCAGACTCTACACAAGGGGAACTTTACATAACTACCCCAAGGAACGCCACAAACTCACCGCACACTCGCGGGAGAGGGCTTCCTATGCAAAGGAAAAGAGGACTTCACATGTCCTAGGATGAGAATCGTTACCCTAGAATTTTTCCTTGGCACCATGGAAATCTATGCGGATGAAAGCACCACAATCTCCTTGCCTTCGTAGATCCGAAGTCGGCTCGCGATTTGGAGCTCTGAAACTCCAACGGTTACCAGATCTAGCCCTCATTCTTCCTCCTTGCTCTCTCCTCTCTCTAGATCTTAGAAAGATAGTGAACCCAAGCAAATGAGGTTTTATAAACCCTAAAATTGGGTATATCCCTGAGGAAACAACCCCCAGCTGTTGGATCTCTAAACAAGGAAACGAACGGCTTCGATTTAGCCCGAAAATCCAAAACCTAGGCCAAACACGGGTTGCGACACGGCCGTGTCCAAGGCTGTGTTTCTCATTTACCATGAAAACCGTCGCATCCCAAAAAGAACATGGTACTTGACACGACCGTGTCACTCAGTACACGCCCATGTAGTTGGGTGTGTTCCTCCAACGACACAGGTCTAAAACAACCAGAGCACGACACGGCCATGTGACACGCCTGTGTCACATGCCGTGTACTAGACACGCCCTGGGACACGCCCGTGTCCCAGGCTGTGTAGCTGGCTTATTATAACTCGCCAGATGTCCAGAGGAGGACAAGGGTATTCGAAACGCCCGTGTCGAATTTCACACACCCGTGTCGGAGTCGAACGCGCCTGGGCTCAGGCCGTGCGCCCTCACTCAACGATCGTTGAGTGGAAAGCTTTGAGTTACAGACATGCCCTGGGACACACCCGTGTCCCAGGCTGTGTTCACCCCCCCCCCCGGACAACCGTTGACCCAAAAAAAACATCGACCATGCGACCAACACCGAACCCTTGCACGATACGCCCATGTCCTAGGCCGTGTCACCTCTACGAAATCCTAGATTTGGCTCAAAACGCCACCCGTCGCCCTTTTGAGTGTTGGGGCGTTACAATATTAAGGAGTTTGTTGGAACCATGTTTCAGATATGCTGAAATGTACTCAGTTAAAGACAAGCAACAAAACAGCTGCATAGACCTTTAGAAGTTTTTTTTCTCATTTTTTTGAACCATTATTGCTCTTTTTAAGAACTCATTTTAAACTTGCTTTATATTTTTATGTGAATAGTATCCTCACCCAAATAGGGGGAGATTATTGGAATCCTAGTTCTGATTTGGGTAAGGATCACTATTAGTAATATTAGATTGATCCAAAATCTATAGTCACGGGTCATAGGATTATTTCCAGGTCTGCTCATTCAGAAAAATTCAAGAGAAGTTCTGATTTGATGTTCAGAAAATTGTTGGAAGGAAATCTCTGAACTCAGTTCAAAGATCTCTGAGCGGAGATCAATGATCTCTGAGCTCAGCTCAAAGAAAACTATAAAACTCAGATGCAGTTCAAAATCTCTGAACTCAGCTCAATGATCTCCGAGCTGAGTTCAATGATCTCTGAACCCAGTTTGAAGAAAGCTTTTAAATTGAGATCAATGATTCCTGTGCCATTTTTCAGACAGATTTATTTATAGCTGGCAGATTTAATTAAGGCTTAACTGCAGGCATTTATAGCTCTCAGATTTAAGGCTATATATTCTTATCAAATATAGCCGTTTGAGTGACAGTATTAAATATTGCTTATTACAGAGATTAAATGCCAATTGATTTCTCAAGGCAGATTCCATTCTTGGGAATTGATTCAGCCATTCCAATATAGAAAGAATTCAAATGTTTTGAATTTTTCAGGCATTAAATATACAGATATTATATCTTACAGAAAACAAGAAGAGTAATACAGCACTCGATAGAATATAAGAGATAGAGAGAGAAAATTCAAGAATCCTTTTTCTCTCACAAGAAGAAGAACTCATCTATAAGTTTTCTAACAGAAAATCAACTTCATCTTCTTCATCTGCTCCAGGCTTTCAAGAGACAATCAATCAATATCAGTCTAAAAGCTTTTTGGAGAGCAACATCAACTTGAAGGTCTACACCTTGAAGCAAAGCTTCCATTTCCTGATCATCTACAAAATCTCAGGGGGAGCTTTGACATCATCAACAATCCACTAGTCTTCTCTCAGATCATTTATAGAGAAGACAACATCGTTTCTTTTCCCTTTCCTGTGTATAGGGTTATTACTCCATTCAAAAGTGAACTCTTGGTGATAGGGAACCTGATCAAAAACCTATTGGGTTTTAGGCACCTGAACAAAAGCCTAAAGGGTTTTTAGATCTACCTAAAAGAGATTTTATGGTCGCAGGGCACCTGATCCAAAACCTGTTGTGGATTCCTACCGGGGTGGTAGAAGAGTGGATGTACCCAGTTTTGGGGAACCACTATAATCCTTGTGTCACCTTGATTGCTTGCTTTTTCTTCTTTATCTTTGTGCTGTGAATTTTTATATTAACTTTAGTTTAGAAGAAAGTTAAGATCTATCCCCTATCTTTCATCAGGAAATCTTGCAGATGGCCCCGTTTGAGGCCTTGTAAGGGAGACGTTGTAGAACTCCCTTGTTTTGGGCCGAAGTTGGTGAAGGACCGTTGTTGGGTCAAAAAGCTTTGGAATAGATGAATACTTCTTTGACGCATATTCAAGAGAAGGTTCGGATAGCTCATGAGAAATATGAGAAAAATGTCAATCAGCGAAAGACTGATTTGGAATTTGCAGTTGGGGACATTGTTTTTCTGAAAATTTCCCCCATGTATGGTGTTAAGAGGTTTGGAAAGAACCATGAGTTGGACGCTAGGTATGAGGGAACTTTTGAGATTGTTGAGCGTATTGGAGTGTCAGGTTACAGGCTAGATTTGCCCGCAAAATTTATTGGTGTGCACGATGTGTTTCACCTGAGCCAATTATGGAAGTGTGTTCTTAGCGACCGATAAGTTCTTGTTTTTGTGCCCCAGTTAGAGCATAAACTTTCTTACATGTAGGTGTCTGTTCTCATTTTGGATACTCAAGATTTGGTGTTGCGACGGAAGACAATACCCATGGTCAAAGTTTTGTGGCAAAACAAAGACGTGGAGAGCGCGACTTAGGAGTTGGAGTCAGCTATGAAGGAGGCGCATCCTCATCTATTCTCCTAATTTATAATTGGTATGTTTTTTTGTTAATTAACCTTCAGTTACCTTTCATTCTGTTTTGGATTTGATTTTTTAATGTCAAGTTTCGGGACAAAACTTTTTTTAGGGAGGGTGGTTGTAACGCCCATGATTTTTCGATGTTTATCTTAATTTCATTAGTGGTGTATTTATGACGTCCTTGTGTTACGATTAAAGCATTGTTAATGGGTGCCATTGTTGGAGCGTGGTTTTGCTTAGTAGGTTTCTCAGTGTGCTTGGTCTTTAGCACGGTTGTGAAATTTCCCTCACGAGTCGGGTCTGTTTTGGTGACTCGGTGGAGCCTTGTATAGGGATGTGGATGTTTTATCTATGGGAGGTGTTTACCCGAGTTTAGTTTGTTAGATCTCGATTTCGAATTTGCCATTGGATTCTTAGCATTTGTATTTAGCTACGGTGTGATTTTCGTCGAATTTCAAGTTGGTTTGAGTTTCGGGTCGTTTGGACGTTTATTTAATAATTAAAATTTTATTATATATATATATAAGTATAAATAGAATCGATGTGATGGAACCCTATTCTTGTGTCACCTTGATTGCTTGCTTTTTCTTCTTTATCTTTGTGCTGTGAATTTTTATATTAACTTTAGTTTAGAAGAAAGTTAAGATCTATCCCCTATCTTTCATCAGGAAATCTTGCAGATGGCCCCGTTTGAGGCCTTGTAAGGGAGACGTTGTAGAACTCCCTTGTTTTGGGCCGAAGTTGGTGAAGGACCGTTGTTGGGTCCAAAAGCTTTGGAATAGATGAATACTTCTTTGACGCATATTCAAGAGATGGTTCGGATAGCTCATGAGAAATATGAGAAAAATGTCAATCAGCGAAAGACTAATTTGGAATTTGCAGTTGGGGACATTGTTTTTCTTAAAATTTCCCCCATGTATGGTGTTAAGAGGTTTGGAAAGAACCATGAGTTGGACGCTAGGTATGAGGGAACTTTTGAGATTGTTGAGCGCATTGGAGTGTCAGGCTACAGGCTAGATTTGCCCGCAAAATTTATTGGTGTGCACGATGTGTTTCACCTGAGCCAATTACGGAAGTGTGTTCTTAGCGACCGATAAGTTCTTGATTTTGTGCCCCAGTTAGAGCATAAACTTTCTTACGTGTAGGTGTCTGTTCTCATTTTGGATACTCAAGATTTGGTGTTGCGACGGAAGACAATACCCATGGTCAAAGTTTTGTGGCAAAACAAAGACGTGGAGAGCGCGACTTGGGAGTTGGACTCAGCTATGAAGGAGGCGCATCCTCATCTATTCACCTAATTTATAATTGGTATGTTTTTTGTTAATTAACCTTCAGTTACCTTTCATTCTGTTTTGGATTTGATTTTTTAATGTCAAGTTTCGGGACAAAACTTTTTTTAGGGAGGGTGGTTGTAACGCCCATGATTTTTCGATGTTTATCTTAATTTCATTAATGGTTTATTTATGATGTCCTTGTGTTACGATTAAAGCATTGTTAATGGGTGCCATTGTTGGAGCGTGGTTTTGCTTAGTAGGTTTCTCAGTGTGCTTGGTCTTTAGCACGGTTGTGAAATTTCCCTCGCGAGTCGGGTCTGTTTTGGTGACTCGGTGGAACCTTGTATAGGGATGTGGATGTTTTATCATTGGGAGGTGTTTACCCGAGTTTAGTTTGTTAGATGTCGATTTCGAATTTGGCATTGGATTCTTAGCATTTGTATTTAGCTACGGTGTGATTTTCGTCGAATTTCAAGTTGGTTTGAGTTTCGTGTCGTTTGGATGTTTATTTAATAATTATTATTTTATTATATATATATAAGTATAAATAGAATCGATGTGATGGAACCCTATTCACCTTCTTCCCCGTCGTCCGTCCGTTTTGCGAAAGAGAAGAATCGACGGTGTCACCGCGTGCCTTCAGCTACCGATAGGGATCGTTTCGGTGGTCAGTTTCATCAGAGGAGTAGAGATTCAGAAAGCTCTCGCCTAGATATACACGTGTGTGGTAAGTATTTCCCATTTCTTGGATTTTTAGGCAGTAGAGTTTGGGGTTTTGACCTCTTTTCCCCCCGAAAAGTTTCAGGAAACGTTGTCTAGGACTTCTTTAGCTGAGCCTTGTCATGGAGCGCTTGGAGGAGTCGGATTTTGGGAGTTTTGAGGCAAGTGGTGATCTTACCCTTGCTTTGCTATTTTCTTTCATGTCTTACCTCTTCTTTCCCTCCTTAGTATGTAGGAGTAGTGTAGAGAGTGGATTTGAGAAATCCATAGGATAGTTAGAACTTTTCGGCCAGGAATCCGTCGAGTATGGTATATAACTTAAGGAAATTTCATCGCGTATAGGTGTAGTAGACTATCAGGAAATCATCGAATATGAGGAATTAGATCGAGTGAAATTCATTGAGTAATAGTGTTTTCGTCGAGTGAATTTGTCGAGTAAAGTTAGATTTCACCGAGTCAATTCGTTAAGCATCCAGGCGTCGAGTTTGTTGAGTATCGGTACTTTTAGCATTGACTGAAGGTTAATTCGTCGAGTATTCTCGATGAATTAGTCGAGTAGGACAGGATTAGAAGGCATTGAGTGGTTTGGAGATTAAGTACAATTCGTCGAGCATATACGCTGAATCGAGTCCGATTCGTTGAGTATCTCCAAGTGTAGTTTTGTTTCCAAGTCCAATTCTTCGAGTATCCCGTGGTTTTGTCGGGTATATACGACGAATTTGGCTCGACGTTGGGAATTTTTTTCCGATTTTTGTCTGATTCGTCGAGTATGGGCCATAGGGTGAAGTTTTGGGTTTTTCTCTCCTCTTTGTCGTTGGAGTATCTGGAGTTGGGACTTAGGTGTCGTGGGTCGAACATGCTTTGCGGCAAGATAGATAGTGGATAAAGGACCGCAAATTGGACGCCATTTCGTGAATCATTACATTTGGTGGGTTTTTGTCACTTCAAATAGACTGTTGGGTTGTGTTGGACAGGTGTCCTCCACCGTAGGGCCTTTTGAGATGTTTGGTCAGTTAGTTTGTGTTGGACATTGTGTCCATCGACTGAGGTCAGTTTGTTTTTACCAGTGCTAATGATTCACGTGCTAGAGTTGTTCCGTTTCTTTTCTTCTTATTGTGTAGGCATATTTTGGATGTTTGCTTCTGCAGTTTTAAGCAAAGCTTGGTATCTTTTTACACTTGGTGCACCTTTTTTACACTACTATTAATTGTTATACTTTACTTGCTTCAATTTGACAAATTTGCTAAGGTGGTCATCCATTCTTATAGTTGGATTTGGTAAACCCCTTTCTGTTTTATCTTTGTTTATTATCTAATGATTTCTTTTGCCACTTGTATTTGCTTGTTGAGGTTTTCTTTCTTTGAATGTCTCAGGTTCTGGGCAGTAGCCGGTTAAACGGCTAGGTTTGGTGGTTGCTAATGGTTTGTAGTTGTTGTAGTGGTTTCCCTCACCGTCGTGAGGTAGTTTTATTGTTTCCCTTTTTAGTTCAAACAATCATACTTTCAGTGGGTTCATGTCAGGTTGTTGATGCCCACTGGTGGTTTTCTTGTGAAATATTAAGTATTTACTAACTGCTAAGTTTACCTCTTTATGGTAGGTGGTACTTGCTCTCTGGGAAGGTTTTATGCTAGGTTGTATGTTAGATTTTTTTAAATATAAAAGTATCTTTTTTACTATCTCATGCACATGCCACCTTTTAAAAGCTAAAGTCACTATATCTTATTGAACGTACAAACTATTTTCTATGCTTATACTAAATCTAGAGTCATGCAAAACATGAGTTATCCTATACAAATGTTTATGCTAATGTAGGATGTTAACCATTGTAAACAAACTATTTTTTGCAACGTATAATTATATCTTTACTTATGGACTAGTTGATCCA
Source organism: Platanthera zijinensis (assembly GCA_039513925.1). Taxonomy (NCBI): domain Eukaryota; kingdom Viridiplantae; phylum Streptophyta; class Magnoliopsida; order Asparagales; family Orchidaceae; genus Platanthera; species Platanthera zijinensis. The sequence goes on along the minus strand of CM077082.1, from coordinate 165,684,711 downwards.
CTGAGCCGAGGGATACAACTATCCAAATAAACTTAAACTGGATTTTCTTCACAATAACTCGTGAATTTCATATAAAATGTAGAATTGGAGTCTTGGCTGAGCATCTACAGTTATCCACTACATGGCGTGGCATCACAGCGCGTGCTTTCTCTTACTTTGATATGTCGTTTAAATATAGAGAAACTGCGGGTTGTGACACATGTCCCCAGGACCTGAGCAGGCAGTGCTCAATCATGGCACTCCTGGACAACAGCGGGGCTCTCGTGGCTTACAGCTTCTCATGCTACACACCTTGTCTCGCAGACACAGGCTGCATAACAACAAAAGATATCTGGAAGCTATTGACAACGATAGTCACTATCTCCTGATGTTAGCGACAGAACTTTCTTCTGTCTCCAGACTCAGCCACATTTGCAACATTTTTCCAGTTAAAACTCTGCAGCATCCTATAGCTCCAAAAAACTAGTGTTTCACAGCAATAATAGCTCACCAAGAGCTATCGCCAGTGATACTCGCAGTCGCCCGGCGATACCCAACAGTTATGCAAACTGTGGTATTTTCTGGGTATTTTTCTAGAGCATAACTTTAGTACTTCCTACTACTCTCATTTCACAGGAATAACCCAAAGATCCCCTAAACAACTCGTTTATACTCGGAGTCTTCGCTGACACGCAAAATAAAATATCGCCAATCCAGACAAACCCGTCAAGATGGGCTTCACACTACATGCCTATTCCGTACTACGATTTTTGGATTGTATTTGCAAAACCACCTGGGGATATCACGTATTAACCCATCAGAATTCTGTCGATTCTCCACCTTTTGTTGAGGGATTCCATACATATGCAAAAAGAGGACTTCACTTATCCAAAAAGGAAGATCGTTACCCTCAGAATTCATTTCGGAGACATTAGTAAGCTTTCTATCTGGCTGGAAAGGAGCGCCTCACTTTCCTCTTCATGGATCTTGCCTTAGTTTTCGATTCTGACCACATGATCTCTTTCACTTAGATAGCAAATCTTCATCCTTCAGCCTTCATCTTCCTTTCTTACAAGAACATGATGAGAAGGATGAGAGAGAGCTATAGAAGTTAAATGAATCTTCACTCCACCTCTTTTTTGTTTAAGCAGCCACGGGAATAAACCCAGCAACACGATCCTCTCATCAATAGAAAGCCAAGGACACAATTTCAGCTGACAAGTCAAAGTTAACGCTATCGCATAGCGATATCAACTATCTCTTGGGCGATATCGTCGGTAGCCGCTTTGAACCCAATCAACCACTGCTCTTCGGTCGCCGTCTAACCATTCGACACGTGTCCAACCATACGTGGCAGTATCGCCCGACGATACCCACTAACGCTATAAGACCCCATTTTTTTCTTTTTAAACCACGGGGTCATAGACCCAAAACTGCTGCTTTGTGGTGACACCATCACGCCCGGGAAGGTCGTCACTACAAAACGCCGATTTTGCCGGTCATATCGATCACTGAATAGTAGAAAAAGTACGAGAGTATATTAAATTAGAACTCTAACACATGTCCACAATAATCACATATATAGTAACAATTCTCCATAAATGGAGAGTCCACAACAATAATAATAATAAAAGTACTGGAAATAAGACTCATGCCCGATATATTAACGTCCTCACTACAATTCACTCATCGCGGAAGCAAATCTATGAGAACAACTAGAAAATGGGACTCACTGTCCCAGTTATCTTAACTCAAGTGCTACACTGTCGCATCTCTATACATGCTGACCTCTTGGGCTGCACCTCCAAGCTGGGCTCCACGATCCCCTAAAATGATTTGGTCCGAAAACCGTTAATCTAAAAGACTAAGTCCAATCATCTGCCTCCCTCCCCCATGGCTCCTAGGCATCGAGCGGGGAGAAGGAATGGAAAGGTAATTAAGGTGGAGAATAACAAAGGTAGCAGGAGGCGGAGGAACTAATCTACCAATTCCATGAAAATATGTACCAGTAACAAAAGTACGTAAGACAAATTATGAAATATGTAACCTTAGCTTATACGAATGCCCATACAAACAAATAAGCTAAGGGGTCTTCTGCAAGGCTCCTATCAAATAAAAAGTCTCATATCAATTTATACAATGGGGTATCGGTTTTCAAGAAATCAATATATATATCCATAGAAAAATAACCATATCTTATAAGCACGCTCACGCAAGCTTATAAACTAAGGGGCCGCTTTGCAGGGCCTATTGTATAAAGAGTCTCATACCAATTTATACAATAGGTTTCAAGGGTTATATGCAATAGTTAAGCTATGTCTAAGAAGTATGCAATGGTATGATCATACAAGTGCAACACACCCACCCTACTCTGTGCACACAGACCTTTAGTTCCCCCGTTCTGGAGCCTAACCTCCCAGGATACCTCCGTAGTGGCAAACAAAAGTGGTGGGTTGGGCCTCGCCCACTTATAAAATAGTAATTACACTACCAGTCAGACCTATCGTATGCCTCGACACTGGTGCACTAAGCAGAGCTCCTGCGTACTCTTTGCCGGCTAGTCCTGTAACGTCCCAATTCGCGCTAGGCCCCTCGCACGAGTTCTGAGTCAAGAGACTTGACTCAGGCTCGGGGTGCACTTGCAAAAGGTGTCAAGTACGTTGAATGGAGTATAGGGTTGAGTGATATCCAACGGATCGAAAGGAAATGGCCTAAGGGAAATTCGTCGGGTATCATTGTTGATACCCGTCGAATTCGTCGAGAATGCCCGGCGATTCTAATCGATCGTCGAGAATGCCCGGTGATACCCACCGATCATCGAGTATCGCTGATTGATACTCAACGCACTCAACGCCAGGATTTCCGATCAGTTGGCTATGTGAAATTCGCCGGGTATCATTGTTGATACCCGACGAATTCGTCGAGAATGCCCGGTGATTCTCACCGATCGTCGAGAATGCCCGGTGATACCCACTGATCGTCGAGTATCGCTGACTGATACTCAACGTACTCAATGCTAGGATTTCTGATAAGTTGGCTAAGTGAAATTCGCCGGGTATCATTGATGATACCCGACGAATTCATCGAGAATGCCCGACGATTCTCACCGATCGTCGAGAATGACAGTTGATTCCTGTCGAATTTGACTTGTGCATTTTCTTCGCCAGGCAGATTCGCCGGCTTGTACAAGCGGACCGAACCGGACTTCGGGACTCGTGCTGGATGATTCCTTGGACCGGTCATTTCAAGTAAGACCTAATTTGGGCGGTCCAATCAGAGGGTGACACGTGGCAGAAGGGATTTAACCTAATACATTGGTTTATAAGGGAAGATAAAGCCGAACCCTAACCATTTTTGCCGATCAACCTTGCCGTCATCGCGGACCTCGCGAAACCAAAAGAGTTGAGGGAAGCCGTCGGAGCTCCTGGAGGCGGCCTTTTCTCTCTCTCTCTCTCTCCTTCCTTTGCCGTGAAGAACAACATCAACTGATGCCGCAGAGGAGGATTACTAGATCCATGGCCGGAAATGGTGGTACCGCTGGAAATGAGGTGAGCTTCCACCCCTCTCCCTTGGTGCTAGATTCGTAGTTATATTCTAGGAGAGATATCGACTCCATAGAGTCTTGATGGTGAGGAGATGATTTCCTAGGGAAAGCCATGCCTAGATTTATTAATCTAGGTTTAGGTGTCTTCATCCTCCTCATCATTCAAGTTAAGATGAGAGAGGGATTCGTGGAGAAATATGGCTTCATGAGGGTGAATAAGGGTGGACGAATTTCTGGAGGAGTTTTTGGGAGATCGATGCAAGGAGGAAGATGAACGGATGTCGTTCATCTCACCTTAAGATGCGTGCAGAAATCTAATTTCTGCACGCAGCGATCTTTGTGGCCAGTTTTGGAGGGGTTCTGGTCAAATCAGGGTTTTTGACTCAACATGAAAGTCGTATCCCTCAAAATTATCTTTCCAATGAGTGGTTGCACGTTACTAGGCGATACCTATAACCACGGGAAAGTCAGTTTGAATCTGCTGTGATTGGGGGAAATTCCACCCAGGAAATCTGTATCCTGTACGCAGCAGGCATCGAGTGAATTTCTGGTGTGATGCGATCAAATCTGGGCTTTCGACTAAACACGAAAGTTGTATCCCTTGAAATTATCTTTCCAATGAGTGGTTACATGCACTCGTCGTATTTCTGTAGCCACGGGAATCCTTGGTCGAAGTTGCTGCCCGGATTAAGGCTGCACCTAAATTCTGGGTTGTGTAATGTGGAATTTGATTCGGTGGAATTTAATGTTGCGATACAACTCGAGGTTTGGGTGAACTCTTTTGACATAATCATCATAGTGATATGATAAGTTGATGCTATAAATCTGAATTCGTATAACGACTTGTGGACAAGCTTAATTTAAGGAAAGAGCCTGATATAAATTGGTAGATGTATATTGATGCTCATTATCTATATCATGTTGAATTCATTTGGAAGGGCGTATAAATGATTTAACTATGGCCATGATTTATGTTGAATGGATAGAAGGGAATTAGTAATCCAATGCTTAGAGTGTCGTCTCCCTACGGGTAGCATTGTGGAAGTTAACAAGTGCGGTGTTGACCGTCACTAGTTGGAATGAGGTTGAGATGAGTAAAGTGGGAAGGTTGGGCTTGGTCCTCGATGTTCACGTCCCGAGGCTCCTTACTTATTTGATGGATGGTTGGGCTTGGTGCTCGGTGTTCACATCCTGAGGCTCCTTCCATACCACGATATTGTGGAATTGCATGTGGTGTGAGTCGACACGCGGTGTCATAATCCCAGGTTAAGGATAGTGTGGCAGGTTGACGGGCTCGCCAATCGTCACACCGATGGGAGTTGACAGTTAGACCTTGGGCGGTTGGGCTTGGTCCTTGGTGTTCACGTCCCGAGGCTCCTTCCGTGCCAAGTGAACGGTTGGGCTTGGTCCTCGTGCTCATTTCCGGGGCTCCTTCCGTGTCATACCTTAGGTCAGTTTCGGGCTACGATCTTGGTGCACATTTACCTAAGAGAACCCGCAGAACCGTAGTACGCATGTGAGCTCCGTTGTTGTGTTCTTAGCATTGAGGTGTACGGAGGCCTAGGCCAGGTAGTGTGGAGACTAGCCTAGTAGTCGAGATGCCCACTCTACTATCACTGTTTGGCCATGACGGATGACGCCTGAGAGGTTAGCTACCTGCTCAAATAGTGGGAACTATAAGTCTGTATCGACATAGCGGTTGCATGTGCTTGATCATGGGTGTGTCATTGCATTGCATACATAGCATTGCACTTCATTACATACACAATACCCTCATCGTATATGTTTTTATGGGCCCTCCTATACGATGAGTTACTTACTGCTGAACGACCCTCAACGTATACGCTTGTATGGGCATCCATATAAGTTGAGTTACTTACTGTTATAACATGATACTCTTTTACTGATGTAGATTAAGAGGATGTTTATTTATACACTACTTATATTGCTACCTATGACTTGTATACTTACTTCTCCTGCTTGTACTACTATTTTATATATTGTACCTGTTCCTTTCTTCGCCCGGTGCCGAGGAGTCGTCGGGGGAGCGGATGTGAAGCCACATAGTCTTTATGACTAACGGTTGCTACGTCTTCCTTTTTAGGAGGAAACCCCGCAGGTGGAGCAGCAGGCTATGCAGCTGGACAGCCAGGCCAGGACGACAGGGCCTGAGGGGACGGTACCGTCGCTACCGTCGTTTACAGATATGAGTGTGAGAGATTTTGTTGTAGCCCTTCGGGGCAATTCTATTTACGTACTCTGATTATATAGAAGCTTGTTTAGCCTCTCTTTTGCTGTACTTATGGACTCATGCTTAGTGTGGATTGACTTCTTTATATTATTATAGTTGGCTTGGCATTTACGTGTTGATATTGGTTGTAGCCGGCAGGATAGACGTCTTGTGGTACAGGCTGACCTGAGTGTTAGTGTTACTGCAAGGCGGCTATTCTGGGCATAAGTCCCCTCTCGTGTCGTGTTTTGTGTTCTGGGAGGGGGGTCTTACAAATGGTATCAGGTTGCTATGATCCTCCAAGGAGAAAGTCACTTAACAATTGTGCCACCCCCGTTTGATTCGTCAGTTTGGGGACAAACTGACTTAGCGGAAGCAGTGGTGTGCCCATATGTAATTCACACTAAGTTTGTCCATCTTTAACCTTAGATTAGCCAACCTAACCTTAGGTTTGTACATTATGTGTAGATCCTAGTGCATGCTGAGCCAGTGAGGGGACCCACCCCCCCCCCCACCCCGCCCCGTCCGTACCTACACAATTCCAACAATCAGAGATGGGGCAGACGCTCACAGCTATTTTGGACGCCTTTAGGTCTCAATCTCAACAGGCACCTGTACAACATCAGGGTCCGGGATCTAGTTGGTTAAGCATTTTCCGAGCTCTCTCCCCTCCCCCTTATATTAGGACAGAGTCAGCGGTGTGTACGGAAGAGTGGCTCGACACTATACAAGAATTGTTGGCAGGAATAAGATGTCCAAACAACATGGCGGTGACCCTTGTCATGACACTCTTAGAACTTCATGCCAAAAGGTGGTGGAAGTCCCTCATGGGCTCCACTTTTCGTGGAAGAGTGTACACAGATATTAGTTGGAGCAAATTCTCTGAAGCCTTTTTAGAGCATTTCATCCCCTCGGCCGCTCGGGATGGTCTTGAAGAGAGATTTTTGCAACTAAAGCCAGGGTCCATATCGGTGATAGAGTACCAACGGGAGTTTTAGCACTTGGCTAGATTCGCTGACTCCTATGAGTTGGATGATAGAGGGTACGCCAAACGATTCTACAAAGGCTTGCGAGATCCCCTAAGGCAAGCCCTTTTGTTTATAGCGGACTCTAGTCTGGCGGAGATTATCGATATGGTGAAGAGATTGGAAGCGGACCACTTGGGAAGTGGTAAGAGGCCAGCGGAAGGCGTGATGGAAGTCGGCCCCAGCAACAGAAGGAGATTTGACAATAGAAGAGGAAGAGGATATCGGAGAGGTGGCAGGCGTTTCCCCCAGAACTTTAGAGAGGAACGCCCGGTGCCGCAACTGCCAGCTTTACCTCCACCTCAACAATTTCAGCAACACGGCGGAAGGCAGGAACGAGTGTGCTTTGAATGCAACCAACCAGGCCACATTCAACGCTACTGCCCGCAACTATTTGGAGATGCGCCTTTTTGTTTCCCTCCAACAGCCCCGCGGAGAGGGTATGTGCGTGGTCGAGGACGAGGACCACGAGGAAGAAACCCCGGACCCGCTCGGGATCAGATGTATGCCTTGGATATGACTCAAGAGCGGAATCCTCAATAGATGATTGCAGGTACGATTTGAATTAGCCATTTTGCTTCCATTAATATCCTCTAGTGGCTTAAGATATACTAGACGTCTAGCTTGAGTATTATTAAATGACACTTAGGCACCGTGATGGCCGGCGGGAAACCGGCTTATTCGTTTTTTGACACCGGTGCCTCACATTCTTTCGTGTCTAAAGACTTCATCAAGGATATACACGGAGTATAATATTTCACTGGTATTGCTCGAAGAGTACGCCTCCCAGACGGATCTGAGATGACGGTAACCGCGAAGTGTGAGTTGGAGATAACCATTTGGGGAAAGACCTTTGATACCCCGCCACAATTTTGAGAATACCAGAATTCGACCTCATTCTGGGCATGGCATGGCTGGATTGGCACCATGCAAGAATCGACTGTGCGGAGAAGCACATCTATTTGATACATGGGGATACCGATGTAGTCTTCCAAGGTATAAATTTCGTACCACGAATATTATTTTCCTCAATCCAGACCTTGAAAGCTCATATGAGAGGGGATGAAGTCTACATGATATGTTTCGAACTAAAGGAGATGAAGGTAGATGTGAAGGATGTAAGGGTAGCACGGGATTTCCCTGAGGTATTTCCTGAGAAATTGCAAGGGTTACCCCCGCATAGAGAAGTAGATTTTAAGATTAAGCTTGTATCAGGAGCTAAGCCTGTCTCCAGGACCCCTTATCGGATGGGCCCAAAAGAACTCGCGGAGTTTAGAGTTCAACTGCAGAAGTTGGTAGAATCAGGGTTTGTTCGCCCCAGCTCATCACCTTGGGGAGCCCCTGTTCTATTCGTTAAGAAGAAAGATGGAACCCTGTGTTTATGTATAGACTATCGGGAACTCAACCGACTGACGGTACGGAACACCTATCCGTTACCTCGGATCAATGAGTTGTTCGACCAACTGGTGGGAGCGCATTGGTTCTCTAAGCTAGATTTACGCTCGGGGTATTACCAATTGAGAATACAAGAGGATGGTATTCAAAAAATGGCTTTCAGCTAAAGGTACGGCTTATATGAGTTCACTGTGATGCCGTTTGGGCTCACAAACGCCCCATCAGCTTTCATGAGCTTGATGAATAAAGTGTTTGAGCCCTATCTAGATGTCTTCGTCATTGTGTTCATTGACGACATCTTAGTCTACTCGAAGACGGAGGAAGAACATGTCGGGCATTTGGCCTTAGTTCTGGAAAAGTTAAAAGAGCACACCCTATTCGCCAAGTTTAGAAGGTGTGAATTCTGGCTTAGGGAAGTGGCTTTTTTGGGTCATGTAATCAGTGGGGCTGGACTAGCTGTGGATCCGGCAAAGGTTCGTGCCGTGAAGGAGTGGTCGCCCTTGAAGTCGGCGGCCGATGTTAGGAGTTTTCTTGGACTTGCCGGATACTACCGCAAGTTCGTAAAAGGATTCTCCAAGATTGCCCTCCCGCTTACTTCATTGACAAAGAAAGGTGTGCCATTTGAGTGGACACTCCAATGTGAAGCGGCATTCCAGGAATTGAAGGATAGACTTACCTCCGCCCCCATCCTTGTCCTTCCGTCTGGGAAGGAAGGATTCCAAGTTTACACGGACACGTCTTATCAGGGGTTGGGAGCGGTGTTAATGCAGCACGAGCATGTAATTGCTTATGCTTCAAGACAATTGAAGAAGCATGAAATCAATTACCTGGTGCATGATTTGGAGCTAGGAGAAGTGGTGTTCGCCTTGAAGGTATGGAGGCATTATCTATACGGCGTCCACTGTGAAATCTTCTCGGATCATAAAAACTTGTAGTACGTCCATACCTAGAAGGAATTGAACTTAAGCCAATGGCGGTGGTTAGAGTTTCTATGCGACTATGAGTTCACCTTAAACTACCACCCCGGAAAAGCGAACTCGGTAGCCGATGCGTTGAGTAGGAAAGTACCCGGCTCGAGCCCAGAGTCTCGGTTGATGAGCATGGAGTTGGCACGGATGATTGAGGAGATGGACATTACCTTAATATTTAAGGCTTCTTCGGCGGAATATACGGAGTACTTGTCCAACATGAGCATAGTTTGTGATATCTGGGACCGGATCCGAGTGGAGCAAGGATTGGATGCGGCTTTGGCCCCGACAATAAAGTTAATCGAAGACGGGACTACCGATGAGTACACACTAAAGTACGGCCTCGTTTACATTCGCAGCCTGCTCTACATTCCCAAAGGTGGCAGAATCCGGGAGGATATCTTGAGAGAAGCACATTGCTCTCAATATTCCGTGCACCCAGGAATTTCAAAGATGTACGCCGGCTTACAGAAGACGATGTGCTGGCTAGGAATGAAGAAGGATGTCCGGTACATTGTCATGCATTGTGAAGCATGCCAAATAGTGAAGGCGGAGTGCAGGAGCCCCGGTGGCCTGTTGCAGTCGTTGCCAATCCCCGAGTGGAAGTTCGAGGATATTTCCATGGACTTTGTACATGGGCTACCTCGCTCCCGCTCAGGAAATGATTCAGAGTGGGTGATCGTTGATCGCCTAACGAAAGTTGCCCGGTTCATTCCTATGAAGAAGGAGGCTCATGTGGATGTCTTAGTACGCCTTTTTGTGGAGAAGTTTGTACGGTATCATGGCATACCTAAGACGGTAGTTTCAGACCGTGATGGTCGTTTTACCTCCAAGGAGTGGAAGGCGGTACAGGCATATTTGGGCTCGCACCTTACCTTCAGCACCGCGTTTCATCCACAGACGGACGGGCAGTCTGAGCAGACCATCCGAACATTGGAGGATCTGTTGAGGTTGTGTGTGATATATAGGGGAGAGCCGTGGGAAAGACTCTTGCCCTTTGTGGAATTCTCCTACAACAACAGTCATCAAGCTAGCATTGGCATGACACCCCATGAAGCCCTATATGGAAGGAGGTGTAGAACCCCCTTGTCTTGGGTGCAAGACGAAGACCCGAAGGCATTGGGAATTAAGTATATTGATGATACTGATGTCGTAGTCAGATTGATACGGGATCGCATGCTTGAGGCTCAAAGTCAGCAGGCGAAGTATTATAACGCAAGGCACCGTATGGTGGAGTTTCAAGTGGGTGATAAAGTGTTCTTGAAAATCCGGCCGATGCATGGAGTGTCACGGGTGCGGGGAGTGATCAAGCTCAGCCCACGGTATGTTTGAACCTATGTCATAGTGGAAAGGATTGGCCCTTCGGCCTATCGGCTTGAGCTACCGCCCGAGCTAGAAAATCTCCACGCTGTGTTCCATGTATCATCGCTTCGGAAGGCGCTGTTGCGGCCTGAAAAATACATCCCCACAACTGATGGTAAGGTGGCGTCTGACAGATCTGTGCGACTGGAGTCGGTATGGATCGTTGATAATGAGATAAGAACCTTGCGCCGCAAAAGTGTGCCTCTGGTAAAAGTGCTATGGTCTAATCATGGGAAGGAAGAATTTACTTGGGAGCCAATGGATTTGATGCAAAGATGCTACCCAGAGCTGTTTCCTTCAGGTAATTTAATTCAAAAGCATATTTATTTTCTGTATGCTTTTCTCCCCATGACCTCAGCCTGATTTCGGGGACGAAATCTTTTATTTTGTTTATAGGATTTGTAACGTCCCAATTCGCGCTAGGCCCCTCGCACGAGTTCTGAGTCAAGAGACTTGACTCGGGCTCGGGGTGCACTGGCAAAAGGTATCAAGTGCGTTGAATGAAGTGTAGGGTTGAGTGATATCCAACGGATCGAAAGGAAATGGCCTAAGGGAAATTCGCCGGGTATCATTGTTGATACCCGACGAATTCGTCGAGAATGCTCGGCGATTCTCACCGATCGTCAAGAATGCCCGGTGATACCCACCGATCGTCGAGTTTCGCTGACTGATACTCAACGCACTCAACGCTAGGATTTTCGATAAGTTGGCTAAGTGAAATTCGTCGGGTATCATTGTTGATACCCGACGAATTCGTCGAGAATGCCCGGCGATTCTCCCCGATCGTCGAGAATGCCCGGTGATACCCAACGATCGTCGAGTATCGCTGACTGATACTCAATGCACTCAATGCCAGGATTTCCGATATGTTGGCTAAGTGAAATTCGCCGGGTATTATTGATGATACCCGACGAATTCATCGAGAATGCCCGGCAATTCTCACTGATCGTCGAGAATGACAGTTGATTCTCATCGAATTTGACTTGTGCGTTTTCTTCGCCAGGCAGATTCGCCGGCTTGTACAGGTAGACCGAACTGGACTTCGAGACTCGTGCTGGATGATTCCTTGGACCGGTCATTTCAAGTAAGACCTAATTTGGGCAGTCCAATCAGAGGGTGATACGTGGCAAAAGGTATTCAACCTAATACATCGGTTTATAAGGGAAGATAAAGCCTAACCCTAACCATTTTTGCCGATCAACCTTGCCATCATTGCGGACCTCGCGAAACCGACAGAGCCGAGGGAAGCCGTCGGAGCTCCTGGAGGCGGCCTTTTCTCTCTCTCTCTCTCCTTCCTTTGTCGTGAAGAACAACAGCAACTGATGCCACGGAGGAGGATGACTAGATCCATGGCCGGAAATGGTGGTACCGCTGGAAGTGAGGTGAGCTTCCTCTCCTCTCCCTTGGTGCTAGATCCGTAGTTATATTCTAGGAGAGATATCGACTCCATAGAGTCTTGATGGTGAGGAGATGATTTTCTAGGGAAAGTCATGCCTAGATTTGTTAATCTAGGTTTAGGTGTCTTTATCCTCCTCATCATTCAAGTGATGATGAGAGAGGGATTCGTGGAGAAATATGGCTTCGTGAGGGTGAATAAGGGTGGACGAATTCCTGGAGGAGTTTTCGGGAGATCGGTGCAAGGAGGAAGATGAACGGATGTTGTTCATCTCACCTTAAGATGCGTGCAGAAATCTGATTTTTGCACGCAACGATCTTCGTGGCCAGTTTCGGAGGGGTTCTTTTCATATCTGGGTTTTCGACTCAACATGAAAGTCGCATCCCTCAAAATTATCTTTCCAACGAGGGGTTGCACGTTTCCAGGTGATACTTGTAGCCACGGGAAAGTCAGTTTGAATCTGCTGCGATTGGGGGAAATTCCACCCAGGAAATCTGTATCCTGTACGCAGCAGGCTTCAAGTGAATTTCTGGTGTGATGCGTTCAAATATGGGCTTTCGACTAAACACGAAAGTTGTAGCCTTGAAATTATCTTTCCAACGAGTGGTTACACGCACTCGTCTGATTTATGTAGCCACGGGAATCCTTGGTCGAAGTTGCTGCCCGGATTAAGGCTGCACCTAAATTCTGGGCTGTGTAATGTGGAATTCGATTCGGTGGAATTTAATGTTGCGATCCAACTCGAGGTTTGGGTGAACTCTTTTGACATAATGATCATAGTGATACGATAAGTTGATACTATAAATATGAATTCGTATAACGACTTGTGGACAAGCTTAATTTAAGGAAAGAGCCTGATATAAATTGGTAGATGTATATTGATGCTCATTATCTATATCATGTTGAATTCATTTGAAAGGGCGTATAAATGATTTAACAATGACCATGATGTATGTTGAATGGATAGAAGGGAATTAGTAATCCAATGCTTAGAGTGTCGTCTCCCTACGGGTAGCATTGTGGAAGTTAACAAGTGCGGTGTTGACCGTCACTAGTTGGAATGAGGTTGAGATGAGTAAAGTTGAACGGTTGGGCTTGGTCCTCGGTGTTCACTTCCCGAGGCTCCTTCCGTATTTGATGGATGGTTGGGCTTGGTCCTCGGTGTTCACGTCCCGAGGCTCCTTCCATGCCACGATTTTGTGGAATTACATGTAGTGTGAGTCGACACGCGGTGTCGTAATCTCGGGTTAAGGATAGTGTGGCAGGTCTACGGGCTCGCCAATCGTCACACCGATGGGAGTTGACAGTTATACCTTGGGCGGTTGGGCTTGGTACTCGGTGTTCACGTCCCGAGGCTCCTTCCATGCCAAGTGAACGGTTGGGCTTGGTCCTCGTGCTCATTTCCGGGGCTCCTTCCGTGTTATACCTTAGGCCAGTTCGGGGCTAGGATCTTGCTGCACATTTACCCAAGAGAACCCGCAGAGTCGTAGTACGCATGTGAGCTCCGCTGTTGTGTTCTTAGCATTGAGACGTACAGAGGCCTTGGCCAGGTAGTGTGGAGACCAACCTAGTAGTGGAGATGCCCGCTCTACTGTCACCATTTGGCAACGACGGATGACGCTTGAGAGGTTAGCTACCTGCTCGAATAGTGGGAACTATAAGTCTGTGTCGACATAGCGGTTGCATGTGCTTGATCATGGGTGTGTCATTGCATTGCATACATATCATTTCACTTCATTATATACACAAGAACCTCATCGTATAAGTTTGTATGGGCACTCCTATACGATGAGTTACTTACTGCTGAACGACCCTAAACTTATATGCTTGTATGGGCATCCATATAAGTTGAGTTACTTACTGTTATAACATGATACTCTTTTACTACTGTAGATTAAGAGGTTGTTCATTTATACACTACTTATATTGCTACTTATGACTTGTATACTTACTTCACCTGCTTGTACTACTTTTTTATATATTGTACCTATTCCTTTCTCTGCCCGGTGCCGAGGAGTCGCCAGGGGAGCAGATGTGAAGCCACTTAGTCTTTATGACTAACGGTTGCTATGTCTTCCATTTTAGGAGGAAACCCCGCAGGTGGAGCAGCAAGCTATGCAGCTGGACAGCCAGGCCAGGACGACAGGGCCTAAGGGGACGGTACCATCGCTACCGTCGGTTACAGATGTGAGTGAGAGAGATTTTGTTGTAGCACTTCCGGGCAATTCTATTTATGTACTATGATTATGTAGAAGCTTGTTTAGCTTCTCTTTTGCTGTACTTATGGACTCATGCTTAGTGTGGATTGACTTCTTTATATTATTATGGTTGGCTTGGCATTTACGTGTTGATATTGGTTGTAGCCGGCAGGATAGGCATCTTGTGGTACAGGCTGACATGAGTGTTAGTGTTACCGCAGGGCGGCTGTTCTGGGCATAAGACCCCTCTCGTGTCGTGTTTTGTGTTCTGGGAGGGGGTCTTACAAGTCCACCGGACTTAATTTGGCAAAGTGCTAAACCACACCTGTCGAGTCAACGTATTGGCATCGGTGCAACAATCCTCCAACACCAAAGACTCACCACCTTATAATTTATGCACATACATTCTTGATGTATCAACCACCGAGCCAAAGCTCCCCGGACTAACCCGTCTATCACAACCAACAATCATGGCAAAGCACCCTAGACTATCTCGCCCGTCACAATTATCTACCGAGCCTTCGGCTTGCCCGGCTATCCTGCAAATTTCCACAACCACCGAGCCTACCGCCCGAACATCCTCGTCAACCTAACTTCCCGAGAGACCGGGGTCTGTGAAAGTGAACCCCTAGATATACTAGTTTCTCTTGAAGTTTATTTTTCCTACAGTTTTGGTTAGCCCGGGACTGCCCTCGGTATACCCCTTGAAGGGCTCTCAAAGGGCACTAGAAAATATGATGGTAGCTGAAGCCCATCATTCCCTTTGGCAAGGCACTTATTGTTGTTGGTTATTACCAAAATCCCGATCCCTTTTAATATTATACTGGAACTAACCATAATGTATTTTGACTCTTCCTCTCCATAGGAATAACAATCTTTCATCGATTTCGTGCACCACCTAACGCCAGCCAACCCAACATTCTACTCATCCCAACTTCCAATGATGAACTCAATTTCATTTTACCCAAACCAGCAAACTATTAATCCCAACCCATATGCCCAATTCAAATGCTATCACATTTTCTGTTGTTTTACTATATGTAGACCAACCTATACTATATGTTGTACATGATAGGTGGTAGTCAAAATTTTCATCCACAAGCCTTAAGATATTTAATGGGGTCTATCTTGACATGATTATCTTAAATCCAGAAACTTATAATTTTCCTAATTAATTTGGTATTTAATTAATTTTCCCAAAGTTAGGCCATGAGTAATTTGAACATGAAGTATAATATTTTCTCGAGTAATGGCTACCCAAAAATTATGAATACTAGATAACAGAGGAATGATAGTAAATACCAAATTTCATGATTTTCCATAACTGATTTGGCCTTTCATTAATTAATCCAATAATAAGCCATTAATTGTGTGTAAAGAAGAAAGTACTAAAGTTATTCATCAGAAAAATGTAGAAAAATTACTGAATCTCAAGGATGACCAGAAAAGGCCTTTGACCAAAAATCATATTTTACCAAGCTTACTAAGTACCAAAATAAATTCAATTACTTTAACTTAGAAAACAACACCTTCGGAAACAACTCCTATAGATAGACTTCCAAAATTTCCATAAAAATTTTCAAAGCTTTAAATTGTCATTAAAGGTTTTCTTACTAAAATTTATAAGTATCCATTGAGTGGTTTGTTCATAAGAAACTTCTAAGTAGAGGGTGCAAATTGATGGGTTGTGAATTAAGTACCCCATTTAATGATCTAAAATTCATATTAAAAATTTCTAGGGCTTGTTATAGTCTTAAAATATTGCATGACTAAATATCATCCAAACCCAAGGTTAGGAAGTCACATAATAAAATTCTTCAAGACAACTCATGATAGTGCACTTTCCAAAGAAACCCACTTGTAAACTCGTCCAAACAATTTGTAGTATATTTCAGTGATTAATATGATTATGAAAATGACCTCTACCAAAATGTCATGCAGGTCAAAAGTCATATGAGCCAGTAGTCTTTCCCCAAGGTGTATAGACCTAAAACTTACCTAGTGATTTAAGTGGGGTGCATGTGTCCAAATCCCACCATATCTCTCCCTAGGGCTTTTCACCACCCTAGGATCACAAGGACTAAACACCAAGTCCATACAAGGGCATATCACCCCATGCCCTTCACAAACCCCAAAGTCCAACCATAGGGTTTGAACATGGGTCCTAGGGGAAATCTACCCCAATCCACCCATAATTCCGTATAAGGGTGTCTAGTATCATAACAAACTAATGGTCCAAGTTTCAGCCCCTGTTGAGGTTATTTTGCCACATAAACACACAAGGAACACTTTGACCTAAATACCTCACTTTTGGCCAAGGCTAGGGTTTACATATATCCAACCAAAATCATTTCCAAATGAGATTAAATTTTATACAGAGCCTTATGCTGATCCCAAGGACTACTCCCCAAAATTAAGGAGGGTTTGGAGGTCATTAGGGTTATTAAATTACCCTAGGATTATTAAATAATTTCAAAAACTATATAAAAAGTATCTCCAAAAATTTCCATTTTTAGACAAGACTTAGGTATAGGTATGATTGACTCCCTGTCCAAATTTCAGATCATTTGGACATGTGGTGAAGTGGTGGCACACATTTAAATCTTTGACTAGCCCTAGGTATAGACCCCACCAAATTAAGTGCTGAAGTCTAACCTGAACTCCAAATTGACTCAAATCAATTTTATAATAAACTAGACACCCAAGCCTACAGACTTCATGTTGACAACTTTCTCTATATGAGCCTTTAAGTATTTTTAATAAATAAAAACCTTAATAGTATTTTCTATGACAGAATCAATGAAATGAAATTAATTAAATTCCTAAGATCTAAATCAACGGCGCACGAATCTTGGCGTAGAAATGGACGGCATTTGGTTATCGTTCCCAGCACGCCAAGGACCAAGATAAAATCTTCCTTGAGCCATTTCCAAGTGTTGTTGACGGCCGCCCAACCATCTCCCTGGCCGGCCACCGCCACCTAGGGCTGAGCATATTATTCGAAACTCGAAAGTCGCTCGAAAATCATTCGAAAATTGAGCCGAACCGGAATCGGTTAAAATTGATTCGACTCAATTTGATTCGATTCAATTTGACTCGAACCTGATTTCGAGTCGATTTCGAGTCAGCCCTAAATCGCTCGAAATATGATTCGGATCAACTCGATTTAATTTAAAAAATCATTTATTTATTAATATATTCTTATTTTAAGATTAAAAATAACAAAATTTAAACCTAAATAAAAAAATGAAGGTTTTAAGTGTTTCATTTGCTAATTTATAGGTCGCCTAATTTAATTCTGAGCAAACTAGAAATAAAATGAAAAATTACTCAATTTCGAGCCGACTTGATTTGATTTCGAGCCAACCCGATTCGATTTCGAGCTGACTCTATTCGATTTCGAGCTGACTCAGAATTGAGTCATTTCGAGTCGAACCGACTCGACTCGAAATTAATTTTGATTTCGAGACGATTTCGAGCCGAGTTCGAGTCAAAAATTTCGATTTCGAGCCGAGCCAAAATTGATCGAACTCGACTCGATATCATCTCTACCGCCACCCCCACCTCCGTCGATGTTGTCGCTATCGCCATGTGGCGACACATCCTCCAGAGGGGTCATTTCCGGCGATCCTGACAAGTATGTTTTTTGAAAAACCAGGAGAATTTCTTCCCGCGATCGGGCTTAATTGAGCCTGATTCTCATCCTAGACAACTCATACGATCTACCTACAGAGAAAGGAGAGGAGGAGGACTTGTTGGGAGGGCTGGAGGCGCGTTGATCTCCGATTTTCCATGGTGGTGGTGTCACCGATCAGGTTTCTGCAATAGCACAGTCAAGTGCTTCAAATCCTTCAGGTAATGGTTTTAACCTTCTCCCCTCTATCGGGTGATGCTTTTAAGTTCCCTAATTGGGGATGGGGAAGGGTGTAACTCCAATGGCCATTAATGGCCATTAATGGTCACTTTTGGTTTTAGCCATTTAAAGGGCTAAGCCACCCCATTGGCCGGCCATCTCCTGATAACCCCTCTCCTGCCTCCAAGGAGTAAAAACCCAGGTGGGGGTTTTGAAACCTCCATGGCCATAATGGCCATTAAGCTCCATTTTCTCTCTCCTCAAAAATGTAGTAACCCCTTCCTTCTCTCTCTCCTAGTCATCATTCTCTGAATTTGGTGGGCCCAAAATTTGTTTCTCCACTCCTTAGGCTAATGGGCCACAACACTTGGGCTTAGCCCAATGGAATTGGGCTAGGTTAACCTAAGTTGGCCACTTTGACCCATGAGTTGACTTTGGTCAACAAGACCATTTGGGTTGACCCCAAGGGGTCCTAGGTGACCCCTTGGCTTCCCCTAAGGTCTAGGAGGGGTTGTGTAGAGTTGATTTGGCACCTTGGAGGTCACATGCCCCCTAAGTTAGGGAACTTTGACCACTTAAGTGCTAAGGTTGACTTGTGTCAACTTAGCCTCTAAGGTTGACCTCAATGGGTCTTTGGTGACCCATTGACCTCACCTTAGGTCTAGGAAGACCTAGGTATGGTTGGTTGGGCACTTTAGGGGCACATTGCCTTTAAATTGGGCACCCTTCCCAATTTAGGCCTAGGACAATCCTTGGGCAAATCTACCCCAATCTACCCCAAATTCCATGTGAGGGTGTCTAGTATCATAACAAACCAGTGTCCCAAGTTTCATCCTCTGTTGAGATGATTTGGCCACTTAAACCCATAAGGAACACTTTGACCTAAATACCCCCTTTTTGGCCAAGGCTAGGGTTTACAAAAATCCAACCCAAATCAACTCCAAATGAGATGAAATTTTATATAGAGCCTTATGATTACCCTGAGGACCACTCACCAAAATTTGGGAGGGTTTGGAGGTCATTATATCCCCTAATTAAATTACCCTAGGATTATTAAATAATTTCAAAAACTATTGAAAACGTATCTCCCAAAATTCCCTATTTTAGACATGACTTAAGTATAGTTATTATTGACTCCCTGTCCAAATTTCATATCATTTGGACATGTGGTGAAGTTGGGTCACACATTTAAATCTCTGACTAGCCCTAGGTATAAACCCAGCAAATTTAGTGCTGAGGTCTAACCTAAACTCCAAATTGACTCAAATCAATTTTAGAATAAACTAGACAACAAGACCTACAGACTTCATGTTGACAACTTTCTCTGTATAAGCATCTAAGTATTTTTAATAAATAAAAACATTAATAGTATTTTTTTGTGATATAATCAATGAAATGAAATTAATTAAATTCCTAAGATCTAAATCAACGGCGTACGAATCTTGGCGCAGAAATGGACGACATCTGGTTATCATTCCCAGCGCGCCAACGACCAGGATGAAATCTTCCTGGAGCTGTTTCCAAGTGTTGCCGCCGGCCGCCCAACCATCTCCCCAGCCAGCCACTGCAGCCACCACCTCCGTCGAGGTGGTGGCTATCGCCATGTGGCAGAAGAGCTGCCGGATGGGACATTTCTGGCGATCCCGACAAGTTAGTTTTTCGAAAAAAACTAGGGGAATTTCTTCCCCGATCGGGTTCAATTGAGCCCGATTCTCATCCTAGATGATTCCTTCTATCTACCCATAGAGAAAGGAGAGGAAGATGACCTGTTGGAAGGGCTAGAGGCGCGTTGATCTCCGATTTCTCATGGTGATTGTGGCATCGATAGAGTTTAAGCAACAACACAGTCAAGTGCTTTGAATCCATCAAGTAAAGTTAATAACCTTCTCCCCTCTGCCTAGTGATGCTTTTAAGATCCCTAATTGGGGTGGGGAAGGGTGTAACTCCATTGGCCATGAATGGCCATTAATGGTCACTTTCGGTTTCAACCTTTTGAAGGGATGATCCACCCCATTGGCTGGCCACCTCCTGAAAACCCCTCCCCTACCTCTAAGGATTAAAAGCCCATCAAGGTGGGGGGTTTTGAAACCTCCGTGGCCATAATGGCCATTAAGCTCCATTTTCTCTCTCCTCAAAAATTGAGTAACTCCTTCCTTCTCTCTCCTAGACATCATTCTCTAAATTTGGTGGGTCCAAAATGTGTCTCTCCACACCTTAGGCTAATGGGCCACACCACTTGGGCTTAGCCCACTTGAATTGGGCTAGGTTAACCTAAGTTGACCACTTTGACCCATGAGTTGACTTTGATAAATATGGCAATTTTGGTTGACCCTAAGGGGTCCTAGGTGACCCCTTGTCTTATCCTACGGTCTAGGAAGGGTTGTGTAGGGTTGACTTGGCACCTTTGAGGTCACTTGCCCCTGAGTTAGGGCACTTTGACCACTTGAGGGCTAGGGTTGACTTGGGTCAACTTAGCCTCTAAGGTTGACCCTAATGGGTCTTTGGTGACCCATTGACCTCAACTTAGGTCTAGGAAGACCTAGTTTGGGTTGATGGGCACATTAGGAGAACATTGACCTTAGTTAGGGCACCTTGCCCAATTTAGGCCTAGGATGATCCTAGGTCAACTTGGCCACCCTGGGTTGACTCCAATGGACCCTTAGGGCTCTAATGGACCTTCCAATAGGTTGATGAGCTTGTGGTGGGGTCTTGGAGTCATTATGAAGTCTCATGATCATCCTAAACTAGTGTTTAGAAATCTACTATTTGCAGACCATAGTGATCTCACATACAATCCTAGGTTCACTTGGTCTTCTTGTGCTGCCTAGGGCGGTTTTGTCATGACCTAGTCGTGACAAAACCACTCCTAGGGGTCTAGTTGTCTGAGGGATATTAAAAATCCTAATACATAAAAAAAAAATCGTCCTCGAAATTCAAGTTAGGTCTGCGGGATTTCAAGTATGAGAAATAAAATGTAACATTCCGAGAGGTTGTAAGGAAAACCTGACTGAAAAGCTCTGGGTAATTTTGTTACATCAAATCCTGTGGCTCCCATGTGTGCTCCTCTTGCCCATGATTCCTCCACAAGACCATGACCAACGGGACCTTCTTGCGTCTCAAGACCCGCATCCCAGTATTGTCTATCCGGATCGGCTCCAGGTGCACCGATCGATCAGAAGCTTTAGGCCCATCTGTAGTCGTAATCTGCTTCTCCAGCTGAAATAGAGCTCTCCTTAGGGAGGAGCCGTAAAATACGTCGTGCAAAACCCGCTAGCTCTAGCGGAAGCTCCAGTCTATAAGCTAAGGGCTCGATCCATTCCAGGATCCTTTAAGGCCCCATGTATCTCGGACTAAGCTTCTTCCGACCACGCACCCGCGAGACTCCTTGCATCGGTCGGATCTTCAAGAATACCTGGTCTCCTACCCGAAACTCTACCTGACGATACCGAGCATCGTAATACTTGGCATGTCTTCTCTGGGCTTCCAGAATCCTGTCTCGAATCAACCGCACCTAAGCATCTGAATCCTCCACAAACTCCGAGCCAAGTGCCCTCGGATCCTAATCCTGGATCCAAGACAAAGGAGTCCTGCATCTTCACCCGTATAAAGCCTCATAAGGGTCCATGTCGATGCTGGACCGGTGGTTATTGTTGTACGAGAACTCGATCAGCGGTAACTGCCTCTCCCACGGCTCTCCGCGGTCATGTATGCAAAGACGCAGTAAATCCTATAGGGTCCGATTGGTACGCTCTGCCTGTCCATCCATTTTAGGGTGGAAGGCGGTACTAAAAGTTAGTTGTGACCCGAAATAAGCCTGAACCTCCATCCATTCCTTAGACGTGAATCGTCCAACAAGATCGAACACTATCGTACTCGGCACTCCATGATATCGAGCAAACTGCTCCACAAACTTCCGTACCAAGTCACCCACCGGAGCATCCTTCATGATTGGTAGAAACCTGACCACCTTCGTCAATTGGTCGATGATCACCCATATTGAGTCATTCCCCGCATGTGACCGAGGAATACCATGTATGAATTCCATGGCGATGTCGTCGAACTTTCACTCCAGCACCGGAAGTGGCTGCAATAATCCGGCTAGGTTCCTACACTTTGCCTTCACCAACTGACAAGCCTTAGAGTGGGTCACGAAGTAGGTGATATCCCACTTAATTCCCGGCTAGTACATTGCATTCTTTAGGTCGGCCATCATTTTGGTGATGCCTGGGTGCACCGAGTACCTGCTGTAGTGAGCCTCAGTCATGATGTCCTCCCGAATTTTTCCCCAGCTGGTATGTACACTCTGCCTATGAAGCATTGCAGCCCGTCTCTCTCTGTATATTCCCCAGCCATGCCTGCCTCCAAAGTCCTAAATACTGGCTCCAGCTTTTCATCCCTTCTCTACTCAGCTCTAATATGATTCCAAATGTCAGCGGTAGAAACCATTGACGATAGGTACTCCCGGTATAGCTCTGGGTGATCCTCGGACACCAGAGATATCTGCATCTCCTCCAACATCTGCACCAACTCCATGGCCATCAGCTGAGGTCCTGCTCCTGAGGTAGTAGCCTTCCGGCTCAGCGCGTCCGCCGCCACGTTTTCCTTCCCTAGGTGATAGTGTATTGTATACTCATAATCAGATAGGAACTCCACCCATCATCTCTGGAGAACGTTCAACTCCTTCTGCGTATCAACATATTTCAGATTCTTGTGATCCGAAAATATGTCGCAGTGCACACCATAGAGGTAATGCCACCAAATCTTCAGAGCGAACACTACTGCTCCCATCTCCAAGACATGAACAAGGTAGTTCTGCTCATGCTTTTTCAGCTGTCATGAGGCGTATGCTATCACATGACCATGCTGCATTAGTACAGTACCCATCCCCTGAAAAGATGCATCAGCATACACCTGGAAGCCCTTCTTTTCAGATGGAAGGGCAAGGATAGGGGCGGACGTAAGCCAACTCTTAACCTCCTAGAAGGCTACCTCACACCGCGATGTCTAAATGAATGGAGTGTCCTTCATCATCAAAGAAGTGAGTGGGAGGGCAATCTAAGAAAATCCCTGCACAAACTTCCGATAGTATCTGACCAATCCCAGGAAACTTCGGACATCCGTGGCCGTCTTCTACTGAGGCCAGTCCCGCACTGCCTGAATCATTGCAGGGTCCACTGCCTGTCCCGCTCCACTGATAATATGGCCTAAAAAGGTCACCTCTGTCAGCCAAAACAGGCACTTGTTGAACTTAGCATATAACTGGTGCTCCCTGAGCTTCTCCAAAGTCAACGCCAGATGTTGTGTATGCTCCTCCTTCATCCTTAAATAGATGAGGATGTCATCTATGAATACTATGACAAACCGATAAAGGTATGGTTCGAACACCTGGTTTATCAAGCTCATGAAAACTGATGGCGCATTCGTGAGCCCGAAGGGCATCACGATTAACTCATAAAGCCCGAATCTACTACTGAAGGCTGTCTTCGGGATATCCTCCCCCTAAATGCATAGCTGGTAGTAACCTGACCTCAGATCCAACTTTGAGAACCAGTGGGCTCCCTCCAACTGGTCAAATAGCTTGTAGTCGATGCATAATCGGAGCGTACCATCCTTCTTCTTGACGAACAAAACCTGAGCTCCCCATGGTGAAGATCTTGGCCGGACAAATCCGGCTTCCACTAGCTCCTACAGCTAGATTTGAAACTCCACCAAATCTTTCGGGGCCATCTGGTAAGGAGCTTTAGATCCGGCTTAGCACCCATCACGAGCTGTATCTAGAAGTTCTTCTCCCAATGCGGGGGTAGCCATGGCAATTTCTCTGGTAACATGTCAGCAAAATCCCGTACCACCGGGATACTAGGGATGGAATCCTTGGCCTCGGCCATCTCAAACATCACTTGATAGACCTCGTCTCCCTATAGGTGGGCCTTGAAGGCCTATACGGATGATAACAAGAGAAGGGTGGTAGATCTAATATCTTCGATGACGATATAGGAATCCCCATGCCTCAAGGTGATCCTCTTTTACAGGCAGTCGATCTGGGCATGGTTCCAATACAACCATATCATTCCCAGGATCAGATCAAAAGATGACATCCTTAGGATCGTTGATGGTGCTTCGAATTCCTTTCTGCCGATCTCCGCCTCCATGTTGTAGTGGGCAGAGCTTAATTGCTCCGATCCGTCGGGTAGACGCACCCTCACGGTCAAGCTTGTGAACCGCTCAGCGTATTCTAGTCCTTCCACAAAGTCTTCAGACACAAATAAGTGCAAAGCACCCGTATCAAATAGTGTATAAGCGGGCTTATCACCGACGAAGACTATGCCTGTTATCATTTGCTATGAGTTCTGAGGTTGAACCAGATCAAAGGGATACACTTGCCCTCTATCCTGCCTGCGGTCTCCACCCTGGATCCACGGCCTAGGCCGCGTCCTCGACCACCAAACTGCTGAGCAGGTAGGTAACCTACGGTGCTGGTAGGGGTGCCTCCCCCCTCATGGGGCAGTTTCTCTGGATTTGCCCTACCTGATGATAGTTGTAGCACTCGGGCGATTGAAATGCCATATCCCCGGGTCTCTGTATCTCCCGTATCTAGAGAGGTTGAGGACCCATTACCACCGGCACCCTCGGCTCTTGTCTTATATCTTGACGAGGTGGGTCCTCTGCCCTTCTCCCATCTCTCCCATCAGCAATGCGGCCCCTTCGCTGATCATTTAAGGAAACCCGACCCTGATCCTCAGTTGGCCTCTTCCGTCCCCGAGTCGTGTGCCAATCTGCCTCAATCCTCTTTGTCATCTCAAACATCCGAGGTATAGGCCCGTCAGATACGAACAAAAGAGACTCTCTTAATTCCTCTAGTAGGCCCTTATAGAACCTCTTGATGTATCCTACCTCATCTAGCTGATAAGAGTCCGCAAACTGGGCTATATGATTGAACTCCTGGTAGTACTCCACCACTGTCTTGTTGCCCTGCCTCAACTGCAGGAACATGTCTTCCAGCTCATCTCTTGCCGACTATGGAATGAAGTGACCCAATAATGCGACCATGAACTCCTCCCAAGTAATGTCAGCAACCTCTTTATCTACAAATGTCGTGTCCAACAGTGTCTTCAACCATCTCTTGGCATGGGACTCCAAGCAAAAGACCACCAAAGGCACCCTCTCCTCCCATGGGCACCGTATCCCAGTCAGCATCATGTCCTTGATATCAAGCAACTCCTCTGTCCATACAGCCGACTCTATCCCCAAGTAAGATGCTGGAGAAAGTCCTCAGAAGATGCTCAACCAATTATCCCCCGGGTTTGGCTGCGGAGACGGAACCTGCTGGGCCTAGAAAGCCTCCAGAATGGCTATTAGAGTCTGCCCCACCTCCGACTGTAGAAATGGAGTGGGGGCCAGGGGAGGTGGTGCAACATTCGGAGTTTGCTGGACTTTCCCCTGTGGTGTTGGCTATGTCGGAGGCTGCGTAACAAAGACCATTTATAAGCAATTGACCAAAACCTTGTTTAAAGTGGACAATTTACATGTGATCCCCCATATGGGCACACCACTGCTTCTGCTGCTTAGTTTATCCCCAAACTAAACTCGTGCGTGGGTGACCCAGGGTTAGTGGACTACTACTTTTTCGATTGAGGTCCCCTCTGATACCACTTTTAAGACCCCATATTTTTTTCTTTTTAAACAACGGGGTCTTAGGCCCAGAACCGCCGCTTTGTGGTGACACCATCATGCCCGGGAAGGTCGTCACTACAAAACGTCAATACTGCCGGCCATATCGATCACAGAATAGTAGAAAAAGTATGAGAGTACATGAAATTAGAACTCTAACACACGTCTATAATAATCACATATATAGTAACAATTCTCCACGAAGGGAGAGTCCACAACAATAATAATTAAAGTATTGGAAATAGGACTTATGCCCGATACATCAAAGTCTTCACTACAAGTCACTCAACGCGGAAGGAAATCTATAAAAACTACTAGCGAATGGAACTCACTATCCCAGCTGTCTGAACTCCGATGCTAGACTGTTCCATCTCCAAGCGTGCCGACCTCCAGGGCTGCACCTCCAAGTTGGGCTCCATGATCGCCTAAAATGATTTGGTCCGAAAACTGTTAGTATAAAAGACTAAGTCCTATCATCCCCCGCCCCTTTCCCATGGCTCCTAGGCTCTGAGCGGGGAGAAGGAAAATAAAGGGAATTAAGGTGGAGAATAACAAAGGTAGTAGGTGGCGGAAGAACTAATCTAACAGTTCCATGAAAACTTGCTGCAGTAACAAAAATATGTAAGACAAATTATGAAATATGTAACCTTTACTTATATGAATATCCATACAAACACATAAGCTAAGGGGTCTTCTACAAAGCTTCTATCGTATAAAAAGTCTCATACAAATTTATACGATGGAGTATCTGTTTTCAAGCAAGCAATATATATATATATATATATCCATAGAATAATAACCTTAGTTTATAAGCACACTCACGCAAGCTTATAAACTAAGGGGTCAATTTTCAGGTCCTTTTGTATAAAGAGTCATATACCAATTTATACAATAGGTGTCAAGGGTTATAGGTAATAGTTATGTTATGTCTTGCAAGTATGCAATGGTACGATAATGCAAGTGCAACACACCCACCCGACTCTATGCACACAGACCTTTAGTTTCCCCTTTCTGGAGCCTAACCTCCCAGGAAAACTCCGTAGTGGAAAACATAAGCGGTGGGTTAGGCCTCGCCCACCTCTAGACCAGTAATTGCACTACCAGTCAGACCTATTGTACGCTTCGACGCTGGTGCACTAAGCGGAGCTCCTGCGTACTCGTTGCCGGCTGGTCCACCAGACTTAATTTTGCGAAGTGCATCGACCCTCCAACACAGAAGACTCACCACCTTATAATTTATGCACATGCAATCTTAATGAATCAACCACCGAACCAAGTCTCCCTGTACTAACCCATCCATCACAACAAACGACCGAGCCAAAGCTCCCCGGACTATCCCGTCCGTCACAATTATCTACCGAGCCTACGGCTCGTCGAGCTATCCTGCCCATTTCCACAACCACCGAGCCTACCGTCGGAACATCCTAGTCTACCTAACTTCCCGAGACACCGGGGTGTGTGAAAGTGAACCCCTAGTTATACTAGTTGCTTTTAAAGTTTATTATTCCTACATTTAGGTTAGCCGAGGACTGCCCCCGATATACCCCGTGAAGGGCTCTCAAAAGGAACTAGAAACTATGATGGTAGCTTAAGCCCAGCGTTCACTTTCGCAAGGCACTTATTATTGTTTGTTATTACCCAAATCCCGATCCCTTTTAATATTATACTAGAACTAACCCTAATGTATTTTGACTCTTCCTCTCCACAAGAAAGACGATATTTCGCCGATCCCGTGCACCACCTAACGCCAGCTAACCCAACATTCTACTCATCCCAACTTCCAATGATGAACTCAATTTCATTTTACCCAAACCAGCAAACTATTAATCCCAACCCATATGCCCAATTCAAATGCTATCACATTTTCTGCAGTTTTACTATATGTAGACCAACCTATACTATATGTTGTACATGATAGGTGGTAGTCAAAATTTTCATCCACAAGCCTTAAGATATTTAATGGGGTCTATCTTGACATGATTAGCTTAAATCCAGAAACTTATAATTTTCCTAATTAATTTGGTATTTAATTAATTTTCCCAATGTTAGGCCATGGGTAATTTGAACATGAAGTATAATATTTTTTCAAGTACTGGCCACCAAAAAATTATGAACACTAGATAACAGAGGAATAACAGTAAATACAAAATTTCATGATTTTCCAAAAAAAATTTGGCCTCTATTTAATTAATCCAATAATAAGCCATTAATTATGGGTAAAGAAGAAAGTACTAAAGTTAATCATCAGAAAATTGTAGAAAAATTACTAAATCTCAAGGATTACCATAAATATCCTTTAACGAAAAATCATATTTTATCAAGCTTACTAAATACCAAAATAAATTCAATTACTTTTACTTAGAAAACAACACCTTGTGAAACAACCCCTATAGATAGAATTTGAAAAATTCTATAAAAATTCACAGAGCTTTAAAATGTCAATAAAGATCTTCTTACTAAATTTCATAATTTTCCATTGAGTGGTTTGTTCATAAGAAACATCTAAGTAGAAGGTGCAACTTGATGGGTTGTGAATGAAGTACCCCATTTAATGATCTAAAATTCATATTAAATATTTCTAGGGCTTGCTATAGTCTTAAAACATAGCTTGACTAAATATCATCCAAACCCAAGGTTAAGAAGTCATATAATAAAATTCATCAAAAAAACTCATGATAGTGCACTTTCCAAAAGAAACCACTTGTAAACTCATCCAAACAATATGTATTATATTTCAGTGGTTAATATGATTATTAAAATGACTTTTACCAAAATGTCATGCAGTTCCAAAGTCATATGAGCCACTAGACTTTCCCCAAGGTGTATAGACCTAAAACTTACCCAGTGGTTTAAGTGGGGTGCATGTGTCCAAATCCCACCATATCTCTCCCTAGGGCTTTTCACCACCTTAGAATCACATAGACTAAACACCAAGTCCATACAAGGGCATATCACCACATGCCCTTCACAAATCCCCAAAGTCCAACCATAGGATTTGAACTTGGGTCCTAGGGCAAATCTACCCCAATCCACCCATAATTCCGTGTGAGGGTGTCTAGTATCATAACAAACTAGTGGTCCAAGTTTCAGCCCCTGTTGAGGTTATTTTGCAACATAAACCCACAAGGAACACTTTGACCTAAATACCTCCCTTTTGGCCAAGGCTAGGGTTTACATAAATCTAACCAAAATCATCTCCAAATGAGATTAAATTTTATACAGAGCCTTATGATGATCCCAAGGACTACTCCCCAAAATTAAGGAGGGTTTGGAGGTCATTAGGGTTATTAAATTACCCTAGGATTATTAAATAATTTCAAAAACTATATAAAAAGTATCTCCAAAAATTTCCATTTTTGGACATGACTTAGGTATAGGTATGCTTGACTCCCTGTCCAAATTTCAGATCATTTGGACATGTGGTGAAGTGGGGGCACACATTTAAATCTTTGACTAGCCCTAGGTATAGACCCCACCAAATTGAGTGTTGAGGTCTAACCTGAACTCCAAATTGACTTAAATCAATTTTATAATAAACTAGACACCCAGGCCTACAGACTTCATGTTGACAACTTTCTCTATATGAGCCTTTAAGTATTTTTAATAAATAAAAACCTTAATAGTATTTTCTATGACAGAATCAATGAAATGAAATTAATTAAATTCCTAAGATCTAAATCAACGGCGCACGAATCTTGGCGTAGAAATGGACGGCATTTTGTTATCGTTCCCAGCGCGCCAATGGCCAAGATAAAATCTTCCTTGAGCCATTTCCAAGTGTTATTGACGGCCGCCCAACCATCTCCCTGGCCGGCCACCGCCACCTAGGGCTGAGCATATTATTCGAAACTCGAAAGTCGCTCGAAAATCGTTCGAAAATTGAGCCGAACCGGAATCGGTTAAAATTGATTCGACTCAATTTGATTCGATTCAATTCGACTCGAACCTGATTTCGAGTCGATTTCGAGTTAGCCCTAAATTGCTCGAAATATGATTCGGATCAACTCGAATTAATTTAAAAAATCATTTATTTATTAATATATTCTTATTTTAAGATTAAAAATAACAAAATTTAAACCTAAATAAAAAATGAAGGTTTTAAGTGTTTCATTTGCTAACTTATAGGTCGCCTAATTTAATTCTGAGCACACTAGAAATAAAATGAAAAATTACTCAATTTCGAGCCGACTTGATTTGATTTCGAGCCAACCCGATTCAATTTCAAGCCGACTATATTCGATTTCGAGCTGACTCAGAATCGAGTCATTTCGAGTCGAACCGACTCGACTCGAAATTAATTTCTATTTCGAGACGATTTCGAGCCGAGTTTGAGTCAAAAATTTCGATTTCGAGCTGAGCCAAAATCGATCGAACTCGACTCGATATCATCCCTACCGCCACCACCACCTCCGTCGATGTTGTGTCTATCGCCATGTGGCGACACATCCTCCAGAGGGGTCATTTCCGGCGATCCTGACAAGTATGTTTTTCGGAAAAACCAGGAGAATTTCTTCCCGCGATCGGGCTCAATTGAGCCTGATTCTCATCCTAGACAACTCATACGATCTACCTACAGAGAAAGGAGAGGAGGATGACTTAATGGGAGGGCTGGAGGCGCGTTGATCTCCAATTTTCCATGGTGGTGGTGTCACCGATCAGGTTTCTGCAATAGCACAATCAAGTGCTTCAAATCCTTCAGGTAATGGTTTTAACCTTCTCCCCTCTGTCGGGTGATGCTTTTAAGTTCCCTAATTGGGGATGGGGAAGGGTGTAACTCCAATGGCCATGAATGGCCATTAATGGTCACTTTTGGTTTTAGCCATTTGAAGGGCTAAGCCACCCCATTGGCCGGCCATCTCTTGATAACCCCTCTCCTGCCTCCAAGGAGTAAAAACCCAGGTGGGGGGTTTTGAAACCTCCATGGCCATAATGGCCATTAAACTCCATTTTCTCTCTCCTCAAAAATGTAGTAACTCCTTCCTTCTCTCTCTCCTAGTCATCATTCTCTAAATTTGGTGGGCCCAAAATTTGTTTCTCCACTCCTTAGGCTAATGGGCCACAACAATTGGGCTTAGCCCAATGTAATTGGGTTAGGTTAACCTAAGTTGACCACTTTGACCCATGAGTTGACTTTGGTCAACATGACCAATTGGGTTGACCCCAAGGGGTCCTAGGTGACCCCTTGGTTTCCCCTAAGGTCTAGGAGGGGTTGTGTAGAGTTGATTTGGCACCTTGGAGGTCACATGCCCCCTAAGTTAGGGAACTTTGACCACTTAAGTGCTAAGGTTGACTTGTGTCAACTTAGCCTCTAAGGTTGACCTCAATGGGTCTTTGGTGACCCATTGACCTCACCTTAGGTCTAGGAAGACCTAGGTAGGGTTGGTTGGGCACTTTAGGGGCACATTGCCTTTAAATAGGACACCCTTCCCATATTAGGCCTAGGACGATCCTAGGTCAACTTGGCCACCCTGGGTTGACTCTAATGGACCTTTCAATAGGTTGGTGAGGTTGTGGTGGGGTATTGGAGTCATGGTTAAGCCCCATGATCATCCTAAACTAGTGTTTAGAAATTTAGTATTTGCAGACCATAGTGATCTCACTTACATTCATAGGTTCACTTTGTCTTCTTAGGCTTCCAAGGGTTTTGTCATGACCTAGTCGTGATAAAACCACTCCTATGGGTCTAGTTGTCTGAGGGATGTTACAAACTCCACTCTAATAGCTCACACAACACCTCATCGAGTGCATTGATAGTGTCAAATGTATTGAGAGCGACTAGTGTGTTGAGTCAATTAAACGCTTCATTGAGTGCCATCGTTATCGCCAACGATACCCACTATCGCCCGGAGATAGCCACTTTTAAGTTATGTTTTCACATTTTTGGGGTATTACAAACCTCCCATCCTTACAGAAATTTTGTCCCGAAATTTTATTCATCTGAAGGAAAACAGTACAAAACTATTACAACGTTACTTTTAAAAAAACAACTCGGGAAACTCATCTCGCATGGTTTGTTCATATACCGGAGTCTGCCTACTCAAGTCATCTGCAATAACATTTCCCTTTCTGCGAGTATAGTGTATCTGGAAGTTTTAGTCCTCGTGGAACTCCATCCACCTCCGCTGTCGCATATTCAGATTCTTCTGATTTATTAAGTACCTAAGGCTCTTATGGTCTATAAAGATGTCAACTTTCACGCAATATAAATAATTACACCACATTTTAAGTGAAAAAATAACAGCCACTAACTCCAAGTCATGGACTGGATAATTTTGCTCGTGCACTTTCAAGTGGCATGAGCCATAAGCAATAACCTTTCCAAACTGTAGAAGAATACAGCCTAAGCCGCTCCCTGAACATCACTATAGATCTCATAGTCGTCCGTACAACATGGCGAACTTATTGGGTACATTGGGAATTGTGTACTTGATTTGAAGAAGCCCTTTCAACTCAATAAAATACACAAATTCGTATTTGTTGTATGTTGAGTTTACTTGTGCAAGTTCTATGATTGAATAAAATAAACTAAGTAAAAAAGTGTCAAGACACTAGACAAGTGTCGACACCTTTGCAAAAGAAGAACTGAGACAAGGAATCAAGTTGTGTCGACACTCAAGACTAGTGTCGAAACCCTTATTCAAGTAGTGCTGAGATTGGAAGCAAGCTGTGTGGACCCCCACGACTTGGGTCGACACCATTAGTCTACAAACCAGTAGTGTCGACACTCGGGACTAGTGTCGACACCTTTTATACAAGTTGTGTTGAGACAAGAAGCTAGCAGTGTCGACACACTCGATTGTTGTCTACACCCCTATAAGAGAAGTGTCAACACCAAGGATTGGTGTCGATAGAATCTAAGTACAGGAGTGTCAACACCCAAAACTGGGGTCAACACCTTTATGCATAAGCTCTCAAGACAGAAATTCTTCTAAGTCCAGAATTCGATGCCTGAAGTACTAACAACCATCAAAACTGTCATATGTCAGTGGATTAACTTGGCCAGCTAGTCACTCTTGCAAAAGACTATATAAGGAGACCAACACAACATACAAGATATAGATTTTCTCATTCTTCTCATCTCAGTCTATCAGATCAATTCAATAGAATTCTGAAGGTTGAGAGGAGGTAGATCGTGGATCAACTCCAATCTTATCCAGCCAAGTTAAACCCTACCTTCTCCTTTAATAAGCATTGAGAAAGCTAAGAGGGGTTGAACTAGTTCTTTTCAATTATGTTTAAGGAAGAAGATTACTCATCAAGATCTGATCAAGAAGAAGTCACCGCTTTCTTTCCTGCTCGGTGATTAATTAAATCTCAAATTCTTGTCTACTTTAATTCTTATTTTGTCAGATCTGGTAACATATCTGAGAGGTAAGAGATATATATATCTCTGAGCTGTAAAACTAAATTATAAAGGCTGGGGTAGGGCTAAGAGCCTGAGGTAGGAGAAAAATGACTTTCTTTGAGTTGTAGGAATAGTTGTGTTTTTAGGGTGTCGGGCATGGGTTTGCCTGAGGTATAGGAGTGAAGGTGCACTTTGAGGTAGGATTTTTGAAGGGAATCTGAGTTGTAGGATTCAGTAGGGATCTGAGGTGTAAGATTTGAGGATCTGAGGAAAAGAAAGGAGGAGTTTTGCCGAATCTAGTTCATTGCTAGATAGGCGAAGGGGGAAAGTGGATGTACCCATAAGTTGGGAAACCGCTCTAAAATTCATGTGTACTGTGTTGTGGTTTGTGCTGTGAATGTTAGATTAGATCTGTGTTGATCTTAGTTTATCTATTTTCTTGATTTTTTTGGCTGTGTTAACTTCCCCACTAAAGAAAATTATGTGTCCATAAGTAGCCAAGATTTTAATAAATTTGAATTGGACTTATTCACCTCCTTCTAGGTCAATCAGTTTCCTTAAACAAATACTTTACAATTGGTATCAGAGGGAGGTTCACTGTGAAGGTATAATAGCCTAGAGAGAATCCTAAGTATTAACTGAGATCTAATCATAGCTCAAAGAGAAAACCATTCCATCGAACTCCCAATATGCTATAAAGAAAACTTTGGGATCTGGAATGAAAGGGTTAGACTTTTTATGGAGGCTGCAGATCCAAGAATAAACATCACTATATTGGAAGGACCTTTCATACCTATTAAAGTGCCTTGTCTTAATGCCAGTATAAGGACACCTAAGACCTACATGGAGATGTACAAGGATGAGATAATTATAACCCCTATGGACAAGAGGGCTCAGAATATAATTGTTAGTGTCATAGATGACTCCACATTCCAAAATCTGATTCGCTATAAAATAACTAGAGAAATGTGGGAATCTTTGATAGTGTACATGGAAGGCACTGATGAGGTTAGAGATGACAAAAAAACTCTAGTAAACCAATAGTATGAAGCCTTCAAGCAATACAAAAAAGACACAGTGTAACATCCCAATGTTACTTCTAGACCCCTAACTTAGATTTGGGTTATGCATGAGGTGGGTGTTAGGGTAATTAGCTAGGTTTGACCCTAGATAGTGGGTTATAGCCATGTGGGGGCCCACCAAAGGACCAAAGTCAAAATAGGTCAAACTAGCCAAAATAGGAACCCTAGCCACACCATGACCCCCACCACACTGCCCTAACCCTAATTACAATCTAAGTGGACCCTAGGTCATGCCCCTAGGTCAACACTTTGACCATAGTTGACCCAGGTCAACCTTGGGTCTAAAGTGGTCAAACCCCACACTCATTAGCCCAATTAGATCAAGTGGGACATCACCATGGCCCAAACCATGTTGGATGATGATTTAGGCCTCATGATCACTAAGTGGGGCCAACCCACTCATCCATTTGACCAAGTCAACCCTAAGGTCAAACTTGGTCAACCTTAAGCCTAAATAAGGATAATTGAAGACCAAGCCCATTCCTAATGGGCTAAGACCTTCACCATGGCCCAACCCATGTTGGGTGATGACATGAGGTCCATGAACATCATGTGGGGTCAGCCCACTCATCAAGTTGACCAAGTCAACCTAAAAGTCAACAAGTCAACAAAATGGCCTAAAGAGGAGAAAGGTGAGCCCAAGTCATTTCCCATGGGCCAAGCCCACCAAATTTGGACCATGACCAGCCAAGTGGTCAAGGACAGCCCCTAACCCCCAAAATGAGGAGAGAGAGTACATGCAAAGGGGCATTTTGGAGAAAACACCTAAGAGAGGAGAGAGAAAGAGGAAGGTGATGAAAGGAGGCCATGTGGCCTTCATCTCCTCAACCCAAAAGGTGCTGGCCGACCACCCCAACCCATTTCAGAAGAAAATGAGGCATGACAGCCACTTGTCACCCATGGTGGAGCAACCAAAGGCCAACCTGAAACCTTACCTCGGCCATAACTCCTTATACAGCCACTCTAGGCCAAATCCAAGCCCACCATCAGCTTCAGAATGTCGAGAGGAGTGGAGAACGTGTGCTGGAGCAGAGAAAATGGTGGAGAAATGAGAATTCGGGCAGGAGAACATCAGAGAAGCTCGGTCATGGCCAATCACCGCCACCACCGCCGCCGGGCTCGGATCAAGGTCCGTTTCGCCTCACCTCTCCCCGTGCTAGCTTCTTAGATTAATTAGGAGAGAAATCGGGCTCAATTGAGCCCGATGCCATGTGAGGAAATCGTGAATTTTCCAAGATTTTCCTACCTCTCGGGATCGCTGGCGCTGCCGTCTTTCGCCGCCTCATCACCGGAAAAAGGTAGCCAACACCACCGTGAAGGTGATGGCACTGTTGGCCGGCCATGGCCCCGCCTCCGCCGGCCGGAATAGGCCCCGCAAAACGGCCCAGGAAAGTTCAATCCAAGCCGTTGATCCACAGGGGACGATGAACGGAATCCGTCCTTACCGCTTTAAGATTCGTGCTATATCTATATATATACATGTTGATTTAAATATATGAATAGTGATTTATTGTCACACTTATACAGCCAATTTAAAAGTAAAATTAGGGTACCTAGAGACATTTCTAAGTCAGGAACCTTGAAGATAAAATGTAGCACTAGGTCTTAACTTTAAAATGCCACCATAATCATTGGTTTTGACCCAGTGGTCTGTCTTGTAGGGCAATTCTCCTAGGACTGTTCCTAGGCTAGGGCAGATTTTAATTTGAATGCCCATGCTAAACCAGTAAGCCACTTGACCTGAAATTTTGGGCATGTGCATATCTAGGGCATATATAGCCCATGCCAAAAATTGGGAATTTTTGGGATACCTTTTTCTATAGTTTTTACAATAATATCAAAATATGAAGTAATGGAATATTTGGAGTTATAGGCACCCAAATAGCCCCAAATTTTGGTGGCAAGTCCTTGGGGACATCATTGGTGCATGATAAAAATTTCAGCATATTTGGGTCACTGCATGTTGGGTTAACCCACTTGCATGTGTAGGCTAGACTTAACCTTGGTGTGCAAATAGCAAATTTTGATATGAGGTGTATTTATCCATTTTGGGACTTCTGAAAAACTTGAAATTAATTCTAGAGGATATTTAGGACAACTTTAGCCCCTCAGATTTATTATGGGATTTGTGGGAACAAAAATCGCATTATTTGAATTTTTGAAAATTATAGCCTTATTGGAAAATAAAAATAAAAATTAGATTAAATCAAGAAAAAATCATCAAATTTGGTCCTATTAAATATTTGGATATAATTGAATTGGGGTAATTTTATTTTCTCTGTTTGAGATCTTTTGAAGTAGAATGTTATGTAAAGACCATTTTGCCCTTATTCTTTCTATTCATGAATTAATAAAAATATAAGTCAGAAAAATTTGGAAATTTTCCTAGTGGTGTATATTAATATTGTTTAGCTGACATAATTATTTTAGAATTATTGGATGTGCATAAAATTTTTAAATCATCATAATGGCATTTTGGTAAATATCCAAGAAATTGAATTGCAAACCCATTACACTTTTAAGGTTGATGAAACTTTGGCAGTAGTCTTATATTGATAATTTAGATCCCCTGTAATTTTGTTAGAATTTTTATGAATAAATTCCTCATACTCCCTTTGAAAATGTTAAATATGATGGTTTTGGATTAATCAATAAATAATTACAAATATTTTAAGGAAAATTATAAGTCTTGGGAGATAATAATATTTCATCATGTTAATGGTCAGGATAATTGTTTTGCATCATTAGGGCCATGCAAAGATATACTTCACATGTTAAATGACTTTGGAAAATATTTAGAGAAATTAAATTAATTATATATATAATTGGGAAAATTATGAAAAATTACCATACTCATTTTATTAGTTCATACCAGCCTAGGATAAATATTTGGGGGTTGGTGGCCCAAGGATGTGAAAGTTCGATTTCGGGGTGGTATTAGGTCATGGGCTGAGTATAGTAAAGGTAGGCTATACTATAGGCCACCAGGGAATTATTCGACAACTGAGCTAGAGTCTAAGATCGGAAGTATAACCCTGGGTGGCAGTTGTATTCTAGAGACGAGAGTAAAAGTGCAACCTTAGACTTATCTAGGAGGAGGCCGACGGAAGACCGTCGTTCCTCAATCAATACTTTAAGTCACTAAGTCACTCTAGGTAACAGTGGGAGAATAGGGAATTCTGGGTAGACATCAACTAAAATAAATATCCTTGAGAAAGGGAGATTTGGGATTCAGCCCATCGTAGCTCCTAGTGCCCCTGAGAGCCCTTCACCGGGAATACCTTGGGCAGTCCTGGGATTAACCTTAAGTCACTAGGTATAACAACCGGTAGACAAGAGTAGTCTAATAGGTTAAGTGAACTGGACATGTTCTCACTCGTGCTGGGTTGGAGGGACTTGGAGTCTATGGACTACATGCTCACCCGTGTAGAGTTGGAGGGAAGTGGTTGATATATATATACTCACCCGGGTAGGGTTGGAGGTTTTGTAGCACATACTCACCCGTGACGGGTTGGAGGAAATTGGGACAGGATAGCCCTGCGAGCTGGAGGCTCAAAATATTATACTTGCATGTGCATAAACTAGTGGCGGGCCATGCGGTACTGGCCAGTCATCACACCGACGACAGTATAGTGGACCAGGCAGGTGCGAGGGTTAGAGGGACCAGTAGGTTATTTATACTGAGGTCTGGAGGACTTTTCCTGATAACACGCACCCCGCCCAACAAGACTGACAGGTAGTCAGCAAAATGGTGCGCAGAGACTCTAGAGTGCACTTGTCTGTGTACAAAGGCGTACAAGAGAGGTCTAGGACTAGTAGTGTGTATACCCGCCTAGAAGGCGGAGACGCCCGCTCCGCTACTGCCGTAGCCACAACGGTAGTACCTGAGAGTGATGCTAGCTCTCGAAAAGTGGGAACTAAAGGTCTGTGATCACGGAGTCGTGTGTGTGTGTTGCACTGCATGTCATATCATACCCACCATATAGATGCATATCATTAACTTTCATAACAACCTATGACACCTAATGTATAAGTGGTATGGGACGCTTATACATTAGGACCTGCTAAACGACCCCTTAGTCTATAAGCTTGAGTGGGCAAGTTTATAGGTTAAGGTTATTCCTTTTATATATATATATACTGCTTGTGACAACCGACACCCCATCGTATAAATGGTATGGGACATTTTATACGATGGGGGCCTTGTAGAAGATCCCTTGCTTATGTGTACTCGCATAAGTGAAGGTTACTTTCTTTACTTATATTCATGTATATTCTGCTATTAGTTCTTGTCACCTGCTTCCACCTTTGTCACCCCTTGTTTTTCCTCCGCTTCATCCTCTCGCTCGGTGCCTAGGAGTTACGGGGCGAGGTGCGGAGGAAACGACTTAGTATTTTTGACTAATGGTCGGTGACCATACTATTTTTAGGAGCTCGAGGAGATGGACCAGCATGACGAGGAGGCAGGGCTTGAGGAGCAGATACCGGCACATCCTACTACTACTACTAGAGCACGTCCACAGGTGTGATGAGTGAGA
Organism: Platanthera zijinensis; assembly: GCA_039513925.1. NCBI lineage: Eukaryota > Viridiplantae > Streptophyta > Magnoliopsida > Asparagales > Orchidaceae > Platanthera > Platanthera zijinensis. Next base: position 165,646,128 of record CM077082.1, on the reverse strand, counting down.
TTTTAGATTTCCGCTGTTGTTAGATTGAGAGAGAGTGTTTTGATTCTGATGTACTGGGCATACGCCCTTTTTACTCTCATATTATTGTACTCATTGTGGACTACATATTTTGTACTTCTCATTTGATATATATGTGATTAGTACTGTGATTGTGGACTATTACATTTCCTTCTGTTTTTATACTTTTATTCTCATATTGGCCGACAGGTTATGATCGTACTAGCCGGCAGAATCGGCGTCTTGCGGTGTCGATTAACCCATGTGTTAGTGCCACCATAAGGCGGCGGTTCTGGGCATAAGATCCGGGTTAGCCTCGGAATGGGGAGACATGATCTTACAAACTGGTATCACTTGAACAAATGATCATATGAGAAAGAAGTCCACAACACTGGAACACCCCGCTCGAGCATTAGTTTGCGGATAAACTATGCAGCGGAAGCAATGGTGTGCCCATGTGTAAAAAGTCACATAAAACAGTCCATCAAGCAATGAGTTAGGCCAAACCAACTAATATACCACCCTAGTTTGACTTACCAAGAGGATTTTGTGTCATACCTTAGGACAAAGATTGACTTCGGATGTAAATTAGTTAAGGTATGAGTATAACCAAATCGATTAAAGAAGGAACTTAATGCCAAAGTCCCTACTTAAGGCTTAAACCTCGATGTCCCTACTTCGCATATCGAATGATATTACCAATTCTTACTCAAACTGATAAAGACCGCCTCAAGAAGAATTTGATGCATAAATTTATAGTGGATTAGTAGGGTACTCGTAAGCTTAATCCTAGTACCGATGACTTGATTACGTCAAGAAAACCACGATGATAAATATCGAAGGTCGAATAAAAGTTCAGATTTTAGAAGAGACACTCCCTAGTTTGGTCGCATGTTGACCTTGAACAGATTATCGTAAGATAACCTTGAAGGCCTAAAGTAGATAACATATCAATTGAAGTGGAAACCCATGCCAAGGATTGTTAGCCTAAGGATTATGGCATGTACAGGATGACTACATTGTGAATGTCAATGGAAAATTAACCAAAATATATGGGGGCTTAACCTTTTTTTTATAGGACTATATTGATAACAACTCGAATTTTTCTAAGCCTTTCTCATTAAGCATGTGTCGCAAGCATAGTGATCTAAAAACTTGGCTTATTCAAAGATGACTCAAGTAAGATGAGAATTGTATATACATGACCAGTTTGGCGATCAAACCCTCCCTGGAAGGTTAAGACTCTCTAAGAAGTTCACCCTATTTATTAATCTTAAGCAGCATAGACTATTAACGACAAGTTGGGAACACAATAAATTCAAGAGTGAAATAGGAAAGTAGAATGTTACGAGAATGACTTTTCACTCTCATAAGCACCCCAAGACCTTAGGGTTAAGTGAACAAGGAGGATAACAAATTTAATTCTGTGAAAGATGCATAAATGTTGGTTTAGCGATAAATACATATGACCTTGAAACTAGGGAAGACCGTATAAAACTTCAAGAGATTTTCCCAATTTCGAGTTTAAGGAAGTAAGTACCCACTTAGATCGTAGTCTAGTGAACACTCGTGATTTCCTTAATACAGACACAGTATAAATCACTTACGCATGGTTAAGGGACTTGCTGCGAGGGAAACTAATGTGAAATGAGAATCCGAAATATCTGAATGATTACGTCTACAACAATGGGTGCACCATAACCCTAGGAAATTTAAATCAAGGAAGAATCATCTAAATTTGGAAGAAGTATAAGCATGATGACAGATCACTACTACCCGTACCTACGTAACATACCCAGGTCATCAATTGGAAACATACAGATTGTGATAAAGTAACGTCAAGGTAATATGAAGGAGTGATTGTAAATCTTAACTATTATATGAGAAGAGCCATAAAGGGAAAGCTCAAAAAAAATGTTTGAATAAAATTTTATTTAGAACTTTGAGGGTGTGATGACCCCAGAAATTTAAAAGCAAGTGAAAAGCCCTACCGATTTACAATGGGTAAATTATAGGAATGATCCTTTGGATGTGTTCCGACGATCACGAAGGGAAAAACAATGCGTTCGATGATATAACACCTACCTTCGGAAAGATTCAGGATATAAAAAACAACTCATGATTAGGAACATGTCGTTATTCTCAAAAATCAGAATGAAAATGTTCGATGAATTAATAATCGCCCTCAAAAGGTTCGGGATTTCGACATCAACCCATGATTATGGATATATTATTATCTTTAGAACCGAGTGTTATAACAATTCAGAAGACTTGATCGTGAGTAGATAATACCGGCATATCCTACGCACGAAGAAACGAATAAGTTTCAACATTACCTATGTTAGATGGTGCGAGGTGTGTACTTTTGGGAATATATGAGTGATGAAAACTCATGAACTTAGAGATATGATAGTCTCTACCATGACATAATAATTTTGAGGATTAAGTTTACACATGCTTGAGCTAACCTCGTTAGTATAATAACTCTAAATGGGTATTCACCCATGCTTGTCAATTAAGATGGTCGTATGAACATGTATAGGAGAATTACTAAGAGCATACCGAATTGAAACTTCAAGCACGTAATGGGTTAAATTGTCAAGGCATGACATTTGCAAAGGTAACGACTCAACAAATTGGAATATGGTCGATGATAAGTTGTAGCATATGCATAAGGATGATCTCTTGGTTGCGGTTACATCAAGAACCAAGACACAAATGTTGATAACATCATGATCACCATAGGGAAATTCATGACAACGAAGTAATCAATGTTAGATTGTTATCACGGATACGGTGAAATACTTGACAATAAATGGACATTTATTAAGATTCGATCGATAAAGAAATTAAAGTGCTTCAAGTTTGAAAAATGTGCACTTATAATTTATGGGTTAGACTGAACATGAAAAATGACTGAGGGACAAAAACTCGTTACCAGCATTCATATTAATAGTAAATGTGTCAGTTATAGAACGAGTCAAGGTTGTACACGTATATATGACCCTTGATCATGATAGCATTAAGAACCAGGATACACACGTGGTAACATTTTAATCGCCAATAGAAGATTTCATGACAATGATATATAGATCTTGACTATCAAAGGCATATACAAAGGTAATCGGTACTCAATAAGATTTCCTTTTTGCTAAACCAAAAGTGTATCAGATCTCACCATACCTGAAAAGTCACGCACATAAATCCATGGATTAGACTATATGTGAAAGGTGATCGAGAGTCGCTGGTACGAACATCAATATCCATAATGATCGCTTGATGTATGCTCGAAAGGTGAACACACTACGAACCATATATTACTTCTTGGATAGAGATGTGATGAGTCTTGAAGTTGGGAGAAATAAAATGATGATCTTTTCATCACATCAGGATCTCAGAAGTTGATTTACTACTATACTTAATAATGTTGAACTGATGTATAGGATATCTTGGGGTGATTGTAAGTTCACGTTGAATTATAAGTAAAAACCTAGGTGGATCAGAATGGAAAAGATTCCTACTTATGAAATTGTTAATTTACAAGTACTTGATGATTATGGGTCGTAAGACTACAATCCAATGAGTGGTTAAAGATTATTTTGATTATTTTTTAGACCCGAACTTAAATTTCGGGGACGAAATTATTCTTTTGTTTATAGGATTTGTAACATCCCAATGTTATTTCTAGACCCCTAACTTAGATTTGGGTTATGCATGAGGTGGGTGTTAGGGTAATTAGCTAGGTTTGACCCTAGATAGTGGGTTATAGCCATGTGGGGGCCCACCAAAGGACCAAAGTCAAAATAGGTCAAACTAGCCTAAATAGGAACCCTAGCCACACCATGACCCCCACCACACTACCTTAACCCTAATCACAATCTAAGTGGACCCTAGGTCATGCCCCTAGGTCAACACTTTGACCATAGTTGACCCAGGTCAATCTTGGGTCTAAAGTGGTCAAACCCCACACTCATTAGCCCAATTAGATCAAGTGGGACATCACCACGACCCAAACCATGTTGGGTGATGATTTAGGCCTCATGATCACTAAGTGGGGCCAACCCACTCATCCATTTGACCAAGTCAACCCTAAGGTCAAACTTGGTCAACCAAGCCTAAATAAGGATAATTGAAGACCAAGCCCATTCCAAATGGGCTAAGACCTTCACCATGGCCCAACCCATGTTGGGTGATGACATGAGGTCCATGAAAATCATGTGGGGTCAGCCCACTCATCAAGTTGACCAAGTCAACCTAAAGTCAACAAGTCAACAAAATGGCCTAAAGAGGAGAAAGGTGAGCCCAAGTCATTTCCCATGGGCCAAGCCCACCAAATTTGGCCCATGACCAGCCAAGTGGTCAAGGACAGCCCCTAACCCCCAAAATGAGGAGAGAGAGTACATACAAAGGGGCATTTTGGAGAAAACACCTAAGCGAGGAGAGAGAAAGAGGAAGGTGATGAAAGGAGGCCATGCGACCTTCATCTCCTCAACCCAAAAGGTGCTGGCCGACCACCCCAACCCATTTCAGAAGAAAATGAGGCATGAAAGCCACTTGTCACCCATGGTGGAGCAACCAAAGGCCAACCCGAAACCTTACCTCGGCCATAACTTCTTATACAGCCACTCCAGGCCAAATCCAAGCCCACCATCAGCTTCAGAATGTTGAGAGGAGTCGAGAACGTTTGCTGGAGCAGAGAAAATGGTGGAGAAATGAGAATTCGGGCAGGAGAACATCAGAGCAGCTCGGCCATGGCCAACCACCGCCACCACTGCCGCCGGGCTCGGATCAAGGTCTATTTCACCTCACCTCTCCCCGTGCTAGCTTCCTAGATCAATTAGGAGAGAAATCGGGCTCAATTGAGCCCGATGCCATGTGAGGAAATCATGAATTTTCCAAGATTTTCCTACCTCTCGGGATCGCCGGCGCCGCCGTCTTCCGCCGCCTCATCGCCGGAAAAAGGTAGCCACCACCACCGTGAAGGTGATGGCACTGTTGGTCGGCCATAGCGCCGCCTCCGCCGGCCAGAATAGGCCCCGCAAAATGGCCCAGGAAAGATCAATCCAAGTCGTTGATCCACTGGGGACGATGAACGGATTCCGTCCATACCGCTTTAAGATTCGTGCTATATCTATATATATACTTGTTGATTTAAATATATGAATAGTGATTTATTGTCACACTTATACAGCCAATTTAAAAGTGAAAATTAGGGTACCTAGAGACATTTCTAGGTTAGGACCCTTGAAGAAAAAATGTAGCCCTAGGTCTTAGCATTAAAATGCCACCATAATCATTGGTTTTGACCCAGTGGTCTGTCTTGTAGGGCAATTCTCCTAGGACTGGTCCCAGGCTAGGGGAGATTTTAATTTGAATGCCCATGCTAAACTAGTAAGCCACATGACCTGAAATTTTGGGCATGGGCATGTCTAGGGCATATCTAGCCCATGCCAAAAATTGGGAATTTTTGGGATACCTTTTTCTATAGTTTTTACAATAATATCAAAATATGAAGTAATGGAATATTTGGAGTTATAGGCACCCAAATAGCCCCAAATTTTGGTGGCAAGTCCTTGGGGACATCATTGGTGCATGATAAATATTTCAGCACATTTGGGTCACTGCATGTTGGGTTAACCCACTTGCATGTGTAGGCTAGACTTAACCTTGGTGTGCAAATAGCAAATTTCTATATGAGGTGTATTTATCCATTTTGGGACTTCTGAAAAACATTGAAATTATTTATAGAGGATATTTAGGACAAATGTAGCCCCTCAGATTTATTATGGGATTTGTGGGAACAAAAATCCCATTATTTGAATTTTTGAAAATTATAGCCTTATTGGAAAATAAAAATAAAAAATTAGATTCAATCAAGCAAAAATCCTCAAATTTGGTACTGTTAAATATTTGGATATAATTGAGTTGGGGTAATTTTATTTTCTCTGTTTGAGATCTTTTGAAGTAGAATGTTATGTAAAGACCATTTTGCCCTTATTCTTTCTATTTATGAATTAATGAAAATATAAGTCAGAAAAATTTGGAAATTTTCCTAGTGGTGTATATTAATATTATTTAGCTGACATAAATTTTGTAGAATTATTGGATTTGCATACAATTTTTAAATCATCATAATGGCATTTTGGTAAATATACATGAAATCGAATTGCAAGGCCATTACAATTTTAAGGTTGATGAAACTTTGGCAGTAGTATTATATTGATAATTTAGATCCCCTGTAATTTTCTTAGAATTTTTATGAATAAATTCCTCATACTCCCTTTGAAAATGTTAAATATGATGGTTTTGGATTAATCAATAAATAATTACAAATATTTTAAGGAAAATTATAAGTCTTGGGAGATAATAATATTTCATCATGTTAATGGTCAGGATAATTGTTTTGCATCATTAGGGCCATGCAAAGATATACTTCACATGTTAAATGACTTTGGAAAATATTTAGAGAAATTAAATTAATTATATATATAATGGGAAAATTATGAAAAATTACCATACTCATTTTATTAGTTCATACCACCCTAGGATAAATATTTGGGGGTTGGTGACCCAAGGATGTGAAAGTTCGATTTCGGGGTGGTATTAGATCATGGGCTGCGTATAGTAAAGGTAGGCTATACTATAGGCCACCAGGGAATGAATCGACAACTGAGCTAGAGTCTAAGATCGGAAGTATAACCTTGGGTTGCAGTTGTATTCTAGAGATGAGAGTAAAAGTGCAACCTTAGACTTATCTAGGAGGAGGCCGACGGAAGACCGTCGTTCCTCAATCAATACTTTAAGTCACTAAGTCACTCTAGGTAACAGTGAGAGAATAGGGAATTCTGGTAGACATCAACTAAAGTATTTATCCTTGAGAAAGGGAGATTTGGGATTCAGCCCATCGTAGCTCCTAGTGCCCCTGAGAGCCCTTCACCGGGAATACCTTGGGCAGTCCTGAGATTAACCTTAAGTCACTAGGTATAACAACCGGTAGACAAGAGTAGTCTAATAGGTTAAGTGAACTGGGCATGTTCTCACTCGTGCGGGGTTGGAGGGACTTGGAGTCTATGGACTACATGCTCACCCGTGCAGAGTTGGAGGGAAGTGGTTGATATATATATACTCACCCTGGTAGGGTTGGAGGTTTTGTAGCACATACTCACCCGTGACGGGTTGGAGGAAATTGGGACAGGATAGCCCTGCGAGCTGGAGGCTCAAAATATTATACTTGCATGTGCATAAACTAGTGGCGGGCCATGCGATACTGGCCTGTCGTCACACCGACGGCAGTACGGTGGACCAGGCGGGTGCGAGGGTTAGAGGGACTAGTAGGTTGTTTATACTGAGGTCTGGAGGACTTTTCCTGATAACGCGCACCCGACCCAACAAGACTGACAGGTAGTCAGCAAAGTGGTGCGCAGAGACTCTAGAGTGCACTTGTCGGTGTACAGAGGCGTACAGGAGAGGTCTAGGCCTGGTAGTGTGTATACCCGCCTAGAAGGCGGAGACGCCCGCTCCGCTGCTGCCGTAGCCACAACGGTAGTACCTGAGAGTGATGCTAGCTCTCGAAAAGTGGGAACTAATGGTCTGTGATCACAGAGTCGTGTGTGTGTGTTGTAGTGCATGTCATATCATACCCACCATATAGATGCATATCATTAATTTTCATAACAACCTATGACACCTAATGTATAAGTGGTATGGGACGCTTATACATTAGGACCTGCTAAACGACCCCTTAGTCTATAAGCTTGAGTGGGCAAGTTTATAGGTTAAGGTTATTCCTTTTATATATATATACTGCTTGTGATAACCGACACCCCATCGTATAAATGGTATGGGACATTTTATACGATGGGGGCCTTGTAGAAGATCCCTTGCTTATGTGTACTCGCATAAGTGAATGTTACTTTCTTTACTTATATTCATGTATATTCTGCTATTAGTTCTTGTCACCCGCTTCCACCTTTGTCACCCCTTGTTTGTCCTCCGCTTCGTCCTCCCGCTCGGTGCCTAGGAGTTGCGGGGCGAGGTGCGGAGGAAACGACTTAGTCTTTTTGACTAATGGTCGATGACCATAATATTTTTAGGAGCTCGAGGAGATGGACCAGAACGACGAGGAGGCAGGGCTTGAGGAGCAGATACCGGCACATCCTACTACTACTACTGGAGCACGTCCACAGTTGTGATGAGTGAGATTTTAGATTTCCGCTGCTGTTAGATTGAGAGAGAGTGTTTTGATTCTGATGTACTGGGCCCTTTTTACTCTCTTATTATTGTACTCATTGTGGACTACATATTTTGTACTTCTCATTTGATATATATGTGATTAGTACTGTGATTGTGGACTATTACATTTTCCTTCTGTTTTTATACTTTTATTCTCATATTCGCCGTCAGGTTATGATCGTACTAGCCGGCAGAATCGGCGTCTTGCGGTGTCGACTAACCCATGTGTTAGTGCCACCGTAAGGCGGCGGTTCTGGGCATAAGATCCGGGTTAGCCTCGGAATGGGGAGACAGGATCTTACACACAGTAACTGAGACCTTTGAGAAATTCTTCAAAATTATGAACAAACTAAGAACCTATGGAAGAAAATTCACAACCTATGAACTGAATGATAAATTCTTGAGGTCCCTAAACAAGGAATGGGACATCAAGATATGTGTCATCAGGGAAATGGTTAACTTAGCCAATATAGACCCACAAAATCTATTTGGCAAGGTGCAATCTCATGAAATGCAACTGAACCTCAGGAAGTCTAAAGAAGATAAAGCTAAGGCTCACAGTAAGGAGAAAACACTAGCTTTAAAGGCCGATTCATCCATGAAAAATATTGAAAAGATTGCATCCACAGTCAGAAAAGAAACACAGTCAGAAGACTCTAAAACTGCTTCATCTAGAGAAGATATAACTGAAGAAGAATTGTCATTACTCTCCAAATAGTTTAAGGAGATTCTGAGGAGAAAAAGGAAAGGCAGTTGGAAGGGTCTTGGTCGAGATTCTTCTCACAGCAAGACTGACCATTCAGAGAATCCCAGGAAAAATAAGTCTAGTGACAGGTATGACTCATCTCAAAACCAACAGTTTAAGACTAATGTTATTTGTTATTGCTATAACAGGTCAGGGCATGTCATTGCCAAATACCTAGTAAAAAGAAAGGAAAAGAAGACTGAAAACACGAATTCTAATGTACATAAGAAGGCTGACAGGAGTCTGTTAGCTAAGAAGAAGCCAACACTTTCAAAAAGTCAAACTGATTCTTAAGAGTCTGAAGAAGGGGAGGGTCTAATGGCCTTGATAGCAACTGAATACTCAATCATGAGAATAAGAGCTCCACTATCCACATTTGACAGTGATTCTGAAGAGGAGGGACTCTTGGCCAACATTAATGAAAAGGCTCAGGATGAACACCATCCTGATGAGGTAAAATCTCTATCCAGTAGTTTAAATTCTAGTTCTTGTTAAGACTCAGACTATGAACAAGACTCAAAATCTGAGGCTGACATCAATAATCTCATAGAGATGAATGTGATATTGTTGAAAGCTCTTATGGACAACAAAGAACTTGTTAAAAACAAGCAAATGAAATTATGAATCTTAGAGATGTTGCTTTTCAGTTTAAGGAAGCAACCATAAAGTTGGATCATCAAAAACTGGAATTGGTAGAGCAAACTCACAGTATATATGAATAAACTGAAATCATTGTTGAACAAACCAAGAAAGTCAAGAACCTGGAAGCAAAGCTTCTTCAAGAAAGACATCTCTTCGACAAGTTTTCCAAGCCTAAGTAAGTCTTGCCCATTATTGATACATTTTCATCATCATTTAGAAGTGGTATAGGATATATTAAGGATAATAAGATCTATAAGAAACCTAATCCAAAAGGGAAAGCCCCAATGGATTCTATTAAACCACCAGCCAAGAATCTGACTTCTAACAGATGCAAGGCATCATATGTTCCTGGACACATGATTGCTGAGTGTTCCACCAGTAAGGTCAATAAAGAGCCTTGCTGGAAAGGAAGTATATCTAATAGTAATAAGGCCTATAGACCTCTATAAAGTGTGATCAATCCAAGGAGACAAGGAATTCTTGGATTTGCTTCCAGTACAAAGCAGTCATTTCTGAAAGGGAAAGGTGTCAATTCTGCACCACAACCTTGGAATATGAAAGCCAACTCTATGTTGCACAAAAGTTCAACTTCAAAAGTGCATCCTAAGAGAAGGTATAATAGATATAAGTGTTGGTGTTGTGGGAAGGTTGGGCATTTTGCTCTAGATTGTTCATACAATGAAACATGACCCCCATTTAAATCTTAGTCTCATGCATTCAGAAAACCTGTTGTGGTACACACAGCTAAGTCTAACAAGGACCAAGGCCCCAAAACTATTTGGGTGCCTAAGGTTAACTAGCTCTGTGATTGCAGGTGGATCCGAGTACCATAGAAATGCCTATATGGTACTTGGACAGTGGCTATTCCTAGCACATGAATGGAACCAAGAGTCTGCTGATAGACCATAGATCAATAAAGGCTGGACCAAAGGGGATCTTTTGTGGCTCAGAAAGAGGCTACATAAAAGGATATGGTAAAATTTCTAATGGTCTAATAACTCTCATAAAATTAGCTTATGTGGAAGGTTTGAAACATTATTTTATAAGCATAAGTCAGCATTGTGATATAGGCTTTGAAATAGCCCTCCACAATGATAAGTGTCTTATAAGGAAAACAAGTGATCAAGAGATCTTCTTATCAGGCACTAGGAGTGGCAACATTTATTATCTAAATTTCTTATGTATAAATGAGGATTCTCTTGTATGTCTAGTCGCAAGTGAGAAAGACTATTTGTGTGTGCAATAGCACAAGAGGCTAGCTCACTTAAATTATAGAGCTATGATAAAGTTATTTCTATTGACTTAGTTAGAAATGGACCCCAGCTAAAATGCTCCAAAGAAGGCATGTGTCCAACATGTCAAAGATGCAAACAGACAAAAGTCTCCTTTAAGAGCATTCAGTTCAAAGACACTGAAAGGTGTTTGTACTTACATCATATGGACCTATTTGGTCCAATGCAAGTTCTTATTTTAGATAGGAAGTCAAACACCTATGTGATTGTAGATGATCACTCTTGATTTGCTTGGGTATTCACTCTAGATTTGCATGGGTATTCTTCCTAAGGAAAAGTTTTAAACACTGGACATTCTTGCTGATTTTGTCAAACAAATTCAAAATGAAAAGGGATGTTCTGTGATCAAGTTCAGAAGTGACCATGGAACAGAATTTAAATCTAAAAGTATGACAAATTTATGTAAAGAACAAGGGATCTTTCATGAATTCTCCTCTCCTAGAACTCCCCAGCAAAATGGGGTTGCTGAGAGGAAAAATAGAACTCTCATTGAGGCTGCTAGAACTATGCTAAGTGACACATCTCTCCTAGACTTTTTCTGGGCTATAGCCATAAATACTACATGTTATGTTCAGAATAGGGCCTTGATCAACAAAAGTCGCAACAAGACATCCTATGAACAAATGAAAGGCACAAAACCAAGACTGTCTTATTTCAAGATCTTTGGAAGAAAGTGTTGTCCTAAACAATGGGAAGACTTATCTAACTTAGTTTTCTGATAAGTCCTATGAAGGTATTTTTGTATGCTATAATAATCATAGCAAGGCATATAAAATCTACAACTTGAAACATTAAGTGGTAGAATAATCAATTAATGTTGTCTTTGATGAAACTTATGTTTTACATAATATACTATCTAACAATTTTAGTTTAAGAGATGTTGAATCTAAGATGAAAAATTTAAATATAGGAGATTCATCTTCTATAAAATTAGAGGCTAGAAATAATGTTTTAGTTCCTATAGAAGACATAGTCTCTTCCAGGGGGAGGAAGAGACTCACCCTTCTCTACCTGAAGAACTAGGTGATGGTAGAAATCTGCCTGTAGCTGTTAGACACCTTAGAGATCATTCTATTGATAAAATAATAGGTGATGTCAGGCTAGGTGTGATCACTAGGAGTAGACATCATAATGAGGTTCTATTCTCTAGATTTCTCTCTCCGATGGAACCTAAAAAATATGAAGAAGCCAATTCAGACACCAACTTGATCATGGAAATGCAAGAAGAGATCAATCAATTTGAGAGATGTATGGTCTAGAGTCTAGTTCTAAGACATGGAAATCACAATGTCATAGGAACTATGTTGATATATAGGAATAAATTAGATGATAATGTAGTCATAGTTAAAAACAAGTCAAGACTTGTGGCTAAGGTGTATAGACAAGAGAAAGGAATAGATTATGACCAAACCTTTGCACCTATAGCTAGGCAAGAAGCCATTAGATTGTTTTTAGCTCATGCTGCGTATAAAGGATATAAAGTCTACCAAATGGATGTAAAATATGAATTCCTAAATGGTACATTGAAGGAAGAGGTCTATATAGAGCAGCCACCAGGTTTTGTAAATCCTAAACTTAGCTCTCATGTCTTCAGATTACATAAAGCATTGTATGGGTTAAAATAGGCATCTAGAACCAGGTATGAGACCCTGTCTAGCTTTCTCATAGAGAATAAATTTTCTAGGGGGAAGATAGATAAGATACTATCCCTAAGGGACATTAAAAGTTCAAGCATCCTAGTCTAGATTTATATAGATAACATCAATTTTGGTTCTACTAATGAGCTGCTATGTAGGAAATTTGCCAAGCTTATGCATGGCAAGTTTGAAATGAGCAGCATGGCTAAGTTGAAGTTCTTCTTGGGATTATAAGTTAAACAATCTGAAGATGGTATATCCATCTCTCAGTCTAAATTCACAAAGGAGTTCATTAAGAAGTATGGTATGGAAAATTCTTCTACCATGAGAACCCGAATGGGTTCCTCAGTATCACTACACAAGGATGAATCTGGGAAACCAGTGGATGAATCCTTGTATAGAGGCATCATTAGATCACTCCTTTACTTGACAATTAGTAGACCAGATATCATGTTTTCAACATGTGTCTGTGCTACGTACCAAGACTGCACTAAAGAGTCTCATTATACAGTTGCTAAAAGAATACAGAGATATCTAAAGGGAATACCCAATCTTGGGCTTTGGTTTCCTAGGAATGGTGATTTTGATTTAACTGGATTCACAGATGCAGATTTTACAGGCTGTAAAGAGGACAAAAAGAGTAGTTCAGGAACCTTTCAATTTCTGGGGAGAAGACTCATCAGTTGGAACAACAAGAAGTAGACAAGTGTACTTATTTCAATGGCTGAGTCTTAGTATACATCAGCTGGGAGCTACTGTACACAGTTACCATTGATTCACCATCAACTCCTGGACTACAGTATACAACTAAGTAAATCAATTATGTATTGTGAATCTACTAGTGCAATCTCAATATCTAATAATCATGTTTCTCACAGTAGAACCAAACACATAGAAATCAGATATCACTTTCTTAGAGAACATGTTGAAAAAGGCAATATCTATTTACATTATACTCCAACTTAAAATCAAATTGCTGACATATTCACAAAACCCTTAGATGAAAACAAGTTCAATTTCTTCATGTTTGAACTAGGTATGTTAAACATAGAGTAAATCCTATTGTTATGGTACTCAAGAATTCAGGTTCAGAATAACCATTTTCATTGGTACCTAGGAAATCCCTGTTCAATGTGTATAAGTAAAGTAATATATTCTACTTACCTAAATAAACAGGTAAGACATTAAAAAGGTAAAGTAACATGTTGGGTACATTGGACACAATGTACTTGATTTGAAGATACCCTCTTAACTCAATGATATACACATATTTGTATTTGATGTATATTTCAGTTTATGTATGCAGGTTGCCTACTTCATGTTGATTGGACAGGTGGACACACGAAGCTGACTAGATTATAAAGAAAATTTTTCTATGTACAATGAGCGTTGAGTGGAGTCAGCAAAGTGTTGAGTGAAGTCAGCACAGTCTATATTCAGCAACATGCAGTGCAGAAAAAAATGTCTAAGTACAAAAGTGTCGACACACTTCAACTGTGTCGACACTTTTGCAGAAGTTGTGTCGAGACAAGTCGGTTAACTCGACAAATAGATGATACAAGACAATTGTATTGAGACAAGTCAATCATCTCGACAACTTGAATACTAAGTCAGCATACTTAACACTATAAAGCTTAAAGCAATTATATCGAGACAATACAACTATCTCGACACAAATAAGACAGGAGATTTTACTAAGTAATATTGTGTCGAGACAAATAAACTAACTCAACACAATAAAGAAATAAAGCATAGAATTTCCAACATTAGGAAGATAGTTGTGTCGAGACAACCCAACTATCTTGACACAAGGCAGAATAAAATATGTCGACACAGACAACACTTGTGTTGAGACAAGTCAACTATCTCGATACTCTCAAGTTTCAGATGAAAATTCTTTCAAGTAGAATTGTGTCGAGACTGCAAAGATGTCTCGACACAAGTATCGAGAAACTTTGGACATCTCAACAGTTATGTTTCAGAAAATGTGCAGAGTCAACACAGAAGTGTCAAGATAAGTCAGAACTGTCGCATTAGCTACATGAATAAGATATTTTAACAGAAATAGTCTGAGGATGGATCTGCAGTATGATGTTAGATGTTGATATCATCATTCATTTTCAAGCCATCCATGAAGCTATAAATAGAGGGTCCCAAAATAAGAAAAGCAAAAAAAATTATCATTCTTATTACAATCCCGATGAGAAAGAAGACGAAGGTCTTCAAGAATATCTCCAGATCCTTTATCAAAGTTGATCTGAAGATCAAGGTGGATCTGATCTATAATTTATTCAAGGTTATCAAGCTAATCAACATCAAGAAGATTGCAAATCCAGAGAAGTAACTTTTCAGCAAGCTAATTTATCAAGAAGACATTCTTTGCTGCAGAATTGAAGAATCTGTGCTAACATAAATATCAGATTATAGATTTTCTGTTTTCTGAGATTTTCATTTTCATTTTTACCTCTATATTTTGTAAGATCTCCTTGAGATCTGAGTGTGTAGGAGATCTTACCTCTGAGTTGTAGGCCTATTTTATAAAGGCTGAGGTAGGGTTCTTGAGGGACTTGAGGTAGGTGGTTTTGGGTGAATCACTGAGTTGTAAACCTAATTTATAAAGGCTTAGGTAGGGTTTTTGAGGGACCTGAGGTAGGAGATTGGGAAAATCTCTGAGGTAGGACCAGTTGGTCTGAGTGTAGGTTTCTTAATAGAAACTGAGCTTGTAGGATCTTTGGATTTTAGTTAAAGAGGATGAGCAATAACACCATCTATCACATTGCTAGTAAGAAAGTAGAGGGAAAGTGGATGTACCCTATATTGGGGAATTACTATAAATTCTTTGTTTGCTGTGTGTTGTGGATTACTTTTGCTTGTGTTGTGATCTAAGTCTTTGTAACTGCAAAATCAATTTAGTGATAAATATCTGATAAAGTATCTTAAAAAGTCACCTATTCACCCCCCTCTAAGTTATTATCTACCCATAGGATTATCTTTCAAGTGGTATCAAAGGTAGGTTGTTCAAGAAAGACCTAATAGTCTGAAAAAGATCGAAAGGGTATTAGAAAAATTTTAGATCTATGTCTTCTGAATCTCACAGAGAACTCAGTTATATAAAAATGCCTATATATAGTAAGGATAACTTTGCTATATGAAAACAGAGAGTGAGATTGTTCATGGAAGCCTTAGATCCAAGAATCTTTGTTACTATAAAAGAAGGACCATATGTACCAATGAAAACATCTGTCTTAGATGCAAATATTCAAACCCCTAAGAAATTGTCAGAAATGACAAAGGATGAGGTGGTACTTGCCACTATGGATAAAAGAGCACAAAATATAATAGTCAGTGCAATAGATAATTCAACCTTTCAGATTATTGTGCACTGTAATATATCCAAGGAGATGTGGGATACTCTCATTGTACACATGTAAGGTACAGAAGAAGTAAGAGATGACAAAAAATCTCTCCTAAACCAACAGTATGAGGCTATAGGACAAGGAAAGACTGATTCTATAAGACTATGCTATGAAAAGTTCTTTAGAATAGTAAATGACTTAAGAAACTATGGCAGAAACTTCTCAAATTATGAGTTGAATGAGAAATTCTTGAGATCCCAAAATAAAGAATTGTACATCAAGATTTGTGTTGTAAGAGAAATGAGGAATCTAAGAAATATGTTACCCCAAGACTTGTATGGGAAGCTTATGTCACATGAGCTTCAAATAAATTCTAGAAAAGGTGAAGCAGAATCTGCCAGAAGTTCAACTCAGACTAAATCTGTGGCCTTCAAAGCAGATACATCTAAGAAAGCTAGAAGAGAAATCCCATCATCACCTAGAAGGGATGAAGATACAGATAGCACTAGAGCCTGTTCTTCATCAGAAGAACTATCAGATGATGAATTAGCATTGTATACCAAGCAATTCAAGAAATGATAAGGAGCAGGAAGTAGTGGAATAAAAAGAAACCTTCTGGATCAAGCTCCAGTAAAAGAAAATACAAACAAAAAGACAAATATTTGGTCAGGTATGATTCTCATCAGAATAAATAATTTAAGACTGACATTATTTGCTTTTGCTGTAACAGGCCTGGGCATGCCATTGCTGACTGTCCCGTAAAAAGGAAGAAGAACAAAAAGTTTAAAGAAAAGAAGTTCTATAAGAACAAGAAATCATAGAAGGGTCTGATGGAAAATAAATCCAAGATCTTATCTGATAGTGATACTGACTCAACTGAGTTAGAAGAAGAACTTGTTGGATTGTTCTCCTATGAAGAAGAGTTCATCAGAAAGGCCATATATATGGGGAAAAGCTCCACAACTTCATCACACTATGGTGATTGTGAAGAAGAAATGGAGATAAATTTAATGACACTATCTGATGATCCAGAAACAGAAGCTCTTGACTATCAGGAGACTCAGAGAATCTATTACAATTCAACATGTTCTAATACTTCTGTATATGAGACTGGGGATGAGCAAGACTCATGTGACTCAAAGTTTGATTCACATGAGACTAACTCTATGACTGAACTACAACATCTCACAGTCTAATTTAGATAGTTGTCAGAAGCCCTAGTAAGTAGCAAGAAGCTTGTCAAAATACACATTGTAGAGATAGTATCACTAAATGGTTTTGAGTATCATCATAAGATGGATACTTAGAAAATTAGTCTTCAAAGTTCTAAGTTGGCAATGCTAAATAAGATCATTGATGATCAAATCTTATTGTTGAAGCAGAAGGATGCAACTATTCAGGAGTTGGTACTCAAACTCTTAAATGAGAAAAGATTAGTACAACAATTTTCTAAACCTAAAATTGTATTGCCCATTATAGATACCGTCTTAGGAACACCTGGAAGTGGTCTTGGGTATATTAAACCAAAGATGAAAAGGGGCAAAAAATTGGCAGGACAAAAGGGTCCAGTCATTCTATAGACTGTATTTTAGACTAAGGAAAAAGAAATCAAGAAGTCGGAACTAGCTGGACAAAGTTCATATGTGAATAGGGAAGCTATTCCTATTGTGCCTGCTCTATGGAGGATAGTTGTAACTGTGAGACAAAATAACTTGTTCTCTCCTAATAAATATACAATTGACAGGTGTGCTGATTCTTATCCTAAGGAATGTCAGCACAAAGTTCCTTCTGTTCCACCAAAGAGGTGGTACAACAGGTATGAATGCTGGCTTTGTGAAAAGGTATGACACTTTGCCTTGGACTGTTGGTTCAATTACACTGTGTCTCATATTCAGAAAGGATATCCAGTTAAGAAACTCACTGGTGGTTTCAATAAAGCCACAGCTAACAAGAACCAAGGACCCAAAACAACTTGGGTTCCTAAGGAAAAATAAATTCTTATTTTGCGGGTTGTCCAAACACCAGAGATAGTCAAATCTGGCACTTGGATAGTGGGTGTTCAAGACACATGATTGGAAAAAGAGGTAATTTAAGGGAATTTGTCCCTATGGAGAATGGATCAAAGGTGATCTTTGGTTGAGCTGGCAAAGGAATAACCAAAGGTTATGGTAAGATCACAAATGGCTTAGTCACTCTCACCAAAGTATCTTATATGGAATTGTTGCAACACAATGTTATAAGCATAAGTCAACTATGTGATCTTGGCTATGACATTTCATTCTACACAGATGAGTGCCTAATAAAGAAGTTAACTGACCAACTGGTCATCTTGACAGGAACTATATGTTGGAATGTGTACTGTTTGAATTTTCTTTGTTTAAAGTCAGACTCACCCTTATGTCTAGTTACAAATGAGAAAGCCTCACACTCTGACAAATGGCACAAGAGGCTATCTCCTTTGAACTATAAGTCCATAGACAAACTTTTCTGTAAAGATCTTGTTAGGAATGACCCTAACATTAAATGCTCTAAGGAGAGCATATGTTCTGCATGCCAAAAATGCAAACAAACCAAAGCTTCATTCAAAAGTATTGAATACAAAGACTTAGTGAGGTGTTTATACCTTTTGCATATGGACTTGTTTGGTCCTATGCCAGTTCATAGTTAAGGAAGGAGAGTCTATACCTATGTAATTATTGATGACTATTC
The DNA here is from genome assembly GCA_039513925.1 of Platanthera zijinensis. Classification (NCBI taxonomy): domain Eukaryota; kingdom Viridiplantae; phylum Streptophyta; class Magnoliopsida; order Asparagales; family Orchidaceae; genus Platanthera; species Platanthera zijinensis. The sequence continues at coordinate 165,627,518 of CM077082.1, read as the reverse complement.
CAGATTCACTTGGGCTTTCTTCTTAAGGAAAAAGTCTGAAACTCCTGATGTCTTCAAGACTTTTGTTAACCAAATTTAGAATGAATTGAACAGCTCTGTGGTTAGAATTAGAAATGATCATGGAACTGAGTTTCAATCTGATTATATGACAATGTTTTTTGAAGAACTGGGGATTCAGCAAGAGTTTTCTTCACCAAGAATACCCCAGTAAAATGGGATTGTTGAGAAGAAGAATAGGACTCTCATTGAAGCTGGAAGAACTATTCTGAGTGATTCTTCACTTCTAGAATACTTCTGGGCTAAATTTATTAACACAACATATCATGTTCTTAATAGAGCTTCTTTCAACAAAAGATTGAATAAAACTCCTTATGAACTTATGAAGGGCAGAAAACCAAACTTGGCCTATTTCAGAATCTTTGGATATAGATGTTATGTCATAAATAATGGGAAAACATACATATCCAAGTTTGATGAGAAGTACTATGATGGCATATTTATTAGTTATAATGACTACAGTAAGGCCTATAGGGTCTACAACTTAAGGGATCAAGTTGTGGAGGAGTCTGTTCATGTTGTATTTGATGAAAGTTATATGTTATACAATGATAAGCCAGGTTCATCAAGCACAACAGGTGAAGACTTGAAGCTAAAGGAGCTGACAATAGAAGATATTGTTCTAGCAAGAAAGAATATGACAGATGGAGTAAACATTATTGAGGAAGTACTTGCACAGGAACAACAAGGAGAAGAAACTCAGCATGATGCAGGTGGTCCAAGAGAAGAAGTCATATTACCTGTTGCTATTAGACATCTAAAGGATCATCGAAGGGAAACTATTATAGAAGATGCTGCACAGGGTGTGACCACAAGAAGACAACACTGTGTTGTACTCAAGTTTTCTGTCCCAAACAGAACCAAAATAATTTGAAGAAGCTAAAGTGGATCCATTTTGGATAGGTACAATGGAAGAAGAATTGAACCAGTTCAATAGATGCAATGTCTGGAAGCTGGTTCCCAGACCAAATGACTGTAACATCATAGGAATAAAATGGATATATAGAAACAAACTAGATGAGAATGGTGTTATAGTCAGAAACAAAGCTAAAATGGTTGCAAAGGGATATAGACAAGAAGAGGGGATACACTTTGATCAAACTTTTGCACCAGTGGCTAGATTGGAGGCTATAAGACTCTTCCTTGCATATGCAGCCTACAAAAGTTTCAAAGTTTACCAAATCGATGTGAAGTCATTTTTCCTAAATTGTAACCTTAAAGAAAGAGTATATGTTGAGCAACCATCAGGTTTTGTTGATTCTAATAAGCCTACTCATGTTTATTTGCTTTTAAAAGCTCTCTATGGTTTAAAACAAGCCTTAAGGGCTTGGTATGAGACTCTGTCTAAGTTCCTTCTGGAGAATAAATTCTCAAGAGGGAAAGTAGACAAGACACTATTCCTAAGGGAAGTAAAAGGCAAGACAATCTTAGTACAAATATATGTTGATGACATTATATTTGGATCTACTGATGAGTCACTTTGCACTAAGTTTGCTAAAGTAATGCAAGGAAAGTTTGAGATTAGTAGCATGGGTGAACTCAAGTTTTCCTTGAGTCTCCAAGTTAAGCAAACTTTAGATGGACTTTTCATTAGTCAGTCTAAGTTCACCAAGGAGTTAATCAAGAAGTATGACATTAAAATAGCCACTTCAATGAGAACTCCCATCAGGTTCAGTATGTCTTTAGACAAGGATGGTGCTGGGAAACCAGTTGATATCACCTTGTATAGGGGTATAGTTGGATCACTGCTCTATCTAACAACTAGTAGACTAGACATAATGTATGCCACTAATGTATGTGCCAGGTATCAAGCATGCCCTAAAGAATCTCATTATACATCAGTTAAAAGAATATTGAGATATCTAAAAGGCACACCTAATCTTGGCCTATGGTATCCCAGGAATATTTATTTTGAACTGACGGGCTTTTCAGATTCAGACTATGTAGGATCTAAAGAAGTTAGGAAAAGCACAGCAGGCTCATGTAAATTTCTTGGAAGGAGGTTGTTGTCATGGAGCAGCAAAAAACAAACTTGTGTAGCAATATCCACAGCTGAATCTGAGTACATTTCAACTGGTGGTTATTCACATTTTCTTTGGATTAAGCATCAGTTATAAGATTACAATTTCAAGCTAAGTAAAATTCATTTATACTGTAATTCTACTTGTGCTATTTTTGTTGCAAAAAATCCTGTGTCATATAGTAGAACAAAGCATATTGAAATTAGATATCATTTTTTTAGAGAACATGTAGAAAATGAAGATATTAGCTTAGAATTTGTTCCCACAAAAAAAAACAAATTACTGATATCTTTACTAAGCCTCTAGAAGAAGAGAAATTTAATTTATTTAAATTAGAACTTGGAATGTTAAATCATGAATAAAAAAGTAATAACATAAAACTGATTAATTATTAATTAAGTCTACTCATTTAGGTTTCAAGGATAAACTTCAAAAGTGCCAAGAACAACACTTAAGAAAAACAAAATTTTGACTAGTCAGTGTCGAGACACAAGAAAGTGTGTCGACACTATATGTAATAATGTGGGGAGACACATGAAAGTGTGTCGATACAGTATAACCTTAAGTGCCGAGACACTAAAGTGGGTGTTGAGACATACGGGTATCGAGACCCTTAGGTACATTTATTGAGAGACATAATCCTTGTGTCGACTTGTGTCAACACTTCTCGACAGACAATATATCCTTATGTCGACACTAGGTATTTACCCAAAAAATTCTGAATAGACTAAATGCAGCTTGCCTTTTCATCTTCTGTAACAACTACTATAAATTGGGTGTGAAAGAAGTTGTTTTATTTGCTTACCTGAAATCTTGAGAGATTGATCCCTGAGTGTCGAGACCTAGAATTCTGATTAGTCGACACTCGTCATTCCTTTCCTTCACCTTCAATGGCTCCCAAGAACTATGATAACATCTTCAAAGGATATGAGCTTGTTCGCAATGGATTCCAGTCGACGGATGACAAAATCAAGGAGGTGATAAACCTTATCGATGAAGCTGGCTTGGAGTATTTGCTTTCTGAACCAACAAACATCTGGAAAAGAGAAGTATATGAATTCTTCTCCAATCCATCACTGGAATCAAGTTCAACAAAGATTAAGTCAAAGGAGAATGGAATAAAAGGACAAATAAAAACAAGAAGACAGGACTTGGTATTCCACTTACCTAGAATTGACCAAGAAGAAGACTTAGACTCTACCAAGACCACAGATGCATTAAAATGGTGTGGATTGGCTCCTACCACCAAGCTGGGAAGTACCCTATTCTGCAAAGGTATGAATAATCAAGGGAATTTCCTGTCAGAAAAAATAGGGAAGGTGCTATGGTGCAAAATAGGAGAACATAACAGGATATCAGCCAACATTTTTCAGCAAATGGCTCGAGAAATATTCAAAGTCAAGACTGACTGGAGCAAAGTAGTCTTTGACAAGATAATAGGATGCCTTAAGAAGCCCAATCTAGGCAGAATAATAAGCCTCTACTTGGTTCAGGCCATTCCTGATTGTCTGAACCTGAAGACTGGAACAAAGATCAACCACATGCATAGAATGGATATGAGGATATTATCAAGGTGAGATAGAGTTCTATCAAAAGATACACCTATATTGGTAAAGAAGAAAGAGAAAAAGAAGAAGTCTGTGGTGGTGGAAGAAGATTCTTCCAGTGAATCTGATAGACAAGAGAGTTTAAGCTCGGATGACCAAGATATTCTAGCCCCAGAAATTTTTCCTAGGACCTCATCTGGAACAAGGGATTACATGCAGGGGAAGATAATTCGAGAGAAGGAACACATTGAAGAAGAAAACCTCAATGTGCTTCTAACTCTAGAAAGTGAAATGGCTGGCAAAACAATGATGGATGTGATCTGTGGCCTGAACACAATAGAAGGACTGGTTGATTCTACTATACAGGATTTGTAGATGACAGATGATGATACTGGAAATGAATTCTATAAGGAGACTGAAGAAGAAAATCATTTAGATAAAGCAGATGACATCAATGGGGAGATAGCTGCAACTTCAGTGAACCAAGTTCCTGATGCTGAAGTTCAGCAAGATGAAGCTCACTTGGAAGACATCAATATTGAAAAATAAGATGCAAGGACTGAGGGGGAGTTGTCCCCAAATACTGACAAAGCCAAAGAGACAACATCAGTTGAAGAAGTAGGTTCTTCTGAATCTGAGGACGAAGAAGCCTCTCTGTTGAAGAAAAGGTAATTATCTGAAATTAAAAAGGGAAGTAGGATCTAGAAAAGGTTTATTCAGTCTGAACCAACTCCAGCTCCTCTAGTGGACTCAAGCTCACTATTAGTTCAAATGCAGATTATGTTAGACCATTAGAGAACTAAACTTGATAAATATATACATGAAAGGAATAAGGAGCTGCAATTTCAACTAGCTCATGACATAAAGTCTATTAGATTTAAAGTGAATCTTCTAAAGACAGACATGACAGATTTCTTCTAGAGGGGAGCAAATGTTGTAGTGTACATTGCACAACAACAACAAGAAGCAAAGCAAATTGAAGATGACATGATTGTCAAATAAGGCTATGTTCGTGAGAATCAAATAATCTTAGATGAAAACATAAATGTCATGCATAGTGAAACTATGGTCAAGTTTACTGAGCATACCACTGCTTTAGAAAATAAAATAGATGCTACCACAAAGGAGATGGAAACTCAGTTGACAACTCACTCCGTCTCACTGATTACAGATATCAAAGCTTCTGGAAAAGGTTTGGATAATAATTTACTGAAGGTAAATAACACTGTCTCCTCAGGAATCAATTATTTGGATGGTCAAGTAAGGTTTCACAAGAATGACCTAAAAGATCACATAGAAAGAGAAGTCATAAAGGTGGAGAGGGTAATGATAAAAGCCATTTCTGAGCATATTACCTGGATATCAAACAACATCAGAGACACTTTAGGTTATCCTCCCTTATGGTATGATGGTGACCAAACTGCTGATTCTAGTTGTCAACCAACTCAATTTGAAGTTATTCATACTAGTGTGCAATCATCCATGTATAATCCTAGAGAACAAATTCCATTTGAGTATATCCAAACAACTATCCAAACCATGTACAGTCCTCCACCACAAGTTCAAAATGTTGTATATGAAGAGGTGGAAATGACTAATGCTGCTTTGATGAAAGAGAAAGAAGCTCAACTGTCATAGAGAAGTTTTAGGGAACAAGCTGATGCTATGACTGACTTTGAATAGTGGATCCCTACCTCCAAATCAATTATCCTCACTGCATGGAAAGAAGTTAATGCTAATGCTGCTGATAGGAGAAAATTGTACCAAGAGCAAGAATGGGCTAAGTACTTAAAGCAACAAGAGGTTATCTAGAAATTTAGAGATGATCTGAAGTCAGGGAAGATCCCTACTAATTCTGTTGAGTCCAGTAAGTATTTTCCAAAGCCTTACCACTATTTTGAAAGACAAAGGCTCAAGATAGAACATTTCATCAAATCCAAGAATTACAAAGGCAAGAAGATTGCAGCTGATAAGGTGCCTGAAGTAAAAGTATGGATACAATATGGAAAAGGCATAGTCATCAAAGATCAAGAGGATTCTTAGAATATGTTTTCTTGGGATTATATAATTTACTTTTAGATCAGTGAAAAAAATCAAACAAATATAATCCTTGAACAAATTTATAATGAAAATTTTGGCTGCACTATGTTCCATATGTGTTATCACTTGTGTTGCTACATATGTTATTCAGCACTGTTGATTTTATAACTCTATCATTATATTTTGGTATCATATTGTATTTCATTGAACTGAGGTATGAATTCTCCAAATAGGGGGGAGATTAATGGGTACATTGGACACAATGTACTTGATTTGAAGATACTCTTTCAACTCAATGATATACACATATTTGTATTTGATGTATATTTCAGTATATGCATACACGTTGCCTACTTCATGTTGATTGGATAGGTGGACACAAGAAGCTGATTGGATTTTGAAGAAAAATTGTCTAACTATAAAAAGCGTCGAGTGGAGTCTGTAAAGTGCCGAGTGAAGTCAGCACAGTCTACATTCAGCAACATGAAGTGCATAAAAAATGGCTAAGTGCAAAAGTGTCGACACACTTCAACTGTGTCGACACCTTTGCAGAAGTTATGTCGAGAAAAGTCGGTTAACTCGACACATATAAGATACAAGATAGCTGTGTCGAGACAAGTCAGTTGTCTGGAAACCTTGAAGACTAAGTCAGTATACTTGACACTATAAAGTTTAAAGCAGTTGTGTCGAGAAAATACAACTGTCTCGACACAAAGAATACAGGAGATTTTACTAAGTAAAATTATGTCGAGACAAATAAACTATCTCGACATAATGAAGAATTAAAGCATAGAATTTCCAACATCAGGAAGATAGTTGTGTCGAGGCAACCCAACTATCTCCACACAAGGCAGAATAAAAGATGTCGACACAAACAATGCTTGTGTCAAGACAAGTCAACTGTCTCGATACTCTCAAGTTTTAGATGAAAATTCTTTCAAGTAGAATTTTGTCGAGACTACTAAGATGTCTCAACACAAGTATCGAGACACTTTGCACATCTCGACACTTATGTTTCAGAAAATGTGCAAAGTCAACACAGAAGTGTCAAGATAAGTCAGAACTGTCACATTAACGACAGGAATAAGATATTTTAACAGAAATAATATGAGGAAGGATCTGTAGTATGATGTTAGATGTTGATGTCATCATTTAGTTACCAGCCATCTATGAAGACTATAAATAGAGGGGTTGTCTACTCAAAGGGAGTCACCCAGAATCGGAAAAGAAAACAAAAATTCTCATTCTTATTACAATCCCAGGAAGGTGGAAGAAGACGAAGGATTTCAAGAATATCTCCAGATCCTTTATCAAAGTTGATCTGAAGATCAAGGTGGATCTGATCTACAATTTTTTCAAGGTTATCAAGAGTATCAACATTAAGAAGATTACAGATCCAGAGAAGAAACTTTTCAGCCAGCCAATTTATTAAGAAGACATTCATTGCTGCTGAATTGAATAATCTGTGCTAACAGATATATAAGATTATAGATTTTCGATTTTCTGAGAATTTCATTTTTCATTTTTACCTCTATATTTTGTAAGATCTCCTTGAGATCTGAGTGGGTAGGATATCTTATCTCTAAGTTGTAGGCCTATTTTATAAAGGCTGAGGTAGGGTTAATGAGGGACCTTATGTAGGTGGTTTTGGGTGAATCACTGAGTTGTAAGCCTAATTTATAAAGGCTGAGGTAGGGTTCTTGAGGGACCTGAGGTAGGAGATTGGGAGAATCTTTGAGTTAGGACCAGTTTGTCTGAATGTAGGTTTCTTAACAAAAACAAAGCTTGGAGTATCTTTGGATCTGAGTTAAAGAGGAGGAGCTATAACCTCATCTAGCACATTACTAGTGAGGAAGAAGGGGGAAAGTGGATGTACCCTAGACATGGGAACCATTATAAATTCTGTGTGTGTTGTGTGTTGTGGATTACTTTTGCTTGTGATTTGATCTAAGTCTTTGTAACTACAAAATTAGTTGAGTGATAAAGATCTGATAAAGTAACTTAAAAAATTCCTATTCACCCCCCTCCTTTCGTTGATTATCTACCCATAGGATTATCTTTCATAACATTATTTAGAAAATAAGAAAATAAAATTTTGGTTAAGTCCATATTGAATGTGTCGTAACACCAAAGAAAGTGTCGAGACACTTGAGAATGTGCCGAGACACCAATAGATGTCTTGATACCTAGGTTATGTCGAGAAACAAGTTCCTAGTGCTGACTTGTGTCGACACCAGTGTCGACAGGTGTCGACACAAAATTGTCAGTGTCGAGACTTTATCATTTTTAGACAATTATGGATTATTAAACCTTGAGCACACCCTTTCATTTTCCCCGTAAGGAAGCCTATAAATAGAATGTGTGAGAAGAAGTCGACCATGCCTTCTTGTATTTCTGAACTTTTTCTTCTTGAGTTTCGAGCCTTAGAACTGTATCAACACTGCATTCCTTATTCTCTACTCAAATGGCTCCCAAGAATGTATATTATCTTTTTGAAGGATACAAACTAGTACGAAATGGTTTTTATCCAGCTACTGAAGATATCAAGGATGTTATTACCCTAATCATAGACGTCGGACTGGAATATGTACTTTCTCAACCGTCAAACATTTGGAAAATATAAGTTATTGAATTTTATACCAATGCCAAGGTCACCTTTGAGAAAATTAAATCCATCATCAATGGAGCCAAGGTCCGCATCTCACCCAGTCGATTGGCCAAGGTCTTTGACATGACCATGTTTGGTTAGGATGATGATGAAAAAGTAGTAGATTTAGGACTAACTAAAGATACCCTGACATGGTGTGGATTCCCCTCTACCACCAAGATAGGAAGTACCCTTATTAGGAAGGGGATAAATTCTCAAGGTAAATTCTTATCAGAAATAGTGGGCAAGGTACTCTTGTTCAAGACTGGTGCGCACGACAGAATGTCAGCTGCAATGTTCGACATCATGACTAGAATCATCTTCATGCTAAAGACAAACTGGAGCAGGATACTATTTGATAAGATTGTTGTGAGTGTTATCAAGCCCAATATAGGCAGAATAGTAAGCCTTTACCTTGTCCTAGTACTCCCAAACCATATCAACCTCAAGATTGGTTCAAAGATTAATCATATGAGGAGAATAAATATGAGGATTCTGAGTAGGTGGGACGGGAAGCTAACACATGACTCCTCTGATCAGCAAAAGACAAAGAAGATCAATGAAGTACTTAAAGTGGATGATGAGTCTACCAGTGACTCAGGGGATCAAGAAGGTCCAGGATAAAGGTTCAACTAAAGATCAAGCAGTTGCTTCCCCTAGGACCACTCTTACAGATGATGCTCAGATTGAGGGGGAGCCACTCCTTGAAAAGGGTCACTCAGTAGGAGAACCAATCCTAGAGAGGGATAAACTTGAGGGGGAGAACCTCCTTATTCTACAGGTATCAGGCTCTACTACTGCATACAATACTATCATGGAAGTATTCCGTGACCTAGAGACCTTTCAGTAATACGAGGATGTGGTAGCACAAGATGTGGTGGTGTCTAGGCCAGCAAATGAGACTACTATCTCAAAGGACACTAAGGAAGGAGATGGTGCAGCCCAGGAGCAACCAGATGATCACATGGAGGACACTACCCATGCTAAAGTATCTGCAATGGTTGTGGGGGAGCTGGAAACTCATGCACCATATATTGAAGAAATTTCTCATCAAGAACCCGTGGAAGTGGAGAGCTCCTCAAGATCTAAAGAAGAGAAAGTGTATATGCTTAAAAAAAGAAAATTTTCACAAATGAGGGCTAGTAGCAAGAAATTCAAAGCAACTATACAATTTGTTACACAAACTGCACCACCCATGGACTTTAGCTCACTCTTTCTTCAAATGCAAATAATTATGGATCAATAAAGGACAGCTCTAGAAAAGTATGTTGATGAGATCAATCAGGATATCCAATTTCAGCTAGCCCAAGATATCAAGTCCATTAGATTTGAAGTGAATTTACTGAAAATGGACATGACAGATTTCTTCCAGAGAGTTGCATGTGGTGTGGTTCACCTAACCAAACAATAGAAGGACTCCAAGGAAGCTCATGTGGTTTTGGGCCTTAAACAAGGATATGTTCTTGATAACCAGACCAGAATGAATGAAAAAATGATCAAAATGCATGATATTTCACTGGGAAAGTTAGCTGCCCAGTCTACTTAACTGGAAACAAAAATAGGGTCAACTGCTACAGCTCTTGAAACTAAGATATCTACTCATGAAAACTCTATAGTTCAAGCAGTCAAGGTTTCATGCAAAGACCTAGATGATCACTTGCACCTAACAAATACATATTTGTCTGCAGGGATCAGACATCTAGAAGAACAAGTAAGATTTCATAAGAATGACCTCCGTGATCATGTGGAGTGAGAAGTCATAAAGGGGGAGAGAATGATTGTAAAGTCAAGCTCTAAGCATACTATCTAAACCTTAAATAGCATCAGAGGCACTCTAGGCTTTCCTCCTATTGCCTATGATGATCTCACTACTAAATCTGGCAGCCATCTAGCATAATTTGAGATTATTCAGCAGGCCGTGCAAACTATGTACATTCCTCCGCCACATGTTCAGAATATAGTCTGTGAGGAGGTGGAATGACTTATATTGCCCAGCTCAAAGAACATGAAGTTTAGTTAGCTAAGAAATGATTCAGGGAGCAGGCTAAGGCTAAGAATGATTTTGAGCAGTGGAGTCCAACTTCTAGATCCATTATACTCACTCCATGGAAAGTAGTTTAAAATAATATATCTGATAGGGGCAAGTGGTATTATGATTAAGAATGGGCAAAGCATACAAAGCATCAAGAGATCATTTATAAGTTCAGGAAAGATCTGAAGGCTTGGGAGATTCCTGCTGACTCTATTGAACCTAGCAAATACATCCCCAAGCCATATAACTATGTTGAAAGGCAAAGAATTAATAAAGATGAACTTGCTAAGGCACAGAACTATAAAGGCAAGAAGAAGGCTGATGACCAAGTGCCTGAAGTTAAATCAAAAGTCCCATCAGGAAAAGGGATTGTTATCAAAGAACCTGATCAGTCTTAGAACCCTTTGCCTTAGGAAATTTCTATAATTTTGTAGTTCAGTTAAAAAATAATGTAATTTTTGAACAAGTTGAAATGATCAGTTTAGTTGAAATTTACTATATCTATTATAGTATTCGTGGTTTCAGTATATATATTTGTTATAACACCTGTAATGTATATCTCACGTATTTTACTTTGACATTATGGTGTATATCATTGAATCAGGCTTATGACTTCTCCAAATAGGGGGAGATTGTTGGGTACATTGGGAATTGTGTACTAGATTTGAAGAAGCCCTTTCAACTCAATGATATACATAAATTTGTATTTTATGTATGTTGAGTTTACTTGTGCAGGTTTTATGATAGAAGAAAATAAACTAAGTACAAAAGTGTCGAGACACTGGATAAGTGTCGACACCTTTGTAATAACAGTGCTGAGATAAGGAATCAAGTTGTGTCGACACTCAGGACTAGTGTCGACACCCTTATTCAAGTAGTGCTTAGACAGGAAGCAAGCTGTGTCGACACCTAGGACTTGGGTCGACACCATTAGTTAAGAAACCAGCAGTGTCGACACTCATGACTAGTGTCAACACCTTTTATATAAGTTGTGTTGAGACAAGAAGCTAGCATTGTCGACACACTCGATTTTTGTCGGTACCCATATAAGAGATATGTCGACACACAGTATTGGTGTCGACAGAATCTAAGTACATGAGTGTCAACACCCAGAACTCGTGTCAACACCTTTATGCAGAAGCTCTCAAAATAGAAATTCTTTTGTGTCCGAAATTCGATTCCTGAAGTACTAACAACCATCAGAACTGTCAGATGTCTGTAGATTAACTAGGGCAGTCGGTCACTCTTGCCAAAGCCTATATAAGGAGACCAACACAATAGAAATGATATAGATTTTCTCATTCTTCTCATTGATGCGTAAAAATCGTCTCACGGACTACAATCCGAATAGGCAAGTGTACCTATCGTTTTATAGTATAGTGATAAAAATATATCAAGGTCGTATAAAAACTCGGGGCAGGCAAGTACTATTACTCACAACCACTCTATTATCCTACCGAACGATTGATGATTTTTTAAAATAAAATAAAATAAACTTAATTAAAAGAGAAGAAATAAACTATTGCAAACGAGTGCTCGATCGACGATTCACTTTGAAATAAAATAGCGGAATAAATTAGTTTAACATTTGTAATTCTATTATGACCGTGACGGATCCGATATTAGGAAGTAATCTCGCTAGAGCATTAAATCCCCTAACTTATAGACGTTTTGACTGAAATCTCTTTACAAGTCAAAATGGCCTAAAGTCGCATTATCGAAGTTACCCGCACTATTGGATTTGACTCCAATCTAGAGGATTTACGTCATCCTATCTCTAGGGTTGCGTTCAACTCCTTCCTTCCTTAAGTGATCTTTCATATTCACGAGCCTCTCGGCTACTCAAATATGAGATTGGAATCTACTACCGTATACTAGAAATATGGAGTCGATACGAAATAAATCAAGGGAGGATCAAAAATAAAAATACAAATGCAACAAAAAATGAAAGATATTATTTTATCGCAAAGCTTATCGCGATCGGGCACAAAATAAAGTTAGCTACGCATAATAGAGGAAGAAAACAAAAGAAAAGAAAATTGCATTATTATTAAACTAGGAATAAGAGTACATAAAAAGATGAAAAATACTACACTATTGCTTGGAGAAATGAAATAAAACAACAAGAAAATAAATACTTGAAATGGAAGCTTGCTCTCTAACTCTCTACATTAGCATTCTAAAAACTACAACACAAACTTTCTTCAAACTAAAACGACTTCCAACAAAAACTACTTCCCCAAAACATGAGACAAGGGGTCATTTATATAAGAGAGGGAGAATGTTCTAGATTGAAGTGGAAAATGAAGGGACATTAGGGGTGGTTGGCCACATGCTTGAAACTTCATGCATGTAATACATTTAAATAATGGTGAGAGAGAGAGAGGAAGGTGGCCGGCCAAGTGCAAGTGGTTGAAAATGCATGCATGCAATTAATGAGGAGGGTGTATGTGGTCGGGTTTGAGGTTTGGGAGTTGCATGGGCTGCTTGGGCTGCTTGCTTGGGCTCAGGTAGAGGGCTAGATGTAACACCTCTACCCGTCAAGAAGAATATAATAGAGGGTCCGGCCGGGGCCCCACACCATATTCCACAAACAGGCGGAGACGCTACTAAATAATATCATAACCAACGTATCCTAACACAGAGCATTCTAGCGGAAGCTTCACGGTTGAATTAATGAACTCAAGATAAACAACATTGTCCACTAACATAGGAATGTAAGTATACATCAAAAGAGTCTGGCCTTAAGGCCTTACAACAGTTTCTCTTAACAAGAGTGTGGTTTACAGACATCGGCACGCAGGCCGGCCACACATGAACAAAAGAAGCAAAACAATGCCTTCGAGGGCAGCAATGCAGCTTTGGGCTTCAGCCCGCTAAGTCCCGCTCGGACCAGCTCCTCCAGCACCTGTAAGAACCAATCCACCAAATGGTGGCAAAACAGGGCAACGGTCAGCATTCAGCTGACCAATTATAACGACCCTGCCCCTGGCACGGGGCAGCGGAATTCCATCCCTGCATAGCATTCATCCACATGATATATAGCCATTCAAGCAAGACGTGCACGCCCGCACCGTCACATATCACAAACGTCGGCTCGACGGCCCGACGCTCCGTGCACTCAGGGCACATTCACACCGTTCAGAGGTCCCAGACATAACGGCGCACTATGAGCATTCTAGTCTGATCGGCTCACCGGCCGTCGACTCTCTCTATGTGATCCTAACAGGGTCTTAAGCACCCAAGGTTAGACAACCATAACGCGGGTACAGATCCACCTTTCCCGTTGCTCACATCGTCAGACTCAGGCCTGGACTGACGCGGGTACAGTTTCACCTTGCCCGTTCCACCATTTCCTAGTTGCAGCCTCACGGCTCAACTTTCCACCAGTAGCACTCACGGCCATAAGAGAGTCCAACTCTCATAATTTCCTGGACTTCCTCCAGTACTTTTATCCATCATGCATACAAGCAATCATCACGGAGCCTTCTCCGATATGCAACCAAGCATCACCAATCCAGACCATGTCCAGATGGGCTTCACACAGCATGCCTAGATCCGTACTCCAATTCCGGACTCTAACAAGGGGGACTTCACATATCTACCCCAAGGGACGCCACAACCCACCGCACACTCGCGGGGAAGGATTTTCCCTATGCAATGCGGGAATTAAGGACTTCACATGTCCAAGCAGGAAATCGTTACCCTAGGAGTTCGCTTCGGAGCCATGGAGAGAAATTTGAGACGGATGAAAGCCTTCGCAGCAGCGTTGCCTTCGCAAATCCGAACTCGGCTCGCGATTTGGACCACCGTAGCACCACCGACAGCCGGACTCCACTTCTTCTTCCTCCTTGCTCTCACCTCTCTCTTAAACTTTAGAAAGAGAGTAGGATTTTAGAAATGAGCCCTCTTTTCCTCCTTTCCCGGCCTTATCAGCCCAGGAATGAACTCCAGCCACAGGATTCTACTTAAAGAAAATGAAGGGCCAAGATCTACTGAAAATTCCCTTTTCTTTTGGCCGACACGGCCTGTGACACGCCCGTGTCACAGGCCGTGTACCCTTAAGCGGCACACGCGGCAGTCGCACCGACTGAAATATTCGAGAACACGGGCATCGACACGCCCGTGTCGAAACTAACACGCCCGTGTCAGTCAGGAGACACGCCCGTGTCTCCTGTTACACGGTACTCACCGATCTCCAAAACCAGTACACGGGTCGGAACACGGTAACTGACACGCCCGTGTCCAGCCTCACACGCCCGTGTTCCCGGCCGTGTTCAAGGCCGTGTCCTGCTCTGACTTGAATAGGCCAATTTCGAAAATTAATTCGAACACGCCCTGGGACACGCCCGTGTCGAAGGCCGTGTCCCAGGCTCGACGATCATCGACTCTCAAACGTCGATTAGCCTGAACACGCCCTGGGACACGCCCGTGTCCCAGGCCGTGTACACCCGACACGCCCTGGGACACGCCCGTGTCCCAGGCCGTGTCTAACAGCCTCCAACCCAAAATTGTGTACAAACATATTTTGAGATTTTTGGGGTGTTACAATCCTCCCCCCCTTAATAAAATTTCGTCCCGAAATTTGAAAACAATAGGGAGAAAATAACAAAACATTTATATGTTTCTATTACATATACAACGAGTGAACAAGCTACGAAAATAACTCGGGAAACTCGGCTCGCATGGTCTGCTCGCGCTCCCATGTTAGCTCTTCTCGGCCACAATTGTCCCACCGGACTTTGACCATCCCGATCACCTTGTTCCGCAACTATTTCTCGGCTCGATCCTCTATCCGTATAGGCTTCACCTTTGTCGTTAGCCCATACTCAACCGGCACTCGATCATTTTCAACTATATGAGCTGGATCCTTGACTGCTTTGCGTAACACCGAGATGTGAAACACGTCATGCAATCCACTCAATTCCAATGAAAGAGCTAACCGATAGGCAGCTTCCCCAACTCGCTCCACCACTTCAAATGGACCAAGGTATCCCGGACTTAGCTTTTTCAACCGCCGGATCCGAGATACGCCTTTGAAGGGCTTAATCTTTAAATAGACCCAGTCACCCACCACGAACTCCACGTTCCGGTGCTTAGCATTGTAATACTTGGCCTGCCGATCTTGGGCTATTAGGAGCCTCTCTCGAATAGAGCGTATTGTTGAGGTAGCATCATCGACTTCCTTTTTGCCTAAAAGTTTAGTCTCGCCAGTTTCTGCCCAAGCTAGCGGTGTACGACACTTGCGACCATACAGCGCTTCAAATGGGGCCATGCCTATACTCGCTTGATAGCTATTATTATAGGCAAATTCCACCATAACAAGATGTTCTTCCCACTTCTTACCGAAGTCCAGGGCGCACATACGGAGCATATCCTCCATCGTTCTGTTGGTTTGTTCAGTTTGGCCATCCGTTTGCGGGTGGAAGGCCGTACTGAATGCTAACTTCGTGCCCAACATTTGATGAACTAATCTCCAATCCTTTGAAGTAAAACGCCCATCTCGGTCACTTACGATGCTCCGGGGAACACCGTGCAATCGAACTATCTGCTCCACATAGAGCTTTGCCAACGTTTCCACTGAATCGTCCCGCTTGTTTGGTATAAAGTGAGCCACCTTTGTCAACCGGTCTACAATCACCCAGATTGAGTCATGGCCACGCTGAGATCTCGGCAATCCGTGCACGAAATCCATAGAAATATCCTCAAATTTCCATTGCGGAACCGACAACGACTTCAGGAAACCACTCGGCCGTTGACATTCTGCCTTTACCAAAGCACAAGTACGACATTTAGCCACATACGCGGCTATGTCCTTCTTTAAACCAGGCCACCAGAACAGTTTCTTCATGTCTTTGTACATTTTTGTGCTCCCAGGGTGAATTGAATACTTTGTAAAGTGCGCTTCATATAGCAGCTCTTCTCGCAATTTACCCGCACTAGGGACGCACAATCGGCCATCTTTTCGTAACAAGCCATCATCCCAGGAGAACTGATCACCAGATCCCTCCTTTGCATAGCGTTGGAGACTTTCATCCAACTCCGTTGCCCGCCGAATCCTGTCAGCAAGGTCATATTCAACTTCCAACCAGTTCATGCTTGCTTCAGTTGAAGAATCTCTTTCCACACAAGATATCTCCAAGGCTTCCAACTCCTGGATTAACCGCTCATCATGTATCCGCAACCAATTTGCCCATACTGGAGTCCGACGACTCAAGGCATCAGCGACCACATTTCCCTTTCCGGGAACATAATGAATGTCGAATGTAAAATCCCCAAGGAATTCCATCCACCTCCTTTGTCGCATATTCAACTCCTTTTGATCGAGCAGATACTTTAAGCTTTTATGATCGGTATAAATATCTACTTTCACGCCATATAGATAATGCCGCCACAACTTCAGCGAAAAGATCACCGCCGCCAACTCCAAATCATGGACGGGGTAATTACGCTCATGCACTTTCAATTGACGTGAACCAAAAGCGATCACCTTGCCAAATTGCAGGAGAACGCAGCCTAAGCCGCTTCCTGACGCATCGCTGTATATTTCAAATCCATCTGTACCACATGGCGACGTCAAAACAGGCGCCGTGGTCAAACGAATTTTCAGCTCCTCAAAAGCTCGTGCGCACTCCGGCGTCCAAACGAACTTCTGATCCTTTCTCGTCAACGTAGTCAGAGGCAAAGCAATCCGGGAGAAGTTCCCCACGAACCTCCT
This sequence comes from Platanthera zijinensis, assembly GCA_039513925.1. Classification (NCBI taxonomy): domain Eukaryota; kingdom Viridiplantae; phylum Streptophyta; class Magnoliopsida; order Asparagales; family Orchidaceae; genus Platanthera; species Platanthera zijinensis. The sequence goes on along the minus strand of CM077082.1, from coordinate 165,610,456 downwards.
ATAGTAGCCCGCCAGTCCAAGGAAACTCCTGACTTCGGCCACTGAAGACAACACTGGCCAATCCCGAATGGCACTTATCTTAGCCGGATCCACCGCTATGCCCTCTCCACTTACCACATGGCCTAGAAAAGCCACCGACGAGAGCCAGAACTCACACTTTGAGAACTTGGCATACAGCTTATTCCTTCGCAAGGTATGCAATACTAATCGCAAATGGTTTGCATGATCTTCCTCCGATTGTGAATATACCAGGATATCATCAATAAACACAATCACAAACAAATCCAGGTATTCGCGGAACGTTCGATGCATGAGATCCATGAAAACCGAAGGCGCATTACATAAGCCGAACGGCATCACTGTGAACTCATAATGACCATAGCGTGTGCCAAACGCTGTCTTGGGAATGTCACCTTCCCTAATCCGCAACTGGTAATACCCGGACTTCAAATCCAACTTCGAATAGACGGTTGAGCCCGCTAGCTGATCGAACAAGTCATCGATCCGAGGAATTGGATACTTGTTTTTCTCCGTCAGTTTGTTCAGTTCGCGATAATCAATACATAGTCGCAAACCACCGTCTTTCTTTTTCACAAAAAGAACAGGCGCGCTCCAAGGTGACATACTTGGGCGTATATATCCCTGCTCCAACAACTCTTGCAACTGAACTTTCAGTTCGGCCATTTCTTTTGGCGCTACCCGATACGGCGAATGGGCCACGGGTTTTGCACCCGGCACCAGCTCGATAGCGAAGTCAATTTCCCTTTGGGGAGGTAACCCCGGAAGGTCCTTTGGAAACACATCCGCATATTCCGACACAATCGGCACTTCACTCACACTGGCCTTTGGCGCCACCGCCTCTATGAGTGTGAAGAACAACTCCGCACCCTTCCGAACTGCCTTAACAACTTAGAGAGCGGATAACAACATCCCACTCATCCCTTGCATACCAATGAACTTGGTCTCTCGTTCGGTATTTTGCCCAAGTGTGACCTCTTTTGAAGTGCAATCAATACAGGCACGCTGCTCTGAAAGCCAGTCCATACCAAAGATTATATCAAACTCTTTGATCGGCAATACTAGTGTTTCCTCCTTGAACTCCCGACTTCCTATCTTGACCTCAAGACCGCAAGATCGATCCGCGCACATCAAACATCTGTTAGGCAACAACACCTTTACACTGTCTGTCTTGGTCCGGATAGGCACCCCGACACGCAAGACAAAATCCTCAGACAGAAACGAATGTGAAGCACCTGTGTCAAACAGTGCTCGCGCCGGATACTCTCGTATAAGGACAAACCCTATAACATGACAATTAAAACAAGCACAGCACACCAAAAGTACAAACATTAAAACTTAAGCGCACCTGTGACGACATCAGCCTGCTTAATGGCCTCCTGTTGTCCAAGGTTGAAGACCCTGGGCTGCGCGTGCGAGGCAGAAGACTCCACCACAGCCTTCCCCTTCTCCGCATAAGACGCTCCCGTCTTCTTATCACCCTTTGGAGGACCAAATCGGCATTCACGTGCGAAGTGTCCAACCTTCCCGCACGTAAAACAAGCACGAGCTCCATTCCCAAATGTGTCCGTCACAGTCGCAGAAGGAGCTTGTCCAGAAGACTTAGACTTCTTATTCCATTTCCTTCGGTAGCCAAACTTGTCCGGACGCGGCGGCTTAAACTCCGGCTTCACAACCGCCAAGTTTCCCTTTGCTTGCCCCCGTTTCATGTCCGTCTCCAAAGAACGAGCCGTACAGACTAAGGCTTGGAATCCCTGACTCACAGAACTCGAGAGCAAATACCTTAGCTCATCTCGCAGCCCCGCATAAAACCGACTAGTTTTACGCTCTTCTTCGGCGAATATCGAGCCTGCATATCTTCCCAAACGGGTGAACTCATGCAGGTAGTCATCCACACTTCGATCTCCCTGTGCTAACCGTTGGAACTCCATTTCCATCGATATCCTTTGCTGCATCGGCAGATGTTGTGCTAAGAACAACCGAGAGAATTCTTCCATTGTAATCTCTGCCAATTGCCTGCCGGCCAAGTGATGCAGTTCAATCTCATCCCACCACAATCGCGCCTCTCCTTCCAGTAGGAAAGTGGCTAACATGACTTTCTGTTCCTCTTCAACCCTGATAGCTCTCATAATCCTCTTAATTCTTGCAAGCCAATCCTCTGCTTGGGCCGGTGTACCCGCCCCATGAAACTACGGAGGGTTAAAGCTCAAGAATTGCTTCCATTGTTGATCTGCTACCCGCGGATCAACTTCGGCTTCTACCGGTTCTTGCCGTACCCCAGCTTGCGCTGGCACCACTGCAGGACGTGCTTGCCCAGTCTGCTGAGCATTCATAACAGCAAGTACCGTTTCCATGATAAGACGGACTGTTTCAGCGGATGGAGGAGTTGTGGGCACCTCGGCTGGTGCCGCACTCTCAACAGAACGTTGTGGTTCGGACTGACCCGCAACACTTCTGGTCACCTATATGTGTAAAACACACAGGTTAACGACCAATAAAACGGCAATCATACAAAGAGAATACACAAGTTCAACAAACAAGTGTATTTACATTCCTAAGTGGACAATCTTGAGTTCAAAATTAAGTGTTATAACGACGGCACTGACACGTGCGCGCCCCCTCTCAAAAGAATTCGTCCGCGAATTCGGAAGAGATCGACCAACAAGCTGATACCAAATTGTAACACCTCTACCCGTCAAGAAGAATATAATAGAGGGTCCGGCCGGGGCCCCACACCATATTCCACAAACAGGCGGAGACGCTACTAAATAATATCATAACCAACGTATCCTAACACAGAGCATTCTAGCGGAAGCTTCACAGTTGAATTAATGAACTCAAGATAAACAACATTGTCCACTAACATAGGAATGTAAGTATACATCAAAAGAGTCTGGCCTTAAGGCCTTACAACAGTTTCTCTTAACAAGAGTGTGGTTTACAGACATCGGCACGCAGGCCGGCCACACATGAACAAAAGAAGCAAAACAATGCCTTCGAGGGCAGCAACGCAGCTTTGGGCTTCAGCCCGCTAAGTCCCGCTCGGACCAGCTCCTCCAGCACCTGTAAGAACCAATCCACCAAATGGTGGCAAAACAGGGCAACGATCAGCATTCAGCTGACCAATTATAACGACCCTGCCCCTGACACGGGGCAGCGGAATTCCATCCCTGCATAGCATTCATCCACATGATATATAGCCATTCAAGCAAGACGTGCACGCCCGCACCGTCACATATCACAAACGTCGGCTCGACGGCCCGACGCTCCGTGCACTCAGGGCACATTCACACCATTCAGAGGTCCCAGACATAACGGCGCACTATGAGCATTCTAGTCTGATCGGCTCACCGGCCGTCGACTCTCGCTATGTGATCCTAACAGGGTCTTAAGCACCCAAGGTTAGACAACCATAACGCGGGTACAGATCCACCTTTCCCGTTGCTCACATCGTCAGACTCACGCCTGGACTGACGCGGGTACAATTTCACCTTGCCCATTCCACCATTTCCTAGTTGCAGCCTCACGGCTCAACTTTCCACCAGTAGCACTCACGGCCACAAGAGAGTCCAACTCTCATAATTTCCTGGACTTCCTCCAGTACTTTTATCCATCATGCATACAAGCAATCATCACGGAGCCTTCTCCGATATGCAACCAAGCATCACCAATCCAGACCATGTCCAGATGGGCTTCACACAGCATGCCTAGATCCGTACTCCAATTCCGGACTCTAACAAGGGGGACTTCACATATCTACCCCAAGGGACGCCACAACCCACCGCACACTCGCGGGGAAGGGTTTTCCCTATGCAATGCAGGAATTAAGGACTTCACACGTCCAAGCAGGAAATCGTTACCCTAGGAGTTCGCTTCGGAGCCATGGAGAGAAATTTGAGACGGATGAAAGCCTTCGCAGCAGCGTTGCCTTCGCAAATCCGAACTCGGCTCGCGATTTGGACCACCGTAGCACCACCGGCAGCCGGACTCCACTTCTTCTTCCTCCTTGCTCTCACCTCTCTCTTAAACTTTAGAAAGAGAGTAGGATTTTAGAAATGAGCCCTCTTTTCCTCCTTTCCCGGCCTTATCAGCCCAGGAATGGACTCCAGCCACAGGATTCTACTTAAAGAAAATGAAGGGCCAAGATCTACTGAAAATTCCCTTTTCTTTTGGCCGACACGGCCTGTGACACGCCCGTGTCACAGGCCGTGTACCCTTAAGCGGCACACGCGGCAGTCGCACCGACTGAAATATTCGAGAACACGGGCATCGACACGCCCGTGTCGAAACTGACACGCCCGTGTCAGTCATGAGACACGCCCGTGTCTCCTGTTACACGGTACTCACCGATCTCCAAAACCAGTACACGGGTCGGAACACGGCAACTGACACGCCCGTGTCCAGCCTCACACGCCCGTGTTCCCGGCCGTGGTCAAGGCCGTGTCCTGCTCTGACTTGAATAGGCCAATTTTGAAAATTAATTCGAACACGCCCTGGGACACGCCCGTGTCGAAGGCCGTGTCCAAGGCTCGACGATCGTCGACTCTCAAACGTCGATTAGCCTGAACACGCCCTGGGACACGCCCGTGTCCCAGGCCGTGTACACCCGACACGCTCTGGGACACGCCCGTGTCCCAGGCCGTGTCTAACAGCCTCCAACCCAAAATTGTGTACAAACATATTTTGAGATTTTTGGGGTGTTACACTAGAGGCTTGTGGGCTGCATGTAGGGGCCTCATCAAGTAGGCTGGGCTTCTACAAGTGGGAGGGGCTGCTTCAAGTTGATTGGTGGGCTGCACTTGAGGGCTCGACCTGCATCATGTATGACTTGTAATGGTGTGCTCGGGTTGGGCTTCATGGGTGAGGGCTGCTTGCACATGGACTGCATGAGGGTCTCGGGCTTGCTTGATAAGTGAGGGCCGGCTGCACATTGTATTGAGGCTTTTGACTTGAGGGCTGCACTTGGTCATCAACATGTGGGCTTAATCCTACAAAGTAAATAAAACAAAACAAAACACAGATTAGTTATGTTTTAAAACAATAAAACACCAAGTACATTCAAACATAAAAACAATATATCAATAACATTCAAACATTAAAATAACAAAACTTCAAAAACATTAAAACATTAAAATAAGACAACAAAACATTAACTAATATTAATAAACATAACACAATATATAGTGACATAATACATATAATAAGACTATAAAGATTTTAATATCAAAACATAAAATGACATCAAAACAAGCATACAAAACACAAAATTATGATAAAACATAGGGATTTTAACAACTAAATTACCCCCAAAAAGGATGACTAAAACTAGTCATCACTCATCTCAGTCTGTCAGATCAATCAACAAAATTCTGAAGTTGGAGAGGAGGCATATCGTGGATCAACTACAATCTTCTCCAACCAAGTTCAACCCTACATTCTCCTTCAAGATGCTTTGAAAAAGCTAAGAAGGGTTGAACTATTTCTTCTCAATAAAGTTCAAGGAAGAAGATTACTCATCAAGATCTAATCAAGAAGAAATCACATGTTTCTTTCCTGCTGGGTGATTTACCAAATCTCAAATTCTAGTTTATTGTAATTTTTATTTGGTAAGATCTAGTAGCAAATCTGAGGGGTAGGAGATATATATATATATGAGTTGTAAGCATAAATTTTAAAGGCTGAGGTTGGGCTGAGAGCCTAAGGTAGGAGAAGAAGGACTTTCTCTTGAGTTATAGGAACAGTTGTGTTCTAATGGTGTAGGGAAAGGGTTTGCCTGAGGTGTAGGAGTGAAGGTGCACTCTAAGGTTGGATTCTTGAAGGGAATCTGAGTTGTAGGAGCCAGTTGGGCTCATAGGTGTAATATATGAGGATCTGAGGAAAAGAAATGAAGAGTTTGGTTGAATCTAGTTCATTGCTAGATAGGCGAAGGGGGAAAGTGGATGTAACAATAAGTTGGTGAACCACTATAAAATACCTATGTACTGTGTTGTGGTTTGTGCTTTGAATGTCAGATTAGATCTGTGTTGATCTTAGTTTATCTGTTTACTTGGACAATATAGCCTTGCTCGAGTAATTCTTGTAATTGAAATTTCAATTCTGCCATCTCCTTTGGTGCAACACGGTATGATGAGCGTGCCACAGGTTTCGCACCTACCACCAACTCTATATTGAACTCAATCTCTCGCTGGGGCGGAAACCTAGGGAGATCCTTAGGAAACACATCTGCATACTCCGATACAATAGGAAGATCACTCAAACTTGACTTTGTCTCTATAGCCTCCAAAATCATGAAGAATAACTCTGCGCCCTTCCGAATAGCCTTGACTACCTGGAGAGCAGACATAAATATCTTGCTCGATCCTCGCATACTAGCAAACTTTTTCTCTCGTTCGGTGTTCTGTCCTAGTGTGACGTCCTTAGAATTTGAATCTATACAAACACGCTGTTCCAAGAGACAGTCCATAATGAAGATTACATCAAACTCAACTATACAAGCCCAAGTTATTAACACAATACTTTCTACTCGTGATCACCCTTTATTCTTAAGGCAATAATATTATAATCACATATTTATAATTATTACCCTTATCTTAGCATTGAAAGGGATATGATATGGCCAAAAGATTTCTTAACTATTTAAGGAAGTGACGGGTGCATACATGTATAGTGTGCCTTCTTACACAAAGTAAAAGGTACAGTAGTCTATTACAACCACTCACTTATTACTACTTGTGATATCATTTAAGTTTGGGCCATCTCGGCATTCCCGGGCATAATGTCCCTCTTTGCCACATGTGTAGCAAGTATGGGGAGTTTTTACTTCATCTACTCCAGACTTAGTTTTCTTCATCCTTGGGACACAACTACGACATTCTCGGGCAAGATGTCCTTTCTTACCATAAGTATAATAAATATGCTAAGCTCGACTCTTCCCAAATGTTGCTTGAGATGTAAGAGAAGAAGGAGCCAGTTCAGACGTTTTAGAATTCTTCTTCCATCGTCGATACCTTGAACTAGGTACCTTGATCTGTGGACTCTAGTGGACTTTTGCCAAGTCCATCTCCAACGATCTAGCTGACTCCACCAATGACTGGAATCACATTAACTTAGGACCCATCAACAAAAGTCGAAGATCAACGCGCAGACCATTATAAAATCGGTTGATCTTCGTTTCCTTAGTTTCAAAATGAAGCATTATCTGTTGTCTTAACAGAACAAATGCATACAAGTACTCCTCCACTGTGTACAATCCTTGTATCAAACACATATTAGATGACTAAGCCGATGCTCTTTCCCTTGCAATCCGCTCATGTACACCAACCGGCACTGAAGCCACCACTAAGGCTGGGGGTTGCACATGCCTTCAGTGTTGCGACAACCACATCAGATATCATTCGAACCATTGATGTAGAAGGAGGTGCAGGCACCTAAGTTTGTGCATTGCTATTTGCCAGGCGCTAGGGTTCCCCCAGTCCTTCACCACCTCTAGTCGTCTATAATCATGAAATGCACAATTAAGCAACTAATAATATTGCATAAAAAGCAATCTCAAGAACACACAAGTTCCTCAAATATGTGTATTTTCATTCCTAAGTGCTCATTCTTGAGTTGATTTTTTATTATAACGGTAAGCACAAACACGTGCTCTCCATTTCTCAAAATAGTTCGACCACGAATTCGTAGGAGGAAGACCAAGAAAAGCTGATATCAAATGGAACACCTCCATTCGTCTTATGAAATATAAAAGATGGTCTGGCTGGGGCCCCACGCCATATCCCACAGGTACTCGGCAGAGTTACATGCTAATATCAAAGACTAAACAAATCCTAACTCAGGGCATTCTAACGGAAGCTTTAAGGGTTAAATTTTTTAACTCAAGTAGCACAACAATGTCCACTATATAAACACTTGAATGTTTTGACAAAATACACAAAAGATGTTATCGCCAGCTATAGTCACTGTCGCCCGGCGACAGTTAATAGTAGCTAAACTGTTACAGCCTTAAGGCTATATAATTATTCTTAGAAGTGTGATTTACAAACATAGGCATGCAGGCCATCCACACATGAACTTAACTTGGCCTTCGAGGGCTGGCATAGCTTCAGGGCTGCAACCCGCTATTTACCACTTGGATCTCCAACACCTACACAGGTACAATCCACTAGATGGTGGCAAACAAGACAACGGTCAGCTTTCGGCATACCAATTTATAATGAACCTATTCCATTCTCGGGGCAGCGGTATTCCTTGCCAGCAAGCATAGTATTAACACAATAGATATAGGCACACTCAAGCACCATTCAATATATCACAAACGAGTGCCTCAGCGGCCAAACATTCTGTGCACTCAAGGCACATTCGATGTGTACTGGATTACTAGGGTCCCACCACCGTTCAGAGGTTTGAGACTTGACGGTAAATTTTAAGCATTTCTTATCTTTCCAGCTCTTGGCAAAATACTCTCATTATGCGCTCCAACAACGCCAATTACTTCAGGTACTCTAATTATACGGGCATAACGTGGGTAGAGTTAAGCAATTTCCCGTTGCTCAAATCGCCAATTCAATACATGACTGACACGGGTCAGCTTTCCCTTTCCCGTTCGGCTCTTTGGCCTTTTTTCTGGGCACAACAGGCTATTAGCATCACTCTCACATGTCCCCAGGACCTGAGCCAGCAGTGATTAATCATGGCACTCATGGCCAATAGTTGGGCTCCCTAAGCTCACAGCTTCTCATGATATACGCCACGTCTCACAGACACAGGCTTCGCAACAACAAAAGCTATCTGGAAGCTATCACTAGCGAGAGTCATTATCTTTTGGTGTTAGCGACAGAACTTTCTTCTGTCTCCAGACTCAACAATAACTATATCGTCTTTCCATTCAAAACTCCGCAACATCCTACATTTCCAGAAAACTAGTCTGTCACAGAAATCATAGCTCATAAAGAGTTATCGCCAGCGATACTCGCTATCTCCTGGTGATATCCAATTGTTATGCAAACTGTGGTATTTTCTAGGTATTTTCCTTGAGCGAAACTCCAGTACTTCCAGCTACTCTCATTTCACATGTACAACTCATACACGCCGTAAACTACTCGTTTATACTCAGGGTCTTCTCCGACACGCAAAATAAAACATCACCAATCCAGACCAACTCGTCCGAATGGGCTTCGCACAACATGTCTATTCCATACTACAATTTCCGAATTTTTTTATGAAAAACCACCTGAGGATATCACGTATCAACTCAACAAAATTCCCTCGATAATGTGGGGGATTCCATGCATATGTAAAAAGAGGACTTCGCTTGTCAAAGAAGGAAAATCATTACCCTAGAAATTCATTTTAGAGCCATTAGCAAGCTTTCTATCTAGCTGGAAAGGAGCGCCTCGCTTTCCTCTTTACGGATCTTGCCTTAGTTCTCGATTCTGACCACGGGATCTCTTTCACTAAGCTAGCAAAGCTTCGGCCTTTAGCCTTCTTCTTCCTTTCTTCCAAGAACTTGATGAGAAGGATGAGAGAGAGTGAGAGAAGTGAAATGAATCTTCTCTCCACCTCTTCTCTGGTTAAGCAGCCTCGGGAGTAAACCCAGCCATACGATCCTCTCATCAAAAGAAAGTAAAGGCCACAATTTCAGCTGATAAGACAAAGTTAACGCTATCGCCTGGCGATACTCTCTATCGCCTTGGCGATATCATCGGTAGCCGCTTTGACCCAAGTCAACCACCACTCTTTGGCCGCAGTCTGACCATTCAACACATGTCCAGCTAAAATGTAGCAATATCGTCCGGCAATACCCACTAATGCCACTCGGATATTCACTCAACATCTCGTCGAGTGCATTGAGAGCGTCGAGTGCATTGAGAGCATCGAGTGCGTTGAGTCTACTCAATGCTTCGTTGAGTTCTATCGCTATCGCCAGCGATACCAACTATCGCTTGACGATAGCCACTTTTAAGTTTTGTTTTCTCATTTTTTGGGTGTAACACTTTGACTATTTCAGCTTCTATCAACGCTTTTAGCCTCTTGGCGTTAAGTGAACAGCCTTCACTCAACGCTTATGGACTTTGCTAGATATCTAATTTGCCAACATCCTATCTGAAGTCTATCTGTCATTGTGGCTCAGACTACCTGTCAAATAAGTGCAATAAAGAACAACCTGCATTCATTGAACTTAGAGTTTGCATTAGATACAATCATATGTATATCATTATCCTGTGGGCCTTCTTCAAATCTAGGACATTATGATCAATAGACCCAACAATCTCCCCCTATTTAAAGAAGTCAAAACCTTATTCAATGATATACTCTACCAAAAAATAGAAAACACATTCACAACAAATAAGAGCATTGTTTGACACATAATCAAAATAGTAATTTTCATTCAAGGAGATATTTACAACTAGACAGTGTGCTTAAAATAATTTACCCAGTCCTATTGCCCTTAAGGAGTACAAAAAACATTTTTATGTTTTAGGTTCCCTTATAACTATTCGCCTGCTTGGTTTTTTTGCAGCCTTTTCTTGACCTTCAGATTTCTTCTGCTTCTGCCTTTCAAAATAGCTATATGTATTTGGGAAATACTTGTTGGGCTAAGGAGCATCGGGTGGTATAGCACATGTCTTCTTGTCTCTTCTGAATTTTCTGCTGCACTCTTCATTATTTTCTAGTTTTGCCCATTTTATGGAGCTGTACTGTTTTTCCCTTTCAGTTTTCTTGTCGTTTACATGATCCCTAGCAGAAAATATGATAGTCCTTTATTGAGTACTCCATTTCTCAAAGTATTGTCTGGTCTCCATTTCTTCTCTGTACCTTTTCTTACTGAGCCCGATCTCTTCTTTTGTGTCAGCAACAAACTTTCCTCTAGCTCTGGCTATATCATTAGTAGTGGGGCTGAATGTTGGAATTTTAGTAGCATTGGAGGGTTCAGCCAATTGAGCACTACCTTGTGCATCATGTTGAACTACACTCTGATCATCACACAATACACCATTTAGGCCTTCTGGAACAGCAAAAATATTTTTATATGAATAATGCTCAAGCCCCAATGAACCTCTTATAACATTGGTGACCCAGAAATAATTCTCAGTATTTGCCTTGATCATTTCCTTCTCCCCCTTTTTGACTTCTTATCCTAAAGCTGCAGTCAGGGAGTACTTTGTAATTGAGAGTCTCTCATTCAAGAAATTTTCTCCTTTTGTGACATGATTAATAACCTCTAGCATATGATCATCAAGATAATTATTACAGGCATTCATCCTCCTTTCCAGAGTAGTCATGTGTGCTTCCATAAGATTCATATGCACATTGTGAACCATATGCATGTTGTTGGAGGTTATGTTTTGATTCTCAAAGATATCATTCTATGTGTGTCTGATTTCTGTCAGCTTGCTTTCAGTATAGGTTACTGTAGGAGCAAGCCTCATGAAGAATGCCAATGTATTGTCATTCAACAAGCTGACTTCAAATCTGATAAATTTGATCTCAGTAGTCAGATCATTTCTTAGATCTCTGATGGAATCATCAACAAAATGTTCAAGTTGTATCCTTTATTCATCCAGCAGACCCTTCGGCTGAGCTAAGAAGGTTGGAGACATCTGATCAGCTTGATGAGATGTCCCTTCATCACAAACATTATTCTGCTCTGGCCTTGCTCCTGCCCTGATCTCAGAAAGAGCAATCATATATTAAGATGAGTACATGTTCAGCAATAGGTTTAACATCCTCAGAAATTGCAATAATGTTTCATTTTCTTGAGCAAGGAGTTCTGTTGGAATTTCCCCCTCAGTCTCTACATTCCCCATGGGAATTTGCTACTCTGTAGTGACTTTGACCAGATCATCTACTATCATCCTCTCAAGGACTTGCTCCCCTTTAATTTGATGACTAAAAGGAATCACTTCAGTACTCTTTGGGATTTGAGCAATCCTATTCTACAAACTATCAAGGAAGGAGTCAAGCTGGTTTTGAACTGAAGCTATTGTCTCCTCATCAACTGGTGCTGGTATCTGGAATGACTCCCCCTCCATGTTTGCATAGATTCTGTGCACAATCTCCTCAGCCACCTATTCAGCTACCTCAGTTAGAAGAATCTCTGATTGGGTACCACTGACTTAGTCAGTCCTTATTGCAGGTTCATAAGAAATTGAAACCTGAGCACTCATGTCTCTCCTGGGTTCTTCAGAGGATTCAGTCAGTCGAGTATCATATGGCTCCTCACTTCTTTCAGAAGAACTGCATTATATGCTCACTTTAGTGACCAGTACATCTTTCTTTTACTTGTCATCCTTTGTTTGTAGATGTGGCAGCAGCACTTTGTCCCATCTGTCAAACATTTTTTAATCTATCCTCCTTATGTGATGGATTTTAGTCCTTAGCCTCACATTAAGGATCCCAGGAATAGACTCATGGAGATAAAGTGACAGAATTCTCCCCAGATTTGGTTCAGCCATGCATTTCACTCTTATGTCAAAAATAAATTTGCCTCAGTCAGTCATTTTTTAAAGTATGACCCTTGTCATGAGCTCAAACATTTTCCTAAACATTTTTCATGAGACCCTATCTTGCAGATTAGTGCCTTTCCAATCACATCTGTCGAGAATTTTCCTTTGAGATTCATCTCCTTTCTTAACACTGATCCAGTGGTGTGCTTTGAAAGCCCACACCACTTGAGAGAAGACTTCACAACATTCTAATAAAGATCCTCTTCTTCATTAGACTTCTTGAACTTGGGCAGGTGAAGTACCTTGCTAAGTCATCTATGGGAGATCTTGATCTTGTGCACATGATGGATGACTTGATTTTCATTGTGGATGAGTCTACAGTGGCATTGGAGTACAGTTCAAGTACTTATCTCTTCCATATAGGGCTTGGCTCGGAGAGAACAAACTCTAGGTCAGCGACCTGTAACAAGTGCAGGACCTGATGAAATTCCTTTAGAGCGTCCTTAAAACCATTTCGCACTAGTTTAGATCCCTCGAAAAGGATATCCATTCATTTTGGAACCATTGAAAGTGTTTGTGACTCTGGAGTTTGAGACAATCTTTTGGTGCAGGGAGGCAGAAAGTCACAAAGGGCTAGGAATAGTATTTTTATTCTAATCACACACACTTCTATTTATAGTTATCTCTTATTTGAGAATGTGGAGAGGCGTATACCTGTTGTGATAATCAGAAGATCAACGGGCGAGAATAATCCCGCGAGATAGCCGCAATCTGAAGTCTCTGGAATAATTCGTTGAGTGGTCTCGACATAATCAATGCTCTTGATTCTTGAAGTTATCTTGGCGCACTCGACTCCTAGACACTTCAACTCAGCGCACTTGATGCCTGATGTTGTCTTGATGCACTCGATGCCTGAGCACATAGAATCAGCGCACTCGACGCTTGGACACTTAGCCCATGTCTTTCTTGACATCTTGCAACATAAAATATTGCTTGGAACATATATGCATGTAAACACTGAAGCTAAAATAAGTTCAACATACCCAACTCAATTTTGAAGGTGTTGAACTTGGCTTCTTCCAGTAGCTTGCTGAAAATGTAAGCCACCTATTTGTCTGTGGGCATAAACTCAAGACAAATAGCCTCTTTTTCTACATGCTCTCTAATAAAATGATATCTAATCTCTATATGCTTAGTCTTGCTTTTAGTTATAAGATTCCTATCAATAGAGATTGCACTAGAAGAATCACAAAACATTTGATTTCTACAAAGATTGAGATTATAATCCTAGATCTGATGTTGGATCCATAGTAGCTGTGCACAGCAAGTACCAGCTGAGATGTACTCTGATTCAGCTATTGATATGGCAACACTTGTTTGTTTCTTACTGCTCTAAGAGTCCAATCTTCCTCCTAAAAACAGACAGGTGCCAAAGGTGATTTTCCTGTCTTCTCTACAACTATCAAAGTATTCATTTGAATACACAATAAGTTCAAAGTCATTATTCCTAGGGTACCGCAGACCAGATCAGGTGTTCCCTCGAGATATCTCAAAATTCTTTTTGCTACAGAATAATGAAATTCCTTAGGGCTCGCCTAGTATCTAGCACAAACACATATAGCATATATAATGTTTGGCCTACTTGCAGTAAGGTAGAGGAGGGAGCCAATTATGCCTCTATAAAAGGTTTCATCTACAGGTTTTGATGTCTCATCCTTGTCTATTTAAAAACTTGACCCCCTAGGAGTTTTCATTATAGAGGCACTCTCCATTCTAAATTTTTTAATCAACTCCTTGGTGAACTTAGACTGAGAGATGGATAGACCATCCTCTGATTTTCTAACTTGGAGGCCAAAGAAATACTTAAGTCCAACTATACTGCCCATCTGAAACTGCCCATGCATAAGTTTAGCAAACTTCTTGTAGAGGCTATCATCAGTAGACCCAAATATTATGTCATCTACATAAATTTGGATTAAAATGATCTTACCCTTAACTTTCCTAAGGAATATTTTCTTGTCTAACTTTCACTTTATGAATTTGTTCTCAAGGAAAAAGCTAGACAGGGTTTCTTTCCATGCCCTAGTGGCTTGCTTCAACCCATATAAAGCCATTCTAAGCTTAAAAACATAATCAGAAAAGTTAGAGTTAACAAAACTTGAGGGTTGCTCAACATAGAACTCTTTTTTAGGTCACCATTAATAAAGATGACTTTACATCCATTTCGTAGACCTTGAATCCTTTATGTGCATCATATGCAAGAAATCGTCTTATAGTTTCCAATCTGGCTACTGGTGCAAAGGTTTGATCAAAATCAATAACTTCCTCTTATCTATATCCCTTGTCCACCAATCTAGCATTATTCTTTATTAATACACCATTCCCATCAAGTTTATTCCTGTAAATCCACTTGGTTCTAAAGATGTTTTGTCCTTGTGGTCTGGGAACTAGCTTACAGACCTTGTATCTCTTGAACTGGTTCAATTCTTCTTGCATAACCACAATCCAAAATGGGTTTATGTTGGCATATTCAATCCTTTTAGGATCAACTTGAGACAGAAAGCTGGAGAACATAACAATGTTGAGGCTTCTGCTCCTTGTTGTAACCCCTTGGCTAGCATCTCCTATGATCTGATTTCTAGGATGATCCTTCAAATTCCTGACAGAGGAGTCATTCTTTCTTTAGCATCATGAACCTTAGTGGCTGGATCCTGCTGGTCTTCACCCATATCCTGTGAACTTTGTCCCTCTTCAGGAATTCGCACACACTATCATCTTCTTCTTGGGTAGTTTGAGGAGTGTCCTTGATGGTTACTGTATCCATCTCCAACTCTACACCTGTAGATCTAGAGGAGGTAGGCAGCTTACTGTTAATCATTCATTATTCATCAAAAACTACATTTATAGACTCTTCTATAACTTGATTTTTCAAGTTATAGACTCTATAGTCTTTGTTATGGTTGTTGTACCCAACAAAAATTTCTTCATAGGATTTTAGAGCAAACTTAGTCAAGTAGGACATCCCATTTTCGAGCATAAAGCAATTGCTACCAAAGATTTGAAGATAGGCTAGATTTCATTTTTGCCTTTCATAATATCATAGGGAGTCTTCTAGTGAAACTTGTTGAAAGAGGCTCTATTCACGACATGACATGTAGTGTTCACTGCCTCAGCCTAGAAGTATTTTTAGAGAGAAGTGTCACTAAGTAGTGTCCTGTCAGCCTCTACGAGAGTCCAGTTTTTTCTCTCAGCTATCAAATTTTGTTGGAGTGTTCTAGGAGAAAAAATTTCCTTGTGAATCCCTTGCTCTTCACAGAACTTAGTCATGCCTTCAAATTGAAATTCAGTACAATGGTCACTTCTAATTTTTACCACAGAACTTTCCTTTTCATTCTGAATTTGTCTAATAAAGGTCACAAAACTGACAAGGGTTTCAGACTTTTCTTTTAGAAAGAACACCCAAGAAAACCTGGAAAAGTCATCAAATATCACAAGTGTGTAGTCTTTTCTACCTAGACTATTAATTAGCATGGGACCAAACAAGTTCATATACAAGAGATACAAGCACCTCTCTGAATCTTTGGCCTAAATGCTTTTAAAGGATGCTTTGGTCTGCTAGGACTTTTGACATTTAGATCAAATGCCCTCCTCGGTGCATCTTAGATTGGGTCCATTTCTGACTAGCCCTTTACTGAAGAGCTTGCTGTTGAAACCGAGAAATCAGTCTCTTGTGGAGTTCGACCCTTGGGGAAGGGGTGGTCGCGCACCTACTTCGCTCCCTAAAGAAAAACAACAAAGGAAAGGAGAGCAAAGGACTAGACCAAGTGCCCGGCTTGGAGGTCCCACCACAAACCCGGAAGATCACTGAGCGCTTCCCCTCCTTAGCCAAATGTCGGGCTAAGGTACCTCAGAAAGCGCTAGAAGACTGGGGAATAAGTAAGCTTGCTTTCTGAGGTACCCCTTGGGTCCTATTTATAGGATTTTGAGGATGGTCTGTAAATAACGGCCTTCTGCTGCCTTAAAATTACCAAAAGCTCCTCGGGCTGGCCTTCCAACAACTGAACTACGCTGTTCTAAACAGCTATGTGCAGTCCACCTAGGTCTGCCAACAGCGAGACCCCGCTATTTTGACTGGCTAGGGGCAGGCGAAAGGGAAAAAAAAGTAAAAAATCCTCCCTACTGGGGATTGAACGAGTAGCCCTTCAATGCTTCCACTCAGCATGAGTCACGTGCCTGGGCTGGCTCGCTGGGAGGGCGCGGGCCGACCCGCCTAGGAGAGGCGGGCAGAGCTGGCCCGCCAAAGTAGGCGCGAGCAGGGCTTGCTCGCCGGGATGGCGCGGGCCGACCCTCCTAAGAGAGACGGGCAGAGCTGGCCCTGCAAAGTAGGTGCGGGCAGGGCTGGATCGCCGGGAGGGTGCAGGCCGACCCGCATAGGAGGGTGTGGGCCAGGCCGGCTCGCTTGGGCAACCTTTCGATGCACGAGTCGCGAGTCAGGGGATCCCGCCTGGTTGCCTGAGTCCCTTCGGCGAACACGGGGTTGTACATAATCCCATCTCTTTACGAGCTTTTGAAAAAGGGCTCGGAAAGAAACATCCAACCCTCACGTATTTGGCGAAAAACCTTGCTGAGCTGGAGGGAATCTTTTGGTGGGACCCACCTCCTCGCTATGAATAAGCTGTCTGGCCTCTGGGGTAATACCCCTTCTTTTTCCCCTTTCCGCGATCTATAGCCGCGAGATGCCTATGTCTGAGGAGATGCGGGCTCGTTTGGCGGCTGCGAGGGAGGGTGTCCGGGATGCGGTTCTTGAAGCCGCCCCGTGGCTAGCGCGCAGGTCGCCTGGCCCCCTTTTTAAGCCAAAGAAAGCGAAGATCGTCCGGCGGTCTTCAGGGCGCGACGACCCTACCTCCAGCTCGGTCGGCGGTGCCGAGGTCATCCCTGAGGTATACGCGCTTCCCTTGCTTTATCCTTCCCTCCCTCGCATCTTGACTTTCCTTTAATTTTGTTAGGAGACGTCTCGGGGAGTCAGGGCAGACGAGGGGGATCCCGGGCGTTCCGCTCTGGCGGCGGCCGATCGGGTGGCTAGTCCCTTGCCGCAAGAACCTATCCCTAATGTGGTGCCTCCATCGCCAAGGGCCCACGGCCTGGGAAAACCCTTTGTTACCCTTGGAGGAGAACCCTTCCAGGGTTGGTCGGGCACCTCCAGGCCTACAGATGACGTGGGCGGCGTACCGACACCAGGTAAACCCTCTGACTTTGGCCTGCTTGCAGTCATCGCTCCTTCTGAACTTACCTCTATAGGTTACAACGTGGTCTCTTCGCTTGATTCTGAGATGAGCGGAGGGTACTCCCCCCCCCAGACGTGGAGGGCATCTCTGAGTACCTGGGAGACCCGAGTGATGCTGAGAGGATGAAGAAGCAGGTAAAGCAACTGTTTCAAAAACACATGCTACTGCTACGGGAGGTCTTCGACAGAGTGGTGAAAGATAAGGCCGAGACGGAGGAGCGACTCGCGGCTTTGGAGGGAGCGAGACTTTCTTCTGACGAGGATGAGGCGACTTCTCCGGGTGTACATATCACGCGAGACGAGGGGCGACTGAGGCGTGCCTCGGAGCAGATCAATAGGACCCAACGGGAGCTGGCGGTGGTCCGCGAGTATCACTATCCTCGCGTACCTCCCCGAACCGGCACGGTGACGGGAGGTAGGTGGAAATGGATCCCGCGTTGAGTTCACCCTCTCCTCGCCGGTTGTTACCCGCCAGGTTCGGGTCTCCCTGCATGCAGCGGTGATGCTCAGGGTGTTCATCTCTTGACTTCTGTCAGTCTAAATATTTGTAATAATTCAGCACTACTTTCGGCCGTCGCGGGCTAATATTTATTGCAATTCTTTTTTTATGGATTGCGCCATCATTCAGAACTCTGCGGATTGTGCGGGAGAGAAGCCCTGACTCGGCCGACCTTGCCTCGCGCGGGCTCGGCATTGCCGAGTCGCCTCGCCGGGCCCTTTTCCTGTACTAGCGAAGGCGAGTCGGTTTCGCGAGTCTCGTGACAGGTGACTCGCGCGCGGGTCAGAACTGGCCCGCTCGACGGCTATTGTTTATTCATGCGGGCGCGATTGCGGGCGGTTGATAGCGGACTGGTGGGTTAGCGAGAACCCGGCTTGGGTTCAGAAGTCGAAACGTCAGAGCCTTATTTCTATCCGCACTTTCCCGCCCAAGAAGGCTTTTCCCACCCTTTCCACCCTATAAATAGACCGTGGTGGCCCTTCCATACCTACCGTATATAAGGCTTCTTTCTCCCCCCTAGCTCTTTGCAAAAACCCCTCGGTTCCGCTCGGCGAGACATCTGCAAGATGGGTGGAGGTGGTGGCGAGGCGGAGGGGAGGGCCAAATGCGCTTGGACCTTCTCCGAGCATGATTTCCCTCCCGCCGTTCTCACGGAAGGGGAATTTGTAGACGCGGTTGGCCACTTTGTCCCGCCAGGTTTTGAGCCAAGGCGGCCCATGAAGGAGGAAAGAGTGAACGAACTATTCGCCGGCGAGCTCGCGCTCTCGGTGTCCCATTTTGAGGCGGGCCTTCGGCTACCCTTATTGTCGGAGGTCCGCCAAATCTTCAAGTATAACGGGGTGGTTCCCGGGCAAATGACCCCGAACTCCATCGCAGTGATCATCGGGTTCGCCTGCTACCTGCGAGAGGAGAAAATAGAGTTCAACCTCGCGGTATTCCGCAAGCTGTTCTCTTTTCGGGCGAAAAAGGACGGGACTGCCTGCTTCGCCAGTAGCCACGTCAAAGTGCGGGAAACCGTCAATAAGTGCCACAACTGGCTTAAGAAGTTTATCTTCATCAAGGGGTACTTCGGCAACATCCCCTTTTCGCCGGTCCAGCTCAGCGAGGCGAGCTACTGCCCCCCGGCCCTAGGGGTTCACGAAGTGGGGTTCTTCGGGTTCTTTGCCGGGAAGAAATTCGAGGTGGCCAACCTCCGTAGGAACCTGAACGACCTCGTCCATGTCCTGCCCGGTGAAGGTAAGCGGCTCGCCCCATCTACGCATCCTTGAATTCTTCGAATTTTTTCTAAGTTCCATTTACTGTAGGCGAGCGCGACATCCCTATCCATCCGCCGTATGAGAGTGCGCTACTCGCCGCCGGTAAGCTAGCGCGGGCCGAGGTGGCGGCTTCCGCCCATCGCGATCTCGACTCCTGCCCCCGTGAAGAGGGCCATCCACGAACATCCCAAGGATCCGCCACCGCCTAAGAAGTCGAAGAAGGCGGGTGGCTTGCCTCCCCCGGCTCGAGACAAGGGTAAGGCCCCCACGAGCCAGCCGTCCGCCGTCCACGCCCCCGCGGCCTCTCCGGCCATCAAATCTTCAGGCGAAGAGGCGGGCACGTCGCAGCCGCAGGAGGAGGTTCGAACTACTGGGAAGGCCATCCCTTGGGGCCATCGTAACTTCGGCTACGGCGAGGGGCCCGCCGATGAGGACGGAGTCCCGCTGCTTTAGTGGGATAAGGAGACCAACTTGGTCTACGTATCCTCACTGCTGCCGAGCTGGTTGGAAGATGACTCTAGCAGCGGGGATGCCTACAACCTCGCCTTCGGCATCTACCGGTGAGAGGACGCCGCTGTCTACGACGAAGAGGCAAATCGGGTGCTGAGTTATGAAAGCGCGCGGGCTCAGTTCTGCAACCAGAGCTGGCCCATATGGTCGGCCGACGATGTCTTCGGCTGGAGAAGAGCGCTCCATCCCTCACCAATCTCATTGACGAGCAGGAGGAGGCCCGCCGACTAGCTCGAGAAGAGGCAGACGAGCAGCGAAAACGGGCTGATGCGGCGGAGGTTGCTCTCGCTCAGTACCTAGGTGGAGCGGTAGGTCCCTTGACTCGCCTCAACCTTCATTCCCTCCCACATAACTTAATTCAGTTTTTCTCCTTTTCACAGGACGCGGCGACTGCCAGCCGGCTAGGTACTCAGGTCGCCACCCTCCAACAGGAGAAGCAGGCACTGCAGAAGCGAGTGAACGTGCTAGAGGCCGCAGCAACCGCCCCGCAGCCATCTACAAGCGGCTGCCAGCTCGTTCATTATAGCGATCACGAGATCGAAGTGATGATGCAGAAGAACGCGGCCAATGCTGCAAAGTACACCTTTCAGACGCTTCAGAGGGCCGACCTTATCAAGGACGACGGTGCCAAGCTTTTGGCGAGCGAGGTGGTACCAGAGCTGTTCCTTCCGGTACCGGAGCAGGGCGATGGGCCATACCACCTCATTTAAGGGCCCGCCGCCTCGGGCTCGCCTCGCCGAGAGCTTGCATTCGTCCTACTTTTGTTGTGGCGGCGACGCAGGCTAGAGCCCAGTTTTTGTAACAGCTTTATCTTTTTTGAATTTTGTCAATGTACAAAACTCTTCTCTGAGTTGAAACGCGAATACCCTTATTTCTTGCACTCGCCTCTTGATTCTCGCGCTAATCGTGATTTCTTTTTTCCTTAAATGTTCTCACGGATGCTGCGACGGTGAGCGAGCGAGTGATGTCGTCCGCTTGCTTTGAATTTTGAACTAAGGCTTAGGAGCGAGGGGTAGGTTGGGTGGTCGCGACACGCGAGAGCGACTTGCTAATTCCTTTCGGGCTCGCTAGCCCATCCGCGTCATTGGGTGGGCGAGAGAAACATGGCGAGCCGGCTTCCGGGGAATTGGCGCGGTCGGGTTGTCGCCGTCCGGGCCCTCTTCCCTGGGGGCTCGCCGTTCTCTAGGCCGGAGCCGGCTCCCCTTACTTCCCATCGTGTCGGGGTCCCCTTATCAGCCCGCCGATTCATTCGAGGCTCTCTGCCGAGATAGAGAATCTGCTCGGGGTCTGAGGCAGACTCTTCCGAGTGACATCCAGCCCTGCCAGCTTGATGGGAGCCTGGCAGCGGGATCTGCTCGGGGTCTGAGGCAGTCTCCTCCGAGTGACATCCAGCCCTGCCATCTTGATGGGAGCATGACAGCAGGATCTGCTCGGGGTCTGAGGCAGACTCCTCCGAGTGACAACCAGCCCTGCCAGCTTGATGAGAACCAAACAGCTGGATCTGCTCGGTGTCTGAGGCAGACTCATCCGAGTGACATCCATCCCTGTCATCTTGATGGGAGCCTGACAGGGGGATCTGCTCGGGGTCTGAGGCAGACTCTTCCGAGTGACATCCAGCCCTGCCAGCTTGATGGGAGCCTGGCAGCGGGATCTGCTCGGCATCCGAGGCAGACTCCTCCGAGTGACATCCAACATTGCCAGGTTGATGGGAGCCTGGCAGCGGGATCTGCTCGGGGTTTGAGGAAGACTCCTCCGAGTGACATCTAGCCCTGCCAGCTTGATGGGAGCCTGGCAGCGGGATCTGCTCGGGGTCTGAGGCAGACTCCTCCGAGTGACATCCAGCCCTACCAGCTTGATGAGAGCTTGGCAGCGGGATCTGCTCGGGGTATAAGGCAGACTCCTCTAAGTGACATCTAGCCCTGCCAGCTTGATGGGAGCCTAGCAGCGGGATCTGCTCGGGGTCTGAGGAAGACTCCTCCGAGTGATATCACGCCCTGCTAGCTTGATGGGAGCCTGGCAGCGAGATTTGCTCGGGGTCTGAGGCAGACTCCTCCGGGTGACATCCAGCCCTGCCAGCTTGATGGGAGCCTTGCAGCGGGATCTGCTCGGGGTCTGAGGCAGACTCCTCCGAGTGACATCAAGCCCTGCTAGCTTGATGGGAGCCTGGCAGCGGGATCTGCTCGGGGTCTGAGGCAGACTCCTCCGAATGACATACAGCCCTGCCAGCTTGATGGGAGCCTGGCAGCGGGATCTGCTCGGGGACCGTGGCAGACTCCTCTGAGTGACATCCAGCCATGCCAGCTTGATGGGAGCCTGGAAGCGGGATCTGCTCGGGGTCCGAGGCCGACTCCTCCGAGTGAAATCCAACCCTGCCAGCTTGATGGGAGCCTGGCAGCGGGATCTGCTCGGGGTCTGAGGCAGACTCCTCCGAGTGACATGCAGCCCTGCTAGCTTGATGGGAGCCTGGCAGCGGGATCTGCTCGGGGTCTGAGGCAGACTCCTCCCAGTGACATCCAACCTTGTGATGGCGGCAACCCCCAACGTGTTAAAGTTGAAGATGATGACGGTGACGGCGACGACGTTCTCCTACATGTTGAAGATGATGACGGCGACGGCGACAGCGTTCTCCTACATGATGAAGATGAAGATTACCAAATAATATTTAGTTATTTCTTTTTGCATTTTATTTTTATCATGTAATGTTTAAACATTTGAGTATTGTTTTATTTTTATTTATGTGGGCTGTAAATAGCCAAAGCATGATGTAAAGCCTATATAAGGCTAACCTTGTTTCATTTTGAAGTAGTGAATGAAGAATTAAGAAAACCCTAAACCCCTTTGAAGATTTCTCTCCTTCTTGGCCGCCCCCCCCCCCCTCTCTCTCTACCTCCTTGTCATTCGGCCAACTCTCCAACTCCCCTCCCTCTTCCTCTTGGCCGCCGGCCACTCTCCCTCTCCCCTCCTCTTGTTCACCTTCCCTACTCCTCCCTCCACAACATCAAGCTCGGCCACCATCTCCCTCCATAGCAGACACCTCCACTATCCCTCTTGGCACCACACGGCCACCCACCCCTTTCTCTACCACCAAAACTGACCACCCCTTTTCCTAGAGAGATTTTGGCCAAGAGTCAAGATCTCTCCTTGTGAGATTTCCACTCCGGCGTGAAGCGAAGGAAGCGGACAAGTTTCTCTCCGGTCGGCGCAACTCCGGCGGAGTCATGGAAGAACAATCCTTGAAAGTGAACCGGAATCATCTATTCCGGTTGGGTAACGAGATCCTCCACTTTGTTTTGTGTGATTCCAATATTTTTTTTAATTTCATTTTGGTGAAATACGTTTGCGTTATTTTGGAATCGTTATTTTCGTTTGTGGTTTATCCTTTCGATTGCATAGGTTGTTCTTTCTAGTTGCTTAGTTTTCCGAGAGGTTTGGCGAGCCTCGCTTTCATTTTGTTGGGGGAGATCTACCATTTCCGAACCGTACATTTCGGTAGATCTCTTTTGGTACAACCATCGCTCGTTCAGATCGGGTGGATCCTTTTAGCTCGAAAGAACAACGGCCTATAGCCTTTTATTCGATCATATAACGGCGTGGCTACCGTATGTTAGCGTTAACTTAATAAAGTTGTTCAATGAGTGTGATGCGTGATGATTGTGCGAGTGTAGGATTGAGTTGTTGAGAGGCATATATGGCTAACTCGTAGATCTAATTCGCACACAACGTGTTCGCTTAAATTTCCCATTGGAATCCCTCTTGTCTTTTCGTGCCTTAATCCTACTTAGGGAGTGGCCTACATAATTTTGGTATCAGAGGGAGGTTCACGTCAATTCCCTAATTGGCACCCCTCCCCCATCTTGTGGGACGTTACCCGCACGTCGGTTTGCACATTAGTTGTCAAAAATCACATCGGCAAGTCCAAGAAAACTCCTCACATCGGCCGCCGACTTCAAAGATGACCACTCCCTCACGACACGCACCTTGGCCGGATCCACAGCTAGTCTAGCCCCACTGATTACGTGACCCAAGAAAGCCACCTCCCTAAGCCAGAATTCACACTTGTTAAACTTGGCGAACAGGGCGTGCTCTTTTAGCTTCTCCAGAACTAAGGCCAAATGTCCGGCATGTTCTTCCTCCCTCTTGAAGTAGACTAGGATGTCGTCAATGAACACAATGACGAAGACATCTAAGTAGGGCTCAAACACTTTATTCATCAAGCTCATGAAAGCTGATGGGGAATTGGTGAGCCCAAACGGCATCACTGTGAACTCATATAAGCCGTACCTTGAGCTGAAAGCCGTTTTCTGTATATCATCCTCCTGTATTCTCAATTGGTAGTACCCCGAGCGCAAATCTAGCTTGGAGAACCAATGCGCTCCCACCAGTTGGTCGAACAACTCATTGATCCGAGGTAACGGGTAGGTGTTCCATACTGTCAGTCGGTTTAGTTCCCGATAGTCTATACATAAACACAGGGTTCCATATTTCTTCTTGACGAATAGAACAGGGGCTCCCCATGGTGATGAGCTGGGGCGAACAAACCTTGATTCTACCAGCTCCTGCAGTTGAACTCTAAACTCCGTGAGTTCTTTTGGGGCCATCTGATAAGGGGTCCTGGAGACAGGCTTAGCTCCTGGTACAAGCTTAATCTGATAATCCACTTCTCTATGCGGGGGTAACCCTGGCAATTTCTCAGGAAATACCTCAGGGAAATCCCGTGCTACCCGCACATCCTTCACATCTACCTTCATTTCTTTTAGTTCGAAACATATTATGTAGACTTCATCCCCTCTCATATGAGCTTTCAAGGTCTGGATTGAGGATAATAATATTCGTGGTGCGAAACTTATACCTTGGAAGACTACATCAGTATCCCCATGTCTCAAATAGATGCGCTTCTCCGCACAGTCGATTCTTGCATGGTGCCAATCCAGCCACGCCATACCCAGGACGAGGTCGAATTCTGGTATTCTCAAAATTGTGGCAGGGGTATCAAAGGTATTTCCCCCAATGGTTATCTCTAACTCATACTTCGCGGTTGCCGTCATCTCAGATTTGTCTGGGAGGCGTACTCTTTGGGCAATACCAGTGAAATATTGCACTCCGGGTATATTCTTGATGAAGTCTTCGGACATGAAAGAGTGTGAGACGCCGACGTCAAATAACGTATAAGCTGGTTTCCCGCCGACCATCACGGTGCCTAAGTGTCATTTAATAATACTCAAGCTAGATGTCTAATATATCTTAAGCCACTAGAGAATATTAATGGAAGCAAAATGACTAATTCAAATCGTACCTGTAATCATCTCTTGAGGATTCCGCTCTTGAGTCATGTCCAAGGCATACATCTGATCTCGAGCGGGTCCGGGGTTTCTTCCTCGTGGTCCTCGTCCTCGACCACGCAAATACCCTCTCCCCCGCGGTGCTGCTAGAGGGAGAGTGAAAGGCGCATCTCCAAACAGTTGCGGGTAGTAGCGTCGAATGTGGCCCGGTTGGTTGTATTCAAAGCACACCCGTTCCTGCCTTCTGCCGTGTTGCTGAAATTGTGGAGGTGGAGGTAATGGTGGCGGTTGCGGAATCGGGTGCTCCTCTCTAAAGTTCTGGGGGAAACGCCCGCCACCCCTCCGATATCCACTTCCTCTTTTATTGTCAAATCTCCTTCTATTGCTGGGGCCAGCTTCCATCACTCCCTCCGTTGGTCTCTTACCACTTCCCAAGTGGTCCGCTTCCAATCTCTTCGCCATATCAATAATCTCCGCCAGACTAGAGTCCGCTATAAACAAAAGGGCTTGCCTTAGGGGATCTCGCAAGCCTTTGTAGAATCATTTGGTGTACCCTCTATCATCCAGCTCATAGGAGTCAGCGAATCTAGCCAGGTGCTGAAACTCCCGTTGGTACTCCGTCACCGACATGGACCTTTGCTTTAGTTGCAAAAATCTCTCTTCCAGGCCATCCCGAGCGGCCGAGGGGATGAAATGCTCTAAGAAGGCTTCGGAGAATTCGCTCCAAGTAATGTCCGTATACACTCTTCCACGAAAAGTTGAGCCCATGAGGGACTTCCACCACCTTTTGGCGTGCAGCTCTAAGAGTGTCACCACAAGGGTCACTGCCATGTTGTTTGGACATCTTATTCCTGCCAACAACTCTTGTATACTGTCGAGGCACTCTTCCGTACGCACTGCCGACTCTGTCCCAATATAAGCGGGAGGGGAGAGAGCTCGGAAAACGATTAACCAACTAGATCCCGGACCCTGTTGTTGTACAAGTGCCTGCTGAGATTGGGACCTAAAGGCGTCCAGAATAGCTGTGAGCGTATGCCCCAGCTCTGATTGTTGGAATTGTGTAGGTACGTACGGGGCGGGGGTGCCCCTTACTAGCTTAGCATGTACTGGGATCTACACATAAGGTACAAACCTAGGGTTAGGTTTGCTAATCTAAGGTTAAAGATGGACAACTTAGTGTGAATTACATATGGGCACACCACTGCCTCCGCGAAGTCAGCTTGTCCCAAAACTGACTAATCAAACGGGAGTGGAACCATTGTTAAGTGACTTTCTCCTTGGAGGATCGTAGCAAGCTGATACCATTTGTAGGTCCCCCCTCCCGGAACACAAGACACGACACGAGAGGGGTCTTATGCCCAGAACAGCCGCCTTGCGGTAACACTAGCACTCGGGCTAGCCTGTACCACAAGACGCCTATTCTACCGGCAACAACCAATATCAACACATAATTGCCAGCCCAACCAAAATAATATAAGAAAGTCAATCCACACTAAGCATATATCCATAAGCATAACAAAAGAGAAGCTAACAAGCTTCTACATAATCAAAGTACATGAATATATTTGCCTCGAAGGGCTATAACAAAATAGCTCTCACTCACATCTGTAACCGACGGTAGCGACGGTGCCGTCCCTTCAGGCCCTGTCGTCCTGGCCTGGCTGTCCAGCTGCATAGCCTGCTGCTCCACCTACGGGGTTTCCTCCTAAAAAGGAAGACGTAGCAACCGTTAGTCATAAATACTAAGTGGCTTCACATCCGCTCCCCCGGTGACTCCTCGGCACCGGGAGGAGAAAGGAACAGGTACAATATATAAATAACAGTAGTACAACAGGTGAAGTGAGTATACATATCATAAGCAGCAACAACTGTAGTTTATAATAAACAAGCTCTTATTTTACAAATCTACTATCTACAGCAGCAAGAGAGTATATAGCTACAACAGTAAGTAACTCAACTTATATGGATTCCCATACAAGCATATAAGTTGAGGGTCGTTCAGCAATAAGTAACTCATCGTATAGGAGTGCCCATACAAACTTATACGATGAGGGTCTTATGTATGCAATGAAGTGTAATGCTATGAATGCAATGCAATGACATACCCATGATCAAGCACATGCAATCGCTATGTCGACACAGACTTATAGTTCCCACTATTCGAGCAGGTAGCTAACCTCTCTCAGGCGTCAACCGTCGTGGCCAAACGGTGACAGTAGAGCAGGCATCTCCACTACTAGGATGGTCTCCACACTACCTGGCCTAGGCCTCCGTATGCCTCAACGCTAAGGACACAACAGCGGAGCTCAAATGCGTACTGCAGCTCAGCGGGTTCTCTTGGGTAAGTGAGCACAAAGATCCTAGCCCCGAACTGGCCTATGCATGACACGGAAGGAGCCTCGAAAATGAACACGAGGACCAAGCCCAACCGTTCACTTGGTACGGAAGGAGCCTCGGGACATGAACACCGAGGACCAAGCCCAACCGTCCAAGGTCTAGCTGTTGACTCTCATCGGTGTGACGATTGGCGAGCCCGTAGACCTGCCACACTATCCTTAACCCGGGATTACGACACCGTGTGTAGACTCACACCACATGCAATTTCACAATATCGTGGCATGAAAGGAGCCTCGGGACGTGAACACCAAGGACCAAGCCCAACCATCCATCAAATGCGGAAGGAGCCTCGGGACATGAACACCGAGGGCCAAGCCCAACCGTCCAACTTTACTCATCTCAATCTCATTCCAACTAGTGAAAGTCAACACCGCACTTGTTACTTCCACAATGCTACCCGTAAGGATACGACACTCTAAGCATTGGATTATTAATTCACTTTTATCCGTCCAACATGTATCATGGCCATAGTTAAATCATTTATACATTTATCCAATTATATCTACCCAATTATATCAGGTTCTTTCCTTCAATTAAACTTGTCCACAACTCATTATATGAATTTAGATTCATAACCTCAACTTATCACGTCACTATGATGATTATGTCAAAAGAGTCCACCCAAGCCTCGAGTTGGATCGCAACATTAAATTCCACCACATCGCATTCCACGTTACGCAAGCCCAGAATTTAGGTGCAGCCTTAATCCGGGCAGCCACTTCGACCAAGGATTCCTGAGGCTACAAAAATCCAACGAGTGCGTGTAACAACTCGTTGGAAAGATAATTTCGTGGGCTACAACTTTCGTGTTTAGTCGAAAGCCCAGATTTGATCGCATCACACCAGAAATCCACTCGAAGCCTGCTGCGTACAGGGTACAGATTTCCTGGGTAGAATTTCCCCCAACTGCAGCAGATTCGAACAGACTTTCCTGTGGCTACAGGTATCTCCTGGGAACGTGCAACCACTCGTTGGAAAGAAACTTTCGAGGGCTACGACTTCCGTGTTTAGTCAAAAACCCAGATATTACCAGAATACCCCCGAAATTTGCCACGAAGGTCGCTGCGTGCAGAAAATAGATTTCTGCACGCATCTTAAGGCGAGATGAACGGCCCGTTCATCTTCCTCCTTAAATTAAACTCCCAAAATCTCCTCCAGAAAATCGTCCACCCTTATTCACCCTCACGAAGCCATATTTCTCCACGAATCCTTCTCTCATCTTCACATTGAAGGATGAAGAGGTTGGAGGGGGCTAAAGCCTAGAAAACAAACCTAGGCATGGTTTTCCTAGGAAATCTCCTCCTCACCATCAAGACTCTATGGAGTCGATATCTCTCCTAGAATATATCTACAGATCTAGCACCAAGGGAGAGGGAGGAAGCTCACCTCGTTCCAGCGGTACCACCGTTCCCGGCCATGGATCTAGTCGTTCTCCTTTGCGGCATCTCTCGTTTGGTGCAGTTGTTCTTCATGGCAAAGGAAGGAGAGGGAGAGAGAGAAAGAGGGCCGCCTCCAAGAGCTCCGCCTGCTTCCGCCAGCTCCATCGATTTCGCGAGATCCACGATGACGGCAAGGGTCAATCGGCGCAAAAGCTAGGGTTCGTCTTTAACTCCCTTTTTTATAAGCCGATGTATTAGGTTACATCTTCTGCCACGTGTCAACACCTCATTGGACCGCCCATAATGGGTCATATTGAAGTGACCCGGTCCAAGAAACCATCCAGCGCGAATACCGAAATCCAGTTCGGTCCGCCTGTACAAGCAGGCGATTCTGCCTGGGCGAAGAAAACGGACAAGTCAAATTCGGCGGGAATCATCTGTCATTCTCGACGATCGGCGAGAATCGTCAGGCATTCTCGACGAATTCGTCGGGTATCAACAATGATACCCGGCGATTTTCCCTTAGCCTAACTTATCAGAAATCTGGCATTGAGTGCGTTGAGTATTCTCATCGATACTCGACAATCGGCGAGAATCACCAGGCATTCTCGACGATTTTCCCTTGGGCCATACTTATCGGAAATCTGGCGTTGAGAGCGTTGAGTATTCTCATCGATACTCGATGATCGGCGAGAATCACCAGGCATTCTCGACGATTTTCCCTTGGGCCATTCTTATCGGAAATCTGGCGTTGAGAGCGTTGAGTATTCTCATCGATACTCGACGATCGGTGAGAATCACCAGGCATTCTTGACGATTTTCCCTCAGGCCATTCTTATCGGAAATCTGGCGTTGAGAGCGTTGAGTATTCTCATCGATACTCGACGATCAGCGAGAATCACCAGGCATTCTCGACGATTTTCCCTTAGGCCATTCCCTTTCAATCCGTTGGATATCACTCAACCCTACACTCCATCCAACGCACTTGACACCTTTTGCCAGTGCGCCCCGAGCCCGAGTCAAGTCTCTTGACTCAAAACTCGTGCGAGGGGCCTAGCGCGAATTGGGACGTTACAGCCCCAAACGGGCAGGGCTAAGATAACCGGCTTCTCGGGGTACAAGAGAACCGGGCAGCGGTGACGGGAATCAAAAAGAAAAGAATAAGAAGTCCGTGCGAGATAGGCGGACTGGGCTTGCGAGCTGGAGCAATTCCTGGCCATCCGGAGTGCCATCTCCCTGGAGTGACGCGACCTAGGCGGACTGGGCTTACGAGCTGGCGAATGAGCGATCTTGAATTCTTTGCGGAGCGGTCTGGGCGGACTGAGGATTTGAGTCCACATTTGGGGTATCTGGGCGACCTGAGCGGACTGAGAATCGGAGTCCGCGGCTTGAGATGCCCAATGAAGAATACATCGACCGTGTTGCGGATTCTGGGGTTAACAAAATCCCCGCCCATTTTCAAATTTCGAGAAATTTCGGAAATGTTTCTTTAACCGCCGAGTCCGTAACCCATGCTACCACTGCTTGGGCTATAAATATGGCAAGGAGCATGTCATTTTGTCAAAATTATCTGTGCGACGGGACGCTACTCACCACTTGCGGTCTGCATCCTCGAATCCGGCATGTCGAGGTTGGGATATTTTTTCGGCAATCTCCCTAAAGCCGATAAATCTAAGGGGCCCGCGACGCGGGTAAAGAAGGTGGTTCAACGAGGGGAAAAGAATGTTCATGATATCGAGGAGAGTTCGCAGAAGGATGGAACGTCCGTAAAGAGCAAGGAACCCGATCCATTGAAGGCAGCTTCTCAGGGCGCAACCACGACTTCTCAGCCGCAGCATTAAGACCAGGCCCCCGCGGGATCTGGCGGAATGGCGATAGTCGCCTCCGCGTCTGGAACCTTTATGCTGCAACTAAACGGTGGAAAGGAGGTTTCTTCGCCGGAGATCTGTATGCTGGGTTCTTAGGAGGTACGGACTGTAAATCCGGATACCGAGAAATGAACAGGCGCAGCAGCAGAACGGATAGAGGACCTGGCCGGGAATCAAGCCGCGACTCCGGCGACCTCCTTTGATGCAGTCAGCACTAATCGAGGCGTTGTCCGCGTAAAACTGCCGGACCCGGAGCAGAACATGCCGGCCTTGGAGAAGACTCCCGAGAAAAAGAAGAGGAAGAGGGACAAATCCTCTTTTTCTGAACGAGTTGAAAAGCGACTGCGAACTCAGAAAGAAAAGAATGTCTCTGTACGAACAGGCGCGGCGAGCTTACAATACCGACCGCGGGAAAAGGAGGTCCCAGATGTAAGCTTAGTCACGCTGGATGTTTCTCTCCCGGGCGGTGATTCCCTGTCTGCGGTCAGTCTGTCTACCACAGAAATACTTGACTCTATCGACAATGAGCGGCTTGCTGATATTAATCAGTCTCTGCTTGAAGTATTGCATTCTGACGTGGCGATAATAGGCGAGAAGGTTGCCGAACCCGCCCCTTCTACTGCGGATAATAAGAGGGAGAAGGCGAAGGAGCAGCTTGCCATCATGCAAGCAAAGGTTGAGGCGGTTTCTGAACGGCTGGAGGCTGACAGGCGGGATGAGGATCTGCAGATGGCAGCCAAGGGGGTACGGACAGGTAAGTCGCCACAGCGTTTCCAGAAGAGATGGCTGTATAAGTCTCCGGTGCGAAAGTCGAAGCCGGTAAAAATTATCACCGAGACTGAAGACATAGTGTCTTTGATAATACGTTTTGTAGCCTAAACTATTATCGTATTTTATATTTTATATTGTACAAATTTTGTCTATTATTAGTTTATTTTTATCCTTTTTATGTAAATTTTATTGCCACTAACTTTTTCCTGTCTTTTTGCAGGTTTTCAGTAAAATTGCCAAAATGGCCTGTCACGCCCCCCTGTCACGCCCTCCCTGGGCGTGACCTTGGGCGTGTCACCCGATCCCGAGGACACCTGCTGGAAGGGACAGATAACGGTCAAAACCGCTGTCACGCCCCCCTGTCACGCCCTCCCTGGGCGTGTCACCGGGCGTGATATGGGCGTGTCGCCCTCTGCCGCAAAGCCTGCCGCCGCATTAAATGCCGTTCCGTCTCAGCACGCAAATAGTACTGTCACGCCCCATGTCACGCCCGTGACATGGGCGTGACACCCTCCTTTTTCGGCGACTGACGGATTTCCGACCAATGATTTGGACATGACATGCCTGTCACGCCCCCCTGTCACGGGCGTGACCTAGGGCGTGACCACCGACGTACCGAAGCAATCATCCCTCCCGCCAGAATCCAGAGCCCGAGGTCAACATAGTACTGTCACGCCCCCTAACACGCCCCCCCTAGGGCGTGTCGGAGGGCGTGACCGACCCGAGAAAAAATCTATAAATTGAGCCCCCCTCCTCCCCATTTCAGCAAGCTTTGGTTGAGTGGGGGAGGTGCTGCCCCTTTGTTTCTTGATCCTTTTTCATGCTTTTTCTCTCTCTCTCTCCCCCTCTCTTTGTACTTTTTGGTTAACCCTAGTTTAATCTTAGTTTGTGCTAGCTTTTATTGCATTTTCCTCCTTGCTTAGTGCTTAATGTAGGGCTAGAATAGGGTTTAATTTTCATGCACTTGTAACTTTAATTTTCAATAGTGTAACTTGCCCTTTTTATTAATAAAATTATTCTTCCCTTAGCTTGTGTTCTTCTTATGTTTTTCTACTCATCTCCCCCCCCTCCACTCCATTATGATTAACTAATCCTCCTTGTACTCGATCTTGATGATCCGAGGTTAGAGCGATTATGTTATGATGTTTTAATTAATCTTTTCTTTTTAGGTTAGGGCCTTGAATTACTCTTGATTTATCACGGGTCGGAGGTATATTTTCGATATATACTCTCCGCCTTTGCTTTCATTCTGGGCTAGCCGAGAGGCCGAAAGAATGAAGTGAGCATTCAAGAGTAAAGGGAGTTGTACGCACCCCTCGAGAGAGGCAGACGTCCAAATCTCCCGGATTGGAGTAAAATCCAATAGTGGGGTTCACCGCGTAAAGCGAGTTTTAGGCATCCGATTTAGACGAGAGTCGGTCGGACCTTCCTAAACTCAGTTGGGCACGACTTCGAGAGAAGCGTGTTCAAGCTTTAGGAACCTCCACGGTCAAGGACCCTTATCCTATTAAGTTTAGATTTTTATCGCATTTTCTTAATCGTCTTTAGCCAAGGTGAATCTTGATCGGGTGCATTTCCATTTCATATTGTTCTACCCTTTGTAGTAATCTCATATATTGTGCTCTTTAATTAACTGCGGTAATTTCCTTTCTAGCTTAGTTGTTTGCTTAATAGCGTAACTTAATTGCGGTAGTTCTCTTTTTAGTTTGCTTTAATTTCTCTATTGCGCTTAGATTTTCTAAAACCCTAGTTTTTCCGTCGATAAGATAATAGCGTTCGTGTGAGTAAGCTTAGCCAACAGTTCCCGGATCTTAATACGACACTTGTGTCCCCTTGCTACAATTCGATAGGTATACTTGCCTCATCGGGTTGCTAGTTCGGTTGCGTTTATTTCTTCGAACCCTAGCGCGCAACAAGTTTTTGGCGCCGTTGCCGGGGAACCAACTTCCGTTGATATTTTGAAAACACGAACCTATTAATTTTATCTCTTTCTCATCCCCTCTTCTTTAAAGTTTTAAAAAAAAAAAATCAAAAAAATTTAATCACCGCTCTTAATAGAAACCAACCTCACAATTTTTCTACGCCACCTAATTCTCTCGAAAAGGGCAAAGGGCTTTAAGCGCCACTGTCTTGTCTAGTACCTTGCGAACCCTTCACGGGATAGTCCTTGGGAAGTTCGGGAGTTAATTTATAATAAAAAAAATCTATTTCAAAAAGAAAAAAAAAATTTTATTTAATTTCCTAAATCTAGTTTTTCTTTCTAGTTTATCCTTTTTCTCTTTCTCTTCCTCTTTTCTGTTCTTTTAGTGCATGACCCGCGGGAGTCCGTCGGTTATTTTGGACTTGGACCACGAAATTGAGCGTACTCTTCGGAGAAGATCGCGATTTCAAGGTCCTACTATCCAAGTGCCGGTTGAGGACTCCGAGTCATTTAATACTTTAAGAATGGAAGAACCCAACGTAGATGAGGCCGTTCAAAGGACTATGTCCTATTATGCACGACCAAACCTCGAGGGAACAGAATCGAGTATAGTCCGTCCTACTATAGCAAATAATAACTTTGAACTAAAGCCTAGCATAATTCAAATGGTGCAGCAATATGTGCAATTTGACGGACTTCAAGATGAAGATCCGAACGCACATATAGCTAGCTTTCTTGAAATTTGCGACACCTTCAAGATAAATGGTGTCACAAATGATGCGATCAGGCTAAGACTCTTCCCCTTCTCTCTAAGAACTAAAGCTAAGCAGTGGCTTAACACACTTCCGAAAAATAGCATAACCACTTGGAATGAATTAACTGAAAAATTTTTGGCGAAGTATTTTCCGCCCGCTAAAACTGCAAAACTTAGGAACGACATCTCTGCCTTTGGACAAATAGACTCTGAAACCCTTTACGAAACCTGGGAGAGATTTAAAGAATTATTAAGACGATGCCCACATCACGCGCTGCCTGTATGGTTACAAGTGCAGACGTTTTATAACGGGCTAAATCAAAGCACGAAGCAAATGATAGACGCAGCTTCTGGCGGTACTTTAAATCATAAGACCCCGGAAGCCGCTCTTGAGCTTTTTGAGGACATGGCCATGAACACTTATCAGTGGAATGTGCCTAGGTCCCGCCCGAACAAGCCTGCAGGTATCTATGAAGTGGACAACGTCTCCCAGCTCGCTCTGCAAGTAGAAATCCTAAGCAAAAAAATCACGGAGATGACTACTGCCTCCGCCCCTCAGGTATGGGAATCTGCAACCCCTACTCCAGAACATTTAGATTATGTTAATAATTTGCCTAGAACTGCTTTTAATAATTTTTCTGCTGCGAATTTTCATCCGCCTGGTTTTAATTTTCCGAATAGTTATAACCCCGCTTTAAGAAATCACCCGAACTTTTCATGGAGTAATCCATCGAATGCGATGCGCCCACCTCCGCAAAATGATTTTTCTGCACAACCACCACCACCACCACCACTTCTTCAAAATTACCCAAAACCTCCAAGCTTGGAGGAATTACTTTCTAAATATATCACCACAAATGACGCCACTATAAGAACGTTAACCGGAAGCGTAAACAGTTTAGAAAATCAGGTAGGACAGCTCGCGAAAATAATTTCTGAGCGACCCGCAGGGTCTCTTCCTTCCAATACCGAACCCAACCCGAGAGAGCAAGCGAAAGCTATAACTCTTCGGAGTGGGAAGCAAGTCTCCGGTATGGTAAGTGAAGAGCCCGAGGCAAGCTCCACTTCTGCTTTTAAAAATCAAAGCTCCGCTCCCGCTTTTAAAAATCAAAGCTCCGCTCCCGCTTTTAAAAATCAAAGCTCCGCTCCGCTTCCACCCTCTGCTGAAGAAGTAATCACCCCCACTTTAGAAAATAATCTCACTCCACCACCCATCTTCAAAAATAATTCAACTCCTCCATACCCCTCTGAACTTAATAGACAACGTCAAGATGATCAGTACTCCCGCTTCTTAGAAATCTTCAAACAAATCCACATTAATCTTCCCTTCCACGAGGCTATTTCGCAAATGCCGAAATACGCCAAATATCTTAAAGACCTCCTCACAAACAAGAAGAAGTTAGAAAATCTTTCGCACGTCACGCTTAACGCCGAGTGCTCCGCCGTTTTAACAAACGGTTTGCCGAAGAAAATCAGTGACCCGGGTAGTTTCTCTATCCCGTGTGTCTTCGGTGATCTCTTTGTTAAACACGCGTTAGCCGACTTAGGCGCAAGTATAAACCTGATGCCCTTTTCGTTGTTCAAAAAGTTAGGGATTGGTAGCCTTAACCCCACGCGTATGAGTATCCAGCTAGCCGATAGATCCGTCAAGTACCCGTTAGGAATAGTGGAGGACGTTCTAGTGAAAGTCGACAAGTTCATCTTCCCGGTGGACTTTGTCATTTTGGACATCGAAGAAGACGTCGAGGTTCCCCTGATCCTTGGCCGACCCTTCCTTGCCACCTCCCGAGCCATCATTGACGTAAGCAATGGTAAGCTCTTTCTTCGAGTAGGCGACGACGAAGTCACATTTCCGATCACCCCTTCGATGAAGAACACCTTAGCGAACGATGACTCATGTTTTTTCATAGACGCCGTGAGTGATGATTCTTCCTACTGCCTCGCCGACTTTGAAAAAGAATTTTCTACTTTTTGCTCCTCTTCTCTTACAACAGAATCACTGCAAGGAAGTGATGAATCTTCTTATTGTCTTTCTGAGTTTGAAAAAGAGTTTTCTGATTTTTGTTCTTCCTCTTTTCTTACCACTGAATCTGTACAAGAAGCCGTCTTGGCTGCTAGCCCCACCCCTTATTACGTTCCTTATAAAAAAGTTTATGAAGATATTATTTTTGAAAAAGAAAGAATCTCAAAATCCTCTTATGAAGAACCCCCTACCCTAGAACTTAAAGAACTTCCCGAACACCTTAAGTATGCTTTCTTAGAAAAAGACTCCAAGTTACCAGTTATCGTTTCGGCCTACCTCACGGATACGCAGAACGATAAACTTCTTCTAGTTCTACGTAAGCATCGCCGGGCTATTGCTTGGCAAATTTCTGATATCAAGGGCATAAGCCCATCTTTCTGTACACATAAAATTTTAATGGAAGATAATTCGCGTAACTCTATCCAACCTCAGCGCCGTATAAACCCGAATATGAAAGAAGTAGTTAAGGGCGAGGTTATGAAACTATTAGACGCAGGAATTATCTACCCTATATCAGACAGTAAGTGGGTTAGCCCCGTTCAGGTAGTTCCAAAAAAGGGAGGGATAACCGTAGTTAGTAATGAGAATAATGAATTAATCCCGACACGGACGGTGACGGGTTGGCGTATGTGCATAGATTACCGTAAGTTAAATGACGCCACCCGTAAGGACCACTTTCCTCTACCGTTTATCGACCAGATTTTAGAACGTCTCTCCGGCCATAGCTTTTATTGTTTTCTCGATGGCCTCTCGGGGTACTTTCAAATACCCATCTCTCCCGAGGACCAAGAGAAAACTACGTTTACTTGTCCCTTCGGCACCTTCGCGTACCGAAGAATGCCGTTTGGATTATGCAATGCGCCGGCTACATTCCAACGATGTATGCTCGCAATATTTGACAAGTACGTAGAAAGCATTATGGAGGTATTCATGGACGATTTCTCCGTGTTCGGCGATACCTTCGATAGATGTTTAGAAAACCTCGAAAAAGTCTTAGAACGATGCGAAGAAACTAACCTTGCCCTAAATTGGGAAAAATGCCATTTTATGGTAAGGGAAGGGTTAGTTTTGGGTCATAAAATTTCTGCTAAAGGTATTGAGGTAGACGTTGCCAAGATAGAAGTTATTGAGAAGTTGCCACCACCTACAAACATAAAAGCTATAAGAAGTTTTCTAGGTCACGCTGGTTTTTATCGACGTTTTATAAAGGACTTCTCCAAGATCACTAAGCCCCTCACCCATCTCTTAGAAAAAGACGCTCCATTCATTTTTGATGACTCTTGTATTTCTGCCTTTGAATTAATTAAAGAAAAGTTAATTAACGCGCCAATTATGATAGCTCCGGTGTGGGACCTTCCTTTCGAGATTATGTGCGATGCGAGTAGTTTTGCGGTGGGAGCCGTATTAGGTCAACGCATATCTAAGAACTTCCACCCCATCTATTACGCTAGTAAAACCCTCACATCTGCACAAGAAAATTACACCACAACCGAGAAGGAGCTCTTAGCTGTAGTATTTGCGTTTGATAAATTTCGCCCTTACATTACACTTTCAAAAATCATTGTTTTTACGGACCACTCGGCCCTCAAGTACCTTCTTGCCAAAACGGATGCCAAGCCTCGCTTGATTCGCTGGGTCTTACTCCTCCAGGAGTTTGACTTAGAGATCCGTGATAAGCGAGGAGCCGAGAACTTGGCCGCCGACCATTTATCAAGATTAGATAACCCCTTTATAGAAAA
Source organism: Platanthera zijinensis (assembly GCA_039513925.1). Classification (NCBI taxonomy): domain Eukaryota; kingdom Viridiplantae; phylum Streptophyta; class Magnoliopsida; order Asparagales; family Orchidaceae; genus Platanthera; species Platanthera zijinensis. The sequence goes on along the minus strand of CM077082.1, from coordinate 165,572,312 downwards.
ATTAAATGAAAAATCTTTTAATGATTATTTTCCTGATGAGAAGCTGCTTTTAGTTAATACATCTACTTCTCCTTGGTTCGCGCACATCGCCAACTATCTAGTGGCCCGGGTGCTTCCAAAAGAGTTCTCCTCTCAGCAGAAGAAGAAATTCTTTTCTGAGCTGAAGAACTACTTTTGGGAAGACCCGCATCTTTTCAAAATTTGTGCGGATCAAGTGATAAGGAGATGTGTTTCTTTTGATGAAGGAATTGATATTCTAAAACATTTGCATGAAGGTCCGACAGGTGGGCACTATCAAGCTGCTCGCACCGCTCATAAAGTGCTTTGCGCGGGTTTTTACTGGCCTAGCCTGTTTAAAGACGCGCAAGCCTTTGTGAGCAGGTGTGATAGTTGCCAACGGTCGGGCAATATTTCTAATAAAAATGAAATGCCGCAAAATTATTTCTTAGAGTGCGAAATTTTCGACCTCTGGGGAATTGATTTTGTTGGCCCCCTTCCTTCTAGCTTCGGAAACAAATATATTTTAGTTGCTGTTGATTATGTTTCACGATGGGCTGAGGCCCAAGCTCTTCCTACGAACGACTCCCGAGTTGTAGTCACGTTTTTAAAAAAATTATTTTCTAGATTCGGTACGCCACGCGCAATCGTTAGCGATAGGGGTTCCCATTTCTGTAACGCGCAATTTTCCAAAATCCTTACTAAATACGGCGTTACGCATAAACTGTCCACTGCCTACCACCCCCAAACTAACGGTCAAGTCGAAGTAGTAAATAGAGAAATAAAAAGAATATTAGAAAAGACTGTTTCAACTTCTAGAAAAGACTGGTCAGCCAAACTTGACGATGCTCTATGGGCCTACCGAACAGCGTACAAAACCGCCCTCGGATGTACGCCGTATCAGCTGGTCTATGGAAAATCGTGCCATCTGCCCGTAGAGTTAGAACACCGCGCCTTTTGGGCCTTAAAATTTTTAAACTTCGATCCCCACTCAGTCGGTGACCTTCGAAAATTTCAACTAAATGAACTCGATGAGTGGCGCTCTTATGCTTATGAAAATAATAAACTTTATAAAGAGCGGACGAAGCGTTTACACGATAAACACTTAAGGCACCCTAAAAACTTTAAGCCGGGCGACCAAGTCCTGTTATATAACAGTCGTTTACGGTTATTTCCGGGCAAATTAAAATCTCGCTGGTCTGGCCCGTTTTCTGTTTTAGAAGTATTTCCTTATGGAACTGTTTTAATTTCTCACCCTGATAAGGGTAATTTCAAAGTGAATGGTCAGCGTCTTAAACTGTATTTTTCTGGTGATGATGATGTCAGTCCAAACACTATTAAGTTTCTGCTTCACGAACTTTAATCTTGAAATTTTTTTTTTTTTTTTTTTTTGCTAAAAACAATTTTATTTCGGGGCAACAATATTATTTTTGGACAATATTATTTTTGATGCGTCGAGCTCAACGACGCTTTAACCAAAGGGCGCTCTTGGGAGGCAACCCAAGTTATCTTTTTCTGTTTTCTTTATTTTACAATTTTTGCCTCGGACGGCTCCGACAAGCTGAAGCTTCTGCGATCGCCTGCTCCAACATTGCTGAATCCATCACGAAGTCCAAAGAAGACATTCGGGGAGCGGCATCACTCAGCTTTCGCAGCAAATAAATCCGGGGAAGTACCTGTATTTCAATTCTGTCTTTCAATTCTGCAATTTATTTTTCTCTCCTTCTCCAATCCCCTTCTTTAGCCATTGAGGACAATGTCTGTTTTAAGCTTGGGGGAGGATTTCCTCCTTCATTTTTGCTTAGTGTAAATAATTTCCTTTTTTGTAAATAGTTCCATTAATAAAAAAAAAATGAATATCTTAAAATTCCAAAAAAGAGAAAAATTTTCCAAAATCCAAAAAAAGAGAATATTTCTCAAAATAAAAAAAATATATGTGTGTTTTTGAATAGTTTAGACATTTTGGTATTTCAATAGTACCCCTAGTTTTTAGTTTTGTTTTACTCAAAATCTCCTATAAACAACTTAGTTAATTATAATATTTCTAATCGTCCTTTTTAATTATGTTTCACAAGTAAAATGTTGGCCATGCTGTGTTTCTAATTCGCGGTAGCATGTTAAGGTGAAATATTTTTCTAAAACTCGCATTTCTATTATGGTTTTTTGTTTTTTTTTATTTCCTTTACTTTAAAAAAAATTCATCATCCACTATTTTCTTTCTCGTTTTTGAATAACTTTTGTAACGTCAACTTTTGAATAACGTAGTAGATGTGAACGATCCAAGTCACCTATTATTTTTATTTTCAAGATAATTTCATCAATCTTCTTTTATTATCTAGGACTCGCTTTTTGAAAATTTTTCAAACCTTTGTTTTAAATAAATTCAAAAGCGTGAAAATGATTTAGGCCATTTTTGTTTTCGTTTGAGCTTTCCTGCCAACCTAAAATATCTTTTACCACTAGTTAGCCGTTTTTGAGCCTTTTTCCGATTTCATTTGATAGCTCCTCTCTTCATTTCAGTTTCACCAAAGCCAAAATTTCCAACCTATCGAATCGCACTAGCCTTTTTGAGTTTCATAAATTATTTTGACGATTTTTGATAGGGTATTTTGTGATTTTTGTGGAGAAAGGTTTTCGAAAAAAAAAAGGAAGTATGTTCAAAAGTGATGTTTATTTTTGTTTGGCCAACTCAAAAAGGAAAATAAAAATATTTATGGCCTTTGTTTTGAAAAAAGAAAAAAAAAATGAAAAAGAAAAATGAAAAAGAAAAAGAAAAAGAAAAAAAATGTGTACATATTTTTATGAAAGTTTTTGAAACTCTTTGTTTTGGTTTAGTGTGATTTTAAACCTTCACGTTTATCTTTGAATTCCACTCCTAATCATTTTCCTAAACCAAACGTTTCTGTCCTATTTAAGTCCTTTTGATTCACGCTTTTTGTTTTTTATTTAACAACTAAGAAAAGAAAAACAGTAAATCAGTTTTAGTTTTGGATTTAAACCTAGATTTTTGATAATTAAATTGATATAATTATAATGCGTTGCTTGGATCTAGTAACAACTCAATGCGTGTTTTTCATTTTCGTTGCTTTACTTAAGTCCATTTAAAAAAATCTCGTTAAAATTTTGGATGATTTGTTTTTATTAAGTAAAGTTTATAAAAGTTTTACCATACCTAAATAATTGTTTTAGACTTACATTTCACCTTTTCCCTACTAAGAATTTCGCATAGTACTTGTGTAGGCATAATTAGAACTTTTTGATTAGTCCTTTTTATAAATATCTAGTTTTTATATTTTTGCTTGGGGACAAGCAAGGCTTAAGCTTGGGGGAATTTGATAATACGTTTTGTAGCCTAAACTATTATCGTATTTTATATTTTATATTGTACAAATTTTGTCTATTATTAGTTTATTTTTATCCTTTTTATGTAAATTTTATTGCCACTAACTTTTTCCTGTCTTTTTGCAGGTTTTCAGTAAAATTGCCAAAATGGCCTGTCACGCCCCCCTGTCACGCCCTCCCTGGGCGTGACCTTGGGCGTGTCACCCGATCCCGAGGACACCTGCTGGAAGGGACAGATAACGGTCAAAACCGCTGTCACGCCCCCCTGTCACGCCCTCCCTGGGCGTGTCACCGGGCGTGACATGGGCGTGTCGCCCTCTGCCGCAAAGCCTGCCGCCGCATTAAATGCCGTTCCGTCTCAGCACGCAAATAGTACTGTCACGCCCCATGTCACGCCCGTGACATGGGCGTGACACCCTCCTTTTTCGGCAACTGACGGATTTCCGACCAATGATTTGGACATGACATGCCTGTCACGCCCCCCTGTCACGGGCGTGACCTAGGGCGTGACCACCGACGTACCGAAGCAATCATCCCTCCCGCCAGAATCCAGAGCCCGAGGTCAACATAGTACTGTCACGCCCCCCTGACACGCCCCCCCTAGGGCGTGTCGGAGGGCGTGACCGACCCGAGAAAAAATCTATAAATTGAGCCCCCCTCCTCCCCATTTCAGCAAGCTTTGGTTGAGTGGGGGAGGTGCTGCCCCTTTGTTTCTTGATCCTTTTTCATGCTTTTTCTCTCTCTCTCTCCCCTCTCTTTGTACTTTTTGGTTAACCCTAGTTTAATCTTAGTTTGTGCTAGCTTTTATTGCATTTTCCTCCTTGCTTAGTGCTTAATGTAGGGCTAGAATAGGGTTTAATTTTCATGCACTTGTAACTTTAATTTTCAATAGTGTAACTTGCCCTTTTTATTAATAAAATTATTCTTCCCTTAGCTTGTGTTCTTCTTATGTTTTTCTACTCATCTCCCCCCCCCCTCCACTCCATTATGATTAACTAATCCTCCTTGTACTCGATCTTGATGATCCGAGGTTAGAGCGATTATGTTATGATGTTTTAATTAATCTTTTCTTTTTAGGTTAGGGCCTTGAATTACTCTTGATTTATCACGGGTCGGAGGTATATTTTCGATATATACTCTCTGCCTTTGCTTTCATTCTGGGCTAGCCGAGAGGCCGAAAGAATGAAGTGAGCATTCAAGAGTAAAGGGAGTTGTACGCACCCCTCGAGAGAGGCAGACGTCCAAATCTCCCGGATTGGAGTAAAATCCAATAGTGGGGTTCACCGCGTAAAGCGAGTTTTAGGCCTCCGATTTAGACGAGAGTCGGTCGGACCTTCCTAAACTCAGTTGGGCACGACTTCGAGAGAAGCGTGTTCAAGCTTTAGGAACCTCCACGGTCAAGGACCCTTATCCTATTAAGTTTAGATTTTTATCGCATTTTCTTAATCATCTTTAGCCAAGGTGAATCTTGATCGGGTGCATTTCCATTTCATATTGTTCTACCCTTTGTAGTAATCTCATATATTGTGCTCTTTAATTAACTGCGGTAATTTCCTTTCTAGCTTAGTTGTTTGCTTAATAGCGTAACTTAATTGCGGTAGTTCTCTTTTTAGTTTGCTTTAATTTCTCCATTGCGCTTAGATTTTCTAAAACCCTAGTTTTTCCGTCGATAAGATAATAGCGTTCGTGTGAGTAAGCTTAGCCAACAGTTCCCGGATCTTAATACGACACTTGTGTCCCCTTGCTACAATTCGATAGGTATACTTGCCTCATCGGGTTGCTAGTTCGGTTGCGTTTATTTCTTCGAACCCTAGCGCGCAACAGTCTTCCAGTAGATCCATGGCAGAAAAGAAAGCGATGGTTTACCAAAGATGGAAACAACACTTGGTCGCTTTTGATCCCGAGCGAGTACGGCGGCCTGTAGTAGATAGTCGCCAGATCGCCGCAATGATAATGAAAAGTGAATTTTCTTCCATCTTTTCTCTGAGTTTATCGCGCCTTGGACACAACTGAACTTTGTTTCTTGTGTTGCAGTTCGAAACTCACCGCCAGATTCCGTTGAAGTGGGCGAGATCGCACCGTTATCTGCGGATGCTCCTGTATCCGTATCAGCAGATGCTCCTGTAGAGCCTACACCCGGGGTCCAGTCCACCCTGGAGGAATACATTTCCTTAGTGAAGAAATATGAAGAAGAGTTAAGGGAAGTGCGAGCTGACGCTCAGAGACGAAAAGAAAGAGAGAAAGTGCTGGAAAGCCAGGTCACTAGCATCTCGGCCGCGGTGGAGGGGCTGAAGAAAGAGAAGCAAAATCTAAGCGAGGATGCGCAACACTACAGGAATAGGTATCTGGCCCTGGTGCGAGAAGGAAAGAAGCACGCTGTCGAGGTTGTCGACACCCGTCCGGAGCAGACTCAGCCCGCTCCGGGGGGAGGATCGACCCTGGCCGTGAGCGGGCAACCTGCGGCAGATACGAACCAGAGGCCGGCGGGCGAACACATGATCCCATTTAGCCGAGTTGCGAGGGACTCCGCACGCCTGCACCGGACGTTCAACAACATGCACCATCTAGTCCAGCAAATGTACAGGGAGATTCTTCGAGGTAGTGACCAGGCCACATACTTTGGCATAGAGGACGAAGAGCGGCCTGCTCGCCGTGCCGCTGAACCCTGATAAATTATTATTATTCCTTAATGATGCGGACATCGATAATTTCTGTATAATACGGAACACTATATGTTAGCCATTGTTATGTCATGCTGTGCGCTTTTTTGCTGGATGATTGTTTTATGCGAATTTGATGCGTATGAACTTTTCCCATGTGCTGGAATGCCTTTTTGCCTTATGCTGCGGATGAGGGTTCAACCCGCACTAACTTTTGCAGGATGGAACGAACTGCGCGGATTAAGGTTTAATCAACGTTAAGTCAATGTTACCTGTCTTGTCGAGTTTTTGCTATATATATATACATTCTCGTTTTGTTTCTATCGGAAATAGCTGGATCGAAAAACCCTGCGGCCTGGAGAAATGGTGTCCGCCCGTGCAAATGTCACAGCCGCGTTTCATTCCGCCGACCATAAGAGGAGTAGGCTGACTGTAGCGGATCTAGAGGTTTTTAGGGAAAGGCATATGACGGGCTTGCCAGTCCTTGCGCGACTTCCGGAGGACGGCGAGCGATTGAATTTTTCCACCGCTTCCCAGATCGCAGTGCCTGTCGATCACTTTGAATGCGGATTCAAGTTCCCCTTGCTCTGGGAGGTTGCCGAGATCTTTGAGCAATATGGGGTGGTTCCGGGCCAACTCGCGCCGAATACCGTAGCGGCCATTTACGCTTATCTCGCCTACATGCGTTCTGAGAAGATCTAGTTCTCCCTGAAAATCTTCAGGAAGATATTCTCTGTCCGCGCAATTACGCCGTCAAAGGATCAACAATTCATGGGCGTGATCTACTTTTATTGCCGGGGATGAAAGTTGCGGGTCTTCAAAACAAGATCCACAACTGGACCTCGAGGTACCTTATCTTCGAGGGCGACTTGGGATTCCTCCATACTTATCTGCAGGTGCGCATGGATACTGACTTCAAGAGAGTGTCGCTAAACACAGAAGAGTCGGCCATTGTCGAGTTTCTTGCCGGGGCAAGGCTTGATGTCGATTATTATATTCCACTGCTACCCAGCCTAGATACCATTAGCCGACAAGAAAGTCAGTACCGCGATCCTATTCTTTATCCGCCAATCGTTTCGTTACTTGATGTTCTCTTCTTTGCAGCGATGTTGTCGGTACCCGCCAATCTACCCTTGACTCCAGCTGGCGCAACTCCTACATAAGGAGAAAGGAAAAGTGAAACCGCAAGGAAGAGACGAGAAGAGGGAGATCCAGTGGCGGACTACTCTTCGTCTGGTAGTTTCGACATGGTGGGCTTCGGAAAAAACTAGAGGGATCAGAGGGGCAATCCGCTGATCCACTAGCATGAAAAGAAGAAATTTGTCCGCCTTTCCACAGCTCTTCCCTCCTGGAAAAACCCGCGCACTTCCCGCCATGCCTATGTGGCGCTTTCCGCACTATACGGGAAGCAAAACCTCCATGAACTCCGGGATCTCCCTCCTGCCGACCTTCCCCTGGTCGCAGCCCAGGCTAGCGCCAATAGTGTCGTCACAAATCACTTCCTGGGTCGGATGATGCGCGAGCTGCTCAAGGAAAATGAGCGCCTGTTGCGAGAAAATAAGTCTTTGGCGGATAGGAACAAACGGCTGGGGACTAAAGTAAACAAGCTCAAAGAAACTAAAGCGGTAAGAATTTGTAATTCGCATTGACCTTTGCTTTGTCCGCAGCGGGCTAACTATGCTACCTTATGCAGACCGCACACGATATCACCAACCCTAGCTTCCAAGCCGCCATGTTTCCTTACATGAAAGAAAGCGTGGAGGTAGCTATCGAACGCTTCATTGATGTCGGGCTCGTCCAAGAAGGCGTGGACTCCGTCCCCTTCCTGGAATTGTTTCCCGAACTCGAAGATCAGGTCGCTGAATTCGAGCGAGCTGCAAAAGGAAAAGCGGTTACCGGTGAAGATGGGAAGCCTTCCGGCGGAGAGAGTTCTAAGACCGCGTCAAGTGGACAAGCAAGCCATTCGATTCAATCAGAAGGCGATAGTGAGCGGACAAAACCTACGGCGGCCAACGGACGAAGCTCGACTAGCTCTCGTTCCAGCAGAAGTAGCAGCAGTGATTCAGGCGACTACTCTCCACTAGTCAATATAGATGGATCGATCCTGGAAATTCCTGCACAGAAAAAACAAAAGACCGAGGAATGAATTTTTGATCTTTTATCTTGTTATTGTAAACAGAATGCGGACTCCAAGTGAGTCCGCCAATACTGTAATATTTTTGGGATGAAATGAAAAGGATGTCATCTGTGGTATCCGATTGCTGTGTGTATTCTAGTCCGCACTTATATGTTATCCGCATAGTATCTTAGTCCGCTTATTACTAATCGACGTGTCTTCTATATCACCAGATCATCGAAATACCTTTTTATGAATTTTGAACAATTGAACTCTGCTAATAATCGAAATCTAATCTATCAACCGGAGGAAAACAAAATCCTTTGAGCGGGTAGGAAACCAGAAGTCCACCGTTAACCATAAGAAATAGAAATGATAGCTCATGACCGAGTGGGCAGGTACGGCTAATGCGGCATTGCTTTCCACACCGGGCCATGAGCTAGTCAACCCCTTCGGCGGACTGAACGGATAGATAATTGGAGTCCGCCGAATACCACAAGAACATAAATGACCGCTCGTGACCAAGTGGGCAGGTGCGGCTAACACGGCATTGATTTCCACACCGGTTCATGAGCTAGTCAACCCCTTCGGCGGACTGAACGGATAGATAATTGGAGTCCGCCGAATACCTCAAGAACAGAAATGACCGCTCGTGACCAAGTGGGCAGGTGTGGCTAATGCGGCATTGCTTTCCACACCGGGTCATGAGCTAGTCAACCCCTTCGGCGGACTGAGCGGATAGAGAATTGGAGTCCGCCGAAAACCATAAGAAAAACGGAAATGACCGCTCGTGACCAAGTGGGCAGGTGCGGCTAACGCGGCATTGCTTTCCACACCGGGTCATAAGCTAGTCAACCCCTTCGGCGGACTGAGCGGATAGAGAATTGGAGTCCGCCGAAAACCATAAGAAAAACGGAAATGACCGCTCATGACCAAGTGGGCAGGTGCGGCTAACGCGGCATTGCTTTCCACACTGGGTCATGAGCTAGTCAACCCCTTCGGCGGACTGAGCGGATAGAGAATTGGAGTCCGCCGAATACCACCTTGCCGGTAACGATGCTTCCCTCTTGCTTGGAGTGCATCCTAAATTGATCTTTTGGTAAGGTGCGGCAGGAGAGGCATTGCTTTTCCTAAGATCAACCAGGCTGTGGGTCTCCTGCAGGCACTGCTTGAGGGTACCAAGGAGTGTTCGAAGGTCACAAACTAAGATGATCTGCTGGCAGTTATGGCCGTAGCGGCATTGCTTTCCATGCGCGATCATCAAAGTTGTGGTGATATCCCATGAATGGCATGGTAGAGCTGACCGCCACTCTGTCCCTCCAAAACGCATAAGTGGGTTAGATACTAGCCGGGATCCGAGGTTCAGTGTCCTGCCGCAGTAGAACCGGCAAGCTCCCACTACACGGTGCGAAATCTCCCGGCAACACGTGGTCTTGGTTGTGTTACGCTAATAGCAGCGGTTCTAAGGGAGGTTTTTGCTGAACTCGTCGATTTCTCCTGGTATACGGCGATATTTTTAATTGCTCATACTCAACATGTCAGCTGTCATAGGAATACTTGAAGAAGTGTAAGCAAAAAGCTTTTTTATTAACGACCAACAATTTACAAGTTGCAAAACGGATAGAAAGAAAACAAGGGATTCAGGAATAAAACCGCTTCAAGTCATCACCACTCCATGTATGCGGTATGTTTTCTCCCTCATATGTCTGCAGCCGATAGGCTCCCTTTTCGAGGAACTCCTTGATGATGAACGGCCCAGCCCAATTGGGATCGAGATTTCTGACTGAGCAAGCTCTTGCCGCAGCGGCTACCTTTTTAAGGACTAGATCTCCCACTTGGAAGTGTTTGATCCTTACATTCTTATCAAAGTAACGAGCCATTCTTCACTTGATTTCTTCCTGTCTGATGGCGGCTTTGTACCTAATTTCCTCAATATGATCCAGACTAAACCTCATTTCTTCATTGTTCAGTTCGAGCCAGTCTTCCTCTCCTTGCCTTGCCAGCACGACCCTAGGTGACGGGACTTCAAATTCAAACGGAATTAGTGCCTCTGACCCATCAGAAAGTTTGAACGGGGTTTCCTTTGTTGATGATGAAGGCGTCGTTCTCAGGGTCCAGAGGACCGAAGGAAGTTGCTCCACCCAGCTGCCCTTGGCATTCTGCACTTTTTTCTTGAGCAAATTGAGGATCTGCTTGTTGGCTGCTTCCACCTGACCATTGCTCCTAGGATGATGGACTGATGCAAAGCGTAGTTCTAATCCAACCTGGTTGCAGAAATCTATCATCTCGGCGTTGTTGAATTGTGGTCCATTATCGGTGATGATTGCCAAAGGGACACCATGTCGGCAAATTATCTCTCCCCAAATAAAATTTTTCACAACTAGAGTTGTTGTATTTTCCAGTGCCTTAGCCTCAATCCACTTGCTGAAGAAATCAATCATGACAATGATGAAGCGTCGCTGCCCGCTTGCCATGGGGAAAGGACCAACGAGGTCCATCCCCCAGATAGCAAAGGGCCAAGGGGTTGCGATCGACTTGAGAGATTGTGCTGCTTGGTGTTGCAGTGGAGCAAACCTTTGGCACTGAACACATCTTTTGACATAAGCTTCGGAATCTTTTTTCATCGTCGGCCAAAAGTAACCTTGCCGTAGGATCCTTCTTTCCAAGGTCCTTGCTCCTGAATGGCTCCCACATTCACCAGAGTGGATTTCTTGGAGGATAATGGGGACTTCATTTTCTGGGACACATCTTGCCATGGTGGATAGGAAGGTCTTTCTGTATAGGATGCCAGATATTAAGTAGTAGTGCGCTGCTTTTAACCTGAATCTCTTCTTATCTCTTACTGACTGATGCAGGTTCCCAGTGGAGAGATAAAGGATGAAGGGATCTATCCAAGAAGGATGTTGATCAATTTGCATTATTTCTCCCTCCTCTATTGCCGGATGAAAGAGCTCCGAGGTCGTTCCTCCTGACGAAAGTCCGTATTTAGCAAGAGCGTCTGCTTCCTCGCTCTCTATCCTCGGGATGTGCTCAATTGTGAAGCTTTTGAACTTGCCGATCTCAAATTTCACAAGTGTAAGGTACTTCCTCAACACCGGCTCCCTAGTCTCAAAGTTGCCGAAAACCTGAGACGCCATTACCAGGGAGTCAGTTTTTACGTGGACATGGTCGATTTTGAGTTCCCTGGCAAGCCTTAAACTGGACAGCAGGGCTTCATACTCTGCCTGGTTATTAGTCACTGGAAAGTAGAACTTGACTGACTGTTCGAGCTTGATGCCATTTGGGTTTATTAGGACCACCCCTGCCCCAGAGGCGTTCTTACCAGAAGCCCCATCAACGTAGACGGTCCAAGCCAGACGAGACCTTTCTTCCTGCTCGGAGCCAGACTTTGCGGTATCAATCAGAAAATCTGCCAGCACCTGTGCCTTGATGGCTGCTCTGGGTACATAGGAGATCTCAAACTCGCTCAGCTCGTTGGCCCATTTAGCCAGCCTACCTGAATGTTCGGGCTTTTCCAACACACTCTTTAAAGGTTGATCAGTGACTACTTGGATTGAATGTGCTTGAAAATAGGGACGGAGTCGGCGAGCTGTCATGACCAATGCCAAGGTCAGCTTCTCCAGAATTGGATACCTGGTCTCCGCATCTTTTAGAATGTGGCTGACGTAATAGACTGGGAATTACCTCCGATTTTATTCTCGGACAAGAACGGAACTGACGGCTTCAGGACCAACTCCCAGATATAGGAGCAACATCTCCCCTGCTGAGGGCTTTGCAACAAAGGTGTGGAAGTCAATTGTTTCTTTAACTGCTCAAAGGCATGCGTGCATTCTTCCGTCCATTGAAATTTGGATGCTCCTCGAAGGGTTTTAAAGAATGGGGCGCTCTTATCCCTGACTCGAGAGATGAATCTCCCGAGTCCTGCTAGCCTCCCCCCTAACTGCTGAACTTCTTCTGGAGAGCGAGGGGGGGAGCCATATCAAGGATGGCTCTTACCTTATCCGGGTTGGGGGCAAGGCCCTCTGGGGTGAGGAGATGGCCGAGAAATTTTCCTTTGCTTGCTCCAAAGGTACATTTTAGCGGGTTAAGCTTTACCCTATGCTTTCGTAAGGTGGAAAATTTTTTCATTAAATCATGCAAATGTTGCGAATAGGACTTGCTTTTTACTAGGAGATCATCCACGTATACTTCAAGGTTTTTGCCCCTTTGTCCTCTAAACACGTGATCCATCATGCGTTGGTACGTTGCACCCGCATTCTTAAGCCCAGAGGGCATCACAAGATAACATTAACAGCCGTCGTTCGTAATAAATGAAGTATGAGGGATATCTGGTTTATGCATTCTTATTTGGTGGTAACCTGAGAAGGCATCTAGAAAACACATAAAAGAATACCCTACCGAAGAATCAACTAGAGAATCTATCCGAGGCAGGGGGTAGCAATCTTTAGGGCACGTTTTATTCAGTCGGGTGAAATCTACACACATTCACCATTTTCCCCCCGATTTCTTAACCATTACACCATTCGAAACCCACTCAGGATACTGAATTTCTCGAATAAAACGTGCCTTGAGGAGTTTAGCAACCTCCTCCCTGATGGGTTCCGCCATCTTGGTTGCAGCATCCCTCTTCTTTTGTTGCACCGGCTTGGCAGCTGGATCGATGTTGAGATGGTGGCAAGCCGTGTCTGGATCGACTCCCGGCATATCCTCTGCTGACCAAGCGAAGACGTCCAGGTTCTTTAGCAAGCAGGAGATCAACTCTGTCTTCTGATCCTCTGAAAGTTCTGCGTTGATGGTGAGCTTTCTTTCTTCTCCTTCTGTGATAGGAACTTCCTGCGTCACCTGGGCAGGTTCCAGGTGAGCGCCTTCTTTATCTGCAATAGCCTCTAGCTGGGTAGAAATCTCCGCCACTGCTGGAAAGATGGGAGGAGCAGGCTCGGTGACATTTACTGTTCGCAGATAGCACTCTCTTGAATGCCTTGGGTTGCTTCGGACTCTGCACATCCTACCATCAGCATAGAATTTCACAGCAAGATGATAAGTTGATACCACTGCCTGGTATCTGTTCAGCAATGTCCTCCCGAAGATGGCGTGGTAGCAGTTTGGAGCATCCACCACTACAAACTGGATTGGTAGGGCGGCTCCCCCGAGCTTTATGGTGAGGGTGACGCTTCCCTCCACCTCCTTTATTTCTCAAGAGAAACCATAAAGTGGCCCTTCGGGGGAAAGCAAAGGCTTTCTAGTTCTTAGGGCTTCAAAAGATGTCTTGAACAGAAGATTAACTGAACTACCTGTATCAATAAGGATCCAGTCTACAGTGTAATCTTCTATGGCTACTTTGACTACCACAGCATCGTCAAAGTGATTGGCCGTCTGAGGCAGGTCTTCCTGACCAAAAACAATATCGACCCCGGAAGAGGCAGAAGAGGAGGAGGAGGCAACCTTTGCCCGAGAAACCCTCGCGAGCTAAGATTTCTTTGTGGCTTCGGCTCCTGCCCCTCCATGAATGAAAAAGAGCCGCCCGAGGGGACCCTCATCGTCTGCGTCGAAGCATTCAGGCCAAATGTTGATGGGCCCTAGCCGGCCGACGTCCTCCACTTCCACACACTCCATCTGAATTCCTGCCACCTCCTTGCCCTTAGCGATGGGAGGCTTCGAAGAGTTCCCCCTCTTATCCAAATCTTTGATCTTTCCTTCAGCGATATGTCTATCAACTAGTTGCCGAAGGGCTTTGCAATCTTCAGTCGAGTGGCCCTTCTCCCTATGGAATTCGCAGAATTGGGAGTTATTTCTGGGCTTCCAGTCTCTTTGGAATCCTTGCCTCATTTCATCTGCTTTCTTCTAAATGATCTGGATGACTTCTTCGAAGTCGAGTCCCAGATCCAAGAACTCTGCCGCGGAGCTGCTCTCGCGCGGCTGTGAGTTTGGTAAAGCATTCTGGTAGATAGGGAGGGCTTGAAGGGGAATGGCGGGAGCGGAGGACAACGGCAGTCTCTGCTCACGAAACTGTTAATGGCCAATGAAAGGTTTCTTGTGGTGGAAGTTTCGCCCCCTCTGAGAAGGGGGTTGGGAATCAGGTCGAGGGGGCTTGCTATGATGTTGACTGTTGGAGGAGGTGTTGGCGGCATCCCTCCCTCCAGCCTTAGCTGTCAGGGATGAGATGTAGGTGGGATTGGCATTTTCTCCATCAATAAAGCGATTGGTTATCGCTATCAACTCTTGGTAGGTAGACGGCGCCTTGGTTGTCACTTTGAACTTCAACGGACCTTCCCGGAGGCCGTGAATCAAGGCAACCTTATAGTAGTCGGGGTTTACATTCCTCACCCCCGTGATCTCTTTCTTAAAACGATCAACGAATCATGCCACTGATTCATTGTCTCTCTGCTTGATATCGAAGAGGGCTGTCGGCCGATCTTTCCTTTTCTTCGAAGTGGCAAATCTCAGGAGGAGTTCGCTGTGGAACTCAGCAAAGGAAGAAATTGTGCCTGGAGGCAGCTCATAGAACCACTCCCTCGCTTGCCCCTCGAGGGTGGTGACTAGAAGTTTGCACTTTAGGGCATCGGGAAGGCATCTTAAAGCGACTGCCCCCTCGAACGCCTGCAAATGGGAAACTGGATCAGTTTCCCCTGAGTAAAAGGGGAGACGCAGTTCTCTGAAATTGCTGGGTGTGGACTCCCATCAGATTCTATCAACGAAAGGAGAGGGGGTGTCAAGTTCGGCGGATAAGCGGACTAGTGCCCGGGGGTCCCCGGGCTCTGCGGACTGCCGATCTACAAAGTCAAGCCGGCGGGCTGGGGCTTCCCTGGCCGCTTCCCTGAAGAAATCCATCAAGGGAGCGAACTGATCGTTCTGAGGCCGCAGGGGAGTCGTGGGCTGAGCTTGGTGGCGGGACTGAGGAGTTGCTGCAGGTGACCGCTGAAGAGGTGGGCGAGCTGGGGCTTCAACAACGTTCTCCGCGACCTGGGGAGCAAGCCGCTGAGTCAGCGCGAGTAGGGCTTGAACAAGGGTATCGAGCCGCTTATCAGTCTCTCTGCGAGATAGTTCGGCTTCCCAGCGAGATTGTTCCAGCGCCTCCCACAACGAGTCCTCAGGCGAGCTGGAGCGGTCAGATCGTCGAGCTCGGCGATCTGACATCTCTGTCCGCAAACTTCAAAAACTGCTTGTATCTGAAGGTTGCGTGTTAACTGTTGATGCTCGAAATGCGACGGACTCGGGCACCACCAGCTAATCGTTCGAGCACTAGGGAAAGAAGAAAAAGCAAACTGCAAGCAGTAGTCTACTAAGCGGGTAAGAGAAAAGAGCAGAGAATCCGTGAACTACGGCGACACCAGAGTTCGCCCGTCGCGGCCTGAATGCCACTCTTGCGACGGGCTTGATTTTGATTATAAATGGCGGGTTACACAAGGTGGAAAGAAAATTGTGCGAGAAGAAAGCCGGAGTCCGCAAAGCTCGAGATCCGAGTCTGCATCCTTTAACAAGTAGGCTCTTGGATTCGAGTCAACGTGCCTCTGGTGCACCACTTCCCCCTATTTATAGGCTTGGGGGCCTTCCCAAACGGGCAGGGCTAAGATAACCGGCTGCCCGGGGTACAAGAGAACCGGGCAGCGGTGACGGGAATCAAAAAGAAAAGAACAAGAAGTCCGCGCGAGATAGGCGGACTGGGCTTGCGAGTTGGAGAAATTCCTGGCCATCCGGAGCGCCATCTCCCTGGAGTGACGCGACCTAGGCGGACTGGGCTTGCGAGCTGGCGAATGAGCGATCTTGAATTCTTTGCGGAGCGGTCTGGGCGGACTGAGGATTTGAGTCCGCATTTGGGGTATCTGGGCGACCTGAGCGGACTGAGAATTGGAGTCCGCGGCTTGAGATGCCCAATGAAGAATACATCGACCGTGTTGCGGATTCTGGGGTTAACACTAGGGTTGTGCCAACAATCTATGGCAAAGTGGCCCACTTTATCATAGAACCAACACTCATGAATATTGTATCTCCTCTTCTGAATAGCCTTTGAAGAGTGCAAGTTATCAATAGTTGTCTGTCTAGAGGGGAGAGCAACAACATTTTTCGTGTTTCTTTTAGCAAGAATCTGACTGAAGGTTAGTCTTCTAGTAGATGTACTTAGCTTATTCTAAGTTTCATCAACAGTAGTCTTCTTTGCAGTGACGTTCCCTTAATGGCCTCATAGATAGCAAAGTCAGGCTTACTAACTGCCTTACCCTTAGTCTGGGTCTTTGTTTAAAGAGACTAATAATAGCCTACTACATATCCTTGAGTGTGGGGACTGGAGTACTAATCACAAATGGTCCATGATGGGCCATCTGGATTCCCTCATTGGGAGCCTTAAGTGCACTCAAACCCATGCCCTTTCTCCTTCCATTGTAAGATACCCTTGTATTCTTACCAGAAAAATTCCCATTCTTCTAGTGATCATACATGTTGTCCTGGTCATATCTATTTGAAGGGAGGATTACCTTGAGAAAGG
Source organism: Platanthera zijinensis (assembly GCA_039513925.1). Classification (NCBI taxonomy): domain Eukaryota; kingdom Viridiplantae; phylum Streptophyta; class Magnoliopsida; order Asparagales; family Orchidaceae; genus Platanthera; species Platanthera zijinensis. The sequence goes on along the minus strand of CM077082.1, from coordinate 165,555,718 downwards.
TGGTCTGATGCACTACTATAGCTTTGCCTTTCCCTTTTGAATGGGCAGCTCTAGAGTTCCACTTGAACTCCAAACCCCTTTTATCCTTTTGAGAGGTAAAGGAGTTTATCAGTGGCAATACTGTTTTGGGCTTTGAGAATTCAGTAACTAATTTTCTCTCCTCAAGGAGCTTCTCTTCAAGATCCATAATGACCTTGTTCTTCTGGCTGATGGTCCCAATTTGGATGATTGAGATTTTCTTCAGTTTTTTAACTTCCCTCCTCATCTGAGCTAGCAAAGGTGCTAACTCAAACTACAGGGAAGCAGTTTGCTATAGGGAGACAATATCCTCATCTTGTCTCATGACAAGCCTTTTGCTTCTCTTTAGAGCATCCAAAATTATACCATACTTGTCAATCAATTGATTGACATCATCTTCAGAATCTGAACCATCCTTCCCACTGGAGGAAGTAGATGCTTCAGAGTCTAAGCCATAATCATAGTTAGAAGGAGAGCAAGGGAAAGAATGTACCTTATAAGGAATATCATTATCCTGATTTTCTTCTAATAGAGCCCTGAGATTGAATTCCTCATCCTCTTCACAATCACTGTCAACATAGGACAGTGGAGCCCTTATGCTTGATGGGGCAGCTGGATGATTTGCATCTTCTTCAATGGACATGAGACCAATGTTGGCCTCTTCTTCATCTGATTCTGAAGATTCTTAATCACTAGCTAATAGACTTACTTTCTTCTTCCCCAAGAAGCACTTCTCAGTCTTCTTGTCCCTATGATGCTTTTTGCCTCTAGACTTCATATGCTCCTTCCTCTAAACTGGACAGTCAGTAATGTCATGTCCACACCTATTGCAATAGTAACAAACAACATTAAACTTAACATATTTGTTTTGTTTGGAGTCTTATCTTTCCCTAGAGGGGTCATTTATGGATTTGTCTTTGCTAGAGTAGGGCTTCTTTGAGGTGGAGCTAGAAGATCCTTTGTTCTTCCATTGTCTCCTCCTACACAGCATCTTCTTGAACTATTTGGAGAACAGTGTTAGTTCTCAATCTAATAGATCATTTTAGGAGGATTTGTGATTTGAGCTCTCTGGCTTAGCAACTCTCCTTGATGTAGAAGGAGTCTTTTACCTGCTCCTTCTTGTGGCTTCAGCTCTTAAGGCCACGGTCTTCTCCTTGCTGAGAGATCTGACAACATCCTCTTCAACCTTCCTAGAGTCAGCTGCATCTCATTGGATAGCAGATTCCCAAACAGATTCTGTGGTAATGTATTGGCCAAGTTGCCAACTTCTCTGATGGCACATATCTTTATATATCGTTCATTGTTTAGGGATCTCAAGAACTTGTCATTCAGCTCATAACTTGAGAACTTTCTACCATATATTATCAGACTGTTCACTATTAGGAAGGCTTTCTTATAGCATTCAGCTATGGAGTCCTTCTTCCCTTGCTTGAAGACTTTATATTGTTGATTCAAAAGGGATTTCCTATCATCCCTCACCTCCTCTGTCCCTTCAATATAGACAATGATGGAGTCCCACATTTACTTGGTTGTCTTATAGTGGACAAGGTTCTAGATGAAGTCGTCATTTATGGCACTGACAATGATGCTTTCTACCCTCTTGTCCATGGTTGCCAGGATGACCTCAACCTTGGTTATCTCTGTGTACTTCTTAGGAGTTTGTACATTGGCATCCAAGATAGAGATTTTCATGGGAATGAACGGTTCCTCTTGGACAGTAATGAAAATCCTCGAGTCTTAGGCTTCCATGAATAGTCTGACCCTCTCTTTCCAAATCCCAAAATTTTCCTTTCTAGAGATAGAGAGCTTCATAGAGCTCAACTCCTTGTGGTTCTCACCTGAACCCATGGAGCAAATCTTCATCTACTCTTGTAGATCTGTTAAGACTATTAAGTCCTTTTTGAACAATCTAGCTAGAATACCACTTGAAAGTCATTATTTTAAGAGCAAATAAACACCTAGAGGGGGGGGGGGGGGAATAGGTTTTTATTTCATTAATGACTACCTTTTACTTTGGTGAGTTATATGATTGACTTTATGTTAGCTTTCAAGAATTAACACCATCACAATATTATTTATAGTGGTTCCCCAAGGTTTGGGTGCATCTACTTTCCATTCCACCTTTCTAATAGTGTGTTAGACAAGGCAATCTTCACTAAAACTCTGCTCAATGAGCTTGCAACACAGATCCCTCCAGATCTCTCAGACTTCCTCCAAGTCCAACCTCAGGCCTTAGCCCTACACACTCAGAATAAACCTTACTCTTTCAGCTCAGTGATCCACAAGATCACCTACCTCAGGCTTATAAAAAAAACCCTACAACTCAGGCTAGGAGGTTAGCCCTACACTAAGAGATATTTTATTCTACAGCTCAGATATAACTAAGATCCTAGCTCTAGTACACAAGTCTTACCTCAGATTCTCAACAGAATCCTACCACTCAGCCTTTATATTTCAGTCTTACAACTCAGATCAAGATTGATCCTATAGGAAGAGATAGATGTTGATGATGATTGATTCTAGAGAAAGTGTCCTTTGAGCCTTCTCTCTAGACTGAGTGAACTTATCCCTAACTTCTTCATAGCACCAAGAAAGTAGATCTTCAGGACGGTTTTTCTTGTGCTGGGAAGATACTCAGAAAATAGAGTTTCTGAACTTGTTGTTGAAGATAAAATGAGATTTCTGCTCTTTATTTCTTCAACAACCAACCTTGTCTGTATTTTTCAGACTTGCTCTTGATCACCAGTTGCAGAGATCTTCTTCTTTGTTTTTAGGAAGAAGATGACCAATTTTTTTTTCAATTTTCTAGAACTGTCCTTTTATTTCCCGTAAGTCCAACGACTCTATGCGTAGTGTGGTCTAGTTGGAATTGGCAACTGCAGCACATCTTTTTGCATTAACAACAGTCCTAAAGTTAAACGGTGCCTTTTGTAACCTAGCGTGCAAAACGCACGACATTTGAATTTTTTCTTACGTCAGCATGACTCAGTGCTTCTGGACTTTGTAATTTTCAGACAATCTGCATAGGCGTTGAGTAAAGCCTTGTCACTCAATGCAAAAGTACTTAGTAGAATTCTGCATCTTCAGGCATTAAGTGAATCTTCAACACTCAATGATTTTGACTTTTGTAGTCTAACTGTTATGGCATTGGGTGATCCTTCATCACTCAATGCTTCTGGATTTTGCCTATCTTAACGATGAGACGTTGAGTGAACTAGCTTCACTCAATGCTTCTGTCCTTAGACATATTCCTTAGGTTGCAACACACAGTCTTTGACTACATGGAGTTTTGTCAACGCTTTTGCCTCTTGGCATTGAGAAAACTGTCTTAACTCAATGCTTCTAGACTTAGACAGATTTCTTATCAGCACCTCTAAGGCTTTGACTCCTTGAGATTCAGTCAATGCTTTAGCCTCTTAGCATTGAGTGAACTGTCATCACTCGATGCTTCTATACTTAGCCAGATTTCTTGACAGCAACACCTAGACTTTGATTGGTTGAGCTTCTTTCAATGCCTTTAGCCTTTGGTCATTGAGTGAACTGTCTTCACTCAACACTTTTGATCTTAGATAGATTTCTTATCTGCACCTCTGAGGCTTTGACTGTTTGAGCTTCTGTCAATGCTTTTAGCCTCTTGGCATTGAGTGAACTACCTTCACTCAATGCTTTTGGACTTACCAAGATTTCTGCTTTGTCAGCATCCTGTCTTGAGTCTATCTATCATTGTGACTCAAACTACCTATCAAATCAGTGCAACATTGAACAACATACATATACTGAACTTAGAGTATGCATCAGATACAGTTATGTGTATACCATTGTCCTGTGGGCCTTCTTCAAATATAGGACATTGTGATCAATGGACCCAATAGAGTCGGCGGCAACATTCTTCATGAAACATGATTTAAAATCCCGATCATTTTTGGCAATAAACATTTTTCATTTTGAATTGTGATTCTATGTTTTCTGGCATAATCAAAGATTATTTATAGACAATTCTTTACCAATGGATTGATTTTGAACTAAGGTCTACCGTCCACGTGTGTTGTACATGGCAGAAATCCTAATTTAGGAAATCCGTGAAAAACGAGAACGATGCTCAAAGGAAAATTACTTAAGTCCAATTCGTCAAGATATCATGTATACTTTCCAGACCACTCGATGAACTCTTCAAAATAACTTAGAAAGAACTTGCATGAGAAGTTAAGATTTCTTGAGATCTTTCGACGAATTATCTGAAAGCTCTCGAGAGTACTCGACAAATTTACTTGTCATCTTAACGAATTAACTTGTCATCTCAAAGAATTATACATAGAACCGACTAATACCAACTTTCTCTGGAGTTCACTTGACTTCTCAAAAGAACTCAATGAATTCCATGAGTATTCGCATAAGTATTCGACTAATTCCCATGAGTACTCGACGAATTAGTACTTAGGCATTCTGGTCAACAATACTCAGTGATCTCTCAAGTACTCCTGAGATCACTCGATTAATTCTACGAGTGGTTACGTGAGTACTCGACAAATTTAATGAGACCTCACATGATCACTAGACGAATTTTCTTTAGATTGAATCAACATCTTCTGAATGTCCATATCCTTTGTGATGCTAGAAGAAGTACACTCCATTAGATAGATTACACATGGGTCAACACGATGTTCTATACAATGAAGGATTACACTGCATAGAATTGTGTTCTAAGATCCATTGTAACCGGTTAACCCGAAATCTGCGATTAGTTCTCAAGTCTTTCAAGACCGGGCGGCTTGTATTTTCTAGCCGCCGTTCACAGCAAGTCGTCTTGTTATCAGATAAGTCGTGCGGCCTCTCCATAAGGCCGTTGCAAGGTTTCGGACCAGCTCAACGCCATGTCCCAGAGCCGTCATTCTCCGTCTGCTTGTCTTTCCTCTCCGAAGCTGTGCGGCCTAGTTGCCAGGTCGCCGCCAGAGTAAGTATAGGTCGGCCCATCTAGAGGCCGAGACTCTCAACTCGCCAGAGGAAGCCCGCCAAGCCGCGCGGCCTCCCCTCTGCCCTCTTCTCTTTTTGCTTTCTTCCTGTCACCTCTTCCCAGTTCTCCTGTACCCCGGGCAGCCGGTAATTTTAGCCCTGCCCATTTGGGCAGGCCCCCAAGCCTATAAATTGGGGCAGAAGTTCACCCAAGGCATGCTGATTCGAGTCTAGGAACTCGCTTGTTAAGAGTTGCGGTCTCGAGCCTAGTGCTTTGTAGTCTGTTGTTCGGACGTCTTGTCTCTTCTTTTCTTTCCTCTCTACGTGTAACCGCTTCATTTTATATAAAAATAAAGCCTGCCGCAGGAGAGGCATTCAAGCCCCGGCGGGTGAAGTGTGGTGTCTCCGCTTCTTGCGGCTTGCTTTGGTTTCTGCTCTAACCGCTAGTAATCAGCTACTCGGCAGTCTCTCCTCTTTTTATCCTCATGCCCCATGAGATTTCGAACAGTTAACTAGAGGGCGCATTTCGTGCATCAACAGTTAACACGCAACCTTCAGATCCTCAGTAGTCGATGAAATCAACGGACTAAGAGCGTCAAACAGCTCCAACCGCAAGATCTCAACGGCTAGTCAACTAAGCCGCGTAGCATCGGTTATTGCTCTTAGTCTGGCACCAGCCCTCAAGCTTTCCTACCGGTGTCCTCACCGGCTTTTTCTACCAACAAGTCGCCTGTTCAAGATGCCATTGTTCGGCGGTTTCAAAGTTCTAGTTTGTTGTTTTTTCTTCTGTTCAAAATGGATTTTACAAAGGAACATGGTGACTCCAATTTTCTATCAGCTATTACGGATCCCTCGAAGACGCAAGATGTTTCTTATCAAAGTAACGGAACGCTTGACAGTAGTAATGACTTATCTTCCAATCAAATTGAGTCCATGTTGCAATCTGCAATACAAGAAACTTTCAACCCTCCTTTTGGAATTCCCAAACCAAACATGACATTTCATCACAATCAAGATCATGGAAACCAAGAGCCTCCTTCTAGAGAAGATGACGTACCTTCTCTATTCATCAACCGAATTCGTTTTGAGGTTGTCGTTTATGATTTCAAAGTGCCTCGTTTGCCTGAATATTGTGGACCTGATGACCCAATTTCTTATATACAAGCTTTCAAGTCAGCTATTTCACTAAGGAATGTGTCAAACGGCATCAAGTGCAAACTTTTTTATTATATCTTTTAGCGATCATGCAAGAGAGTGGTTCTATAGTTTACCTCCTCGATCTGTCACTAGCTTCAAAGATTTGGAAAGACAATTTCCCTCAAAGTTTGGTACCTACATGAAGCAGAAAATAGACGTAGGAGCTCTCTTTCGAATCAAGCAGAGGGATGATAAGTCTAATCCAGACTTTGTCGATCGTTTCCAAATGGAAATTCTTTATATTATTAATGTTCATCAAGATTATTATCGATATGCTTTCGTGAACGGACTTCGAGAAGGACTTTTAAAGTTCGAGCTCACTATTAAGGATCCCAAGACTTATGGAGATCTCATCGATATTGTTAATAAGTTCTTAATGGGTGAAGAAGCAAATAAAGACTACATCTTGCTTTTGAATCAGAAGGCTAAGTAGTCCCAGGAAATTTCTGGTGATCAACAGCACAGTTCTTCGCAGGCTATTTCATAATTCAGAAGTTATGAGTCTCCTCCTCACCTTCAGAATATGTCTGTAGTGCCTCTTCAGCTGGATGATCTGTATAAGTTTGCAGAGACACATCCTATCATATCCTTCTATCCTAAAATTAAAAAATGTGAAAAACATTCAGATAAGTATATCAAGTTTAAAATCTCTGTGGAAGATCACCTAGAAGTTCTTCAAAAAATATCAGAGTTCAAAAAGCCTCGACGCATGAAACTTAAGATCAAATATCGGCATGAAGAACTTTTATGCAAATTTCACAAAGATATAGGCCATCTAACAGAAGATTTTATGGCTCTTCGGAAACTTGTAGATGAATTTGCGAAGGCTGGGAAATTGCAAGATTATGTCATGCAGTGATCCTTTAGCATACTATCTTCTAACAAAGTTAGTGATACACGCAAAGACTTGGTTTTCTTAATAATAAAGGTGCTTGAGATTGGAATAATAGAGCATTTACATGCCATCTGGATCGAGTTCCAAATATATATCCTTTTGCTACATCCTTCAGTGCATACATGCATTCATACGCCATTTAAATTATATCTTAGCTATTGATTTTGATGCTAACATTCACTCGTATGGATGCAAAATGCCTTTTGACAAAGGTAATACTTGAATATCGTGCTAAGTTCTTAAGCCCTCCACATCCCGCTTGACTCCAGTCGCAGATATGCAGTGGCCATTTCCGCTTGACATCAGTTACAGATATTACATACTTGTCTTGTTTGACTACAGTGGAAAATATTACGTACTTATACCGCTTGACATCAGTCACAGATATTACGTACTTATCCCACTTGACTACAGTCACAGATAATATGTACTTATCCCGCTTGACATCGGTCGTGGATATTGAACTTTAGCCCCGCTTATATGATCTTTGTGTGGAAAAGCAATGCTATATGCACCTGCCCACATCGACACATAAGTTTGTAGCTCTTCCTGTTTTTACAGGTCAGCTTGAGCTTATCCGCCGTCTTACTGTTTTACAGCTTAGCAGATTTATTACACAGTCCACATCCCGCGTGGTTATGTATTTCGGTTGGTTCTACTCGGGAATCTGGCTGACTTGATTCTGTCAATTAATTTTAGGCTTGAGTCCGCCGCCTTATGGTATTCATTTTAAACAACTTGTGACTCGCTACTTCGAGAAGCCGCAGGGTGTTTATCTGTACCCTTCAGTATTTTTCATATTGGAAGTGTGGTCTACATTAATGTTCAGACAGGCCTCCACCATCAGTTTGATTATTAAAGCTTTTTCAACGGTTTATTTATTTAGTCGAGCGGCTTAATGATCAGTATATATATTATTAATCTCCAATTAAACTATGGCCTATCAGTGGTCAACTGTACTAGGCGTGCGACTTCGTATTGAATATGCCTTGATACCTAGCAACGGTAGAACTGCTTCACCTTATTGGCGAATACTTTCTTGACCGCCCGGCTTATGGCCACATAAATGTTCAAGGGTGATCAGATTGCTATAAACTCGCAGACGACTTATATACCCGGCCACTGGTTTTCTATTTGAGTTTAAGCGGAACAAAGGCACTTATTCTAAGTCTCATTCGGCGAATTCGTCAATCAACTTTCTTAAGTTAGAAATGAGAAAGAAAGATTAAGCCGCACAAACAAGTAAGTGAGTAAAAGTGCAATACAATAGATTCTCATTATAGGTAAAATATTGTCATTTCCATTATCAAGTAAAACAAAAGTTAGACCGCGCAGTTTACAAAATCATACCCCCAGTTCTCAAAAGTTAAAAATTATTACAAGTAAAATCTCTGTCGTAACTATCCGGCTTGAGTTTTTTAGCTGCAGGAATACTAGAGTCTGTTTCACCGTCGACATCGACCTCTGATGGCAAGTAATCGACGCTAACGAACGAAGACGTACGCGAACTGCAAGTCTCCCCTATCTCAGACTCCCTTGATGACTCAACCTGCGGGGTCCCAGAAGCTTGGCCTCCTTCTTCTGAAGAAGCACTCTTTGTCCTGCTTCCATGGCTGTCCTCCTCCTCCTCTTCATCCTTGTCCTCTCCCTCTCCATCGACCTTCACCTTACCTTTGAGCGCTCGGTAAACAGCGGCCACCTTTTTCTTCAATGATGGGTGCAGAGTGGCGCAGGAGATGTTGGTGAATCCTAGGGCGAGGCTGCCAAGATCTCAGAGGCAGTTAAGCACTCCGTCGATCCATTGGACAAGTTGTGGGAAGACGGCATCCTGAAAGTCCGAGTTGGCCGCATCGTGTATTTTCTTCAAAGGGAAAAAAGAAAGGTCAGTCTGGGCGGCTTGATAAATGAAGCCACAAGAATCAGGTAATATCTTATTGCATTCAGCTCCTTTAGCCGCGCAATCTCTTAATTTTTCTCGGCAAGTTGCCGCTGTAGGTCACCTTGAATTGTAACTAGGCGCTTATGGTCCAAGCCCATATAGTGGTTAGGAACAAATCTTCTTGCGATAACCTGCGCTCACACCACGAGAAGTCTTCTTCAGGTATCTTCTTGAGCGCCTTCAAGTTGCGCTTACCAAACAAGGCCGCGCCGGCCGCGAAGGCATGGCAGCTTATCTTCTCCCTCCCCCAGTTAGGGAGGGCAGTGGAGACTTGAACAGAATCGCCGTCCGGACCCCACTGCATTGTTGGGTTGCCGCGGAGGTCCTTTAGGCCACTGCCCATTCCATACAGCGTGAACTCGCAAGAGGAGTGTGAATCATCTTCCCCTGCAGTCTGCTCCGTCATGGTTCGCCTAGCCCTTTTCTCCCTCTGAGTGAGGGTTAAACCTCCTGGAGTCAGTGGTTTGTTCAGCGGAACCGACACAGGAGTTGCACGACCAAAGCAATAAGTCAGTTGATAAGCCATGCGGCTAACAGAACAGTTCGGTTGGGTTGATACTTACTGTCTTCCGCATGAACACCCTCCAAGTATGGGAGCAGCGGGAGGTAGCGATTGAAATCAAGCCGCTCACCCTTAAAGAAGTCATATATCTCTTTCTCCCTACCGTCCAGCCCGCTACTGCCGAAGCCGGCTTCATCGCGGACCTGCGGGTTTACCGGAAGAAGCCCCAGTTGTCCTTCAAAGATCAGATATCTCTCTGTCCAGTTCGGGATCTTATTCGCAAAGTTGATGACCTTCAGCCCCCTGTAGCTGAAGTACAGATGCCAGCAAAAAATTTTCATTCCGGAGTCCGGAATAGACCGGATGGAGAAGCATTCCTGGAACAGCTTCATGGAGAAGCAGAATCTTTCCGACCTCAGATTAGAGATGAAGCTGAATATGGAAGATAAGGAATTCGGTCATGGGGGAGAGGTGTAAATTCTCTCATGGGGGAGAGGAAGTCGCGCGAGTAGCGGGCTATCTTGCATATATTTTTCTATGAAACTATCTAGCTCGGCCTAGGTAAGCCAACATTCTTTGTGGTTCGCAAAGTGGAAGGTGGAAGCCGCATCAGTCCTGACAGCAGGTGCTTTGTTAGACCGCATCGCCTTTGCCATAGCCCGCATCCTGATTTTTTTGCAGAAGTCTCCGGGATCATCTCAATTTATAGAAACCCTGGGAAGCTATAGTAATCGACGTCAAATCGCGGTAAGTTATCAAGCCGCACGACTTTAACCTGCAAAAGTATATATTCAAACCGCAGATAAGTTGGACAGTTCGCATGGCCAAGTTCCTGCACTTTAAAAAATTTTGAAGCAGAAAAATATAGCGACCACGAAATTTAAACCACACAAAGCCACAAGCAATTTGCAGTAACATAAAACGGATACACAACAATTGTTTACAGCAACCAAGTTGTCCGACATCAACAGTCGATAATTATTACAGAGCCAAATTAAAACTTTCAAACTTATTTGTCTCCGCTCTCAGGAGCTTCTCTCCTAACCCGCGCGACTTGGTCGCCAGCCTGTACTAGCTGGACATAAAACTTACTTACGAGGTTATGGATGGAATGCAGAGTCCGGTGAAATCGTGAGGTATTGCGCTCCATGCGGGAAAATAGAACCACCGGTAGAGCATGAACCTCCAAGTCGCCAGTAGCAGCGACCTGCCTAACCGCCGTGACTACTGGTGGGTTTGAAGTCTCTCCGGAAGTCGGGCAGTTTGGTGGTTGCTGCTGTTCAGGAGTTGTCCCAGCAGGTCGCGTGCCTCTGCCGACCTCCACTTGAGGATCCTTATCCATTCCCCCGTCAAGTAGGATAATGCCTGCTCTCTCCCTCTCAATCCCCCTAGTCATAAACACTATAGCTCGTAGATCCAACTTTTTTGTCTTCTCCTGCTCCAAGGTGGCCAGCACCTCCTGCATCCTTTTCTAGCCGGCCTCAAGCGAAGACCGAAAAATTGCTTTCTCCTGCTCCAAGGTGGTCAACTCCTCCTGCGTCCTTTTCTCAGCGGCCTTTAGTGCAGACCAAATTATGCCTTTCTCCTACTTCAAGGTGGCCAGCACCTCTTGCGTCATTTTATTAGCAGCCTCTAACACAGACATCATTATTGCTCTCTTGCTCCAAGATGGACAGAACTTCTTGTGTCCTCTTTTCAGTGGCCTTAAGGGAAGACCGCTGCTCTTCTCTGTGAAGCCGCTACTCTTCTTCCTTAACCCGAAGGGCGTCTCCATGCTCCCTTATCTAGGCCTGCAAGGCGGCGACTTCCTCTCGGAATTCGGTCACACTTTGGTCATGGATATTTGACAGTAGCGGTGGCAGCGGAGGCAAGAAGGTCGTCAGGTTGCCCGGCTTCATCGCAACTTTGGGTACACTTACAGCAGATAAACAAGCGGTCAGATTCAGTCGTATAATTGCAACCTCTTAAAGGATCTCGGTAGGACGAGACCGCAACTCTTGGTCATCTATCCTTCAATAGCCGTAGTGTCAAATCTAAAAACTGGTCACCTGAATCGTTCAGAATCTATTCGCTTTAACTTTTCTTTCCATAGTCGGGCTCTCTCTTGTGCTTTGCTTTTCAGTTGAGTCGTGGTCAGAAAGAAGCTCAACGACGGATTAAAAATTGTGTTTGCTCCCTTTTTCCATGACCCCGACTTGTAGAATTATACAATACACTTAACTTCTCCATGTTTACCTTGTAGGAGAGGAAGTGTGGTCGCCACTTGCTTCCCAATGACTATTTTCCTCATCTCCTCCATCTTTTCTCTAAGTCTCTGATTTTTGATTCCTTCGGAAATCGCAGAAGCCGGTTCACAAGGCTTCTCTCCAGTAACTTCGACGGCCTCTTCAGAAGATGGTGGAGTTGCCAACAGCTTGTCTTTCTGCTGGAACTTCTCCATACCCTTTAAGATGTCGCTCACGGATTCGCTAGCCGCGGGCATACTCTCTGGGTAGTTCGGCTTGGAGGATGGAGTCGACGGACTCTCGGAAGCCTCCTTCTCCCGTGGTCTGTGCTAAAGACTAGCCGCTCCGGTCTTCACGAAAACATTGCGGTTTCTATCCCGCATCTTCCTAGTTTTCCTCCTCATTCTCTCCTCAAGGGTCTCCTCACTTTTCCTATGTCGTTTCAAGTGGCCAACTATCATCTCTGTCTGCTTGCTCTTCTCAGCTGGAGACCGCTCGGCCTCCCGCGGCTTCTCTTGGTCGTCCTCATCAATGAAGATAAAATCAGCCATTGTGGACAACTTGCGTGGTTTGGAAGATTCGAAACTCTTCTCCTCCGCCTCAGCAATTTTTAAGAGAGGTTCACCCGATGGCAAGTAGGTGATATCGAAGGATTTGGTGGTACCGATTTGTGGGAGAGCAGGCTTTTAAACCGCTTCAACTTTGACCGCGGCCCGCGAGGATTCCGCGACGTCTTCCGTCAGTTTCTTTCCAGAATCAGAAACCGCTGTTGTGATCGGCTTCCAAGTTTTCCCCTCAGGCTATCGATCAGAGCTTTCCGTTTTTCGGCTCCTCCTCTTTTTCTTATCAAACGACCTCTCCTCGCGGACTAACATCAGGGACATGATGTCCATCATGCATAAGGCCCTGTCAGCTTAAAAGATTCTAATCACTAGTGGCGAATATTGACCCGTGACTTGGCAGAAATCTTGACAGAATGACAGAGTCCTGGGAATTTTATATACGCAGAAGCATTAAAGGCAGTCGCGGTCTCCGGCTTAGTTCAACATTTTCGAAGTTTTTCAGAAACTTAAAAATGTAAGAGGATTATGTTATCTTGGAATCCGCGATTAGTTCTCATGGCTTTCAAGACCGGGCGGCCTGTATTTTCTACCAGTCGTTCACAACAAGCCGACTTGTTATCAGATAAGCCGTGCGACCTCTCTGTAAGGCCACTGCAAGGTTCCGGACCAGCTCAACGCAAAGTCCCAAAGCCGTCATTCTCCATCGGCCAGCCTGTCCTCTCCGAAGCCATGTGGCCTAGTTGCAAGGTCACCGCTAGAGGGAGTCCAGATCTGCCCATCAAGAGGCCGAGACTCTCAACTCGCCAGAGGAAGCCTGCCAGGCCGCGCTGCCTTACCACTACCCTCTTCTCTTTTTGCTTGCTTCCCGTCACCTCTGCCCAGTTCTCCTATACCCCGGGAAGCTAGTAATTTTAGCTCTGCCCATTTGGGCAGGACCCCAAGCCTATAAATAGAGGGCGGAAGTACACCCAAGGCATGCTGAATCGAGTCTAGGAGCTTGCTTGTTAAGAGCTACGGTCTCGAGCCTAGTGCTTTGCGGTCTGTTTTCCGGCCGACTTATCTCTTCTTTTCTTTTCTCTCTAAGTGTAACTGCATCATTTTATATAAAAGAAAAGCCCACCGCAGGAGAGGCATTTAGGCCGCGGCGGGCAAAGTGTGGTGTCGCCACTTCTTACGGCTTGCTTTGGTTTCTGCTCTAGCCGTTAGTAACCGGCTACTCGGCATTCCCTCCTCTTTTTCTCATCATCCCCCATGAGATTTAAAACAGTTAACTAGAGGGCGCATTTCGTGCATCAACATTACCTAATAATGATTTGTACTTAGCAATAATAACATGCACCACACACTACTGAAACTAATATAAAATACACCCTCAATTCAACTTAGTTCAAGGGACATTTCTTCAAATCAATATTATTATGGATACAATACCAACAATCTTCCTCTATTTGAAGAAGTCAAAACCCAATATACTAAGTTGAATTGCACAAACAATAAAGTAATAAAATGCACAAAACAAATATATAAATTTAAAGATATCCAGAGATAAACAAAATGTCAATATTATATAAAAGTTCTTAGAGGCAATCTAAGACATTCATAAAAATCAAGAATATAGTAATCTCAAGAGTGATCCTTGACCTTATTTTTTTCATGCTGTCTTTTAAAGTAAGCATAAGGCCTGGGATAGTACTTTGGTAGAGGAGAAGGAACATCGGGATTTTCTCTTCCATGCTTTCCTAAATTTTGCCTCCTCTTCACATTTGACACTTTATGTTTATCACATTCCTCTTTTCTATAATATGGCCTTCGCTCTTCATTAGTCAGATCAATAATACTGAAAGTATCCAAAATAATTCCATTGAAAATGGGACTCCACACTTCAGTATAATCTCTGTTTTCCCTGTTAGGTTCATATCTTTTAGTAGATGGGCCTTCCCTATATCTTCTTTTCATTTGAGGAGGTCAAGATGAATCTTAAAGAATTTCTACCTCTCCCTCAATATTATCAGACCATAATTCAGTGTATTTCTTAGGAGGGACATACACTACACCTTTAAGATGTTGCTTAAAGTACTCTGCACCCTTATCATGAAATTCTCAACCTTTAGTAGGTTATTCAACCTCAAAAGGTTGGGCTTGGTCAAGAACTTTTCCTGTCAATTTGTCATGAAGCCACTTAATATTCTGATATGTGTAAACATTGGCACTGTGCATTTTTTGCGCACATCTCAAGTTTGCTCGCTCATCCTTCTTTGTAATCTACCCTCCCCCTTTTGACTTCTGAAATTAGGGTTTGGATGATCTCTGCTTTGTAAATTCCCATCTGTCTATCAATGTAATGCATGCTAGCATCATGTGAGTGTATCATGGCATCATGAGATTGAGATAGATGAACTGCTTTATTGTACACTTGACCAATGCTCTTTATTGAATGGTCAATTGCCTTATAACCTTGAGTTAACCATTCAATCAGAGATGTTTGTAACTTGTTCATATTGTGGTTTACCCGAGCCAGTCCATAAGTTAGATCTTTTTCAACTTCTACCACTTTGCTAAATACTTGCTGCAGTGAGAAATCAAAATATTCTTTTTGCTTCATCAACATTTATTCAATTAACTTTAATAGAGAACTATCAGTAGGAGGGGCACTTCCATCCCGAGTCCTGAAAGCAGCAACATTGCCAGCATTAGTCTTGACACTATTAGATTGTGCTCCCCCTGAGTGATCCTTGAGGAAGACTAGTTCTTGGGTAGGATACTTTTCCATAGCCTCTCTGACATCCTTAGAGAACACTATCAAGTCCTCCCCCTCAATAGAAATTCTCTCAGCATGGAGGTCCTCTTGGTGCAAGTCCTTAGCTAATGACTCCCCCTCAGACTTTGCATGCAATTCTAACTGATCAAACACACCATCAAGTGTCGATCCCAAAATATCTGGTGCTTTTACATGAACCTTTGCCTCTCTTTGAACATCAAGAATAGGGTGTGGAACTTCAACTTGCATTGGTGGACTAACAACTGTCTCAGCATCTATTTGTGGACTCTCACCCTCAGCCACTACATCAGTAATCTCAGTTACTTCATAGGGGGGGGTGATGGCATATCCCTCTCTATAGCTTTAGTGAGAGGTCTATCCTATACACCAGACCCTTCACCTATCTCCCTCTCTGCCCCCTACCTGGGAATCCTCCTTTCCATTTGAGCAAAGATTGAGGCATCAATCTTCTTCTGGTGGGTAATTTGAATTCCTATGGACATGTCAAACTTATTATTGTCCAACTGATTGAGATAGGGTGAGGTGATCTATCCAAAATTTGAGATCGTGAAGCAAGTCTTGATTCTATCAAAAAAACTATTACCCAGTTCATTATTTCCATGCAGATCACTATTGTCAGCAATTTGAACATGTCTCCTAAGACACAGTCTTGTAATCCTGTTTTACAAAAGAAAACTTTCCCGATGATGTCAGTGAGAAGCCTGCCTTCATCATTTATTTCCATTTGTTTTATGGTTATAGTCATCTTTTCCAGATTACAGAAAGAAAGTGCTCTGTCATAATCAACATCAGAAAGTTCATCATCTTCTTCAACCTCGAGCATCCTCAGAAACTTATTCAAAAAGTTTGGGTTCATCTGTACTTCAAAATTTCGTACAATACTCTTGTTCAAAGTACCTTTACGTTTAAGTTCAGCATTCTTAAAGAATTCAAGTACCTCTCTATCCAGGACTCTATGATCTTTATCCAGTATGAATTTTAATCCGACGGTTTCCAGCATTAGGATGACATTATAAAATTTGTCGGATGCCATTGATAATCCAGATCAAACAAGTTCTCCTCCGACATGGAGATGGCCAACTCCTTTGCGTGCCATTTGTGATCTGATTTGAGAAGAGATGGAAGATTTTTGTAATGGAATTGAGATGAACTGACGCGACTTGCTATAGGTAGACGAAGATTTGAATAGTTGGGAGAGCAGTGAAGTCTTGACGAAAGTAAGATATGTCGCGTGAAGTCTCGAACACCTTTGAACGTTTATATATATATATTTATATTTATTAAAACTGAAAAGGCCCGTACCTGGGGTGCTGAAAAAAAAAATCTTTATATAAAATAATAAAGAAAGTGAACCAAGTCCAATTCATCGAAAGCTTACAGGAGTATATGTCGAATTTGTAAAATGCTTGCATGATTACACATCTAATTCGTCAAAAGAGTTGAAGACCTCTCGTCGAATTGTCAAGTGTTCATGAATATTCGTCGAATGTACTTGTGACTTACTGATTAATTTCATGCATGCTTCTGGGACAACTTGATGTATTGAACCTTCACTTGGGCAGATTTCTTTTGATTCTTTGACCACCTTAAGTGTCCTTATTGAGCATTCCAAGTTTAGTTTTGAAGTATGTGAACTTGGGTTCATCTAGTGGCTTCGTGAAAATATCTGCAACCTGCTTGTCTGTTGACACATAGCAAAGGTTGATATCCTAATTCTCCACATGCTCTTAAATGAAGTGTCTGCTTATCTCAATATGTTTTGTCCGACAAATAGAAAATGGTTTATTGGCTATTGCAAAGGCACTTGATGAATCACAAAACATAGGAATCATCTTCAACTTCATGTTGTAGTCTTCAAACTGATTTCTTATCCATAGAAGTTGTGCGCAACAACTGCCCATAGAGATATAATCTAACATGGTGGTCGAGATTGTCATATAATTTTGCTTCTTTCTGTTCCATGAGATAAGACTTCTTCCAAGGAATGTACATGTCCTAGAAATTCTTTTCCTGTCATCCCTGCTTCCTGCAAAATCAGCATCTGAATAACCAATTAACTCACAGTCATTACTTTTTGGGTACCATAAGCCAAGATTGGGTGTGCCTTTAAGGTATCAAAGAATCCTCTTTGCAGTGGCATAGTGAGATTCCTTAGAATTCACCTGAAATCTAGTGAGGACACATGTTGAAAACATTATATCTAGTCTACTAGCAGTGAGATAAAGCAAGTTTTTAATTTGCTTCTATACTTGGTTTCATCAAAAGGTTTACCTTTTTCATCCTTATCTAGAGATATAGTTGAACCCATTAGAGTCCTCGTAGTGGTTACATTCTCCATTCCAAATTTCTTAAGTAACTCCTTGGTGAACTTCGACTAAGATATGAAAATTTCATCATCAGATTGCTTCACCTAAAGTCATAAGAAATAGTTCAGCTCACACATACTGCTCATTTCAAACATCCCTTG
Source organism: Platanthera zijinensis (assembly GCA_039513925.1). Lineage (NCBI taxonomy): Eukaryota > Viridiplantae > Streptophyta > Magnoliopsida > Asparagales > Orchidaceae > Platanthera > Platanthera zijinensis. Next base: position 165,538,183 of record CM077082.1, on the reverse strand, counting down.
TATTAACTTGGAAAACTTCTTGCAAAGATTGTCATCTGTAGACCCAAATATAATATCTTCTACATATATTTGTACTAGCAAAATCTTGTCTTTTACTTTTCTAAGAAATAATATCTTGTCTATCTTTCCTCTTATAAACTTATTTTCAAGAAGAAATATAGACAGCGTCTCATACCAAGCTCAAGGAGCTTGTTTTACACCAAACAATGCTTTATTAAGGAAATAAATGTAATCAAGAAGGGATGAATAGACAAAACCTAGTGGTTGTTCCATGTATACTTCTTCCTTTAACATACCAATATAAAAGGCTGACTTTACATCCATTTGATAGACTTTGAAGCCTTTGTTAGCAGCATACGCTAGGAATAATAAGATCGCTTTGAGTCTAGCCACGGACCTCTGCCCGGTTCTCCTGTACCCCGGGAAGCTAGTAATTTTAGCCCTGCCCATTTGGGCAGGACCCCAAGCCTATAAATAGGGGGCAGAAGTACACCCAAGTCACGCTGACTCGAGTCTAGGAGCTTGCTTGTTAAGAGCTATGGTCTCGAGCCTAGTGCTTTGCGGTCTGTTTTCCGGCCGGCTTATCTCTTCTTTTCTTTTCTCTCTAAGTGTAACTGCTTCATTTTATATAAAAGAAAACCCCGCCGCAGGAGAGGCATTTAGGTCGCGGCGGGCAAAGTGTGGTGTCGCCGCTTCTTACGGCTTGCTTTGGTTTCTGCTCTAACCGTTAGTAACCGACTACTTGGCATTCCCTCCTCTTTTTCTCATCATCCCCCATGAGATTTAAAATAGTTAACTAGAGGGCGCATTTCGTGCATCAACATTACCTAATAATGATTTGTACTTAGCAATAATAACATGCACCACACACTACTGAAACTAATATAAAATACACCCTCAATTCAACTTAGTTCAAGGGACATTTCTTCAAATCAATGTTATTATGGATACAATACCAACAATATTCCTCTATTTGAAGAAGTCAAAACCTAATATACTAAGTTGAATTGCACAAACAATAAAGTAATAAAATGCACAAAACAAATATATAAATTTAAAGATATCCAGAGATAAACAAAATGTCAATATTATATAAAAGTTCTTAGAGGCAATCTAAGACATTCATAAACATCAAGAATATAGCAATCTCAAGAGTGATCCTTGACCTTATTTTTTTCATGCTGTCTTTTAAAGTAAGCATAAGGCCTGGGATAGTACTTTGGTAGAGGAGAAGGAACATCAGGATTTTCTCTTCCATGCTTTCCTAAATTTTGCCTCCTCTTCACATTTGACACTTTATGTTTATCACATTCCTCTTTTCTATAATATGGCCTTCGCTCTTCATTAGTCAGATAAATAATACTGAAAGTATCCAAAATAATTCCATTGGAAATAGGACTCCACACTTCAGTATAATCTCTGTTTTCCCTGTTAGGTTCATATCTTTTAGTAGATGGGCCTTCCCTATATCTTCTTTTCATTTGAGGAGGTCAAGATGAATCTTAAAGAATTTCTACCTCTCCCTCAATAGTATCAGACCATAATTCAGTGTATTTCTTAAGAGGGACATACACTACACCTTTAAGATGTTGCTTAAAGTACTCTGCACCCTTATCATGAAATTCTCAACCTTTAGTAGGTTATTCAACCTCAAAAGGATGGGCTTGGTCAAGAACTTTTCCTGTCAATTCATCATGAAGCCACTTAATATTCTGATATGTGTAAACATTGGCACTGTGCATTTTTTGTGCACATCTCAAGTTTGCTCGCTCATCCTTCTTTGTAATCTACCCTCCCCCTTTTGACTTCTGAAATTAGGGTTTGGATGATCTCTGCTTTGTAAATTCCCATCTGTCTATCAATGTAATGCATGCTAGCATCATGTGAGTGTATCATGGCATCATGAGATTGAGATAGATGAACTGCTTTATTGTACATTTGACCAATGCTCTTTATTGAATGGTCAATTGCCTTACAACCTTGAGTTAACCATTCAATCAGAGATGTTTGTAACTTGTTCATATTGTGGTTTACCCGAGCCAGTTCATAAGTTAGATCTTTTTCAACTTCTACCACTTTGCTAAATACTTGCTGCAGTGAGAAATCAAACTATTCTTTTTGCTTCATCAACATTTATTCAATTAACTTTAATAGAGAACTATCAGTAGGAGGGGCACTTCCATCCCGAGTCCTGAAAGCAGCAACATTGCCAGCATTAGTCTTGACACTGCTAGATTGTGCTCCCCCTGAGTGATCCTTGAGGAAGACTAGTTCTTGGGTAGGATACTTTTCCACAGCCTCTCTGACATCCTTAGAGAACACTATCAAGTCCTCCCCCTCAATAGAAATTCTCTCAGCATGGAGGTCCTCTTGGTGCAAGTCCTTAGCTAATGACTCCCCCTCAGACTTCGCATGCAATTCTAACTGATCAAACACACCATCAAGTGTCGATCCCAAAATATCTGGTGCTTTTACATGAACCTTTGCCTCTCTTTGAACATCAAGAATAGGGTGTGGAACTTCAACTTCCATTGGTGGACTAACAACTGTCTCAACATCTATATGTGGACTCTCACCCTCAGCCACTACATCAGTAATCTCAGTTACTTCATAGGGGGGGGGGGTGATGGCATATCCCTCTCTATAGCTTTAGTGAGAGGTCTATCCTATACACCAGACCCTTCACCTATCTCCCTCTCTGCCCCTACCTGGGAATCCTCCTTTCCATTTGAGCAAAGATTGAGGCATCAATCTTCTTCTGGTGGTGAATTTGAATTCCTATGGACATGTCAAACTTATTATTGTCCAACTGATTGAGATAGGGTGAGGTGATCTATCCAAAATTTGAGGTCGTGAAGCAAGTCTTGATTCTATCAAAAAAACTGTTACCCAGTTCATTATTTCCATGCAGATCACTATTGTCAGCAATTTGAACATGTCTCCTGAGACACAGTCTTGTAATCCTGTTTTACAAAAGAAAACTTTCCCGATGATGTCAGTGAGAAGCCTGCTTTCGTCATTTATTTCCATTTGTTTTATGGTTATAGTCATCTTTTCCAGATTACAGAAAGAAAGTGCTCTGTCATAATCAACATCAGAAAGTTCATCATCTTCTTCAATCTCGAGCATCCTCAGAAACTTGTTCAAAAAGTTTGGGTTCATCTGTACTTCAAAATTTCGTACAATACTCTTGTTCAAAGTACCTTTACGTTTAAGTTCAACATTCTTAAAGAATTCAAGTACCTCTCTATCCAGGACTCTATGATCTTTCTCCAGTATGAATTTTAATCCGACGGTTTCCAGCATTAGGATGACATTATAAAATTTGTCGGATGCCATTGATAATCCAGATCAAACAAGTTCTCCTCCGACATGGAGATGGCCAACTCCTTTGCGTTCCATTTGTGATCTGATTTGAGAAGAGATGGAAGATTTTTCTAATGGAATTGAGATGAACTGACGCGACTTGCTATAGGTAGACGAAGAACTGAATAGTTGGGAGAGCAGTGAAGTCTTGACGAAAGTAAGATATGTCGCGTGAAGTCTCGAACACCTTTGAACGTTTATATATATATATATTTATTAAAACTGAAAAGGCCCGTACCTGGGGTGCTGAAAAAAAATCTTTATATCAAATAATAAAAAAAGTGAACCAAGTCCAATTCATCGAAAGCTTACGGGATTATATGTCGAATTTGTAAAAAGCTTGCATGATTACACATCTAATTCGTCAAAAGAGTTGAAGACCTCTCGTCGAATTGTCAAGTGTTCATGAATATTCGTCGAATGTACTTGTGACTTACTGATTAATTTCATGCATGCTTCTGGGACAACTTGATGTATTGAACCTTCACTTGGGCAGATTTCTTTTGATTCTTTGACCACCTTAAGTGTCCTTATTGAGCATTCCAAGTTTAGTTTTGAAGTATGTGAACTTGGGTTCATCTAGTGGCTTCGTGAAAATATCTGCAACCTGCTTGTCTGTTGACACATAGCAAAGGTTGATATCCTAATTCTCCACATGCTCTTAAATGAAGTGTCTGCTTATCTCAATATGTTTTGTCCGACAAATAGAAAATGGTTTGTTGGCTATTGCAAAGGCACTTGATGAATCACAAAACATAGGAATCATCTTCAACTTCATGTTGTAGTCTTCAAACTGATTTCTTATCCATAGAAGTTGTGCGCAACAACTGCCCATAGAGATATAATCCAACATGGTGGTCGAGATTGTCATATAATTTTGCTTTTTTCTGCTCCATGAGATAAGACTTCTTCCAAGGAATGTACATGTCCTAGAAATTCTTTTCCTGTCATCCCTGCTTCCTGCAAAATAAGCATCTGAATAACCAATTAACTCACAGTCATTACTTCTTGGGTACTATAAGCCAAGATTGGGTGTGCCTTTAAGGTATCAAAGAATCCTCTTTGCAGTGGCATAGTGAGATTCCTTAGAATTCACCTGAAATCTAGTGAGGACACATGTTGAAAACATTATATCTAGTCTACTAGCAGTGAGATAAAGCAAGTTTTTAATTTGCTTCTATACTTGGTTTCATCAAAAGGTTTACCTTTTTCATCCTTATCTAGAGATATAGTTGAACCCATTAGAGTCCTCGTAGAGGTTACATTCTCCATTCCAAATTTCTTAAGTAACTCCCTGGTGAACTTCGACTAAGATATGAAAATTTCATCATCAGATTGCTTCACCTAAATTCATAAGAAATAGTTCAGCTCACACATACTGCTCATTTCAAACTTCCCTTGTATTAACTTGGAAAACTTCTTGCAAAGATTGTCATCTGTAGACCCAAATATAATATCTTCTACATATATTTGTACTAGTAAAATCTTGTCTTTTACTTTTATAAGAAATAATATCTTGTTTATCTTTCCTCTTGTAAACTTATTTTCAAGAAGAAATATAGACAGCGTCTCATACCAAGCTCAAGGAGCTTGTTTTACGCCAAACAATGCTTTATTAAGGAAATAAATGTAATCAAGAAGGGATGAATAGACAAAACCTAGTGGTTGTTCCATGTATACTTCTTCCTTTAACTTACAAATATAAAAGGCTGACTTTACATCCATTTGATAGACTTTGAAGCCTTTGTTAGCAGCATATGCTAGGAATAGTAAGATCGCTTTGAGTCTAGCCACAGACACAAAAGTCTGGTCGAAGTCGATCCCTTCTTCTTGTCGATAAACTTGTGCTAAAAGTCTGGCTTAGTTATTTAAGATGAATCCATTCTCGTCCAGCTTGTTTATGAAGACCCATTTTGTCCCTATAATTTTATGACCTTTGGGCCTCTATACTATCTCACACACCTTGCATATTATTAACTGATTGAGATCTTCTTGCATTAGGATGATCCATATAGCATCCTTATTTGCTTCTTCGAACTTCTTCAGCTCATTCTGGAAAAGAAAACTCAAATGAAATACTACGTTAGTTATACTTCTTCTTCGAACTCCTTCACTAGGATCGCTGATGATCAGATCACCAGGGTGATCACTTGAATACAATATCACTAGAGTCCTTGCATTGCCACCAGGAGCTTCTTCTTCTTGTGCATGTTCTTCAACATAAAGTTCTTCATCGCCAATCAAGCTTGGAGTATTCACTTTGATGTTGCTTGAAATGTCTTCCTTAACTACTTCGTCTAATTTTAGCTCTTTTAGCTGTGAACCTGCATCTTCAACAAGAATATTAGAAGAGCTGTTATGAAGCATACTCGTCTCATCAAAAACAATGTTAATGGATTCTTCTACCAATAGGTTTTCTTATTAAAAATCATATATAACTTACTATGTCTACTATATCTTCAAAAATACCTTCAAAACTTTTTTCACTAAATTTGGTTTTGTAATACTTCATGTCATTAAGTACGAAGCATTTTCTTCCAAAGATTTTTAAGTAGGACACAGTCAATTTCTTGCCTTTCACAAGATCATAAGGTGTCTTACGATGATGCTTGTTGATTAGGGCTCTGTTTTGAATGTGATTAGTTGTGTTGATTGCTTCAGCCCATAAGTACACTGGTAATAAAGAATCATTCAAAATTATTCTGCCTACCTCGATGATTATTTTGTTCTATCTCTCAGCAACTCCAATTTACTGTGTAGTACGAGGAGAGGAAAACTCATGAAAGTTACCTTAGCTTACACATAAGAAGGTCATGGCATCAGATTCAAATTCTATTCCATGGTCACTTCTTATTTTGACTACGAAGCAGTTGATAGTTTTACTTTCAAGACCACCTAAAAACCTAGAGGGGGGGGGGGTGAATAGGTTCCAATACTTGTTTTAACTTAAGGCAGAATATAACTTTAGGTTATAATAAAATTCAGAAAACTCTGCAGCTAACACAGCACAACAATCACAAACATGCACATCATAGATTGCACACAGATTTATAGTGGTTCCCCAAGGTTTGGGTACATCCACTTTCCCCCTTCACCTATCTAGCAGTGTGCTAGATTCGGCCTAACTTCCTCCTTAATCTCGGATTCTCAGATCCTACAACTCAGAACCCTGAAAGGTTCTTACAACTCAGAACCCTATAAGGTTCCTACTGCTCAGGCTAACTAGCCCTACCTCAGCCTTGCCATAAGGCCTACAACTCAGAGAACACCTTCTCCTACAACTCAGGCATAAACAGCCCTACCACTCAGAGAATACCTCTCCTATACTCAGCCTTTATAAAATAGGCTTACAACTCAGATCTATAAATAGATCCTACAGAATTTGAAAATGAAGTTATATAATATCTTACCCCTGTTTAGAGAGAAGGGATAAGACTGTTCTTGATCAGCTTCTTGAAAAGGCTGATGGATGAAATCAACTGGATCTTAGCTTTCTTCAAAGCTTCTTGAGTATGAACTTAGTTTGAGTTGATTTCCTTTTGAATATACTGCTTTTTAAGAAACCTTTGATAGCTTCCTTCTTGTCTACAAATGGCTGGATCTCTCTATATCCACAACCCTTGATAATACTTCTGAATTCTTGAATGAATTCAACTTAGACTGAATTTGAGTGGATGTTCACTTCAGAAAGTCTTCTTAGATCTTCTCTCGAAGATCTTCTTCCGTGCCTTGCACTTTCTTGATTAGAGATCTTATCTCACAACAATGATCAATCAATCAGTTTCTATGTATGTATTTTTCTTCTTCAGAACCTGTCTATTTATAGACTTCATCCTTGGTAACCGGCTGATCCGGTTTCTAACAAACTTCTGACAAGTCTGACAGCTTCAGTCGACCTGTTGTAACTCACAGCTGTCAAGTCTTCAGACAGATCTTGTGCCTTTGTCTTTGTCAGCAAAGTGTCGAGACTGTCTGTTAGAAAGTGTCGAGACCATCTGTCAATATGTGTTGACATAAGTGACTTAGGTGTCGACACAGCCTTTGATGATGTCGATATGTCTGCCTTTATGTCGACTCAGCTTCTTGATACTGCATCTTGAGAATGTGTCAACACAGAGTATTTGTGTCGACACAAAAACTTCACCATTCACCAACAACTTAGTTTAGACTTTGCTGTGTATCGACACAAGTCCTGTGTGTCGACACAGTTGATGTAGACTCATAATATAGTGTGTGTCGACACAGCCTCCAGGTGTCGACACAGCTGTTGTCGACTCCGCCTCTGTGTGTCGACATATTCTTCTGGTGTCGACACAAATGTTGTCGACTAGCAATTCTGTGTGTCGACATAGCCTCCCAGTGTCGACACAATTGATGTCGACCAAACTTCTGTATGTCGATACTTCCTCCAGGTGTCGACACAATTATTGTCGACACTTTTTCTCTGTGTCGACACAGCCTTCTTCAAGTGTCGACACAATCTTTCTGAAGTGTCGACACACTTTCTTCTGGTGTCGACACATGGACTTAGAATATTTTTCCTGCATTCTAGTACATTCTTAACCTGCACATATAAACTCAAAATAACATCAAATACACCTTGATGTATATCATTGAGCTAAGTTAGGCTTCTTCAAATCAGGTACACATTTTCCAATGTACCCAACAATCTCCGCCTATTTGGAGAAGTCATAACCCTTTTAGCTAATGATATACACCATTTATGAAAATTCAATATGATGATGTATAAAAGCATAATATCACAGGGAACTTTATAAACAAAACATTAAACATAGATACATCACAGAATAAAGATGTAAAAGAAACGATTATAGAACAAAGTGTTGTTTATAAATTCAGAAATGTTTGTTACAGCTTGTTTACATTGATTGTTTTAACACACAAACAATAACATAGTTCTAGGACAAAAACTAGTAGAACTAAAACTAAGGCTGGTCAGGCACCTTGATAACAATTCCTTTTCCTGGTTGAACTTGAGCCATCACAGGAGGTTCTGCATCAGCAGCAGGCTTTTTGCCTTTCAAATCAGCTTTCTTCTGAGCCTCAGCCTTGATCATTTGCCTCTCAAAATAATTAAATGGCTTGGGAAAATACTTGCTAGGCTGCTGAGCATCAGGAGGTAGCTTTCCACCCCTAGCCTTTCTTCTAAATTGAACTATGGCCTCCTGCCTGGCCTCATACTTTTGCCATTCAAATGCATTATACCATTTGCCTCTTTCATGCACCTGATCCTTCACAGCCTTCCAGGCTGTTAATATAATGTTCCTTGAGGTAGGGCTCCATTGCTCAAAATCAGGTTTTTGTTCTGCTAGCTCTCTGAATCTCTTCTTTGATAATTGAGAATCTTGTTGAGCCTTCAAATCAGCTTCTGGCTTATCTACTTTTTCTACAAAAACATTTGTAACCTCCTTTGGAGGACTGTACATTGCCTGCACTTGCTGATGAATCATTTCAAAATCAGCAGGGGGTATATGACTTTGGCAACCTCAGGTTGATTACCTTCAAGTAGATCTTGTTGTATCCCTGACTTAGCAATGGTATCATCATCACATAATGGTGGAGATCCTAATGTGGCTCTGACACTATTGGTCACCCACTTGGCATGTTCTGAGCCAACATGGATGAGTATCCTCTCCCCCTTTAGGACTTCTCTGGCAACATGATCCCTAAGATCATTCTTCTAAAACCTTATTTGGCCATCGAAAAAATTCACACCCTCTTTAAAGAATGGTTTTAATTTTTGAAGCTTCTCAGATATTTCTTTCTATGAGGTGGTTATTGCAGTTTGAACTGAGTCTAGGGTAGCCTTGAGCTTCTGATCATAATCTTCCATGTCGATAGCCATTGCAGCAGTCAGCCTTGTAGCAGTATCTTTGAACTCAGTGAGGATCTCATGGTGAGATTCAGTAAGATTATCATTCATTCTTAGCTGATTTTCAAGAACATATCCTTGTTTCAATGCAATGTCATCCACTTTAGCAAGGATAGTTTGCTGTTGTTTAGCTAGATATACCATAGTATTACCTCCCTTGTGGAAGCAATCTGTCATCTCCTTTTTATTTTGATTGACCTCAAATCTGATTGATTTTATGTCTTGGGCTAGATCAAACTGAAGTGTCTTATGACTCTCATCTACAAATTTCTCCAAGGCTCTTCTCTGCTCATCCATCTTCACCTGTAAATTTACCATAAACTTATTGTAATCAAACTCAGTAGGAGATTGGTGAGTTGTTGTCTGGAGAGCTGACTTATAACTATGACTTCTTCTCTTGAAGACCATTAGCTTCCTTTTCTTAGCCTCCCTGGCTTCTTCTATCTCAGATTCTGAAGAAATTTCAATCTGAACTCTTTCTGGAGGAGTTGTAGGAATTTCTTTCTCAGTTTCATGTTGCGCTTCCTCAACATGCACTTTCTCCCCCTTAACAACACCTTGCTCCTTCTCAACTCTTAGGGTGTCATCCTTTTCAGTTGTCTTTCCAAAGTTAGGAAACAACTCTTCTAGAGTGTATTCCTTTTGTGCTTGAGCAGGCGATGAAACATCAATTGCAGCAGAGTTCAAATCTTCTGATAAGTTTATTCTTTCTTCCTCTTGAACTTGTTCATTAATGGTCTCCCCCTGCAACTGTGCAAGATCAGTAATGTTCTGAGTAGGAGTAAGATCTATCTCCCCCTACATCTGTGCAGGTATAGATTCCTCTTGGACTTGAGTAGACCCAATCTGGTCCTCAGCCTGCTCTCTAACTTGTTCTTCTTGAACTTGTGCATTGCCATGATCATGTTCTGGTGATTTCTCAACTGTTTCCTGCCTGTCCACATCAGGCAACTCTTTTGACAAAACTCTATCCCATCTTGAAAATAACCTCATGTCCATTTTCCTCATATGATTGATCTTGGACCCAGGAATCTATTGCATTACCTCTAGAATGATTCCAGCCAGGTATAGACTCAAAATTCTAGCCAAGTTTGGCTTCTTGATTCCTTCTTTGATTTTTTTCAAATAGAACTGCTAACCAACTGGTTGGAATTGTAAAGACAATTCTTGTCATCAGGCTTAACATATAGGCTGAGATCCTATTATGTCCACCTGGCTTCCATAAGATTACTTTGCCTACTATTTCAGATAGAAACTTTCCTTGTGGATTCATTCCCTTTCGGTTTATGGTTGCTCCAATCTTTATGGTTGAATCCAAACCACACCACTGGAGAGCCTCCCTTGTCTTTGAGGCTGGGACCTCTTCTTCATCTTGAATGCTGGGTAGGTGAAGAATCTTTCTTAGACTTTTTAGAGTAAGTTTAACCTTAGTCTCATGAACTATAGATTTGATCTTGAGACCAGTGGAGTCCAATGTTGCAGCAGTATAGAACTCGAAAACTTCTTTCTTCCAAATCTTAGTAGGTTCAGAGACAAGGTATTCCAATCCATTGTCTGTAAGAAGAGAAATCACTTGTTTGATTTCTGGCGCGGCATTTTCGAAGGCAGCCCTAACCAACTCATATCCCTCATTGATGTTGTCTTCAACCTTTGGCGCCATTGGAATGATGAGAAAGCTTGAGAGGAGAGAAGAGAGATTGTCGACACAGGGTTTTAGTCTCGAAAACCCTGTGAGCGTGTTGACAGAATATGTTATCGACCTATATATACCTTTTCAAAACACAGAAGGTCAAGAGGCGGACAAAAATTGTCGAAAAGTGTCGACACTATTGACAAGTGTCGACACATACTTCTATAGTCTCGACCACGGCGCAGACTACCATGTGTCGACACCAATTGATGATATGTCGACACAGGAGATACTTAATAGTTCAGCCAGAATTATGTGTCGACTCTTAGTATAAGAGTCGACACAAAATCTGTAAGTGTCGACACCATTACTCTGGTTGTGTCGATACTACATATCTGGATGAGTCGACTCTTTGACCCTTAGGTGTCGACACAGATTCTCATGTGTCGACACATTTTCCCTAACTAGTCGACATGACTACTCTGTGTCGACTCATTATCACTGAATGTGTCGACACCATTTTACTTAGCTAAATATTTTTTTAATAAACTAACCTATGGCCAACATTCCTAATTCAATTTTAAATCTATTAAATTTAGTTTCATCTAGAGTCTTAGTAAATACATCTGCAATTTGATAATCAGTTTTAACAAATTCTAATGAGATGTCTTCTTTTTCTACATGTTCTCTAAGAAAATGGTATTTTATCTCTATATGCTTAGTTCTACTACGTGCAACAGGATTATTTGCAATAGAAATAGCATTCTTAGAATCACACAATAAAGGTGTTCTACTTACTTGAATACCCATAGTCCTTTAGCTGATGCTGAATCAACAATAGCTGTGCACAGCAACTTCCTGCTGCCACATATTCAAACTCAGCAGTGGATATTGCAACACTAGTCTGCTTCTTACTGCTCCAGGATATCAATCTTCCTCTCAAGAATTGGCATGTACCTGTAGTACTCTTTCTATCTTCTCTACAGCCTGCAAAATCTCCATTCCTGTTAGTAGAAAATCTCCATTCCTAGGGTACACAAAGGCCTAGATTAGGTGTGCCCTTAAGATATCTCAAAATCCTTTTGACTGCAGTATAATTTGATTCTTTAGGGCAAGCTTGATATCTAGCACAGACACATGTAGCATACATAATGTTTGGTCTACTAGTAGTGAGATATAATAGAGAGCCAATTATTCCTCAATACAAAGACTCGTCTACAGGATTACCTGCATCAACTTTGTATATTGGCATATTTGTTCCCATAGGAGTTCTCATGGTGGAGTATGATTCCATTCCATACTTCTTCATTAATGTCTTGGTGAACTTAGACTGGGATATGGACAACCCATCTTCAGTCTGTCTTACTTGGAGTCCCAAGAAGAACTTAAGTTCCCCCATACTGCTCATTTCAAACTTCCCTTGCATAAGTTTGGCAATCTTTTTGCAAAGGTTGTTCTCTGTAGACCCAAAAATTATGTCATCTACATAGATCTAAACTAAGATTATCTTACTTTAGATTCCCTTAGGAATAGAGTTTTGTCTATTTTACCTCTTAAGAATTTGTTGTCAATAAGAAAAGTAGACAGGGTTTCATACGAAGCCCTTGGGGCTTGCTTTAACCCATACAATGCTTTCTTAAGTCTATAGACATAACTAGGTTTAAGAGAATCTACAAAACCTGATGGTTGCTCTACATAGACTTTTTCTTTTAGATCACTATTCAGGAATGCTGATTTCACATCCATTTGGTATACTTTAAAGCCTTGATATGCTGCATAGGCAAGGAACATTCTGATTGCCTCCAGTCTTGCTACTGTGGCAAATGTTTGATCATAGTTTATTCCTTCTTCCTGCCTATATCCTTTAGCAATCAATCTTGCTTTGTTCTTCACAATTACTCCACTCTCATCTAACTTGTTCCTAAGATCCACTTTGTGCCAATGATGTTGTGGTCTCTTGGTTTAGGAACTAACTCCCAGACTTTGCACTTTCTGAATTGATTAAGCTCCTCTTGCATAGCATTAATCCAGTGTTGGTCTTGGATGGCTTCTTCAAATTTCTTAGGCTCCAGTTGAGATAGAAAACTTGAGTGCAGGACTGTGCTCAGATTTCTGCTTATAGTCTGCACTCCTTGTCTTGGATCACCTATTATTTGATTTGCTAGATGGTCTTTTAGATGTCTTATAGCTGGAGGTAGATTTTCTTCAGGTTCAACATCTCAAGTTCCTTCATTATGTTGCACCTCTTGGTTGTCATCAGCTTCTATAGAGTCTTGTACTCCCCCTGGACAGTAGCCATCATTTTCCAATACTTCATCTTCAGTTGTGCCTTCTGCAATGGAAATCTTGTCCATCCTATTGCTTATACATGTTGGACTGAATGATCTACAAGGCAACTCACTGTTGATTAATCTTATTTCATCAAATACAACATGTACAGATTCTTCTACCACTTGAGTAGTCAAGTTGTAGACTATATAAGCCTTACTATTGATGTTGTACCCAACAAATATCCCATCTTGGGATTTGGCAGCAAACTTAGTTAGATAAGACTTGCCATTGTTAAGTATATAGCACTTGTAACCAAAGATCCTAAAGTAGGATAGATTTTGTTTTCTACCTTTCATAATTTCATAGGGAGTCTTTTTGTGGATCTTGGTGATAGAAGCCCTATTGATCACATGACATGCAGTGTTTACTGCCTCAGCCCAGAAATATTCTAGAAGAGAAGTGTCACTCAATAGAGTTCTACCAGCTTCAATCAATGTCCTATTCTTTCTTTCAACAATGCCATTTTGCTGTGGTGTTCTAGGTGAGGAGAATTCTTGGAAAATCCCAAATTCTTCACGCAATCTTATCATACTTTCAGATTGAAATTCAGTGCCATGGTCACTTCTGATTTTGACCACTGTACTGTTCAGTTCATTCTGAATTTGTTTAACAAAATTATGTAAAACACTTGGGGTTTCTGATTTTTGTCTCAGAAAGAACACCCATGTATATCTAGAATAGTCATCTACAACCACAAAAGTGTAGACCTTCCTACCTAGACTATGAACTGGCATAGGACCAAAAAGATCCATATGTAAGAGGTATAAACACCTCACTGAATCCTTGTTTTCAAGGCAATGAAAGGAGGATTTTGTCTGCTTGCCCTTTTGACAAGCTGAACATATCCCTTCCTTTATACACTTAACATAAGGACCATTCCTCACTAATTCTTTACTAAAGAGTTGGTCAATTGTCTTGTAGTTAAGATGGACCAGCCTCTTGTGCCATTTGACACAATGAGATGCATTATCATCAGCTACAAGACAAATAGGAGAAACCTTGTTCTCACATACAAAGTCAAGACAATAAACATTTCTTTTTCGGTATCCAATCAATATGACCTTTTGATCAATTGACCTCTTGATATGACATCCATTCTTAACAAATAATATGTCATATCCAAGATCACTCAGCTGACTTATGCTTATCAAGTTGTGTTTCAAACCTTTTACATAAGCAACTTGAGTGATGGTAATTTGGTTTGAAGAAATGTTACCAAATCCTTTGATGATTCCTCTTTCAGATCCACCAAAGATTACTTTAGGTCCATTCTTGATAGGAATATACTCCTTCAGCAGCCCCTTTGTTCCTGTCATGTGCTTGGAACAACCACTGTCCAAGTACCATATAGGGGTATGGCAACTTGGACTTTCCTACAATACAAAATTACTTTCCCTTAGAACCCAAGTAAGTCTTGGGTCCTTGGTTCAGGTTAGCATCATTCATATCAAACCTACCAGCAGCTCTTCTAATTGGTAGACTGTTATTCTTCCTGACACTTATGTTATGCCAGCAGTTTAAGACAAAATGGCCTATCTTGCCACAACACTAGCATTCATACTTGTTGTATCTAGGTCTAGATACATTTTTGGCCGAAAAATTTCTATTCTGAGTTGGTGCTGCTGCAGCTACACCCACTGATTTCTTATAACCATGGGGTTTATGAACATGGTCTGACATATTGGCATAAACATTCTTGTTCTTCAGAACATCAGTCTTAATATGACCATGAATATTTTCAAGATCATATTTATTAGAAGGCACTTGTACCTTTCTAAACATAACAGGGACACTAAGGTTTAGTGGCTGGACTGGAGCTTTGCCTTTTTTCTTGAATTGGGCAGCCCTGGTGTTACCCTTGAAGCCTAATCCTGCCTTACCCTTTTGAGCCACAAACTCATCTATTAAAGGTAAGACTGATTTTGGCATAGAGTAACTAGCCACTAAATCTTTCCCTACTCTAAGTCTGGCCTCCAGACTTTTAACTTGATCTTTGTAATATGTGATTGTGCCCATCTGAATAATAGTTATATTTTTCAGTTTGGCAATCTCATTTAACTTTTGATCCAATATTTTTTCTAACTCAGATGCAGCCATCTTAAGATCTGCAATCTCCTGAGCCTGAGTTTTGGCTAGGTTCTTGCTTTTCTTAAGAGCCTGCAATAAGTCTCCATACTTATCTATCAACTGATGAATATCTCCTTCAGATTCAGATCCATCCTCATTACTTGATGCAGATGAATCTGACTCTGAACTGGTACTGTAATCTGAAATTCTAGAATTACTTTGTACCTTATTGGGACAAGGCTGATCCTGGCACTTGTTGTCTTCTGAATCAGCTATCAGTCCCATACACTGATGGTCTTCTTGATCATAGATGGAGTTTAGCAATTGCATAAACTCCTCTTCTTCATTAGCTGTATACAGTCCAATATAAGCTTCAGCTTCAGATTCTGACTCTGAGGAAGATTGATCTGTAAGACTCTTCTCCTTCTTAGCAACAAAGGATTTCTCCTTCTTGCCCTTTTGTTGAGTCTTCTTTCTGTCTGTTGACTCCTTACTCTTATCTGGACATTCAGCCACCACATGTCCTGGCCTATTACAGCAATAACAAACAATCTTTGATGTTGTAGCTTTCCTGGGCTTTGATCTGCTCCTTTCCTTTCTTGATGATTTTCTCTTTTGATAGTAATCATCAACTGGCTGTGATGTGCAGGGCCATGACTTTCAATGCTTCTTCTTCAAGAATCTCTGAAACTGCCTTGTAAAGGCAGCCAAATCTGCATCTGAATCACTACTTTCTGAGTTCTGATTGTCTGAATTTTCTGAGTTATCTTCAGCAACTTCCTTAGGAGGTGATGGAGACATTCTCCTGCACTTTCTTGTGGCTTCAACCTTGAAGGCCACTGACTTCTCTCTATGCTCTCCTTTTGTAATTTTTTCTTCCTCCTTCCTACACATTAGTTGCATTTTATATGAGAGCAATTTTCTAAATAAGGTTGGAGGAGAAATGTCTGCTAGTTGGCCACTTCTCTTATGGAACAAATCTTGGTATCCCAATCCTTTGTCAAGGATCTTAGAAATTTGTCATTCAGCTCATATGTACTGAAGACCCTTCCATAGGACATCAGTTCATTCACTATCCTGTAGAATTTCTTGTAGCATTCAGTTATGCTATCAGACTTCCCTTGTCTAAAACTCTCATATTCTTGATTAAGCATAGATTTTCTGTCTTGTCTTACTTCTTCAAAACCCTCCATATAGACAATCAAAGTGTCCCACATTTCCTTGGAGGTTTTTCAGTGAATCAAATTTTGGAAAGTAGAATTATCTATGACACTCACTATGATATTCTGAGCTCTCTTATCCATAGTTGCCAATATAATCTCATCCTTAGTCATTTCAGAGAAATCTTTAGGATTTTTTTCATTTGCATCTAGAGCAGGCACATTCATTGGGATATATGGACCTTCTTTTACTGTAATATAGATCCTTGGATCAGAAGCCTCCAAAAACAACCTAACCCTTTCTTTCAAGATTCCAAAAATCTCTTTTCTGCAGATGGGTAATTTCTATGACCCTAGTTCCTTGTGATTCTCTCCAGAACCCATTTTCTTGATTCTTGATTCTGCCTTTAGGGATCTAACTCAGACTGTTAAGTCCTTCTTTGAGCAACCTCCCTCCCTCTGATACCACTTGATAGTTTTACTTTCAAGACCACCTAAACACCTAGAGGGGGGGTGAATAGGTTCTAATGCTTGTTTTAACTTAAGGAAGAATATAACTTCAGGTTATAATAAAATTCAGAAAACTATGTAGCTAACACAGCACAAAAATCACAAACATGTACACATCACAGATTGCACATAGATTTATAGTGGTTCCCCAAGGTCTGGGTACATCCACTTTCCCCCTTTACCTATCTAGCAGTGTTCTAGATTCGGCCTAACTTCCTCCTTTATCTCGGATCTTAAGATCCTACAACTCAGAACCCTGAAAGGTTCTTACAACTCAGAACCCTATAAGGTTCTTACAGCTCAGGCTAACTAGCCCTACCTCAGCCTTGCCACAAGGCCTACAACTCAGAGAACACCTTCTCCTACAACTCAGGCATAAACAGCCATACCACTCAGAGAATACCTCTCCTACACTCAGCCTTTATAAAATAGGCTTACAACTCAGATCTATAAATAGATCCTATAGAATTTGAAAATGAAGTTATATAATATCTTACCCCTATTGAGAGAGAAGGGATAAGACTGTTCTTGATCAGCTTCTTGAAAAGGTTGATGGATGAAATCAACTGGATCTTAGCTTTTTTCAAAGCTTCTTGAATCTGAACTTAGTTTGAGTTGTTTTCTTTTGGAATATACTGCTTCTTAAGAAACCTGTGATAGCTTCCTTCTTGTCTTCAAATTGCTGGATCTCTCTCTATCCACAACCCTTGATAATACTTCTGAATTCTTGAATGAATTCAACTTAGACTAAATCTGTGTGGATGTTCACTTCAGAAAGTCTTCTTAGATCTTCTCTCGAAGATCTTCTTCTGTGCCTTGCACTTTCTTGATTAGAGATCTTATCTCACAACAATGATCAAACAATCAGTTTCTATGTATGTATTTTTCTTCTTCTGAAACTGTCTATTTATAGACTTTATCCTTGGTAACCGGCTGATTCGGTTTCTAACAAACTTCTGACAAGTCTGACAGCTTCAGTCGACCCTTTATAACTCACAGCTGTCAAGTCTTCAAACAGATCTTGTGCCTTTGTCTTTGTTAGTAAAGTGTCGAGACTGTCTGTTAGAAAGTGTCGAGACCATCTGTCAATATGTGTCGACATAAGTGACTTAGGTGTCGACACAGCCTTTGATGATGTCGGCATGTCTGCCTTTATGTCGACTCAGCATCTTAAAACTGCATCTTGAGAATGTGTCGACACAGAGTATTTGTGTCGACACAAACACTTCACTATTCACCAGCAACTTAGTTTAGACTTTGCTGTGTGTCGACACAAGTCCTGTGTGTCGACACAGTTGATGTAGACTCAGAATATAGTGTGTGTCGACACAGCCTCCAGGTGTTGATACAGCTGTTGTCGACTCTACCTCTGTGTGTCGACACAGTTTTCTGGTGTCGACACAAATGTTGTCGACTAGCAATTCTATGTGTCGACACAGCCTCCCAGTGTCGACACAGTTGATCTCGACCAAACTTCTGTGTGTCGATACTGCCTCCAGGTGTCGACACAATTGTTGTCGACTCTTTTTCTCTGTGTCGACACAGCCTTCTTCAAGTGTCGGCAGAATCTTTCTGAAGTGTCGACACACTTTCTTCTGGTGTCGACACATGGACTTAGAATATTTTTCCTGCTTCATAGTACATTCTTAACCTGCACATATAAACTCAAAATAACATCAAATACACCTTGATGTATATCATTGAGCTAAGTTAGGCTTCTTCAAATCAGGTACACATTTTCAAATGTACCCAACAACAGTTCCACTCATTCTATATCTGCTTGACAATGCTAGTGAAAGAGTCAAAGGCATCTTACTTGTGTTTCAGAAAGAGCACTCATAGAAAACTTGAGTAGTCATCAATAATAATAAAGGTGTAAGTTTTTCCTCCTAAACTATGAACTTGCAAGGGATCAAATAAGTCCATATGGAGCAGATAGAGACATCTGAAAGAATCTTTGGGGATGATGCTTTTAAAAGTAGCTCTTGTCTTCTTACCCATTTGGCATGTGTGACAAGCTCTCTCTTTGATGAGCATAATATTGGGTGCATGACGCACTAAGTTTTGAGAAAATAACATATTTATGATTTTGAAATTAATAAGCGTTAGTCTCTTGTATCGTTGATCTCAAAGAGATACACTATCTTATGCCAAAAAGCAAACTGGCGTAGAAGATTCCAAACAAAGAAAATTAAGACAAAAAATATTTGTACTACAAGTGTTTGTTAAAATAGTTTATGATTTATCAGAATCTTTTGTCAAACACTTGTTCTTTTAGAACTCAACGATATAACCTTTGTCATATAATTGACTTATGATTATGAGATTATGCTCTAATCCTTTAACATAAGCCACGCCCGTTAAAGAGACTATACTATTGGTAATCATACCGTAGCCTTTTTTGATTCCTCTGTCAGATCCCCCAAAGATAACCTTCAGACCGTCTTTGACAGAGGCATACTCTTTAAGTAGGATTTGATAGTACATTTTGTAGTCTAAACTATTAGGTTATTTTCATGTTTTTAATACACAAATCATGTCTTATAAGCTTATATGTTGACCTCCTTTTGTATATATTGTTGCCATTAATGTGTTCCCTTCTTTTTGCAGGTTTTCGCAGCTTTCGGCCAAAATCACCTGACACGCCCCCCTGACACGCCCTCCTTGGGCATGTCACCGGGCATGTAACCCGATCCCGAGGAAGTTTGCTGCTAGAACCCAAATCCAAAGAAAAACACCTGACACGTCCTCCTGACTCGCCCTCCCTTGACATGTCTCTAGTTGTATCACCCTCATCATAAAGCCTGCTATCCACCATTAAAGATTTTCAGTTGATGCACGTCAACAGTACAAACACGCCCCCTACACGTGCGTGTCATCAGGTGTGTACCATCTTTTTTCGACGATTGACGCATTTCTTACTAATGATTTTGACGTGACATGCCTTACACAACCCCCTATACGAGCGTGTCCCAAGGCATGTCCACCGTTGTATAGAAGCAATCATCATTCCCGGCAAAATCCAGCATCCGAGGCCAACCCCGTACCTAACACGCCCCCCTGAAATGCTATCCCTGGGCGTGACAGGGGGCGTGACTGACCCAGAAAAAAGTCTATAAATTCAAAGCTCCCCTTGTGTCCAGCTGAGTAGTGGGGTGAGAGGGGAGGTGCTGCCTTTTTATTTCTTGGAGTTTTTCATGTCTTTCCTTTAGTGTTCTTCCTCTCTCTCTTTCTCATTTTAAGCTTTTCTTAATTCTGGCTTAGTGTACCCTTTTGTAATAGCTCTTGTAATTTCTTTATTAGCTTAATGTTAATGCTAGCCTAGGTTTCATTTCTATGCTAGCCTAGGTTTCTTGTAATAGCTCTTGTAATTTTTTATTTCAAAGTTGTAGCTCTCTTTTATCATTAATATAAAGTGTCATTTTACTTTGTTTTCATAATGTTCTTCTACCCATCTCTCTTCCTCCAGTTCTCCATGATTAACTAATCCTCCTTATACTCGATCTTGATGATCTAAGGTTCGAGTTGATTAAGTTATTATGCTTTAAGTTTACATTTTCTTTTTAGGGTTTAGGCCTTCGATTTACTCTTGAAAATTCATGTTTGGAGTTATATCATCGATATATAATTTTCATCTTTGTTTTTACTCATAGCTAGTCTAGAGGCACGTAATTTGAAGTGAACACTCAAGAGTAAAGAGAGCTGCAAGCACCCCTCGAGAGAGGCAGACGTTAAATCTCCTGGATTGGAGTGAAATCCAATAGCGGGGTTCACCACGTAAAGAGATCTTTAGGTGTCTGATTTGGACGAGAGTTTGGTTGGACCTTCCTAAACTCAATTGGGCATGACTTCAAGAGAAGCGTTTTCAAGCTTTAGGAACCTCCACGGTCAAGGACCTTTACCTTATTAAGTTAGGGTTTTTATCGTATTTTAAATCAACTTTTGCTGAGTTGATTCTCGATCGAGCTCTTTTCTATTTTCATCATTTTAACCCCTCGTTGTAATCACTTTTAGTAGCTCTTTATTTAACTGTAAGTAATTCCCTTTTTTGCGCAAATATTTCTTTTCTTAATTGTAATTAGTTTTCTTTTAACAAATCCTAAAACAATCCTTCGATAAGATAATAGTCTTTGTGTGAGTAAAATTACTCATCAGTTCCCGGATCTTAATACGACACTTTTGTCACCAAGCTACAATTCGATAGGTATACTTGCCTAAATGGATTGCTAGTTCGGTTCTTATTTTCTTCACGATTAGTAGACACCATGTTTTTGGCACAGTTACCGAGGACCAACTTTTGTTGATAATTTGAAATCACAAACCTATTACCTTTATCATTTCTCTTTCTCGCCCTCTTTCTCAAAAATTAAAAATTCAAAAAAAAAACATATTAATGCTCTAATAGAAACCCACATCAAAATTTTTATACACCACCTAACTCTCTCGAAAAGGGCAATGTGGCTTAAATACCACTATCTTGTCTAGTACATTATGAAGCCTTTATTGGGTAGTCCTTGGGAAGTTCGGGAGTTAAATCATTAAATAAAATCTATTTCAAAATTTTTTAACTCTTTTTTCTAGTTTTTTGTCTCTTTCTTTATCTTCTCTTCTTCTAGTGCATGACCCGCAGAAATCTATCTGTTATTTTGGACTTTGACCACGAAATTGAGCGTACTCTTTGGATAAGATTGAGATTTCAAGGCCCTACTCTCCAAATACTGGTTGAGGATTCCGAGTCATTTTCTACCTTAAGAATGGAAGAAACCAACGTAGAGGAAGCCCTACATAGGCCTATGTCCTATTATGCAAGGCCGAATCTAGAGGGTACAGAATAAAGCATAGTTCTCCCTGTTATAGATAATTATAACTTCGAACTAAAGCTTAGTATAATCCAAATGGTGCAGCAGTATGTGCAATATGACAAACTTCAAGATGAAGATCCGAATGCGCACATCGCTAGCTTTCTTGAGATTTGTGACACCTTTAAAATTAATGGTGTTATAAATGATGCTATTAGACTAAGACTCTTCCCCTTCTCCCTTAGAACCAAAGCTAAATAGTGGTTGATGACTCTGCCAAGAGGGAACATCACCACTTGGAATCAACTAACTGAAAAATTTCTGACGAAGTATTTTCCGCCAGCTAAAACTACAAAACTTAGGAATGATATTTCTGCCTTTTGTCAAATTAATTCTGAATCTCTATATGAAACCTGGGTAAGATTTAAAGAACTCTTAAGATGATGCCTCCATCACGCGCTGCCTGTATGGTTACAAGTGCAGAAGTTTTATAACGGACTAAATCAAAATATAAAGCAAATTTTAGACGCAGCTTCCGGTGGTACTTTAAAACACAAAACCCCGGAAGCAGCTCTTGAGCTTTTCGAAGACATGGCCATAAACACATATCAGTGGAATGTGCCTATACCTTGCCCAAACAAACGTGCAGGTATATTTAAAGTAGACAACGTCTCCCAACTGTCCCTACAAGTGGAAATACTAAGCAAAAAGAAAACATAGATGTCGGCAGCCTTCCGCCCCTCGGGTATGGGAATCTGCAACTACTGCCCCCCGAACAAATAGATTATATTATTAATATGCCTAGGAATTCTTTTAATAATGTTTCTGCTACAATTTTTCCTGCGCCGGGCTTTGCTTTTCTGAATATTTATAATCCCGCTTTACGAAACCACCCAAATTTCTCGTGGAGTAACCATTCGAACGCGATGCGCCTACCACCACAAAAGGATTTTTCTGCACCACCTCCACCTCTTCAAAATTATAAAAACCTCCAAGTTTGTAGGAAATGTTTTCAAAATATATGAATGTTAATGACACGACTATAAGAAGCCTAGCCGGATCCGTTAAAGTCTAAAGAATCAGGTAGGACAACTAGCTAAAATTATATCTGAGCGACTTGCCGAGTCTCTTCCTGCCAATACCGAGCCCAACCTAAGAGAGAAAGCGAAAGCTATAACTCTTCGGAGTGGGAAGCAAGTTTCTGGTATGGTTAGCGAAGCGCCCGAAGCACTCTCCGCCCCTATTTTGAATATTCCCCCACCTGCTGAAAAAGAAGTTATCACTCTGCTCTCTGCTTTAAAAAAAGATCTCGCTCCACCGCCCATTTTTAAAAATAATCCAACTCCACCATACCCTTCCCAACTTAACAAACAACGTCTTGATGATCAGTATACCCGCTTCTTAGAAATGTTTAAGCAAATCCACATAAATCTTCCCTTCCATGAAGCGATTTCCTAGATGTCGAAGTACGCTAAGTACCTGAATGACCTCCTGACTAAAAAGAAGAAGTTAGTGAAGTTATCACACGTCACATTAAATGTCGAGTGCTCTACTCTGTTGATAAATGGTTTAACAAAGAAGATCAGTGATTCGGGTACTTTTTTCATACCGTGTGTCTTTGGTGATATCTTTGTCAAGCATGCATTGGTCGATTTAGGTGCAAGTATCAACCTAATGCCCTTCTCGTTATTTAAGAAGTTAGGAATTGGTACCCTCAACCCCATGTATATGAGTATCCAGCTCGTCGATAGATCCGTTAAGTACCCGTTAGGAATAGTGGAGGATGTTCTAGTCAAAGTCGATAAATTCATCTTCCTGTTTGATTTCGTCATATTGGACATCGAAGAAGACGTCGAGGTTCCCCTGATCCTTGGTCGACCCTTCCTTACCACCTCTAGAGCTATCATTGATGTAAACAATGGCAAGCTCTTGATATGAGGAGGCGATGATGAATTGACCTACTCTATCACCCCTTCGATGAAACATACCCTGGAGAATTATGACTCCTATTTCTTCTTAGATAACTTAAGTGATGAATGTTCCTACATCATTTCTGAAGATGAATTTTCATATTTTTACTCTTCCTCAACTTTTCCTACTGAAACTCTGCAAGAAACTGCCATGGCCATTGATTCACTCCCTTCCAATTTTCCGTATATGTTAAAAGTCTACGAAGATATTATTTTTGAAAAAGAAAGAACTTCCGAAACATCTTATGAAGAACCCCTACCCTTGAATTAAAAGAACTACCTGAACATCTCAAGTATGCCTTCCGAGAAAAAGATTCCAAACTGCCAGTGATAGTTTCGGCCTACCTAGCGGAATAACAAAATGACAAACTCGTTTTAGTTTTATGAAAACATCGTCGAGCCATCGCCTAGTAGATATCTGATATCAAGGGCATAAGCTTATCTTTCTACACCCACAAAATCTTAATGGAAGATAATTCGTGTATCTCCATCCAACCTCAGTGTCGTATAAAACCGAACATGAAAAAAGTCATAAAAGGCAAGGTTATGAAACTCTTAGACACAAGAATTATCTATCCAATTTCAGATAGTATGTGGGTTAGCTCCAGGTAGTGCCAAAAAATGGAAGGATAACTGTAGTTGTGAATGAAAATACTGATTTAATCCCGACACGGACGATGACGGAGAGTTGAATGTGTATTGACTATCGTAAGTGAAATGACGCCACCCACAAGGATCACTTTCCCTTGCCATTCATCGATAAAATCTTAGAGCGATTATCCGGCCATAGCTTTTACTGTTTTCTCGATGGCCTCTCGGGGTATTTTCAAATCCCTATCTCACTCGAGGACCTGGAGAAAACTTTGTTTACTTGCCCTTTCGGCTCTTTCGCTTACCGAAGAATGCCATTTGGGTTGTGAAATATGTCAGCTACATTCCAACGATGTATGCTAGATATCTTTGAAAAGTATGTAGAAAGTAAAATGGAGGTATTTATGGATGATTTCTCCATGTTCGGTGATGCCTTCGATAGTTGCTTAGAAAAAGTCTTTGAAAGATGCGAAGAAATTAAACTCGTCCTAAATTGGTAAAAATGTCATTTTATGGTGAGGGAGGGGTTAGTCTTAGGACATAAGATTTCTGCCTGAGGGATTGAAGTAGATATCGCTAAGATAGAAGTAATTGAAAAGATGCTGCCACCTATGAATGTTAAAGCTATAAGAAGTTTCCTAGGTCATGCTGGCTTTTACCGCCGTTTCATAAAGGACTTCTTCAAAATCACCAAACCCCTTACTAAACTCTTAGAAAAAGATGCCCCATTTATTTTTGATGATCTTTGTCTATCTGCTTTTAAAACAATTAAAGATAAACGAATTAATACACCAATTATGATAGCTCCAGTGTGGGACCTTCTCATTGAGATAATGTGCGAAGCGAGTAGTTTCGCGGTGGGAGCTGTATTTGGTCAACGAATAAATAAAAACTTCCACTCCATTTATTACGCGAGTAAAACAGTCACATATGCACAAGAAAACTACACCACGACGGAGAAGGAGCTCCTAGCTGTTGTCTTTGCCTTCGATAAATTTCGGCCATATATTACGCTTTCAAAAATTATTGTTTTCGCAGACCACTCGACCCTCAAGTACTTACTTTCTAAGACGGATGCCAAGCCGCGCCTGATATGCTGATTCTTACTCCTCCTAGTTTGCAAACATTATCAACTATTTAGTGGCATGTGTCCTTCCAAAGGAGTTCTCCTCTAAGAAAAATAAGAAATTCTTTTCCGAGTTGAAGTACTATTTTTGGGAGGACCCGCATCTTTTCCGAGTTTGTGCGGACCAGGTGATGAGGAGATGTGTTTCTTTTGAAGAAGGATAAGATATTCTAAAACACTTACATGAAGGACCGACTGGTGGTCACTATCAAGCTGCTCGCACCGCTCACAATGTGCTTTGCATAGGTTTTTACTGGCCTAACCTCTTTAAAGATGCGTAAACTTTTGTGAGTAGGTGTGATAGTTTCCAACGGTCGGGAAATATTTCCAATAAAAATGAAATGCCGCAAAATTATTTCCTCGAGTGCGAAGTATTCGACCTCTGGGGACTTGATTTTGTTGGCCCCCTTCCATCTAACTTTGTGAACAAATACATCATAGTTGTTGTAGATTATGTTTCACGATGGGCTGAGGCCCAAGCTCTTCCTACTAAAGACTCCCGAGTCATAATTGCTTTCTTTAAAAAAATTATTTTCTCGATTTTGTACTCCACGTGCCATCGTTAGTGATAGGGGTTCACATTTCGGTAACACGTAGTTTTCTAAAACTCTTTTAAAATATGGCGTTACACATAAGCTTTCAACTACCTACCACCCCCAAACTAACAAGCAAGTCGAAGTAGTTAACAAAGAGATAAAATGTATTTTTGAAAAGACTGTTTCCACTTCTAGAAAAGACTGGTCAACCAAATTAGGCGTTGATCTATGGGCCTACCGAATAGTGTACAAAACTGCCATCGGATGTACGCCGTATCGGTTGGTTTATGGAAAATCGTGCCATTTACCCGTAGAATTAGAACACCATGCTTTTTGGGCCTTAAGGTTTTTAAATTTCGATCCCCACTCTGTCGGCAATTTTCGAAAATTTCAACTTAACAAACTCAATGAGTGGCGCTCTTACGCATACAAAAATAACAAATTTTATAAAGAGCGGATGAAATGTTTTCACGACAAACACTTAAGGCACCCAAAAACCTTCAAACCCGACGACCAAGTTCTTTTATATAATTCACGTTTACATTTTTTTCCTAGCAAACTAAAGTCACGATAGTGTGGGCCGTTTTCTATTAAAGAAGTTTTTTCGTATGGCACTGTGTTAATTTCACACCCTGATAAGTGTGATTTCAAAATGAATGGGCAGCGTCTTAAACTCTACTTTTCTGGTGATGATGATGTCAGCCGAACCATGTTAAGTTTCTTCTGCACGAACTTTAACTAACTTAAGAATATTTATTTTTGTTAAAAATTTTAAATATTATTTTGGACAATAATCTTTTGGACAATATTATTTTGTTGCGTCGAGCTCAAATGATGTTTTAAAAAAGGGCGCTCTTGGGAGGCAACCCAAATTATTTTTCTGTTATCTTTATTTTACACTTTTTTCCCTGGACGGCTCCGACAAGCTGAAGCTTCTGCGATCACCTGATCCAATGCTTCTGAATCCATCACGAAGTCCAAAGAAAACATTTCAAGAAGTTCCAAATCGCAAGCATAGGGGAGCGGAATCACTCAACATTCGCGATGCATAAATCCGGGGAAGTACCTGTTTTTCAATTCATGTACTTTCATTTCTGTTTTAATTTCTCTCTTGAGAGCGCTAAGTTGTCAACAAGAATATCACAGATTTGGATCTTTGACGTAATCTTCTTCTTGAGAGCTTTTCGGTTTGAACCGAAACAGTTGAAGAAGACTTGACTGAGATCCACGATTCTGAGATCTTGAATCACCACGATCAAGAAAGTAAATCAGAGACGATGAAGCACGACGTGATCGGATGATTCTTCTTGAGTCTGGATCGCTAGAGAATCAGAGATCGATAGCAGCGGTGTGAGAACGACGATCCAGAGCTTCTTCCGAAAACGGTAATGGCGGCGGATGAGAAAATTAGGGTTTTCGGGATCTTCTCTTTCTTAAAAGATAATCTCTATAAAACGCGTTTTTAGTCAAATCTGAAAAGACCTATTTATAGGCTATCTCCAATGGTCATATTCGTAATTAAGATTGACACGTGGACCAATAAGAAAAAGGTTAATTTCAAATCTCCGTCAACTCTGGACTTAACGATTTCTGGAATTCTGAGCCGACATACTTGGGTTAGATAAGATACTCGAGTATAAAGGTCTGCTAGTCGAGTAGATAAGAGAAACATGTACTCGAGTAATAGAAATGACTACTCGAGTGCCTTGGAAGAACTACCTGAGTTACTCTAGACAGATTACTCGAGTAAGTAGAAACATCTACTCGAGTACTAATCCAAACTACTCGAGTATAAGAAAAATCTACTCGAGTGCTAAGCTAGTCTACTCGACTATAAGAAGGATCTACTCGAGTGCTAAGCCACTTACTCGAGTATATGAGCGAAGTTACTCAAGTATGTGGACTTAGAAATATTTAGACTGAACAGTTATCCCTACTCGAGTATAACTAAGAGACTACTCGAGTATGACTAAGCCTCTACTCGAGTACACAAACACCTACTCGAGTAAGGAAAAGAGGTACTCGAGTATATGAATGGATTTACTCGTGTATATGGACTTAGAAACTTTCTGAGATGAGAAGTCCAGATCAACTCGAGTATGATCAGAACACTTACTCAAGTAACTTGAGAACTACTCGAGTACTAAGTCACTTACTCGAGTATATAGAAGATACTACTCGAGTATGTGGACTTAGAAAAAATTTCTTCTAAGAAAGTCTTCAATACTCCAGAGTCCAGTAGTCCAAGTGCATGGAAACAAAGTGTACCCCAATAGAGAGGCTATACATTAGTCAACACCTTGGATCACACAATGAGGAATTACATTGATGACCCACTATAGACTAACATTGGTTTACACTTGGCAATAGAGTCCTGCATGCACAACTTAAACACATCATCAAATACAACTTAATTCATCTTTGTTTTAGGTCTGACTTCCCACAAATCTGGGGTATTGTGAAGACAATTCCCAACAATCTCTCCCTATTTGTAGAAGTCAGCACCCTTTGCACTTAGATGAATTTCTAGAAAAGATATGATCATCTATAACAACAAGCAATAGAAAATGACTAAAACAGAGAATAATAGCAAATAAGGGAACCATAATCAGAATTAGGTATATTAAATAGAAAGATTTTCCAGTTCCACAAAACACTTTCAGGGGTAATTCTCTCTATGATGTTTAGCTTTCTTCAGCTCTTGCCTTTCCAAATAACTGAAGGGTTTAGGAAAATAAGTCTTTGGCCTTGGAGGAGCTTCTGGATTGTTGAATCCTCATTGTCTGTCATGTAATCTGATCTTGATTTGAGATACATCATAGGCTTTCCATTCTGAGAAGCTGTAGAATTTGTCTTTATTTTCCCCAAAATCAGTTACCAGCTTTAGAGTGTCAAAGATTAAAGATTTGGAGGTTGGACTCCAAACTTCTGAATGTACTGACTCTGATCTGCCCTCTGAAGCTTGAGCTTGCTCTCTCTTAGGTGCAGAACGGCTAGTAGAAGCGCCGTCACCATATTTTCTTTTCTTGCTGGGGCCATCTTGATCAGCAGGTCTTCTAGAGGAGGAAGTACCTCGATCAAAGTGCCCCTGAGAGCTGGCAGGGACATCCTCTTTCCACACATCAGAATATGAAAGAGGAGGCTCAGACATCTCTCCAGCAGGTCTGGGAGAGAAGGCTGGCACTGCCTCTGGAATGGTAGCATAAACCTGGGCATCAGATGGAGGATGTTCCTCAAGAGGATCTAAGCTTTTAGGAATGATGGAGGGGTCGAGCTGGAATTCTAGAAAATTCTGATTATGTACCCAAACTGCAGTGTCATAAATGTAGAATTTGACAGACTGTAGCTGGGCTAGAATATCTGCTTTCATGGTGTTAACTAATCCATCCAGGGTCTCTTTAGACTTGGTAGAGATTTCTGCAGAAATTTTCTCAACTTGTTCTTTCACTATTTTCTCCTCCTTGCTGATTTCTACAGATAGCTTTTCAATAGCTTCATCTCTGAATGTGCCTACTTCGTCACAAACTTTCATCACATTGGCTTCAGCTCTTTGGTCTAGCAAAATCTGGTTATGTGCCACTGTTTCAGCTTGATTTCTGACTTCACCCATGCTGGTGATGGTGTGATCTATCGCTTTTCCACCTATTTTGAAGAGTTGTTTAAGTTCATCAGTGTTGGCTTGAATTTCTGCAAAGCCTCTGCTCATCTCAGTTTCAAGAGCAGAGACCTTGTTGTTAACTGATTTCAGAGACTCATCAAAGTAATTTCTCTATTCTTGGAGCATCTTCTCAATCTTACTGATGATGTCTTAGGAGCTGAGGGAAGCAGAAGATGGAGCACTGGGAGAAGTAGAGACCTGAGGGAGCTGAGAGACTGAGGGAGCCCAAGGAGGGATTTCTTTCACAACCACTGAGCTAGCAGTTCTCTTGGTGGGAGTGATTTCTACTGAATCCAGGGGATCTGTGAAGGAGGGGAGAGAGAAGGCTAATGTCCTTAGAGGAGGCTCAACAGGTTCTGGGGATAACTCCTCTTCATCGGACAGGATGATACTATCATGTTGTTCTGCTTCTTCAATGGGAGACTGAGCTGAGGATGGAGAGGGTTCCTTGAGAGGGATTTGTTCATCTTGTACCTGAACCTCAGGAGTACCAATAACTGGGTCTGTTGGAGGTAGGGGAATGTCTGACCTTAGTTCTTCAATAAGTTTATCAATCTCTGCAGCTGTGGACAGAAGGTCTTGTTAAACTTGAATCTCTGGGGTAACTTGATTATCTGCTGGAATATCTTCTGGAGGAGGAGGAGGAGAAGGATCTCTGACTGTCTGGGAGGGAAGTTCTATAATCAGAATCTGGGAGCTAGATGAGGCAGGCTCCCCCTCAACTACTGCACCCAGGGTGTCAGTAGCTTGATGTAGAGGAGGAGATGGAGTCCTGTCATCAGCAACATGCTGTGGGCTGGGGACATCTTCATCCATAATGACTTTGGAGGCTTGGGCAGTGTTCTTGAGTTGGTTTTCATATCTTTGAATGGAGGAGATGGATACCTTTTTCATGTGATGGAGGGGAGTTCCTTTGGAGAAATCAAACACTGTAGGATTAATCTCATGGAGGAGGAGGGAGATAATCGTGGCATAGCTTGGTTTTTTTTTCACACTTTCTTTGATCTTGTCCAGTATCATCATTCCAAACTGGAATTTCTTCCGGCATACTATGGCTTGCATAACATTAAAAAAGTTTTGGGAAATTTCTCTAAGGGAATAGGTTTTGCATAGAAGAACTTTGGTAATTACATCCACATGGAATTTGCCCTCTAAATTGAAATCTGCACGTCGGAACGAATATCCTTCATACGGGTTTATTCCATAGAAGAAACTGGTTCTCTCGGAATCTTCAGGAGTCAGATCATCTTCTTCATCCACCACTGGCAATTTTAACAGAGTAGCTAAGGAAGTTTTGTCTAGACGGATTTTGATTCCACTGACCTTGGATTTTAGAACTAATTAAGAGCGCTAAGTTGTCAACAAGAATATCACAGATCTGGATCTTTGACGTAATCTTCTTCTTGAGAGCTTTTCGGTTTGAACAGAAACAGTTGAAGAAGACTTGACTGAGATCCACGATTCTGAGATCTTGAATCACCACGATCAAGAAAGTAAATCAGAGACGATGAAGAACGACGTGATCAGATGATTCTTCTTGAGTCTGGATCGCAAGAGAATCAGAGATCGATAGCAGCGGTGTGAGAACGATGATCCAGAGCTTCTTCCGAAAATGGTAATGGCGGTGGATGAGAAAATTAGGGTTTTCGGGATCTTCTCTTTCTTAAAAGATAATCTCTGTAAAACGCGTTTTTAGTCAAATCTGAAAAGACCTATTTATAGGCTATCTCCAATGGTCATAATCGTAATTAAGATTGACACGTGGACCAATCAGAAAATGGTTAATTTCAAATCTCCGTCAACTCTGGACTTAACGATTTCTGGAATTCTGAGCCAACATACTCGGGTTAGATAAGATACTCGAGTATAAAGGTCTGCTACTCGAGTAAATAAGAGAAACATGTACTCAAGTAATAGAAATGACTACTCGAGTGCCTTGGAAGAACTACCCGAGTTACTCTAGACAGATTACTTGAGTAAGTAGAAACATCTACTTGAGTACTAATCCAAACTACTCGAGTATAAGAAAAATCTACTCTAGTGCTAAGCCAACTACTCGAGTATAAGAAGGATCTACTCGAGTGCTAAGCCACTTACTCGAGTATATGAGCGAAGTTACTCAAGTATGTGGACTTAGAAATATTTAGACTGAACAGTTAGCCCTACTCGAGTATAACTAAGAGACTACTCGAGTATGACTAAGCCTCTACTCGAGTACACAAACACCTACTCGAGTAAGGAAAAGAGGTACTCGAGTATATGAATGGATTTACTCGTGTATATGGACTTAGAAACTTTCTGAGATGAGAAGTCTAGATCAACTCGAGTATGATCAGAACACTTACTTGAGTAACTTGAGAACTACTCGAGTATGTAATCCAATCTACTCGAGTACTAAGTCACTTACTCGAGTATATAGAAGATACTACTCGAGTATGTGGACTTAGAAAAAATTTCTTCTGAGAAAGTCTTCAATACTCTAGAGTCCAGTAGTCCAAGTGCATGGAAACAAAGTGTACCCCAATAGAGAGGCTATACATGAGTCAACACCTTGGATCACACAATGAGGAATTACATTGTATGGTCCTGTGTTTGATGACCCACTATAGACTGACATTGGTTGACACTTGGCAATAGATTCCTGCATGAACAACTTAAACACAACATCAAATACAACTTAATTCATCTTAGTTTCAGGTCTGACTTCCCACAAATCTGGGGTATTGTGAAGACAATTCCCAACATCTCTCCTTCCCCTCCTTTCTCCATTGAGGACATTGTCCATTTTAAGCTTGGGGGCGCATTTCCTCCCTCTCTTGTCTTTATTTTGTTCCCTTTTAAAAAAAATATCAAAATCAAAATTATATATATATATATCGTAAAAATCCAAAAAAATTAGAAAATATTTCAATATATATATATATACTATTTATTTTTACTTTAATACTTTAAACGAATTTTTATATTTCAATAGTACCCCTTGCTTTTTGTTTTGTTTTTCTCAATATCCCTTATAACAACTTAGCTAAGTATGATCTTTCTAATCGTTCTTTCTAATATTTCAATTCTGTACTTTCATTTCTGGCCTCAACCCTCCTTTTTGGGCCAGAAGGATAGAAACTCCTATCCGCTCAGGCCACACGGCTAGGGCGGTTTCCACAGTTAACTGCCCCGGTCGTATAGCTACTGCATGGCCTGCGGGATGGCACGCTACTCTCATAGCTCACCCTCGCAGGCCGCGCGGTTAGGCCGGCTAACCACACAACATTCTTCCTTGTAGGAGGCAACCTAAAGCAGCAGGGTCGATCTGTTCGATCTATTCCTTCAGTCCGTCATGTCGCCAAGACGACGTCAACCCTAGACTAACTCAACCATCGCGGGCTCGGCGAACTCATTCTCTGGCTTGCCATCAGAGATGGATTCCACCTGCCTAGAAGGGGCGGCCTGCTCCTCTGTCCGCCGCCTCTATTGCCCCAGCTACCTAGAAGGGGCGGCCTTCTCCTCAGGCCGCCCCCTCTGCTGCCCCAACTGCCTAGAAGGGCGGCCTACTCCTTCGATCGCCCCCTCTTCTACCCCAGGTGCCCAGAAGTGGCAACCTACTCCTCAGGCCGACCCCTCTACTGGCCCCAGGGGCGGCCTGTTTAATGGCCGCCCCCTCAGTTGGTGATGAGGAGTGGTTTGAAAACTACTTATCAGGGATGTCTCGGGTTCGATCCACGACCTCAACAACCCGTCTGTGAATGGAGAGGGGTTGGGGTGCATGGTCTGTAGACCTTGTTAGGCTGAACCCTTTCGAGCTGGTGCTGGGGGTTCCAGCTGCCGTCCTTGCGAGCATAGTGTTGGGGAGGCCGTTACAGCCTTTTCCTCATGCCACCCCCTCTGCTGGCCGCAGGGGCGGCCTTCTCTGATGGATGCCCCCTCTGCTAGCCCGAGGGGCGGCCTGCTCCTCAGGATGCCCCCTCTGTTTCCCCCAGGGGAGGCTAACTCCTCATGCAGCCCCCTCTACTAGCCCTAGGGGCAGTATGCTCCTCAGGCCACCCCTCTCCTGGACCCAGGGTAAGCCTGCCTCCTCCCAGTCCACCCAGTCGGGCTGCCTGCTCGCCGAGTCCGCCCAAGCCTCCATGATGACATCACTGGGCCCCGCTTTTAGAAGATATTCCCTAATCCTATAAATATCCCCTAATGCCCCTCATTTGTGAGAGAGCAAGAGGAAACTGCTTCTTCCAGCAAGACCTGCGGTCTAAGTTTTCCAGTCATCCACAGCTGATCATCAAGACCTGCGAACTAAGTTTCCAAGTCCTCGACCGCTTCCAACAATCTGACCATCAAGCCATGCAGCCTGCTTAGAGCCTATTTTTACTTAGCCTCTGACAACTTCTTCCTTAGCTGCAAGCTTCCCACTTTGTACCCTTTATTGCTTTCTCATGCAAAGGTGCAATAGCAAGCTGTAATCTTATTTCTTGATTAAAGGAAAAGCCCGTCGCAAGAGTGGCATTCAAGCCGCGGCAGGCGAAGTCTGTTGTTGCCACTATTATCGGCCCCCTCTGTTCTTCTCTTCTCTCAGTCTCAACCATCAGAGCTCAACCGTCAAAGTAACCATGTGCTCGACAGTTCCTGATCAAGCGTCTCCGCTTATCATAAAGCTTCTCTGCTGATCATCAAGCTTCTCTGATGATCATCAAGCTTCTCCGCTGATCATCAATCTTCTCTGCTGACCATCAAGATTCTTCGCTGATCATCAAGCTTCTCCACTGATCATCAAGCTTCTCCACTGATCATCAGCCTTCTTTGATGATCATCAGCTTTCTTTCCCTTCTCGACTGTTCTCAGCAAACCTCTCTGCAATCCCCGCAAACCTTCTTTCTTCAACAAGCTTGTGAGATTCGAACAACCCGTTAACTAGGTAGTGGCGTTTTCGTGCATCAACAGTTAACATGCTCCTTCAAATATCAAACAGACTGTGAAATTAGCTGTTACTCATGACAGACCATCAACCAGCCGAGAACCTTGCTCCAAGTGCCAGTGAAGATCCTCTTTGGGAGGCCTTAGAGCAATCTCGCAGAGAAACTGCACAACAGTTTCAAGCAATCAACCTTACTCTAGCTGTTATCACTAAACAATTGGAAATGCAATCTTCAGGAGCACCAGCTCCTCCAATCAATCCAGCACCAGCATCCGAGACTCCTCAAGTTTATTCACCATCCAATCCACCAGTCTATCATCCTCTTTACACTCCAACCTTTTCTCAAGAGCCTATAACCCCTTTGTGGTCTCAGAATGATGTGTTTGCACCTCGTCAAAACTTCTTCCTAGAATTTGCCCGAGGAAGTCCACCTAGATTCTTAAATATTCAGGGAAGTCATCCCTACTCTTCAGCTCTTGCCTTTGCTCCTTCCACAACAACTTTTCCCTTCTATCCCACTGCTCCTTATGCAGCTATAACTCATGCTCTCTATTTTCCTTATATAGTAGAACAAGAAGAGCCGTCACCGTTTATAGAGAATGTTCGACATGGACAAACTCCACTTAACTTCAGATAACCTCGAATACCCATTTACACTGGTGAGACTGATACAGTCAAACACCTTCAAGCTTTTGAATCAGCCGTGGCTCTCAAGACTTTTTCAGATGATACTAAGTGCAAGCTCCTTATAACGACCTTTGACGGTCAAGTGAGGGATTTTTTCTATGGACTTTGTGCTCAGTCTCTTTCTTTGTTCATTTGCAAAGAGAGTTCCTGCTCAGGTTTTCTACCTCTACAAAAAGGAAGGGCAGTCCAGAAGCCCTCTTTGAGATCAAGCAGCATGAAGATGAGAGTTGGTCTCATTTTGTAGATCATTTTCAGAGAGAAATCCTTGACATCGAGATCGTCGAGCAGGAGATGTATCGAGTGGCTCTCATTAAAAGTTTGCGAGAAGGACCACTCAAGTTTGAGGCCAACGTCTGAGAACCAAGGACTTATCCAGAGTTGATTGGTTTAGCAAACTCATACATTCGAGGCGAGAAGAGCAACCCCAGCTTCGTCTCCCATCTTGTAGCTGATAAAAATCCTCCTTACAAGCAGCCTCCGAGGTCTCCCCAGAAAGACTTTTCATACAACTCAAACAAAACAAAAAGATTCCAGCATCATCATCGACACCTCTTCCTTGGCCAGGATCATGCTCAAGAACGATTGCTAGCACTACCAGCCCCACCCCCACAAACAATTCGATTCATCAGGCGCAAGATGATGACTTACCAGACTCTAAACTTGATGAGGCCATGCTAGAAGTAAGACAAGTCATGAAGAGTAGGGAAAATTCTAAAAGGCCCTACCAGCCGGCAAATCAAAAATCAAGAGACTCAGATCCATTCTGTGAATTTCACAAAGAAAGAGGGCATCTAACTGAAAACTGTCATCCGCTTCGTCAACTTATACAAAAGATGCTAAGGCAGGGTAAGATGCGTGATCTACTCCCAAAGGATGATCACTCTAATCCGTCAACTTCAAAAGGCAATGAAGTAGCAGACGTGCCTTGCTGCTCAAAGGGTGTGAATCAGATCAACAATCACCCCAACCTTAATAATAGTGAGTGCTTCGATGTCAATGATGAAGGTTCTTTGGGGCATATATTTGGCTTATAAACATTGCAAAGACACCAAAGCTTCTCGCCAACACGGCCGATTATCTATTCTTTCATCAAACTTCTTTTTGTCATTCTCTTTACAACACTTTTAAGTGTTCTTTCATTTTCCTTTCAATAAAGTTTACGCTAGAGATCCCATACTGACACTTTTCCCTTATTGGAATGCTTCCTCCTCTACTTTTTCTCTTTGCCAAAGAGATCACTGAACAACCAAGATATCGCCGAGTCTTGCTAAGGCCCCCCTCGAGATAGAACTCCGACATAAGACCACAACGACCATGTATAGCAGGGAGTTTTCGCATATGTGTAGTGGGGGTCGTTCAACTCTCGTGCGGAGGATGACGGAGCTTCAGATCCTGGCCGGTATCTAACACAGAGTGTGATTCCAGGGATGACCCATGGGTTAGCTTTGTTGTGCTTTGATTAAGGATAGGTTACAGTTACAGTGATCTTTTCTTGACAAGCAATGACGATCAAGTGTATCCTTGTATTTTCGTTCATCTCACAACTGTGACGGCCGAATGCTCTTTGGTACTCTCAATTCTATTCCTACGTGGGGCCCACAACTCCGCTAATCACTCTACAGACAAGCAATAGGCCACTTGGCGCAACTAGTCTAATTGATCAGAGATGCTTGTAACTCGAGGCACGAGAGCAGTGTATCAATTGTTTCCTCCACAGGAACTCTTGTGCTTGTTTCTCTTGTGCCCTTTTCTAAAGGAAGCGCAGCCAGCCCGCTTTAGGTAGGACAACACCTTGGATGACTTTTTGGCAAGTGATGCATAAGGACCACGGGTGATACGCACTGGCAGCATCCAGTCTTTTTTGAGTCATCTTCGGGGTATAGCCCTCCTTTGTCTTTTTGCCTTCATACAGGTTAATAGGTTAAATCCAACCTATTGAAAGGATCTGTAATGTCTTTTTGACTTATGATCATATTATATGTGCTGCCTGCATGAAGTTCTATCAGATGATGATCCACAAGTTCTCTTATCAGATGTTAACGAAACAAATCATTAATCAGAGTATCTTGTTCTCCTTGATTGATAAGCCGTGCTATTATAAGTATAAATTAAGATGGTTTCATCTTGCTGATCTGGATTTCATGTTGAGGACATTATACCTGATCATGCGAGACGATCATTATCACGTTATGATCTCTATTCAGTTAATAGCAGATTTTGTCGGGTATTTCTTCGGCTATCCAGCTATATCTTATCATATCTGCATCTAACTCTTCTTTTACAGAGATTAGCGAATATTAGCAAGTCCTCTTTAGGTATTTACAGCTTAATTCCTTTTCATATCTGCTTGCTCACTCTTATTTTGTGGAGATTAACAGATATTAGCAAGTCCTCTTCAGGTACTTGAAGCTTAATTCTTTTTCATATTTGCTTGCTCACTATTTTCTTGTAGAGATTAGTAGATATTTGCAAGTCCTCTTTAGGTACTTGCAAGTTATAATCTTTCTGTATTTTCTCTCATCTATATTTTTGCAGAGCTCAATAGAAGACATTTACCCGTCTTCCTCATTTACCAAAGCAACCCAGGTCTATATAAGATATACCTCCTTTTGCCTACATTGACTCTTTCTTCGCATTGGAAAGATCGACATTGACAGATTTTTTCTGAGGAGAAACATCAGGTTCCATCTCTCCATATCCCTTTCTCCAGGGAAGGATCACAATTTTCGTGGGTCTCGTACTTTTTCGAAGTTCACTTCGGGACTTAAAAAAGTGAGGGGATTATGTTAACCCCAAAATCGGTAATCCCTCCCAAGGTATCTAGCTCGCAAATCGTAGCCCACTCAGGGGTTCCCCCCGAGGGTTGCGATCTACCTCAACCTTCCTTTTTGGTCCAGGAGGATAGAAACTCCTATCCGCTCAGGCCACGCGGCTAGGGCGGTCTCCACAATCTAACTGCCCCGGTCACATAGCTACTGCGTGCCTTGTGGGACGGAAGGTTTCTCTCATAGGTCACCCTCGCAGGCCGCGTGGTTAGGCCTGCTAACCACATAACATTCTTCCTTGTAGGAGGCAACCTAAAGCAGCAGGGGGCGATCTGTGCGATCTATTCCTTTAGTCTGCCAGGTTGCCCAGCCGGCGCTAACCCTAAACCAACTAAACCGTCGAGGGCTTGGGGAACTCATTCTCCATCTCGCAATCAGGGACAGATTCGACCTGCCCAGAAGGGGTGGCCTACTCCTCAGGCCGCCACCTCTGCTTCCCCAGCTGCCCAAAAGGGGCGGCCTGTTCCTCAGGCCTCCCCTTTACTGCCCCAGCTGCCTAGAAGGGGTGGCCTGCTCTTCAGGTCGCCCCCTCTGCTAGCCCCAGGGGCAGTTTGCTCCTCAGGCTGCCCCCTCTGCTAGTCCCATGGGCAGCCTGCTCCTTAGGCTTCCCCTTCTATTGGCCACAAGGGCGGCCTTCTCCTCAGACCGCCCCCTCTACTAGCCCAAAGGGCGGCCTGGTCTTAGGCCGCCCCTCTGTTAGCCCCAGGGGCTGACTGCTCCTCAGTCCACCCCCTCTGCTATCCCTAGGAGAGGACTGCTCCTCAGGATGCCCCCTCTGCTTGCCCCAGGTGCGGCCTGCCTCCTCCCTGTCCGCTCAGCCGGGCTGCCTGCTCGGTGTGTCCTCCCGAGCCTCCATGATGATGTCACTGGGCTCCGCTTCTAGAAGATCTTCCCCGAGCCTATAAATAGCCCCTAATGCTTCTCATTTGAGAGAGAGCAAGAGGAAAACTGTTGTTGTCAGCAAGACCTGCGGATTCAGTTTTCCAGTCCTCCATAGCTGATCATCAAGAACTCCGAACTAAATTTCCCAATCCTCTGCCACTGCCCGCAAGCTGACCATCAAGCCATGCAGCCTGCTTGCAGCCTCTTTTTACTTAGCCTTTGACAACTTCTTCCTTAGCTGCCAGCTTCCCCCTGTGTACCATTTATTGCTTTCTTAGGCAAAGGTGCAATAGCAAGCTGTAATCTTGTTTTTTATTAAAGGAAAAGCCCGTCGCAATAGTGGAAATAAAGCCGCGGTGGGCAAAGTCTGTTGTTGTCGCTGTTAGCGGTCCCCTCTATTCTTCTTGTTGATGCGCGAAAAGCGACGGGGAAAACGGGCACCACCAGCTAACTGTTCGAGCACTCGGGGAAGAAAGGAAAAACAAACTACGAGCAGCAGTCTACTTGGCGGACTAGAAAAGGAACAGAAAAGCAAGAGCCGTGGAGCACGGCAACACCAGACTTCGCCCGTCGCGGCCTGAATGCCTCTCCTGCGACGGGCTTGCTTTTGATTGCAAAGAAGGGGTTACAAGAAGGGAAAAGGAAAGCAATACAGAAAGCAAGCTGGAGACTGCAAAGCCAGAGATTCAAGTCCGCAACCTTTAACAAGTGGGCTCCTGGGCTCGAGTCAGCGTCCTTTGAGTGCACCACTTCCCCCTATTTATAGGCTGGGGGCCTGCCCAAACGGGCAGGGCTAAAATAATCGGCTGCTCGGGATACAAAGGAGCCGGGCAGCGGTGACGGGAAACAAAAAGGAAAGAAGAAGTAGTCCGCGCAGGACCGGCGGACTGGGCCAGCGAGCTGGAAACCTCCCTTGGTCGCATCGAGCGCGATCCTCAGACTAGTTGCAAACTGAGCGACCTGGGCGACCTGAGCGACCTGGGCGACCTGAGCGACCTGGGCGACCTGACTCGGAGCTCACCGATCTGAGCTTGACTCGTCGATGGGAGGTCGACGATCCAGCTGAGATGAGAACCAAGGGCGACCTTGGCGGACTGATATCTGGAATCCGGCCAAGGAGGAATGAGGCGTCTAGTTGGATATGTTGTGGATTCTGGGGTTAACATAATCCCCGCACATTTTTGAGTTTTGGAAAATTCCGAAAATGTATCCTTAACCGCCGAGTCCGCAACTATCATTAATGCTTTTTGCACTATAAATACCGCCGGAAGCCCTGTCCTCTTGTCAGAATTGGCTGCGCGACGGGTCGTTACTCACCTCTTGCGGTCTCCACTTTCCAGTCCGGCATGGCAAGATTAGGGGATTTCTTTGGTAACCTTGCTACTTCGACTGAGAAGCCCAAGGTCAGCTCCCGCCCTAGAAAGACGAGTCGCCATCACGATAACCCACCCCGCAACCGAGGAGAGAGCTCAGGTCAAGAGAATTCAGACCCAGCCCGCGACATAGAGCCTGAGAAAGTCGCGACTGTTGTTCCTCCAAACCCACCAAATGAGAAATTGAATCCGTCATCTGTTTCCGACAAGAATCCTGCGAGCTCTTCCAGCATGGAGGTACACCACTCTGCTTCTGGGACTATTACGCTGCGGATAGACACGGGCAAGGAAGTATCATCGCCGAAAATCCAGCAGCAGATGATCGAGGAGAAGCTTCCTGCTGACGAACAGGTAGAGGAAAGGTCAGAAGAGGCTACTGAGGAACGAGTTAAAGAGCCCGCCGAAGTCGCAGCTAAAGATTCCGTTGAGCAAGCTAAGGAGCCAGTGCCTTCCCCGGCTCTGGTTGTCGCACCGATATCTGTCCGCGAACAGTAGCAGGTCGTCATTGACTTGGATGAGACGCCTGAAAAAAAGAGGAAAAGAGACAAGAGTACTGTTGCGGAGCGAATAGAGAAGAGGCTGAAGGTTAGGAAAGAGAATAATATCTCCAAGCGGACTGGTGCTGCGAGCTTGCAGCATAAGCCGAGAGAAAAGGAGGTTCAAGATAGTGATCATGTCACCACTGCCCCTCTGTCCACAGAAGGTGATCCCCCTTCGACGCTTAGCCTATCAACTACTGAGATCCTTGACTCAATATATGACGAGCAGCTTGCGAGCATGAATTGCTCTCTGCTGGAAGTGTTGCAGCCCGATGCCGAGATTAGAGGAGAGAAACTCGCTGATCCTTCTTTTCTTCCAGCTGTAGAGAGGGAAAAGACTAAGGATCAGCTTGCCGTAATGAAGGCAAAGGTCGAAGCGGTCTCGGAGAAGCTTGCCGCGGATAAGCGGGCTGAGGATCTTCGGACCGCTGCCGAGCTAATGGGGTCAGGTAAGTTGCAGCCGGCGCCCAAGCGATTCCAGAGCTCATGGTTATATAAATCTCCTCCACAGAAATTGCGGCCGGTCAAGACCATTATAGAAACTGGTGATATAGTCGCCTCAAGCAGATCGCTGGCCGAGACGAGAGCGGTAGTCCGCCGAGAATGGAGGCGTCGCCTAGACGCTTTTGATCCGGAGCGCGTGAGGCGACCTATCCTTGATAGTCGCCAGATCGCCGCAAGGATTACCAAAAGTGAATTGAACTTTTTTATTTTTTACCTTTCTGGGCCTATTGTGACTTGGATACTGAAGCGAATTTTATTTTTTGTTGTAGTTCAGAAGTCAACACCTGATTCCGTCGAGGCCGGTGAGATCGTGCCCACGCCACCAGATATATCAATGGAAACTGTGGCACGAACTGATGCTGAACTCGTATAGGAGGAGCGACCTGCTCAGGAAACGTACACGTTATTAGCGAGAAAGTATGAGGAGGAGTTATGCGAAATTCGGGCAGAATTAAAGAAAAGTAAAGAGCGAGAAATGATCTTAGAAAACGAGGTCGCCAGCCTTTCATCTGCGCTCGAAGGAGTGAAGAAAGAGAAGAACCGACTAAGCGGAGATGCCAGCAACTACAGAAACAAGTACTTGGTCTTGGCGAGAGAAGGGAAGAGACAAATGAGCGAAGCTGCTGGGATAAGGCCGCAACCGTCTTCACAACCTGTTGCGGGAGAGGGGTCAGCCCCGGCGGCGAGCGGGCAGGCCGCGGTGGTCGCAGATCCGACCCCGGCAGGTGTTCCCTTAATTCCGTTCCCGCGGGTCGTCAGGGATGTCGCCCATATGCACCGCATTTTTAACAATATGCACCACCTAGTTTCTCAACTTTACTGTGAGATCCTGCAAGGGAGCGACCAGGCGGCTCATGTTGGGATGGATGAGGAGGAGCGACCTGCCCCGCGAGACCGCAGAAGGCGCTGAAGCCGAAAAAATTGTTGTATGATTCGATGTTTGAACATCTTGTATAACTGTGTTTGTGTTGTGATGCTACTTCTGTTTGTTGTATGATGTTATTTTTTAAACTTTGGATAACCTTATTGTTGAACGTAAATTGTGCGGGCTGGCTTTATGCTCGCTTATTTTGTTTACTGGAAAATTGTGGTCTCTACGGGCCTCCTGTGAGTTCGCGGTTACTTGTAGATAAAGAGCAGGAAAACAGGGGAGAAGCGAACTGCGCGGACTGCCTTTGAATCCGCAAAGCCTTTAGAATTGCTTGAATTTGCAGGAAAAACAGGGAAGAAGCGAACTGCGTGGACTGCCTTTGAATCCGCAAAGCCTTTAGAATTGTCTGAATTTGCAGGAAAAACAGGGAAGAAGCGAACTGCGCGGACTGCCTTTGAATCAGCAAAGCCTTTAGAATTGTCTGAATTTGCAGGAAAAACAGGGAAGAAGCGAACTGCGCGGACTGCCTTTGAATCCGCAAAGCCTTTAGAATTGTCTGAATTTGCAGGAAAAATAGGGAAGAAGCGAACTGCGCGGACTGCCTTTGAATCTGCAAAGCCTTTAGAATTGTCTGAATTTGAAGGAAAAACAGGGAAGAAGCGAACTGCGCGGACTGCCTTTGAATCCGCAAAGCCTTTAGAATTGTCTGAATTTGCAGGAAAAACAGGGAAGAAGCGAACTATGCGGACTGAGAAATCGGTCTGGGTGGATTAACTGCTGTCATGTCAGACGGTTTTCTATAAATAGGGTCTTAATCTTCTCTTTGTATAGGAAACAGTTAGAGCTGAAGCCCTGCGGTCTGAAAACATGGTATCCGCGCG
This sequence comes from Platanthera zijinensis, assembly GCA_039513925.1. Taxonomy (NCBI): domain Eukaryota; kingdom Viridiplantae; phylum Streptophyta; class Magnoliopsida; order Asparagales; family Orchidaceae; genus Platanthera; species Platanthera zijinensis. Next base: position 165,495,081 of record CM077082.1, on the reverse strand, counting down.
TACTGATGCCACAGCCGCCTTCCATGCTGCCGAGCACAAACGAAGCAGGCTAACCGCAGTTGACTTGGAAGCCTTTTTGGAGAAGCACATGGCGGGCTCTCCAGTACTTGCGCGGCTTCCGGAGCATCAGGAGCGATTGAACTTCTCCACAGCCACCCAGCTTGCGGTGCCAATCGATCATTTTGATTGCGGGTTCAAATTCCCCCTGCTTAGGGAGATCGCAGAGATCTTCGAGCACTATGGGGTTGTTCCAGGCCAGCTCGCGCCGAACAGCATGGTCGCCATCTATAGCTACCTCGCTTACCTGTGAGCTGAGAAGGTCGAGTTCTCCTTGAAGATCTTCAGGAAGATCTTCTCCGTTCGCTCTATAACCCCGCAAGGAGACCGCGAGTACAAAGGTATCATCTACTTCTACTGCAGGGGGATGAAAGTTGTGGGTATGCCGAATAAGATCCACAACTGGACTTCTAGGTATCTTATCTTTGAAGGCGACCTTGGATTCCTTCACACCAACCCGCAGCTGCTCCCAGACGCCGACTTCAAAAGCGTGCGGCTGAATGACACAGAGACCGCCATCGTCAAGTTCCTTGATGGAGCGAGGCTTGACATTGACTACTGCATCCCACTACTGCCCGGACTGGACGCTGTAAACCGTCTGGAGAGTAAGTTTCGCGACCTTCATTTGTATCCGCCGCGACCTGGAAGTTGCTAATTTTTCCTCTTGCAGAGACCTTGGCGGTACCCGCAAATCTGCCATTCGCGCCGGCTGGACAGATTCCTACACAAGGAGAAAGAAGAAAAGAAATTGCGAGAAAAAGGAAAGAAGACGGAGATCCCGCCGCGAGTTATTCTTCTGATGATAGCTTTAATATCGCGGGCTTCGGCGAGAAGCAGAAGGATCTATGGGGTAACCCCATGATCCATTGGCTTGAGAAGAAAAAATATGTCCGTCTGTCAACGGCTCTTCCCTCCTGGAGGAGCCCTCGCCCATCTCGCCATGCCCATGTCGCCCTCTCTGCCTTGTACGGGAAGCAAAACCTTCGCGGACTGCAGAGTGTGGCTCCTGACGACCTTCCACTTCTCGCCGCACAAGCCAGTGCAAACTGCGCCGTCACCAACCACTATATGGGCAGGCTCACGCGCGAGCTGCTTAAGGAAGATGTGCGGCATAGAAAAGAAAGCAGCCTGCTGAAAGAAAGAAATAAGCGACTTGGCGCAAAGATCAACCAATATAAAGAGGACAAGGCTGTAAGTGTCAGTTAGTCGCCGTTTATCTCGCTTATCTTTCGTGGACTGACATTTTTGGTTTCTTCTCCAGACCGAATATGAGATAACGAACCCCGACTTCCAGAAGGCTATGTTTCCTTTTGTTAGGGAAAGCGTGGAGGTGGCCATTGAACGCATTATCAGCGAAGGGTATGCAAAAGTAGGGGTGGACTCGATTCCCTTCCTGGAGCTTTTCCCGGAGCTAAAGGACAAGGTTGCCGAATTAGAGCGAGCGGCTAAAGGAAAAGCGGTTTCTGAGGACGACGAGGAGGAGTCCGCTGATAAGGAAGCTCCTGAAGACGCGGCCTCCAGTCAGCAGCAAGGAGGCCAGTCTAACCAATCCTCCAACTCTGGCTCTGATGAGAGCAGCACGCGGACAGAACCCTTGGCCGCTTCTCGTTCTAGCGGCAGCAGCAGCAGTGAGTCGGGCGGCTATTCGCCTGTGGTGGATATGGACGGGTTAAGCCCGGAAGAGCCTGCAGACAAGAAGCAGAGGACCGAATAGAAGGATAAATTGTAATTTTTTTTTTCAATGTAAAAGCGGGGCGGACTCTGCGCGAGTCCGCAAGGACATGTATATAATTTTGCATGAATAGAAAAAAAAGGATATTTTTTGACTTCTGAGATGTTCTGCTTATTTCTTGCTTATACTTTAGAGGTCGCACTTCTCATATCAATCTTCATTATAGCTTTATTGCCTGTTAAAAAACTCTGGCTGAAATTACATAACCACATCTCGCTGTAATATGAACGGAATGCCTTCTTAGCGAAGAGAACGAATGATGCAGACTTGGGCGAGTTCGGTTTGCAGTCCGCATCTTGCAGAACTTTTCAGTTTTTGCGAGAACCAAGATGACGAAAACCATAATCTGCTAACTCAAATAACGTGAATAAGCGAACTGGGCGGACTAGGGTCACCGCCCGCAGATATCTGCAGTGAATCTTTTCTAAGTAATCATTAAATTATATAAGTTGAATGAATCCTGCGGATTACGCAGATAAGATAAATGGAGTCCGCACTGCATCAATAATAATATCAGAAATGACCCGTAATTCATAACCAAGCGGGATTATGAACTACAAAATCAACCCAAGGACCGGCGGACTAGGCGGATAGGATAAATGGAGTCCGCACTGCATCAATAATAATATCAGAAATGACCCGTAATTCATAACCAAGCGGGTAGGTGCGGCCGGAGCGGCATTGCTTTCCTCACAGGATTATGAACTACAGAATCAACCCAAGGACCTGCGGACTGGGCGGATAAAATATATGGAGTCCGCACTGCATCAATAATAATATCAGAAATGACCCGTAATTCATAACCAAGCGGGTAGGTGCGGCCGGAGAGCATTGCTTTCCTCACAGGATTATGAACCATAGAATCAACCCCAGGACCGGCGGACTGGGCGGATAGGATACATGGAGTCCGCACTGCATCAATAATAATATCAGAAATGACCCGTAATTCATAACCAAGCGGGTAGGTGCGGCCGGAGCGGCATTGCTTTCCTCACAGGATTATGAACTACAGAATCAACCCAAGGATCGGCGGACTGGCGGATAAAATATATGGAGTCCGCACTGCATCAATAATAATATCATAAATGACCCGTAATTCATAACCAAGCGGGTAGGTGCGGCCGGAGCAGCATTGCTTTCCTCACAGGATTATGAACTACAGAATCAACCCAAGGACCGGCGGACTGGGCGGATAGGATATATGGAGTCCGCACTGCATCAATAATAATATCAGAAATGACCCGTAATTCATAACCAAGCGGGTAGGTGCGGCCGGAGCGGCATTGCTTTCCTCACAGGATTATGAACTACAGAATCAACCCAAGGACCGGCGGACTGGGCGGATAAAATATATGGAGTCTGCACTGCATCAATAATAATTAAAGACCCCTGTGAAGAAAAAAGCTGCAGTCTAGAGGCCAAGTGGGTAGGTGCGGCCGGAGCGGCATTGCTTTCCTCACAGGACCTCAAGATCTGCAGACTTAATCAACCCAATTCACTGCCCTCTTGCCTGGAGTACAGTCTAAGTCGATCTCTCGGGCATGTGCGGCCGGAGCGGCATTTCATTCCTTTGAGATCGACAAGACTGTGGGTCTCCTGCAGGCACTGCTTGAGGGTACCAAGGAGTGTTCGAGGGTTATAACCTTAAGATGATCTGGGGGTAGGTGCGGACGGAGCGGCATTGCTTTCCCCGCGCGATCATCTGGGTTGTAACAATATCCCTTAAGTGGCGTGGTAGAGCTGACCACCACTCTGCTCCTACATAATGCAGAAGTGGGGTTAGGTACTAGCCGGGATCCGAAATCCAGTATCCTGCCGCACTAGAGTTGGTAGGCTCCCACTACATGGTGTGAAATCTCCCCGCAACACGTGGTCTTCGTGGTGTTACACTGACTCCAAAGGTTCTAGGGGAGGTTTTTGCTGAACTCGGCGATATCTCCTGGCATTAAGCAACTATCGGGAGTTGCTCGAGGAGGTAAGAGAGAAAAAGGCATTTGAAGAAGTGTTAGTATGAGTATTTAGAAAAATATCAATTTTGAGAGATTCGTATAACATAGAAGAGAGAGTTCAGAAATAGAACCGCTTAGAGTTGTCTTTGCTCAACATATTAACTGTCAACACTTGAAACACAAAGACACTTGATGAAGCGTTAGCAAGGAACTTTCATTAATAATGAACCTCTTAAAGAGTTTACATAAGAAGGAAAGAAAAAAGTTCAGGAATAGAACCGCTTTAGATCATCTCCACTCCACGTGTGCGGCATATCTTCTCCTTCAAATGTTTGTAACCGGTAGGCTCCATTCTCAAGTGCTTCCTTGATAATGAAAGGTCCCGCCCAACTAGGATTAAGCTTCCCAACTAAGCTGGCTCTTGCAGCAGCGTCGACCTTTTTAAGAACTAGATCTCCCACTTGAAAGTGTTTGATCCTTACATTCTTATCGAAGTAACGGGCCATTCTTCTTTTAACTTCTTCTTGTCTTATGGCAGCCTTGTCTCTAACCTCTTCAACATATTCCAAACTGAACCTCATCTCCTCGCTGTTCAGCTCAAGCCAATCCTCCGTACATTGCCTAGCAAGCAGCACTCTAGGTGACAGAACTTCAAACTCAACAGGAATTAATGCTTCGGACCCGTGAGAAAGCTTGAATGGGGTTTCCCCTGTTGCAGATGAAGGCGTTGTTCTCAGGGTCCAGAGAACTGAGGGAAGTTGATCAACCCAACTACCCTTGAGATTTTGAACTTTCTTATTAAGCAGGTTGAGGATTTACTTATTAGCTGCTTCTACTTGACCATTGCTTCTGGGATAATGAACTGATGCAAAGCGCAGCTCTGTTCCGATCTGTCTGCAAAAGTCTATCATCTCTGCATTATTGAACTGTGGTCCATTATCAGTGATTATTGCCATAGGGATTCCATGCCGGCAGACTATCTCCCCCCAAATAAAATTCCTCACGACCTGGGTTGTTGTCTTTGTCAGTGCTTTAGCCTCAATCCACTTACTAAAGTAGTCGATCATAACTATAACGAAACGCCGCTGCCCACTAGCCATGGGAAAAGGACCAATGAGATCCATTCCCCAAAAAGCAAAGGGCCAAGGGGTTGCAATCGATCTGAGAGATTGAGCTGCTTGATGCTGAAGAGGAGCGAATTTCTGGCATTGAACACATTTTCTCACATAGGTCTCCGAATCTTTCTTCATTGTGGGCCAGAAGTAACCTTGCCACGGGAACCTTTTTTCCAATGTCCTTGCTCCCGAGTGACTCCCGCACTCGCCAGAATGCACTTCTCGAAGAACAGTAGGAATTTCACTTTCTGAGACACATCTTGCAATTGTAGACAAGAAGGTTTTTCTATAGAGGATATCGGATATCAAGTAATAATGTGCTGCTTTCAACCTGAATTTTTTCTTATCTATTACCGACTGATGCAGGTTCCCAGTCGATAGGTAGAGAACGGATGGTCCATCCAAGAGGAACACTGATCGATTTGCATTAACCCCTCCTCCTCCACTGCTGGGTGAAAAAGTTCAGAGATTGTCCCTCCTGACGGGAGCCCATATTTGGCAAGAACGTCAGCCTCCTCATTTTCTGCCCTCGAAATGTGCTCAATAGTATATCTTTTGAACCTGTCGACCTCAACTTTTGCAAGCGCAAGATACTTTTTCAACACCGGCTCCCTGGTCTCGTAGTTACCAAGAACTTGTGAAGCCATTACCAGAGAATCAGTCTTAATATGGACATGATCAATTCCAAGCTCTCTTGCAAGCCTCAAGCCGGCCAATAAAGCTTCATACTCTGCCTGATTGTTAGTTACTGGAAAATAGAACTTGATGGCCTGCTCAAGCTTGACGCCATTTGGGTTTATCAAAACCACCCCTGCCCCTGAAGAGTTTCTTCCAGAAGCTCCATCCACATAGATGGTCCAAGCTAAAAGAGATCTTGCTTCCTGATCTGAGCTAGATTCTGTTGTGTCAATCAGAAAATCTGTAAGTACCTGTGCCTTGATAGCTGTCCTGGGCACATAGGAAATTTCAAACTCGCTCAGCTCAATTGCCCACTTAGCTAGCCTGCCTGAATGCTCTGGTTTCTCTAGCACATTCTTCAAAGGTTGATCAGTAACCACCTGAATTGAATGTGCCTGGAAATATGGACGGAGTCTGCGGGCAGACATAACCAAATGCCAAAGCTAGCTTCTCAAGGATAGGGTACCTTGCCTCTGCATCTTTCAGAATGTGACTGACATAGTAAACGGGGAACTGCCTCCTGCTCTCTTCTCGGACCAGGACGGAACTAACTGCCTCGGGTCCACCCCCCAGGTATAGGAACAACATCTCCCCTGCTCGGGGGCATTGGAGTAAAGGTGTCGAGGTTAGCTGTTTTTTCAACTGCTCAAAAGCCAAAGAACACTCTTCTGTCCATTGGAACTTGGACGCTCCCCGCAGAGTCTTAAAGAACGGCGCACTCTTATCCCCAACTCGAGAGATGAATCTCCTGAGTCCTGCCAACCTCCCCCCCCCCAACTGCTGAACCTCTTTTGGAGAATGGGGAGGAGCCATATCAAGGATGGCTTTGACCTTATCAGGATTGGGTGCAAGACCCTCAGGAGTAAGGAGATGGCCGAGAAACTTCCCCTTACACGCCCCGAAGATGCATTTTAACGGGTTAAGCTTTATTTTGTGCCTTCGCAGAGTGGAAAAGGTCTCCGCTATATCTATCAAGTGTTGTGGAAGAGACCTACTCTTAATCAAAAGGTCATCTACATACACTTTGAGGTTTCTACTTTTTTGCTCTTTAAACACATGGTCCATCATGCGTTGATAAGTCGCGCCAGCATTTTTAAGCCCAAAGGGCATCACAAGATAACAATAGCAACCATCATTAGTGATGAACGATGTGCGAGGGATGTCAGGTTTGTGCATTCTTATTTGGTGATAAACGGATACCCTACCGCAGAATCAACTAATAAATCTATCCGAGGTAAGGGGTAGAAATCTTTCGGGCATGCTTTATTCAAACGGGTGAAATCTACACACATACGCCACTTCCCCCAGGTTTCTTAACCATTACAACATTTGAGACCCACTCGGGATACTGAATCTCTTGAATGAAGCGCGCTTTGAGGAGTTTGGCAACCTCCTCTCTGATGGGCTCTGCTAACTTGACAGCTACATCCCTCTTCTTCTGCTGGACGGGCTTGGCAGCTAGATCAACATTGAGATGATGGCAAGCCATGTCAGGATCCACCCCTGGCATGTCCTCCGCTGACCAAGCGAAGACATCCAGATTCTTCAACAGGCAAGATATCAACTCCGCCTTCTGATCTTCTGGCAACTCAGAGTTGATGGAGAGCTTTCTTTCTTCCCCTTCTGCAATGGGGACTTCTTGCAACTCCTGGGCAGGTTCCAGGTGAGCACCTTCTCTATCCACAATAGCTTCTGACGGAGGAGTGGCTTCTGCTGCTGCTGGAAAAGCTGGGGGGGGGGGAAACCTCAGTCATGCTGACTATTCGGAGGTAACACTCTCGAGCCTGCCTTGGGTCGCTCCTGACCCTGCATTGACGGCCATCTTTGTAGAACTTGATGGCCAAATGGTACGTTGAAATGATGGCTCGATACTTGTTCAGCAACGGTCTTCCAAAGATAGCATGATAGCTGCTTGGAGCATCCACCACTATGAACTGGATCTCTTTGATCACCCCTCCGAGCACCACCGGGAGTGTGACATTTCCTTCAACTTCCTTCCTTTCGCCCGAGAAGCCATAAAGTGGCCCCTCAGTGGGAAGCAGAGACTTTCCTGTCCTCAGGGCTTCAAAAGTTGACTTGAAGAGGAGATTCACGGAACTGCCAGTGTCGATGAAAATTCTATCGACCGTGAAATCTCCGATGGCTGCTTGAACTACGATGGCATCATCGAAGGGATTAGCGGTCATAGGAAGGTCTGTAGGGCCAAAGGTGACGATTTCAGAAGGTGGGGCAGAAGAAGAAGTAGAAGCAATCTCAGTTCGGGAAAGCCTTGACAGAGAAGACTTCCGAGTAGACACAGTCCCTGCTCCGCCATGGATGAAAAAGAGTCTTCCCAGGGCTCCTTCGTCAACAACGTCAATACATTCACTTGGTACATCAACGAGGCCCAGATGGCCCTCATCCCTTATCTCTATACACTCCTGCTGAACTTCAGCCACCTCCTTGCCCTTGGAGGTGGAAGGCTTTGAAGAGTCACTCTTCCTGCCCAGGTCCTCGAGTAAACCATCGACGAGCAACCTCTCAACTAGCTTCTGAAGAGCCTTGCAATCTTTAGTCAGATGGCCCAAATCCTTGTGAAAATTGCAGAACTGAGAGTTTTCCCTGGGCTTCCAGTCTCTCTGAGGCCCTTGCCTCTTTTCTTCAGCCTTCCTCTGGATTATCTGGACGACCTCTTCAAAGTCGAGGCCCAGATCTGCAAGCTCTTCCATAGGGCTGCTCTCATAAGGATTTGAAGCTGGCAGGGCGCTCTGAAGAATGGGGAGCACTTGAAGGGGAATGGCGGGAGTGGCGGCCAACGGCAGTCTCTGTCCATGAAACTGTTGATGGACGAGGAAGGGTTTCTTATGGCGGAGGTTACGTCCCCTCTGAGATGGAGGTTGGAAATCAGGCCGAGGAGGCTTGCTGTGATATTGATTGTTGGAGAAGTTGGAGGCATCCCTTCCTCCAGCTTTGGCTGTTAGGGATGAGATATAGGTCGGGTTGGCATTTTCCCCCTCAATAAAGCGATTAGCCATTGCTATGAGCTCCTGATAAGTTGATGGTGCCTTTGTTGTCACTTTGAATTTTAATGGGCCCTCCCGGAGGCCGTGAATCAGGGCAACTTTGTAATAATAAGGGTTCACATTCCTTACCCCTTGGATTTCTTTTTGGAACCGATCAACAAATCTTGCCACTGATTCGTTGTCTCTCTGCTTGATGTCAAAAAGTGCTGCCGTCCCATCCTTTCTCTTCTTAGAGGTTGCAAACCTCAGGAGCAGCTCGCTGCGAAGCTCAGCAAAGGAAGAAATCGTGCCCGAAGGCAGCTCGTAAAACCATTCTCTTACTTGAACATCAAGAGTGGTCACCAGAAGCTTACATTTCAAGGCATCAGAGAGGCTCCTTAATGCAACTGCCCCTTCGAATGCCTGCAGGTGAGAGACCGGATCAGTCTCCCCTGAATAAAAAGGGAGACGAGGCTCTCTGAAATTGCTCGGCGCTGACTCCTACCGGATTCGATCGACGAAGGGAGAGGGAGTTTCTGAATCAGGAGAAGAGCGGACTGGAGGACGAAGCTCTGCGGGCTCTGCGGACTGCCGATCAACATAATCTAGTCGGCGAGCCGGAGTCCCTCGGGCTGCCTCCCTGAAGAAATCTATCAGGGGGGCAAACTCTCCAATCTGAGGTCGCAGGGGAGCTGCGGACTAGGCTTGGTGGAGAGGCGGAGGTGCGGTTGCAGGCGACTGCTGAAGAGGGGTGGGGGGGACGAGCTGGATTCCGGCGGACCGGAGTCTGGCGGACAGGAGTCTCAGCAACTTCTTCTGCGACCTGAGGAGCAAGTCGCTGTGTTAGTGCCAACAGGGCCTGGCTGATCGTATCGAGCCGCTGGTCAGTCTCCCTTCGAGATACTTCAGCTTCCCAGCGGGACTGCTCTAACGCTTCCCACAACGAATCATCAGGCGAGCTGGAGCGATCGGAGCGGAGAGCTCGGCGGTCCGACATTTCTATCCGCGGTTTCAAAAAACTGCTCGAATCTGAAGGTCACGTGTTAACTGTTGATGCGCGAAAAGCGATGGGGAAAACGGGCACCACCAGCTAACTGTTCGAGCACTCGGGGAAGAAAGGAAAAACAAACTGCGAGCAGCAGTCTACTTCGCGGACTAGAAAAGGAACAGAAAACCAAGAGCTGTGGAGCACGGCAACACCAGACTTCGCCCGTCGTGGCCTGAATGCCTCTCCTGCGACGGGCTTGCTTTTGATTGCAAAGAAGGGGTTACAAGAAGGGAAAAGGAAAGCAATGCAGAAAGCAAGCTGGAGACCGCAAAGCCAGAGATTTGTTTCTGCAGCCTTTAATAAGTGGGATCCTGGGCTCGAGTCAGCGTGCTTTGAGTGCACCACTTCCCCCTATTTATAGGTTGGGGGCCTGCCCAAATGGGCAGGGCTAAAATAATCGGCTGCCCGGGGTACAAAGGAGCCGGGCAGCGGTGACGGGAAACAAAAAGGAAAGAAGAAGTAGTCCGCGCGGGACCGGCGGACTGGGCCAGCGAGCTGGAAACCTCCCTTGGTCGCATCGAGCGCGATCCTCAGACTAGTTGCGATCTGAGCGACCTGGGCGACCTGAGCGACCTGGGCGACCTGACTCGGAGCTCGCCAATCTGAGCTTGACTCGTCGATGGGAGGTCGACGTTCCAGCTGAGATGAGAACCAAGGGCGACCTTGGCGGACTGATATCTGGAATCCGGCTAAGGAGGAACGAGGCGTCTAGCTGGATATGTTGTGGATTCTGGGGTTAACACTTCTCTTCTCTCGGTCTCAACAATCAGAGCTCAACCGTCAAAGTAACCGTCTGCTCGACAGTTCCTGATCAAGCTTCACCGCTGATCATCAAGCTTCTCTGCTGATCATCAAGCTTCTCTGCTGATCATCAAGCTTCTCCGCTGATCATCAAGCTTCTCCGCTGATCATCAAGCTTCTCCCCTGATCATCAAGCTTCTTCGGTGATCATCAGCCTTCTCTGCTGATCATCAGCCTTCTTTCCCTTCCTGGCAATTCTCAGCAAACCTCTCCATTATCCCCGCAAACCTTCTTTCTTCACCTATCTTGTGAGATTCGAACAACCCGTTGACTAGGCGGTGCCGTTTTCGCGCACCAACATTAATGTGAAACGTTTTTCTAAAAACTTGCATTTTTATTATGGTTTTCGTTCTTTATTTTCTTTACTTTCTTAAAAAAGTTTCATCCACTATTTTCCTTTTTTTTTGGATAATTTTTGTAATGTCAACTTTTGATTAGTGTAGTAGATGTGAACGATCCAAGTCTCTTATTATTTCTATTTTCAAGATAATTATATTATTCTTCATTAATTATCTAGGATTTGCTTTAAAAATTTCCAAAGCTAATACTTTACACAAATTTAGAAGCATGAAAATGATTTAGGCCATTTTTTTCGTTTGAGCATTCTTGCAACCCTAAAAATTTTTATCCCTAGTTAGCCTCTTTTGAGCCTTTTTCCGATTTCAATTGATAGCTCCACTTATCATTTAATTTTCACCAAAGCTAAAATTTTCCAACTTATCTAATCACACTAACCTTTTGAGTTTCATTAAAAAATTTCATGATTATGCAGATAGGTTTGTTTTGTAATATATTTGGAGAACTTCTTGAAAAAGTATGCTCAAAAGAAGTGTTTACTTTTGTTTGGCCAATTTCAAAATGAAAAAAAACCTATTTATGCTTTGTTTTGAAAAAAGAGGAAAGAAAAGAAAATGGAAAAGAAAAAGAAAGAAAATTATTTTATTTATGATGAAATTTTTGAAGCTGTTTATTTTAGTTTAGTGTGATTCTAAAGCCTCCGTGTTAATCTTTGAATTCAACTCCTAATCATAATCCTAAACCAAACGTTTCGATCCTAATAAGACATTTTAATTCATGTTTTTGAATTTTATTTATTAGCTAAGTAAAGAAGAAAAGTAGATTAGTAATGTTTTGGTTTTAAATTTAGATTTTTGTTAATTGATTGATATAGTTATAATGTGTACCTTGGATTTAGTAACAACTCAATGCGCGTTTTCATTTTGTTTCTTTGCTTAAATTTATTTAAAGAATTTTATTAAAATTTTGGATAATTTTTTTTCATTAGTAAAGTTTATAAATTGTTAAACCATGCCTAAGTAACTGTTTTAGGTTTACGTTTCACCTTCTCCCTACTTAGAATTTTGCATAGTACTTGTGTAATCATTATTAGAACTTTTTGATTAGTCACTTTTTTATTTTAGCAAGTTTTTATATCTTTGCTTGGGGACAAGCAAAGCTTAAACTTGGTGGAATTTGATAGTACGTTTTGTAGTCTAAACTATTAGGGTATTTTCAAGTTTTTAATGAACAAATCATGTCTCGTAAGCTTTTTGCCAAAATGACCTGACATGCCCTCCCTAGGCGTGTCACATGGTGTGTAACCCGATCCCGAGGAATTTTGCTGCCAGAACCCAAATCCCGAGAAAAACACCTGACAATCCCCCTAACACGCCCTCATTGGGCGTGTTTCTGGGCATGTCACCCTCATCCCGAAGCCTAGAAGGCCTCCATTAAGATTTTTCGTTGCTGCACGTCAATAGTACTGACACGCCCCCCCCCCCTACACAGGCATGTCACCGGGCGTGTACCACTTATTTTCGATTATTGACGGATTTTCGACCAATGATTTTGAGGTGACATGCCTTACACGCCCCCCCTACACGGTGTGTCCTAGGGCATGTCCACCATTGTACAGAAGCAATCATCATTCCTGCCAGAATCTAGTACCCGAGGTCAACCCCATACCTGACACGCCCCCCTGACACGCCCTCCTTGGGCGTGACAGGGGGCATGACCGACCCAGAAAAATGGCTATAAATTCAAGGCTCCCCCTTGTGTCCAGCAGAGTAGTGGGGTGAGAGGGGAGGTGCTTCCCTTTTATTTCTTTGAGTTTTTCATGTCTTTCCTTTAGTGTTCTTCCTCTCTCTTTATCATTATAATATTTTCTTAATTCTAGCTTAGTGTACCCTTTTGTAATAGCTCTTGTAATTTCTTTACTAGCTTAATTTTAATGCTATCCTAGGTTTCATTTCCATGCACTTGTAATTTTTTAATTCGAAGTTATAGCTCTCTTTTAACATTAATATAAAGTGCCCTTTTACTTTGTTTTCATAATGTTCTTCTACCCATCTCTCTTCCTCCACTTCTCCATGATTAACTAATCCTAATTGTACTCGATCTTGATGATCTGAGGTTCGAGTTGTTTAAGTTATGATACTTTATGTTTACTTTTCCTTTTTAGTGTTTAGGCCTTTGATTTACTCTTGAAAATTTATGTTTGGAGTTATATCATCGATATATAATTTCCAACTTTGTTTTCACTCTTACCTAGTCGAGGGGCTCGTAGTTTGAAGTGAACACTCAAGAGTAAAAGAGTTGCACGCACCCCTCGAGAGAGGCAGACATTAAATCTCCTGGATTGGAGTGAAATCCAATAACGGGGTTCACCATGACTTCAAGAGAAGCGTTTTCAAGCTTTAGGAACCTCCACGGTCAAGGAACTTTACCTTATTAAGTTAGGGTTTATTATCGCATTTTTAATCAACTTTTGCCGAGTTGATTGTCGATCGAGTTCTTTTCTATTTCATCATTTTAACCCCTCGTTGTAATCACTTTTAGTAGCTCTTTATTTAACTGCAAGTAATTCTCTTTTTTGCGGAAATATTTCTTTTCTTAATTGCAATTAGTTTTCTTTTAACAAACCCTAAAACATTCCTTCGATATGATAATAGTCTTCGTTTGAGTAAAATTACTCATCCGTTCTCGGATCTTAATACGACACTTGTATACCCTAGCTACAATTCGATAGGTATACTTGCATAGATGGATTGCTAGTTTGGTTCTTATTTTATTCACGATTAGTAGACACCAGGCTTCTTGTTCTGGTCATATGCATGGTGTAACACCCCCATCCGTCGTATGGCATATAACAGAAGTTCCAACTGGAACCCGACGACATATACCACGGAAAATCGGAAGGGTTACATAAGAATATCAAAAACTCAACTACTCGCCCTAACAAAGAGCATTCTAGCAGAAGCTTTTAAATAGTTTAAGAGAACCAAAAATTTGCACAATAATGACATGAATGTCCACTATACACCACAACAATGAAATACAACAAATATACAAAAGATACTTGGCCTATGGCCTTACAAATGTTCACTTGACAATATAATGTTTTACATACAACGGCTCACAGGCCGGCCACACGTGACTAAAGTAAAACAATAGTTCGCTTTGGCCTTCGAGGGCCAGCTCAGAAACATGGGTTTCAGCCCGCTATTTGGCGCTTGGTTCCGCAGTACCTGCAAAAACATTCCACCGCACAGCGGCAAATAAAGCAACGGTCAGCTAAGGCTGCCCAAAATATAACAACCCCTCCCCTTACTCGGGACGGCGGTGCTTCTTCCCTGCATTTCATTAGCCCAGCTAAACAATTAAGTGCATAGGTATAATTCGCCACAGGTGTAGGCTCGCACGGCCAAACACCCCGTGCACTCAGGGCACATTCTTGGTGAATCCAGTCAATTCCGTGGCTTCACCTCCATCCTCAGGATTGCAAACATTGTGAACATTTTTGAGTCTTTCCGACCATAGTCCAAGACTCCCGACTATGCAAACGGCCAGTTCCACTTTAGGGACTCTAGCACCGAACCGCAAAGCCCAGGTCCGTTTCCACCCGCCCATTACTCACTCTGCCTAGTCACTTTAAGACGTACACGCAGGCCAAGCTTCACCCGGATCCTTATTCATTCCCAAACAACACATAACCCAATTATGTTCAAGGCTGGCTCCTCGGCTGCCAAGTTAGCAGAATTACGTTTCCGCCTAGTTTTTCGGGTGCGCCTTGGAGTTAATCCCCAAGGATCCCTGCTGCAATATACTGCGTAGAAACCCGAAAACAATCAAAGGCACGGAGTCTTCTCCGGCTACTCATGTAATGCAACATCACCGATCCAGACAAACATGTCCGGGTAGGCTTCACACATAATGACTATGTTCGTACTACGATTTCAGACTCTGAACAAGGGGGACTTTACATATCTAGCCCAAGGAACACCGTAAACTCACCGTACACTCGCGTGAGAGGGTTTTCCTATGCAAAGGAAGATGAGCTTCACATGCTCAAGTTGAGAATCGTTACCCTTGAGGTCTTCTTTGGCTCCCTGAAAAACTAGCCGGATGAAAGGCTTCGTAAGGGAATTCTCTCCACGGATCTAGTCTCGGTTCTCTATTTCGTGCTCGGATGCTCCGCCGGTGGCGGGATTCCTCCCCTTCCCTCTTCCTTGCTCTCTCCACTCTCTAACTCCTAAGAAAGAGAAAATTTAAGAGGAAATGAGGAATTAATCCTCTACTCCCGGACTTAAGAAAGAAGGAACTCACCTGGGCCGTCAGATCTTATTTAAAGAAAACGAACGACTAAGATTTGCCTAAAATCTCTTAATCCTTGGCCGATAAGGGCTTTGCACACGGCCGTGTCGCAGGCCGTGTGCCTCGATCAAGACATGATTGTCGAGTACAGAAAAGCACACGGGTTTGGGCATGCCTGTGTCCCAACCTAACACGCCCGTGTCGGGTCATCGACATGCCCGTGACCATTGGCGTGTCACGAATAACCGCCACGCCAACCGTCACGACCCTTGGTGGACACGAGTGGCCACACGCCCGTCGCAATCTGACACGCCCGTGTCATACAGTACACGCCCGTGCTCCGGGCTGTGTCCCAAGTCGACACTGGACCAAACTTCCAGAGTAGTACACGGCCTTGTGACATGCCTGTGTAATATGCCGTGTGCCTGACATGCCCTGGGATACGCCCGTGTCCCAAGCCTTGTTCGAGCACTCAACGCTCGTCGACCTCAACTCGACAACCTGAGCACGACACGGCCATATGACATGCCCATATCACAGACCGTGTTCTCCCTACCAAGACCCGAACTTGGTTCGAACACCGCCCATTTCACTTTTAAGTTTTGGGGCGTTACAAATCTCTCCCCCCCCCCACATTAAAGAATTTCATCCACTAAATTATTTAAAGGTACACAAAACAATTTAAATATTACCTGCATGGATTAATTTGGGGTATGCTTCCAAAATAGTCTGCTATCGCTCCCAAGAAAGCTCCTCACATCCGCAGTTATCCCATCGGACTTTAACCATTCGAATTTCCTTGTTGCGGAGCCGTTTGACTTCAAAGTCTTCAATGCAAACTTGCTTGAACTTGGTTGTCAACCCATTATCATTCAGCACTTGATCGATCGAAACAACCTGAGAAGGCTCTTGTACCACCTTCCGCAATACCAAAACGTTGAATACATCGTGTAGCCCACTCAATTCCACCGATAACTTCAATCGATACGCTGCTTCGCCAATCCGCACAAAAATCTCAAACGGTCCAAGGTATCTTAGACTCAGCTTATTCAAGAGTCAAATCCACGAGACACCCTTGAACGACTTTATTTTCAAATACACCCATTCGCCAACAGTGAACTCCACATTCCTATGCTTGGCATTATAGTATTTTGTCTGCCTGTCCTGAGCGATCTTTAACCGTTCCTTAATCGTACGTACAATTGAAGTGACATCTTCCATTGCCTGACATTTGTATAACTTTGACTCGCCTGTCTCCAACCAAGATAATGGAGTGCGACACTTTCTCCCATACAGGGCCTCGAAAGATGACATTCCAATACTCGCTTGAAAACTGTTATTGTATGCAAACTCTAACATGTACAGGTGATCTTCCCACTATTTTTTGAAATCCAAGACGCACATGCAAAGCATGTCCTCCATCATCCTGTTGACCCTTTCAGTCTGACCATCCATCTGCAGATGAAAGGCTATGCTGAAACTCAGCTTAGTTCCCAACAACTTATGCACCAGCCTCTAGTCATTTTAAGTGAAGCGTCCATCTCGGTCACTAACAATACTGTGTGGCACACCATGCAACCGTATAATATTATCCACATAAAGCTTGGCTAACTTTTCCACTGGATCTTCCTTCCTATTCGGGATGAAGTGCGACACCTTTGTCAATCTATCTACGACAACCTAGATGGCGTCGTTTCCCTTCTGCGACCTTTGCAAACCATGCACAAAATCCATGGAAATGTCGTCGAACTTCCATTCCGGGATAGGTAAGGACTTCAAGAAACCTTCGGGCTTTTGGCACTCCGCCTTCACCAAGGCACAAGTTTGACACTTCGCCACAAAAAGTGCTACATCCTTCCTCAACTTTGGCCACCAAAACAACTTCTTCATATCCATATACATCTTCGTGCTCCCCGGGTGGATTGAGTACTTGGTATGATGAGCTTGTACATTAACTCCTCCCAAAGATTATCCGTACTAGGGATGCATAGGGGACCATCCTTCCTTTGCAGTCCATCTTCAACTGCAAATTGGGAATTTGACCCATCCAAAGATTCATCCAAAATCTGCTTCATACTGATATCCTGAATCAAAGCCCGCCGAATCCTATCAGCTAGGTCATACTGCACCTCCGTCCAACACAATATTTCCTCGACACTAGCCTGCTTGTCAACGCATGAGATCTCCAATGCCTCCAAATCACAGAACAAACTCTCATTATGCACCGTCAACCAGTTGGATTGCGCAGGTGCCCTATGACTCAACGAATCCGCCACTTCATTTCAATTCCCCGACACATAATGAATTTCGAAAGTGTAGTCCCCCAGGAACTCCATCCACCTCTGCTGCCTCATGTCCAGGTCCTTTTGATCTAGCAAATACTTCAGTCTCTTATGATCGGTGTAGATATTGACCTTCACACCGTATAGATAGTTCCCCCACAGCTTTAGAGCAAATATCACGGCCGCTAACTCCAAGTCATGGATCGGATAATTTCTCTCAAGAACCTTCAATTAGCATGATCCATAGGCTATCACACTCCTATGTTATAGCAGAACACAACCCAAACCACTGCCCAAAGCATCACTATAAATTTCAAACCTTTCGGACCAACTCGGCGAACGCAAAATAGGTGTCGTGACCAACTGCCTCTTCAATTCTTCGAAAGCCTGCGCGAACTCTAGCGTCCATACAAACTTTTGATCCTTCCTTGTCAGCAGCGTGAGTGGCAGCGCTATCCGCGAGAAGTTCTCTACGAAGCGCCTATAGTAGCCGGCAAGCCCCAAAAAGATCCAGACTTCAGCCACCGTAGTCAATACTGGTCACTCCTGAATCGCCGCTATCTTCTCCGGATCCACCATTATGCCTTCACCACTAACAATATGACCAAGGAACGCGATTGAGGATAACTAGAACTCACACTTGGAGAACTTAACATACAGCTGATTCTTCCTCAAAGTCTCCAATACCATATGCAGATATTTGTAGTGATCATCCTCACACCGCGAGTACACCAAGATGTCGTCGATAAATACTATCACGAAATGGTCCAGGTACTCTCTGAATGTCCTATTCATCAAATCTATAAACAAGGATGGCGCATTGGTCAACCCAAACGGCATGATCGTAAACTCGTAATGCCCAAACCGCGTGTTGAACGCTGTCTTTGGGATGTCACTTTCCCTTATCCTTAGCTGGTAGTATCCGGATTTAAGATCTAGCTTCGAATATACCGTTGACCCAACCAACTGATCAAATAGATCGTCAATCCTTGGGATCAGATACTTATTCTTTTTCGTAAGCTTGTTCAACTCTCGATAGTCGATACAGAGTCGCAAGCTCCCATCTTTCTTCTTAACGAAGAGGACCGGTGTTCTCCAAGGCGATGAACTTGGACGCACATACCCCTGCTCTAACAATTCTTGCAGTTGCACTTTCAGCTCTGCCATTTCCTTAGGATCTATCCGATACAGAGGGCGTGACACCGGTTTGGCACCCAGCACCAGCTCAATTGTAAAATCAATCTACCACTGGGGAGGGGCTCCCGGGATATCGTCAGGGAAGACATCAGGATACTCGGACACATATGCAATACAGTCAAGACTAGGTTTAGGCATTGAAGCCTGCGCTAATGAGACAAACAGTTCTGCCCCAAACTTAACTGCCTTAATCACCTGAAGAGCTGACATCAAAATCATGCTCGACCCTTTCATGCCCGCAAACGTAGTCTCCTGATCAGTATTCAGTCCCAACTTAACCTCCTTTCAGTTGCAATCAATACATGCTCGCTGCTCCGACAGCCAATCCATACCAAAGATTACGTCGAACTCCATTAACGGCAGTACCGACGATTGCAAAACGAACTCATGATCCCCGATCCATATCTTTACCACACAAACTCTATCCGCGCGCATTGAGCACCCATTGGGCAGCAACACATCCAACTTGTCCTTTTCCATCGAAGAAGGAACTCCGATGCGGGATATGAATCTTTTGGACAAGAAGGAATGCGAAGCTCCCGTATCAAACAGGGCTCTCGCCGGACAGTCAAAAATTAACACAAATCCTGTCACTACGTCAGATTGCTTAATGGCCTCTTGTAAGCCAAGATTATAAACTCTAAGCTGGGCTGGAGCATGGTGGGATGCGGTTGACTCAGCCACCTTCCCTTTTTCTTCAAATGTTGCTCCATGCCTCTTCTCGGACTTTGAACGTCCACTCCAACACTCTCGTGCAAAATGCCCCACCTTTCCACAGTTATAGAACGCTCCTGGGACTCAACATGAGTTTGCCCCCGTCATACTAGACGAAGGGGCTGAACTCCAAGTCTTCTACTTCTTGTTCCATCTACGGAAACCCGACTTTGAACTCGACACTTTTAACTCTAATCTCTTATCCCCTGGGTCCTTCTTCTCTTGAACTTTTCGCGACACTTTCCAATGACCGAGCTGCATTTACCAAGGCTAGGAAGCCCTGCGCCTTAGGCCCGACGAGGAGTAGCAGTAGGTTGCCCCGTAGGCTCTCATAAAATTGGTTGGTCTTCCACTCCTCTTCAGTAAGCATAGAACCAGCATAACGGCCAAACCGAGTAAATTCGTGGAGATACTCATCCACGCTTCTTTCTCCTTGAGTCAAACTGAGGTACTTATTCTCCATCTCAAGATTCTGGGCAGAAGGTAGGTATCTGGTCAAGAACAACCTTGAGAATTCCTCCATCGGTACTTCTGCAAGTTGCCTTCCCACACAGAGATGAACCTCCAACTTGTCCCACCACATCCTTGCCTCAAAAGCCAATAGGAAGGTCGCTATTGTGGTGTTCTGCCACTCTGCAGCTTCTGTGGCGGTCATGACCCTCTTCATCGTAGAGTGCCAATCCTCAGCTTGAGTTGGCATTCCCATCCCATCGAACATCGAAGGATTAAAGCTCATCATATGCTTGAGCTGTTTCTCCGTGGCTCTCCTTGGTTCTACCAGATCAACTGCCCCACACTCTACCACTCCTGGCTCTACCACTCTAATCGATCCTTGCTCATTAGCAGGTGGTGCATGCTACACTTATTGGGCATTTATCATGGCAAAGACTGTTTTAGCCACCAATCTGATGGTTTCTGCTGAAGGAGGTGTTGTAGGCACGTCACTTGGTGCACTACTTTCCGCCGATTACGGACGTTCAAATTTCCCAGAACTTCTCCTAGTCACCTATTATAGCATAAACCATTGATTAGGCGACATACAAATTGCTTAAAGCAATCATTTGAACACTCAGGTTCCTCAAAACAAGTGTATTTTTTTAATTCATTCCTGGTGGACATTCATGGGTTCTTTTATGTTATAACGATGACGCACATACATGTGCTCACCACCCCTTAAAAGAATTCGCCCACGAATTCAAGTACAGACGACCGATACCCTAGTCTGATACGAAATTGTAACACCCCCATCAGTCGTATGACATATAACAGAAGGTCCAGCTGTTACCCGACGACATATACCATGCACAGTCGGAAGGGTTACATAAGAATATCAAAAACTCAACTACTCGCCCTAACATAGAGAATTCTAGAGGAAGATTTTAAATAGTTTAAAAGAACCCAAAATTTGCACAACAACGACATGAATATCCACTATACACCACAGGAATGAAATACAATAAATACACAAAAGAGTACTTGGCCTTATGGCCTTACAAATGTTCACTTGATAATATAATGTTTTACATACATCGGCTCACGGGCCGACCACACATGACAAAAGTAAAACAACAGTTCGCTTTGGCCTTCGAGGGCCAGCTCAGCAACTTGGGCTTCAGCCCGCTATTTGGCGCTTGGTTCCGCAGCACCTGCAAGCAACATTCCACCGTACGGTGGCAAACAAAGCAACGGTCAACTAAGGCTGATCAAAATATAACGACCTCACCCCTTACTCTGGACGGCGGTGCTTCTTCCCTGCATTTCATTAGCCCAGCTAAACAATTAAGTGCATAAGTATAATTTGCCACATATGTAGGCTCGCTCAGCCAAACACCCCGTGCACTCAGGGCATATTTTTGGTGAATCGGGTCAATTCCGTGGCTTCACCACCATCCTCGGGACGACAAACATTGTGAGAATTTTTGAGTCTTTCCGACCGCAGTCCAAGACTCCCGACTATTCCAATGGTAAGTTCCACTTTAGGGCCTCTAGCACCGAACCGCAAAGCCCAGGTCTGTTTCCACCTGCTAATTGCTCACTCTGCCTAGTCACTTTCAGACATACGCGCGGGCCAAGCTTCACCCGGATCCTAATTAATTCCCAAACAACACATAACCCAGTAATGTTCAAGGCTGGCTCCCCGGCTGCCAAGTTAGAAGAAGTACGTTTCTGCCCATTTTTTCGGGTACGGCTTGGAGTTAATTCCCAAGGATCCCTGCTGCAATCTACCGCGTAGAAACCCGAAAACAATCAAAGGCACGGAGTATTCTCCGGCTACTCATGCAATGCAACATCACTGATCCATACAAACATGCCTGCGTAGGCTTCACACTCAATGCCTATGTCCGTACTACGATTCCGGACTCTAAACAAGGGGGACTTTACATATCTACCCCAAGGAACACCACAAACTCGCCGCACACTCGCGTGAGAGGGTTTTCCAATTCAAAGGAAGAAGTGCTTTACATGCTCAAGTTGAGAATCTTTACCCTTGAAGTCTGCTTTGGCGCCATGAAAAACTAGTCGGATGAAAGGCTTCGCAAGGAAATTGTCTCCACAGATCTGGTCTCGGTTCTCAATTTCATGCTCCGATGGTCTGCCGGCGGCCGGATTCCTCCCCTTCCCTCTTCCTTGATCTCTCCTCTCTCTAACTCCTTAGAAAGAGAAAACTTAGGAGGAAATGAGGAATTAATCCTCTATTCCCAGACATAAGAAAGCAGGAACTCATCTGGGCCGTCAGATCTTGTTTAAAGAAAACCAACGGCTCAGATTTGCCTAAAATCTCTTAATCCTGGGCCGAACACGGCTTTGCACACGGCTGTGTCACAGGCAGTGTGACTCGATCCAGACACAATTGTCGAGTATATAAAAGCACACAGGTTAGGACACGCCTGTGTCCCAACCTGACACGCTTGTGTTGGGTCATCGACATGCCCTTGACCAGTAACGTATCACGAATAAGCGCCACACTAACTATCACGACCCTTGGTGGACACGGGTGGCCACACGTCCATGCCGAATCTGACACACCCGTGTCATACAGTACACGCCCATGCTCTGGGTCGTGTCCCAAGTCGAAACAGGACCAAACTTCCAGAGGAGTACACGGCCATGTGACACGCCCGTGTCACATGCCATATGCCTGACACGCCCTGGGACATGCCCGTGTCCCAGGCCATATTCGAGCACTAAACGCTCGTCGACCTCAACTCGATGACCCGAGCACAACATGGACATGTGACACGCCAGTGTCACCGGCCTTGTTCTCCCTACTAAGACCCGAACTTGGTTCGAACACCCCCCATTTCACTTTTAAGTTTTGGGGCGTTACACATGGAACATCAACTGTCCAAGTACCAGATAGGATTTTAGTTGGCCTTCGGACATACCTGCATCCGTATATTAATATCCCTTAGGAAACCAAATAGATTTGGGCCCTTAGTTACTTATTAGATTAACACCACTAGGAATGTTAACATTATGAGGGATCATTCTAACATTATTAACTCGGGGTGTCTTATACTTAACTGAATTGTACCATCAATCTATGGCAAAGTGAACAATTTTTCCAAAGTACCAACAATCAAACTTGTTGTACCTTCTTTTCTTATCTTGCTTTACCATTTGAACGAAAGGTATATCAAGAGGTGCTGATATAGAAGCAGAAGCCTCATAAGAACAACAAGTGGCAGGCTTCATTATCTCACATATTTGTTGAGCAACTTGCTTGCCTTTTAGTGTTTTCTTCTCCTTCTATCCATGAATGAATGGACCATAGTGCTATATAACAATCACTTTATAAGGTGCCTTGAGAGCACTTGTTCTGAGATTTCTGGGAAGGATTAATCCTTGGTTATTTTTGTTAGATACAACATGCATTGGTCTAGCGAAATGACCATAGTATGTTTCATGGTCATATTGATTGTTAAGAAAGATTACCTTCTTGAATACTAATAGACCTTGAGGAGCCCACCTTTGGTTCCTAAGCGCCCTATATCCAACACCACTTGTCTTGGAGGCTATAAATCCATCGATGAATGGAAGAACAGTCTTTGGTTTCGAGAAGCTTTAAATAATGTTTTTTCAATCAACAACTTCCCTTCCAACTCATCTATGACCTTTACTTCCTGACTTATCAACTCAGTAGATCACTCCAGTTCCTCTTTCAAGGATTGGATTTCTTCTCTGAGGGGAGTCGATCTTTCAGTTTCTTTCTATCAATTCAGACTCCAATGCCTTGAGAGATGCAATCTCTTTTACTTTATATTTGACCACCTTAAGGCATTTGTCAAATCACTTCAGTAGTGCTCGATACTGCATCATTAAGTTTGACTCATCCTTAGAGAGATGATCTTTATGACCGTCAACGTCTGCATCAGAATCCGATAAAGGAGTGTTGAACATACCTTCCTATTATTTTGGGAGTCACTATTATCCTCGTCTGAGTGTGCCATAAGCCCGAAGAAGGCATCTTCATCTGAGTTAGAATCACTTGAGTCACTATCGTTTAAAGTCTTTGACGTCTTTGTGATGAAGCTCTTTTCTTCTTTCTTCTTTCCTTTGAAGAATCTCTTCTCTTCTTTCTTTGACCCTTCCTTCTTCTTGTGAGGATAGTCAGCGATCATGTGCCCTGGTTTATTACAACAGTATCAAACAATGTCAGAAGAAATGTATTTGTTTTGTTTAGACTTATACCTATCATTATTATTTGTCTCCTCTTGCTGAGCAATCTCTTAAATTGTCTAGAGAGTAGGGAGAACTCTCTATCTGACATTTTAGAACTAGAGGAGCTTGGCTCTGAATCTTCATATTCAATTGAGGCCTATGTCCTAGCTGGTTACAGAACTCTCACTTTTCTTGTCCCTTCAGTCGTAAGTGTTATAGTTCTATCTCTTACTATCGTCTTGTTTCGCTCTTCTTCTGCATTCCTGATATTGAGCTTAAGCTCACGGGATAGCAGCTTCCTAAACAAGATCTGTGGCTCCATTGTATCTATTTTGCCAAATTCCCTGAGTGCAACTACCTTGGTATCTCATTATTTCACCGGGGATCTCCGGAATTTGTTTTTAAGCTCACCATTGGTAAACTCTCGACCATAATTTCTTAGGTCGTTCATGTTGATGAATGAAAAGCGAAAGGGAGTCGAGAACCAGCAGCTAACGGTTCGAGCACTGGGGAAAGGAGGGAAAAAGGCAAACTGCAAGCAGCAATCTACTAAGTGGACGAGAGAAAAAGAGCAGCAGAGCCGTGAGCCATGGCAACACCAGACTTCGCCCGCCGCGGCCTGAATGCCTCTCTTGCGATGGGCTTTTCTTTGATTAAAATGAGTTTGATTATAGGGTTTGTCACAAGTTGAACAAGGGGAAATAACAAGAGCATAGCAAACTACAGTCTGCAAAGCCCGAGATTCGAGTCTGCAGCCTTCAACAAGTAGGCTATAAGGCTCAAGTCAGCATGCGTTGGGTGCAACGCTTCCCCCTATTTATAGGTTCGGGGGCCTGCCCAAACGGGCAGTGTTA
This sequence comes from Platanthera zijinensis, assembly GCA_039513925.1. Classification (NCBI taxonomy): domain Eukaryota; kingdom Viridiplantae; phylum Streptophyta; class Magnoliopsida; order Asparagales; family Orchidaceae; genus Platanthera; species Platanthera zijinensis. Next base: position 165,470,418 of record CM077082.1, on the reverse strand, counting down.
AAATAACTGGCTGCCAGGGGTACAGGAGAACCGGGCAGCGATGACGAGAATCAAAAAAAGAAAAGACAAGCAGTCCGCGCAAGAGGGGCGGACTGGGCTCGCGGGCTAGAGCTTCCATCTAGCTGCAGGGCGTGATCCTGGCTGAGGGTCCGCGACCTGTGCGGACTGATGCTTGAGTCTGCCTGGAGAGCTGGCGGATGATCAGGAAGCTGATCAATTGAGTATGGACGAACTGGGCGGACTGGACAATTGAGTCTGCCGTTGAAGGAGGAGCACTATAAATCCGGCCTGGGTGGACTGGGAATTGGAGTCTGTCACTGGGGCAAATTTGGATCTGTATGGTCCTGATGACCTGAGCGAACTAAGAAAATCGAGTTCGCCAGAATAGGATAGGGATCTGTCCTGCTAAACATGTTACGGATTCTTGGGTTAACATATTCCCCGCACATTTTAAAGTTTAAAAAAATTTCGAAAATGTTTCCTTAACCGCCGGGTCTGTAACTGTCATAAATGTTGTTTGTTCTATAAATACCGCTGGAAACCCTGCATTATGTAAAAACTATTTGTGCCATAGGTCGGTTCTAACCATTTGCGGTCTGCACTTTCTCGTCCGACATGGAGAGACTTGGATCTTTCTTTGGCACACTCACCTCTAGGACAGAGAAGCCCAAGGCGAACACAAGGACTAAGAAAGTAATCCATCAAAGCAGGATGCCTTTCTGCCACACAGGTGAGAGTTCATGACCGGGTCAGGAGAGTACTAACTCATTCTGCAGCACTGAACAAGAGAAATCTACGACTACCTCTGCTGCTCAAAATTTACCAACCAAAAGCGCTGATAGAATACCGAATCCGCCATCAGTTTCTGACCAGAATCCTGCGAGCTCTGGGGGTATGGAAGTACTCCCTTCTGCCTTAGGAACTGTCATGCTATGGATAGACCTAGACAGGGAGGTTTCATCACCAAAAGCCCGGCAGCTGAATACTGAGGAGAAGCGGCCTGCTGATGAACAGGTGGAGAAGCAAGAAGAAGAGGTAGCTGAGGAACGAGCTGAAGAGCAAGCGGATAAACCGGCTGAAGAAAAAACTGAAAAACAAGCTGAGGCAGAAGTGTCCTCCATGGCTCTGGTTGTCGTTGACCCGATAAAAGTCCGTGAGAGTCTGGCGGACTCGCAACAGGTGGAGACAACCTTGGAGGAAAAATCTCCTTAGAAGAAGAAGAGAAAGAGGGACAAGTTCACGGTTGCCGAGCGGGTGGAGAAAAAGCTGCGAGCCCAAAAGGAGAAGAAGATTTATGTGCGGTCTGGCGCTGTGAGCTTGCTGCACAAGCTGTGAGAAAAAGAGGTTCCCGATGCTGGCTTAGTCACTCCGGACGCTCCAATCCAAGGAGGTGATTCTTTATCAATGGTCAGTTTGTCCACTACCGAAATACTCAACAACATCGATAACGAGCAGCTCGCTGATATGAATCAATCTCTGCTGGAGGTATTGCAGTCCGATGTTGAGATAGTGGGTGAAAAAACTGCGTATCCCCCCTCCTCTCTTGCGGATAAAGAAAGAGAGAAGACAGCAAAGGAGCAGCTCGCCATCATGAAGGCCAAGGTCGAGGAGGTCTCAGAAAAGCTGGATGCAGACAAGCGGGCTGAAGACTTGCGGATAGCGGTTGAGCTGATGTGGTCAGGTAAATTGCAACCGGCACCCAGGCAATTTCAGAGTCGATGGCTTTATAAATCGCCTCCCCGGAAATCGAGGCCAATAAAGATTATTACGGAGACTAAGGATATAGTCGCTTTAAGTAGATCAATGGACGAGACAAGAGAAAAAGTTCATCGTCAATGGAATCAATGCCTAAGTTCTTTTGACCCGGAGCGCGTGAGGAGGCCTGTCGTGGATAGTCGCCAGATCGCTGCAATGATTACAAAAAGAGAATTAATTTTTACCTTTTGAGTCCGTCCCGACCTGGGTATTAATGTAAATGTTGTTTTCTTTGTTGCAGTGCAGAAGTCATCACCCGGCTCTATTGAGGCTGGCGAGATTGTGCCATCGCCCGAAGTATATGCACCGGTGCCAACTGGGATGGTCTCTCTTGGCGAGTCCGCACAAGGCGTGCAGTCTGGCCTGGACAAGTTTGCATTGTTAGAAAGGAAGAATGAAGAAAAGATGAATGAAATACAAGCAGAGCTATGAAGGAGGATAGAGCGAGAGAAAATTCTGGAGAACTAGGTCGCCAGTATCTTTGCTGAGGTAGAGGGATTCAAGAAGGAGAAGCAGCGGTTAAGTGAGGATGCCCGCCACTATAGAGGAGGTACTTGGCCCTAGTGCAGGAAGGAAAAAAGAAGAAAGTTGCTGAGGTCGCCGCAGTGAGGCCGCAACCGCCGGTTCAGCCCGCTTCTACAGAGGCTTCAGTCCCAGTGGTAAGTGGGCAGCCCGCGCCGGATGAGGAGCCGAGTCCGGCAGGCGAGCCCGTGGTTCTGGTTAGCCGGATCAACAGGGACATCGCCAATATGCATCGTACCTTTAACTCCATGCACCATTTCGTCCAGTAGCTATATAGAGAGATACTGCGAGGGAGCGACCAGGCGGCTCATCTCGGGAAGGATAAGGAGGAGCGATCTGCTCAACCTTACCGTAGAGGTCGCTGAGTACGCTAATAAGCAATCGTTTGATTTGATTTGTTGTATGTTGTATAATTTGGTGTGCTCTTTGAACATTGCTTGTTTGTTTCACTTGTACTGTGATGCGAATTCTTATTTATTCTGTACGATATTGCTCTATGATTTGAATAATGCTGCGATCTGCGTGATGAAAATTTTTCTGCAGGTTGATGTTGAATGCGATATATGCAGACTGACAATGTGTCTGCACATTTGTTTGTTAATTGTGAATATTGAAAATTGCGAGCTGGGCAGACTGCCTCTGAGTCCGCAATCACGTGTAGATTTTGCTCTGAATTTGAAGGAACCCTGAAAAGAAGCGAGCTGGGTGGACTGACCCTTAGTCCATTATCACTTGTAGATTTTGCTCTGAATTTGCAGGAATCCTGAAAAGAAGTGAGCTGGGAAGACTGCCTCTGAGTACGCAATCACTGACTGGTCCGCGCGGACTGAACAATCGATCTCTGCGGACTAGCTGAAGAAGCTGTCAGACAAGTTTTCCTATAAATAAAGCCTCAGTCTTCATTTTGTATAGGAAATGCGCTCGAAGAAAAAGTCCATGTGGTCTGTGAAAATGGTATCCGCACGTACTGATACTGCGTTCGCTTTCCACTCTGCCGACCATAAGAAATGTTGACTGATGGAGGCTGACTTGGACGCCTTCATGGAAAAGCATATGGCGAGCTCGCCAATGCTTTCTCGCTTGCCTGAAGATCAGGAGTCGATAAACTTTTCCACTGCAATGCAGGTCACTGTGCCCATCGATCACTTCGACTGTGGATTCAAGTTTCCTTTGCTGTGGGAGGTCGCGGAGATCTTCGAGCATTACGGGATGGTGTTGTGCCAGCTCACGCCAAATACTATAGCTGCGATCTACAGCTACATATCATACCTGCGGTCTGAAAAGATCGAATTCTCTCTAAATATTTTTAGGAAAATTTTCTCTGTCTGCTCAATAACACCTTCCGGAGGTCGCCAATATAAAGGCGTCATGTACTTCTACTGCCTGGGGACGAAAGTCATGGGCTTACCAAATAAGATCCATAACTGGACCTCGAGGTACCTCATCTTTGAGGGCGACCTGGGATTTACTCACACGTATCCGCAGGTGCGTGCGGATTCCGCCTTCAAAAAAGTGCGAAGCTGAATGGGGTGGAGGCCGCCATTGTCTAGTTCTTGGTTGGGCAAGGCTCTACATTGACCACTACATCCCGCTACTACCCTTCCTCGATGCCATAGACCTCCAAGAGAGTAAGTCTTACGACCTGCCTTTCTATCCGCGCCGATCTGGAGCTTATCCACTGCGACCTGCAGTGCACTAATTTAGTTTCTCTTTTTTTGCAGCGACCTTGGCTGTGCCAGCTAATCCGCCCAAGACGACAGGCGGGATGACTCCTACTCAAGGAGAAAAGAAGAAAGAAGTTGCATGGAAAAGGAAGGAGGAAGGGGATCCCGCTGCGGACTACTCATCCTCCGATAGCTTCGTTATGGCGGGAGTGGACACGATCCCTTTCTTGCAGTTGTTTCCTGAGCTTAAGGAAAAGCTTGCCGAGTTTGAGCGGGCTGCGAAGGGAAAGGCTGTCGCTGATGAGGAGGATGAAGAAGAAGAAGAAGGCGATGAAGCCTAGATCGTAGTGGGCGACGCTGGTTCAAGCCAGTATGGTAGGGATCAGTCCGCCAAGTCCCACACGTCAACTTCTGGCTCTGCTGACGAGAGCTCGCCAGCGAGTCCGCAGTAAACAACAGCTCAGATAGCAGCAGTGGAAGCGGCTCACAGAGCTACTCCCCTGAAATTGATATTGATGGCCTAAACTCTGACAAACCTGCAGAGAAAAAACAGAAGAGGAGTGATACATAATGTATTTTTGTTGTTATTTTTGTAAAGGCGGCGGACTCAAGATTGGAGTCCGCTAAACACTTTAAAGTGGTAACATGATTTATGAAATACAAAAGGATATTTTGGGATCAACATGTGTCTTCTACAATGTTGTGCTTTTTCCTTGTTTAAATGCAATATATAGTTAAAGGGCGAACTCCATATATCAGTCCGCGCAATGTAGATATTATCCGCACCATATAACCTTTTAACTCGTCAATTAAGAAACCTTATCAAATTTTTTAACTACAGCTCGCCGCAATATGAATAAGATTAATGTTATCTGATTGCTTGCCAAAATAATAAACCATTAAGCAAACTCTGACGAGTTCCAATAGCAGTCCTCCATTTCCTTTGCCAAAATTGAATAAACCTTTGCAAAATTAAGGGAGCTTTGATAATAAAAGTTGCGATCTTAGAATAGTTGCTAGACTGCGAATTGAAAGAAAAGGTAAACCCGACAAAGTATGTGGACTGGGCGGATATTAAATCACAGTCCGTTCTTAACTGCAAATAAAAATGACCCATAGTTTGTGACCAAGCGAGCAGGTGCGACCGTAGCGGCATTGCTTTTCTCGCATGGACACGAAAACTATAAGGTCAACCCAAATGAGTCCAGCGGACTGGGACGATTAGAAAACCAGAGTCTGCTCATAATAAAATAGAAATAATCTATTGCTTGTAACCAAGTGGGCAGGTATAGTCAGAGCGGCATTGCTCTCCACACCAGGCTACAAACTATTAAGATCAACCTAAGGAAAACCGGCAGACTGGGCAGACTAGAAAACCAGAGTCCGCCCATAATAAAATTCCTTTGAAGAATGAACTGCAGACTTGTGACCAAGTGGGCAGGTATGGCCGGAGCGGCATTTCTTTCCACACTGGATCTCAAGATCTACACACTTAACAAAACAATTCACTGCCCTCTTGCCTGGAGTACATTCCAAATTGATCTTTTTTGGCAAGTGCAACCGGAGCGGCATTGCTTTCCCCTGAGATCAACAAGGTTGTGGGTCTCCTGCAGGCACTGCTTGAGGGTACCAAGGAGTGTTCGAGGGTCACAAACTAAGATGATCTTTGGGCAGGTGCGTATAACATTGCATTCCACACACGATCATCAAAGTTGTAACGATATCCCTTAAATGGTATGGTAGAGCTAACCTTGACCCTGTCCCTCCATAATGCAGAGTTGGGGTCAGGTACTAGCCGAGATCCGAAATCCAGTATCCTGCCGCACTAGAACCGGCAAGCTCCCACTACATGGTGCGAAATCTTCCCGCAACACGTGTTATTCGTGGTGTTACGCTAATGACAACGGTTTTAAGGGAGGTTCCAGCTGAACTCGGCGATGTATCTTGGTATTAGGCAACTGCTGGAGTTGTTTAGGAAACAAAAGAAAGAAAGCACTTAAAAAAGTGTTAGTATGAAGACTTTGATCAATACAAACTTTTGTGAAACTTGCATAAGAGAGGAAAGAGAAGGTTCAGGGATAGAACCGTTTGAAATCACTCTTGCTCAATGCATTAACTGTCAATATTTAAGAGACAAAAAGATACTTGAAGAAGTGTTAGCAAGGAGATTTTTATTAACGACAATCTCTGAAAAGTTTACATAGGAAGGAAAAAAAGGGGAGGAGCTTCAGGAATAGAACTGCTTTAAATCGTCTCCACTCCATGTATGTGTCACATCTTCTCCTTCATTTGTTTGCAAGCGATAAGCCCCGTTCTTGAGCACTCCTTTGACAATGAATGGCCCAGACCAATAAGGATTAAGCTTCCCAACTGAGCCGACTTTTGCAGCAATATCAACCTTTTTAAGAACCAGATATCCCACTTAAAAGTGTTTGATTCTCACGTTCTTATCAAACTAGTGGGCCATTATTCTCTTTATTTCTTCTTGCCTTATTGATGCCTTATCTCTTATTTCTTCAACAGGTTCCAAGCTGAATTTCATCTCTTCATTATTGAGCTCAAGCCAATCCTCCATGCCTTGTTTAGTAAGTAGAACTCTTGGTGACGGGACTTCAAACTCAACCGGAATAAGAGCTTCTGAACCATGAGAAAGCTTGAATGGAGTTTCTCCTATTGCAGATGATGGAATTGTTCTCAGGGTTCAGAGAACCGAAGGAAGTTGATCAGCCCAACTTCCCTTGAGATTCTGCACTTTCTTTTTGAGCAAGCTGAGGATCTGCTTATTCGATGCTTCAACTTGACCATTACTTCTAGGATGATGGACTGACGCAAAGCGTAGCTCTGTTCCAATCTGCTTGCAAAAATCAACCATCTCAGCACTGTTGAACTGTTATCCGTTGTCAATTATTATTGTCATTGGGATACCATGCCGGCATATTATCTCGCCACAAATGAAATTCTTCACAACTTTAGTTGTTGTTTTCACCAATTCCTTGGCCTCGATCCATTTGTTGAAGTAATCAATCATCAATATGATAAAGCGCCATTGTTCGCTTGCCATGGGAAAAGGACCAATGAGATCCATTCCCCCAAAATTCAAAGGGACAAGGAGTTGCGATTGATCTGAGAGACTGAGCGGCTTGATGCTTAAGTGGAGCGAACTTCTGGCACTAAACACAATTTCTTGCATAAGCCTCATAATATTTCTTCATAGTAGGCCAAAAATAACCCTGTGGCAGGATCCTTTTCTCTAAAGTCCTTTCTCCTGAGTGACTTCCGCACTCACTAGAATGCACTTCGTGAAGAATAGAAGGAATTTCATCTTCTGAAACACATCTTGCCATTGCAGACAAGAAGGTTTTTCTGTATAGAATAACAGACATCAGGTAATAGTAGGTTGCTTTTATCTTGAATCTTTTCTTATCTTTGATTGACTTATGAAAGTTTCCAGTTGACAAGTAAAGAATGAGCAGATCCATCTAAGAGGGATGCTGATCAATTTGCATCAACTCTTCTTCATCCACTGCTGGGAGGAAAAGTTCAGAAGTTGTTCCTCCTGATGGAAGTCCATACTTGGCAAGAACATCTGCCTCCTCATTTTCTGATCTTGGGATGTGTTCAATAGTGAAACTTTTGAATATACTAACTTCAACTTTTACAAGAGTAAGATACTTCTTCAACACAAGCTCATTAGTATCAAAGTTACCGAGAACTTGTGACGCCATTACCAGAGAGTTAGTATATATGTGCACATGGTCAATTCCGAGCTCTCTTGCAAGCCTCAAGCTTGTTAATAAGGCTTCATACTCTACCTGGCTATTTGTAACTGGAAAATAGAACTTTATTGCCTGCTCAAGTTTGATGCCATTTGGATTGATCAGAACCACTCCTGCTCCAGAAGAATTTCTGCCTGAGGCACCATCAATATAGATGGTCCAAGCTAAAGGAGACCTTTCTGCTTGATCAGAACTGGACTCTACAGTATCAATCAGGAAATCTGCTAGCAACTGAGAATTGATAGCTGTCATGGACACATAAGAAATTTAAAACACACTTAATTCAATTGCCCATTTAGCCAACCTGCCTGAATGCTCTGGTCTCTCCAACACACTTTTCAAAGGCTGATCAGTGACTACTTGAACTGAGTGTGCCTGGAAGTAAGGACGAAGTCTACGAGCAGACATAACTAATGCCAATGCCAACTTCTCTAAGATGGGATATCTCATTTCTGCATCTTTGAGAATATGGTTGACAAAGTAAACTGGGAACTGCCTCCTATTTTCTTCTCGAACGAGAACCGAGTTGACCGACTCAGGGCCAACTCCTTAGTATAAGAACAACATCTCCCATGATCAGGGGCTCTACAACAAAGGTGTTGATTTCAATTCTCTTTAACTGTTCAAAGGCTTGGGAGCACTCTTCTGTCCATTGAAACTTGGACGCTCCTCAAAGAGATTTAAAGAACGATGCACTCTTATCTCCCACTCGAGAGATAAACCTTCTGAGACCTGCCAACCTCCCTCCTAACTGCTGAACTTCTTTTGGAGAACGGGGAGGAGCCATATCAAGGATGGCTTTAACTTTGTCAGGGTTAGGGGCAAGATCTTTTGGAGTAAGGAGATGACCAAGGAATTTCCCCTTACTCGCCCCAAAAGTACACTATGATGGGTTGAGTTTCAATTTAAATCTACGCAGAGTAGAGAAAGTCTCCACTAGATCTTGCAGGTGTAGTGAAAAAGGCTTGCTTTTAACCAGAAGATCATCTACGTACACCTCAAGATTTCTTCATTTTTGTTCCTTAAACACATGATCCATCATGCGTTGATAGGTCACACCAGCATTTTTAAGCCCGTAGAGCATTACGAGATAACAATAACAACCATCGTTGGTAATAAAGGACGTATGAGCAACGTCAAGCTTATGCATTCTTATTTGGTGATAGCAAGAGAATGCATCTAAAAAACTCATAAAAGAGCATACTACCGCAGAATAAACTAAAGAATCTATCTGAGGCAAGGGGTAAAAATTTTTGGGGCACGCTTTATTTAAACGAGTAAAATCCACACACATTCGCCACTTCCATCCTAGTTTCTTGACCATTACAATGTTTAATATCCAAGTAGGGTATTGAATTTAACAAATAAAATTCTCTCTGAGGAGCTTCCAGATATCCTCTCTGATTGGATCATCGAGCTTTGTTGCCACATCCCTCTTCTTCTGCTACACTGGTTTGAAGTTGGGATCAACATTGAGATGGTGGAAAGCAACATTCAAATCAATGCCTGGCTTGTCCTCCGCTTCCCTAGCGAAGACATCCAGGTTCTTCAGCAAACAAGAGATCAACTCGGCCTTTTGATCTTCTGGTAACTCCGACTTAATGGAGAGCTTCGTCTCCTCCCTCTCAGCAATGGGGACTCCTTGCGTCACCTGGGCAGGTTCCAAGTGAGCTCCTTCACTATCCACAGCAACCTCTGACTGAGAAGATGCTTCTGCTGCTGCTGGGAAGACGAGCGGGGTGATTTCAATCATGTTTACTGTTCGAAGATAGCACTCTCTAGCATGCCTTGGGTTGCTCCTGACACTATATATCCTGCCATCAGCTTAAAACTTGATTGCAAGGTGGTAAGTCGAAACCACCGCTTGATATTTTTTAAGCAAAGGACTTCGAAAGATTGATTGATTACAACTAGGAGCATTGACCACTATAAACTGAATTGGCTTGATCTCTCCTCCAAGCTTTACCGAGAGAGTGATGCTCCCCTCGACTTATTTCCTTTCTCCTGAAAAACCGTTGAGCGGCCCTTCGGTGGAAAGCAAAGGCTTCCCAGTTCTCACGGCCTCAAAGGTTGACTTGAATAGGAGATTGACATAGCTGCCTGTATCAATTAGAATTCTATCCCCTGTATAATCTTCAATGGCTGTCTTGACCACAACAGTGTTGTTGAATGGATTGGCAGTCTGAGGAAGATCTTCCTGGCCAAAGTAAATATCTCCACTAGATGGAGCAGAGGAGGAAGAAGAGGCGACCTCTGTCCGGGAAACCCTCACGATTGAAGACTTTCGAGTAGCTTCGATCCCTCCTCCTCCATGAATGTAGAAGAGTCGCCCCAGGGTGTAACGTCCCAATTTGCGCTAGGCCCCTCGCACGTGTTCTGAGTCAAGAGACTCAACTCGGGCTCGGGGTGCACTGACGCGAGGTGTCAGGTGCATTGAATAAGTGTAGGGTTGGGTTCAAGGATACCCCAACCAGTAGCCGAGATGAGGGAACTCGGCCAAGTAAAAATCGACGGGAATGGAGGTTGATGTTCGTCGATCGTCGAGAATGGAGGTGGATACTCGCCGATTTGACGAGTATCGGTAGTCGATACCCGCCGGACTCAGAACTGCAGTAGGCTAAGGGAAAATCGTCGAGAATGACTGACGATTCTCACCGATCGCCGAGAATACCCGGTGATACCCACCGACCGTCGAGTATCGCCAACTGATACTCAACGCACACAACGAAAGGATGTCCGATAAAACGGCTAAGGGAAAATCGTCGAGTATCATTATTGATACTCGTCGAATTCGTCGAGAATGACCCGTTAATACTCGCCGATCAACGAGAATCACTGGCTGATTCCCGCCGAATTCGACTTGTGCGTTTTCTGTGCCCAGGCAGATTCGCCGGCTTGCACAGGCGGGCAGAACCGGACTTTAGGATTCGTGCTGAATGATCCTTGGACCGGTCACATCAAATGAAACCTAATTTGGGCGGTCCAATTAGAGAGTGACACGTGGCGGAAGGGACTTAACCTAATATGTAATATAAAAGGGAGTAAGCCAAACCCTAGCCGTCACTTTACCGCCGTCGAGCCTCTATCCGCGAATCATCAGGAGAGGAGAACATCGCGGGTCGCCGGAGCCGGATTCTTGCTGGTGCGAGCTTTGGAGGCAGACTTCTCTCTCTCCTTCCTTTACCGTGAAGAACAACTACACCAAGGATGCCGCAACGAAGAGTAACGCGATCCATGGCCGGCAACGGAGGAAACGCCGGAAATGAAGTGAGTTTCCTCCCCTCTCCCTTGGTGCTAGATCTGTAGCTATTCTTAGGCAAGACATCGACTCAAAAGAGCCTTGATGTGTGAGATGAAGCTTTCTAGGAAGGCCATGCTAGAACTTGTGTTCTAAAGCTTAGTCATCTTCAACCTCTCCTCGCTTCAAAGTGATGATAGGGGTGGTCTCGTGAAGAGGAAATGGCCTCAAGAGGGAGAATAAGGGTGGAGGAACTTCTGGTTGCGATTTGGGGAAAATCGTTGGAGGAGGAAGATGAACGGATGCCGTTCACTTCGCTTCAAGATGCGTGCAGAATCTGTATCCTACACTCAGCGACCTTCTTGGCTACGTTTAAGCAAGAAAGGGTCGGATCTGGGCTTTCGATTAAACACGAAAGTCGTAGCCCTTGAAATTACCTTTCCAACGAGTGGTTGCACGTTTCCAGGCAATACCTGTAGCCACGGGAAAGTCTGTTTGAATCCGCTGCGGTTGGGAGTTAATGCCCAGGAAATCTGTATCCTGTACGCAGCAGACTTCGAGTTGGAATTTTGGTATGATGTGACCAGATCTGGGCTTTCGACTAAACACGAAAGTCGTAGCCCTTGAAATTACCTTTCCAACGAGTGGTTGCACGTTTTCAGCCGATACCTGTAGCCACGGGAATCCTCAGTCAAAGTTGCTGACCAGATTACATATATTTCTAGGTGATTACAATATGAACTTGGATTCGATGGAATTGATGTTGCAATCCATCTCGAGGTTGGGTGAATTCTTTTGGGTTAATCACCAAGTTAATGTGAGGGTTGATGTTTGAGGACTTGAATTTCCTATGCCGAGATGTGAATCAAGCCTAAGTGAATGGTTGGGTTGGCAGTTATTTTCTGATATTGGTTGTAGCCGGCAGAGTAGGCGTCCTATGGTGCAGGCTAGCCCGAGTGCTAGTACTACCGCAAGGCGGCTGTTCTGGGCATAAGACCCCTCTCGTGCCGTGTTTTGTGTTCCGGGAGGGGGGTCTTACAAATGGTATCAGCTTGCTACGATCCTCCTAGGCGAAAGTCACTTAACAATCGTGACACCCCCGTTTGATTGGTCAGTTTGGGGACAAGCTGACTTAGCGGAAGAAGTGGTGCGCACATATGTAATTCACACTAAGTTGTCCATCTTTAACCTTAGATTAGCCAACCTAACCCTAGGTTTGTACCTTATGTGTAGATCCCAGCACATGTTGAGCCAGTAAGGGGCACCCCCGCCCCGTCTGTACCTACACAATTCCAACAATCAGAGCTGGGGCAGACGCTCACATCTATTCTGGACGCCTTTAGGTCCCAATCTCAGCAGACACCTGTACAACAACAGGGTCCGGGATCTAGTTGGTTAAGCATTTTCCGAGCTCTCTCCCCTCCCGCTTATATTGGGACAGAGTCGGCAATGCGTACGGAAGAGTGGCTCGACACTATACAAGAGTTGTTGGACGGAATAATATGTCCAAACAACATGGCGGTGACCCTTGTGGTGACACTCTTAGAGCTGCACGCCAAAAGGTGGTGGAAGTCCCTCATGGGCTCCACTTTTCGTGGAAGAGTGTACACGGACATTAGTTGGAGCGAATTCTCCTAAGCCTTCTTAGAGCATTTCATCCCCTTGGCCGCTCGGGAAGGTCTGGAAGAGAGATTTTTGCAACTAAAGCAAGGGTCCATGTCGGTGACGGAGTACCAACGGGAGTTTCAGCACCTAGCTAGATTCGCCGACTCCTATGAGCTGGATGATAGAGGGTATGCCAAACGATTCTACAAAGGCTTGCGAGATCCCCTAAGGCAAGCCCTTTTGTTTATAGCGGACTCTAGTCTGACAGAGATTATTGATATGGCAAAGAGATTGGAAGCGGACCACTTGGGAAGTGGTAAGAGGCCAGCGGAAGGTGTGATGGAAGCAGGCCCCAGCAACAGAAGGAGATTTGACAATAAAAGAGGAAGAGGATATCAGAGGGGTGGCAGGCGTTTCCCCCAGAACATTAGAGAGGAGCGCCCGGTTCCACAACCGCCAGCATTACCTCCACCTCCACTGTTTCAGCAACACGGCGGAAGGCAGGAACATGTGTGCTTTGAATGCAACCAACCGGGCCACATTCGACGCTACTGCCCGCAATTGTTTGGAGATGCGCCTTTCGCTCTCCCTCCAGCAGCCCCACGGGGGAGAGGGTATGTGCGTGGTCGAGGACGAGGACCACGAGGAAGAAACCACGGACCCGCTCGAGATCAGATGTATGCTCTGGACATGACTCAAGAGCGGAACCCTCAAGAGATGATTGCAGGTACGATTTGAATTAGTCATTTTGCTTCCATTAATATCCTCTAGTTGCTTGAGATATACTAGACATCTAGCTTGAGTATTATTAATGACACTTAGGCACCGTGATGGTCGGCGGGAAACCGGCTTATACATTATTTGACACCGGTGCCTGACATTCATTCGTGTCTGAAGACTTCATCAAAGATACACACGAAGTGCAATATTTCACTATTATTGCTCGAAGAGTATGCCTCCCAGACGGATCTGAGATGACGGCAACCGCGAAGTGTGAGTTAGAGATAACCATTGGGGGAAAGACCTTTGATACCCCTGCCACAATTTTGAGAATACTAGAGTTCGACCTCATTCTGGGTATGGCGTGGCTGGATTGGCACCATGCAAGAATCGAATATGCGGAGAAGCGTATCTATTTGAGACATGGGGATACTGATGTAGTCTTCCAAGGTATAAATTTCGCACCACGAATATTATTATCCTCAATCCAGACCTTGAAAGCTCCTATGAGAGGGGATGAAGTCTACATGATACGATTCGAACTAAAAGAGATGAAGGTAGATGTGAAGGATGTGCGGGTAGCACGGGATTTCCCTGAGGTATTTCCCGAGAAATTGCCAGGGTTACCCCCGCATAGAGAAGTGGATTTTCAGATTAAGCTTGTACCAGGAGCTAAGCCTGTCTCCAGGACCCCTTATCGGATGGCCCCAAAAGAACTTGCGGAGTTTAGAGTGCAATTGCAGGAGTTGGTAGAATCAGGGTTTGTTCGCCCCAGCTCGTCGCCTTGGGGAGCCCCTGTTCTATTCGTCAATAAGAAAGATGGAACCCTGCGTTTATGTATAGACTATCGGGAACTCAACCGACTGACAGTACGGAACACCTACCCGTTACCTCGGATCGATGAGTTGTTCGACCAACTGGTTGGAGCGCATTGGTTCTCCAAGCTAGACTTGCGCTCGGGGTACTACCAATTGAGAATACAGGAGGATGATATACAGAAAATGGCTTTCAGCTCAAGGTACGGCTTATATGAGTTCACAGTAATGCCGTTTGGACTCACCAATGCCCCATCAGCTTTCATGAGCTTGATGAATAAAGTGTTTGAGCCCTACTTAAATGTCTTCGTCATCGTGTTCATTGACGACATCCTGGTCTACTCGAAGACGGAGGAAGAACATGCCAGACATTTGGCCTTGGTACTGGAGAAGTTAAAGGAGCACGCGCTGTTTGCCAAGTTTAGCAAGTGTGAATTCTGGCTTAGGGAAGTTGCTTTCTTGGGTCACGTAATCAGTGGAGCTGGACTAGCTGTAGATCCGGCCAAGGTGCGTGCCGTGAAGGAGTGGTCACCTTTGAAGTTAGCGGCCGATGTGAGGAGTTTTCTTGGACTTGCCGGATACTACCGCAAGTTCGTAAAAGGATTCTCCAAGATTGCCCTCCCGCTTACTTCCTTGACAAAGAAAGGAGTGCCATTTGAGTGGACACCCCAGTATGAAGCAGCATTCCAAGATTTGAAGGATAGACTTACCTCCGCCCCCATCCTTGTCCTTCCATCTGGGAAGGAAGGATTCCAAGTTTACACGGACGCGTCTTATCAGGGGTTGGGAGCGGTGTTGATGTAGCACGGGCACGTAATTGCTTATGCTTCAAGACAATTGAAGAAGCATGAAATCAATTACCCGGTGCATGATTTGGAACTAGGAGCGGTGGTGTTCGCCTTGAAGGTATGGAGGCATTATCTATACGGCGTCCACTGCGAAATCTTCTCAGATCATAAAAATTTGAAGTACGTCCATACCCAGAAGGAATTGAACTTAAGTCAACGGCGGTGGTTAGAGTTTCTATGCAACTATGAGTTCACCTTGAACTACCACCCCAGAAAAGCAAACTCGGTAGCCGATGCGTTGAGTAGGAAAGTACCCGGCTCGAACCCAGAATCTCGATTGATGAGCATGGAGTTGGCACGGATGATCGAGGAGATGGACATCACCTTAATATTTAAGGCTTCTTCGGAATATACGGAGTACCTGTCCAGCATGAGCATAGTTTGTGATATCCGGGACCGGATCCGAGTGGAGCTAGGATTGGATGCGGCTTTGGCCCCGGCAATAAAGTTAATCAAAGATGGGACTACCGACGAGTACACACTAAAGGACGGCCTCGTTTACTTTCGCGGCCTACTCAACATTCCCAAAGGTGGCAGAATCCGGGAGGATATTATGAGAGAAGCACATTGCTCTCAATATTCCGTGCACCCAGGAATTTCAAAGATGTACGCCGGCTTACGGAAGACGATGTATTGGCCAGGGATGAAGAAAGATGTCCGGTACTTTGTCACGCATTGTGAAGCCTGCCAAAGAGTGAAGGCGGAATGTAGGAGCCCGGTGGCCTGTTGCAGTCGTTGCCAATCCCCGAATGGAAGTTCGAGGATATATCCATGGACTTTGTACATGGGCTACCTCGCTCCCGCTCAGGGAATGATTCAGTGTGGGTGATCGTTGATCGCCTGACGAAGGTTGCCCGGTTCATTCCTATGAAGAAGGACGCTCATGTGGATGTCTTGGTACGCCTGTTTGTGGAACAATTTGTATGGTATCATGGCGTACCCAAGACGATAGTTTCGGACCGTGATGGTCGTTTCACCTCCAAGGAGTGGAAGGCGGTAAAGACGTATTTGGGCTCACGTCTTACCTTCAGTACCGCATTTCATCCTCAGACGGACGGACAGTCTGAGCGGACCATCCGAACATTGGAAGATCTGTTGAGGTTGTGTGTGATAGATAGGGGAGAGCCATGGGAAAGACTCTTGCCCTTGGTGGAATTCTCCTATAACAATAGCCATCAAGCTAGTATTGGCATGGCGCCCCATGAAGCCCTATATGGAAGGAGGTGTAGGACCCCCTTGTCATGGGTGCAAGATGAAGACCCGAAGATTTTGGGAATTGAGTACATAGATGACACTGATGCGGTGGTTAGGCTGATAAGGGATCGCATGTTGGAGGCTCAAAGTCGGCAGGCGAAGTATTACAACGCAAGGCACCGTATGGTAGAATTTCAAGTGGGTGATAAGGTGTTTCTAAAAATCCGGCCGATGCATGGAGTGTCACGAGTGCGAGGAGTGAAGAAGCTCAGTCCACGGTATGTTGGGCCCTACGTCATATTGGAAAGGGTTGGCCCTTTGGCCTACCGGCTGGAGCTACCGCCCGAGCTAGAGAATCTCCATGACGTGTTCCATGTATCGTCGCTTCGGAAGGCGCTGTTGCGGCCCGAACAATACATCCCCACAACTGATGGTACTGTGGCGTCTGACATATCTGTGCAATTGGAGCTGGTGCGGATCGTTGATAATGAGATAAGAACCTTGCGCCGCAAAAGTGTCCCCTTGGTAAAAGTGCTATGGTCTAATCATAGGAAAGAGGAATTCACATGGGAGCCAATGGATTTGATGCAAAGACGCTACCCGGAGTTGTTTGCTTCAGGTAATTTTATTTAAAAGCATATTTTGTTTTCTGTATGCTTTACTCCCCACGACCTCAGCCTGATTTCGGGGACGAAATCTTTTTATTTTGTTTATAGGATTTATAACGTCCCAATTCGCGCTAGGTCCCTCGCATGTGTTCTGAGTCAAGAGACTCAACTCGGGCTCGGGGTGCACTGACGCGAGGTGTCAGGTGCATTGAATAAGTGTAGGGTTGGGTTCAAGGATACCCCAACCAGTAGCCGAGATAAGGGAACTCGGCCAAGTAAAAATCGACAGGAATGGAGGTTGATGTTCGTCGATCGTCGAGAATGGAGGTGGATACTCGCCGATTCGACGGGTATCGGTGGTCGATACCCGCCGGACTCAGAACTGCGGTAGGCTAAGGGAAAATCGTCGAGAATGCCTAACGATTCTCACCGATCGCCGAGAATACCCGGTGATACCCACCGACCGTCGAGTATCGCCAACTGATACTCAACGCACACAACGACAGGATGTCCGATAAAATGGCTAAGGGAAAATCGTCGAGTATCATTGTTGATACTCGACGAATTCGTCGAGAATGACCTGCTAATACTCGCCGATCGACGGGAATCACTGGCTGATTCCCGCCGAATTTGACTTGTGCGTTTTCTGCGCCCAGGCAGATTCGCCGGCTGGCACAGGCGGGCTGAACCGGACTTCGGGATTCGTGCTGAATGATCCTTGGACCGGTCACTTCAAATGAAACCTAATTTGGGGGGTCCAATTAGAGAGTGACACGTGGCGGAAGGGACTTAACCAAATATGTAATATAAAAGGGAGTAAGCCAAACCCTAGCCATCACTTTACCGCCGTCGAGCCTCTATCCGCGAATCATCGGGAGAAGAGAACATCGCGGGTCGCCGGAGCCGGATTCTTACTGGTGCGAGCTTTGGAGGCGTACTTCTCTCTCTCTCCTTCCTTTACCGTGAAGAACAACTGCACCAAGGATGCCGCAACGAAGAGTAACGCGATCCATGGCCGGCAACGGAGGAAACGCCGGAAATGAAGTGAGTTTCCTCCCCTCTCCCTTGGTGCTAGATCTGTAGCTATTCTTAGGCGAGACATCGACTCAAAAGAGCCTTGATGTGTGAGATGAAGCTTTCTAGGAAGGCCATGCTAGAACTTGTGTTCTAAAGCTTAGTCATCTTCAACCTCTCCTCGCATCAAAGTGATGATAGGGGTGGTCTCGTGAAGAGGAAATGGCCTCAAGAGGGAGAATAAGGGTGGAGGAACTTCTGGTTGCGATTTGGGGAAAATCGCTTGAGGAGGAAGATGAACGGATGCCGTTTACTTCGCTTCAAGATGCGTGCAGAATCTGTATCCTACACGCAGCGACCTTCTTGGCTACTTTTAAGCAATAAAGGTTCGGATCTGGGCTTTTGACTAAACACAAAAGTCGTAGACCTTGAAATTACCTTCCCTACGAGTGGTTGTACATTTCCAGGCGATACCTATAGCCACGGGAAAGTCTATTTGAATCCGCTGCGGTTGGGAGTTCATGCCCAGGAAATCTGTATCCTGTACGCAGCAGACTTCGAGTTGGATTTCTGGTATGATGTGACAAGATTTGGGCTTTCGACTAAACACGAAAGTCGTAGCCCTTGAAATTACCTTTCCAACGAGTGGTTGCACGTTTTCAGGCGATACCTATAGCCACGGGAATCCTCGGTCAAAGTTGCTGACCATATTACATATATTTCTAGGTGATTACAATATGAACTTGGATTCGATGGAATTGATGTTGCAATCCATCTCGAGGTTGGGTGAATTTTTTTGTGTTAATCACCGAGTTAATGTGAGGGTTGATGTTTGAGGACTTGAATTTCCTATGTCGAGATGTGAATCAAGCCTAAGTGAATGAAAGGCTTTGTTATATTTGGTAGATCACCATTATGCGCATTATCTATAATATGTTGAATTCATGTTGAAGCATTTCTAAATGATTAAACTATGGTCCTGATGTATAATGAATTGATGGAAGGGAATGGATAGTCCAATGCTTAGAGTGACGTCTCCCTACGGGTAGCATTGTGGAAGTTAACCAGTGCGGTGTAGACTGTCACTAATGGGAATGAGGTTGAGTTGAATAAAAGTGGACGGTTGGGCTTGGTCCTCGGTGTTCACGTCCCGGGGCTCCTTCCGTGCCACGTGAACGGTTGGGCTTGGTCCTCGGTGTTCACGTCCCGAGGATCCATCCGTATTTGTTGGATGGGTGGGCTTGGTCCTCGTGCTTTCTCCGAGGATCCTTCCATGCCATGAATTGTGGAATTGCATGCGGTGTGAGTCAACATGCGGTGTCGTAATCCCGGGTTAAGGATAGTGTGGCAGGTCTACGGGCTCGCCAATCGTCACACCGATGGGAGTTGACAGTTAGACCTTGGGCAGTTGGGCTTGGTCCTCGGTGTTCACGTCCCGAGGCTCCTTCCGTGCCAAGTGAACGGTTGGGCTTGGTCATCATGCTCATTTCTGAGGCTCCTTCCGTGTCATACCATAGGCCAGTCGGGGCTACGATCTTGGTGCATATTTACCCGAGAGAACCCGCTGAGCCGTAGTACGCATATGAGCTCCGTTGTTGTGTTCTTAGCGTTGAGGCATACGGAGGCCTAGGCCAGGTAGTGTGGAGACCAGCCTAGTAGTGGAGATGCCCGCTCTACTGTCACCGTTTGGCCACGACGGTTGATGCCTGGGAGGTTAGCTACCTGCTCGTATAGTGGGAACTATAAGTCTGTGTCGACATAGCGATTGCATGTGCATGATCATGGGTGTGTCATTGCGTTGCATACATAGCATTGCACTTCATTACATACACAAGACCCTCATCGTATAAGTTTGTATGGGCACTCCTATACGATGAGTTACTTTCTGCTGAACGACCCTCAACTTATATGCTTGTATGTGCACCCATATAAGTTGAGTTACTTACTGTTCTAGATATATACTCTCTTGCTGCTGTAGATTGTATATTTGTAAAATAAGACCTTGTTCATTTGTATACTGTTTCTATTGCTATTTATGATATGTACACATACTTCACCTGCTTGTACTACTGATATATATTTATTGTACTTGTTCCTTTCTCCTCCCGGTGCCGAGGAGTCGCCGGGGGAGCGGATGTGCAACCACTTAGTCTTTTTGACTAACGGTTGCTACGTCTTCCTTTTTAGGAAGAAACCCCGCAGGTGGAGCAGCAGGCTATGCAGACGGACAGCCAGGCCAGGGTGACAGGGCCTGAGGGGACAGTACCGTCGCTCTTGTCGGTTATAGATGTGAGTGAGAGAGATTTTATTGTAGCCCTTCGGGGCAATTCTGTTGTCGTACTTTGATATTAGAAGCTTGCTGTAGCTTCTGTATTTATGATTTTATGGACATATGCTTGGTGTGGATTTGACTTTCATATTATTATGGTTGAGTTGGCATTTATATGTTGATATTGGTTGTAGCCGGCAGAATAGGTGTCTTGTGGTACAGGCTAGCCCGAGTGTTAGTGTTACCGCAAGGCGGCTGTTCTGGGCATAAGACCCCTCTCGTGCCGTGTTTTGTGTTCCGGGAGGGGGTCTTACACAGGGCACCCTCATCTTCTGTATCAAAACACTCAGGCTGAACGTTGATAGGCCCCAAATGGCCTACATCTTATATCTCCACACACTCCAACTAAACTTTAGCCACCTCCTTGCCCTTGGAGGTGGAAGGCTTCGAAGAGTCACTTTTCTTGCCCAAATCCTTGATCTTGCCCTCGGCAAGCAATCTTTCAACCAACTGTCCAAGGGCCTTGCAGTCTTCAGTCAAGTGACCCTTCTCTCTATGGAAATTGCAGTACTGGTAATTGTTCCATGGCCTCCACTCTCTTTAAGGCCCTTGTCTCATTTCCTCTTATTTTCTTTGAATGATCTGGACGACCTCCTCAATGTTGAATCCCAGATCTGCAAGCTCCTCCACGGAGCTATTCTTATGCGGCCTTGGAGTAGGCAAGACATTCTTAAGAATAGGAAGCGCTTGAAGCGGTATGGTGGGAGTGGCGGCCAACGACAGTCTCTGATCATGAAATTGTTGATGGCGGATGAAGGGTTTCTTATGGAGGAGGTTTCGCCCCCTTTGAGAATGAGGCTAGAAGCTGGGCCGAGGAGGCTTATTGTGATGATGGTTGTTAGAAGAAGAGTTGGAAGCATCCCTTCCTTCATCCTTAGCTATCAGGGATGAGATATAGGTTGGGCAGGCATTCTCGCCCTGGATGAAGCGATTGACCATTGCAATCAATTCTTGGTAGGTGGATTGTGTCTTCGTTGTTGCTTTGAACTTTAAGGGGCCTTCCCGGAGGCCATGAATCAGGGAAACTTTATAATAATCGGGGTTCACGTTCCTCACCCCCTGGATCTCCTTCTGAAAGCGATCAACAAACCGTGCAACTGATTCATTATCCCTCTACTTGATGTCAAAGAGAGCTGTTGGTCCATCTTTTCTCTTTTTTGAGCTAGCAAACCTCATCAAGAGTTCGTTGCGAAGCTCAGCGAAGGAAGAAATTGTGCCCGGAGGGAGCTCGTAGAACAACTCTCTCGTCTGTCCATCGAGAGTGGTAACCAAAAGCTTAAATTTCAGGGCATCAGAGAAGCATCTCAATGCAACAACCCCTTTGAATGCCTGCAGATGGGCAATGGGATAAATCTCCCTTGAGTAGAAAGGAATACAGGGTTCTCTGAAGTTATTAGGAGCAGACTCCCATCAAATTCTATCGACGAAGGGAGATGGAGTGTCAAACTCTGCAGGGTAGGAGGGGCGGACTGGAACGAGAGGGTAGGAGGGCTCGGCAGAATG
Source organism: Platanthera zijinensis (assembly GCA_039513925.1). Lineage (NCBI taxonomy): Eukaryota > Viridiplantae > Streptophyta > Magnoliopsida > Asparagales > Orchidaceae > Platanthera > Platanthera zijinensis. The sequence goes on along the minus strand of CM077082.1, from coordinate 165,448,827 downwards.
GCAGTCAGTGAAGTCGAGCTTGCGCGCAAGATTTCCCCTGGCCGCCTCTCTGAAGAAGTCCATCAAAGGGGTGAACTGATTACAATGAGGCCACAGAGGAACTGCACGCTGAGCTAGATGGCGAGGCTGAGGAGGAGTGACTGTAGGTTACCACCGAAGAAGAGTTTGGAGAGCTGGAGTCCGGCAGACCGGAGTCTGGTGGACTGGGGTCTGGCGAACTTGGGTGTTGGCAATTTCTTCTGCGGCCTGAGGAGCAAGCCGCTGAGTCAGCGCGAGCAAGGCTTGACTGATGGTATCAAGACGCTGATCAGCCTCCCTGCGAGATCGTTCAGCCTCCCAACAAGACTGTTTTATGGCCTCCCATAGCGAGTCCTCTGGCGAACTAGAGCAGTCTGAATGGCAGGCTCAGCGGTCTGACATGTTCGTCTGCTTGTTTCAAAAAACTACTTGAATTTGAAGGTCACGTGTTAGCTGTTGATGCACAAAAAGCGAATGGGTATCGAGCACCACCATCTTACGGTTCGAGTATTGTGGAAGGAGGGGAAAAGGCAAACTGCAAGCAACAATCTACTGAGCAGACGAGAGAAAAAGAGCAGCAGAGCCATGAGCCACGACAACACCAGACTTTGCCTGCCGCGGCCTGAATGCCACTCTTGCAATGGGATTTTCTTTGGTTAGAATGAGTTTTATTATAGGGTTGGTCATAAGTTGAACAAGAGGAAAGAAGAAGAGCAGAGCAAACTGGAGTCCGCAAGGCCCAAGATTCGAATAGGCAGCCTTCAACAAGTAGGCTCCAAGGCTCGAGTCAGTGTGCATTGGGTGCACCACTTCCCCCTATTTATAGGTTTGGGGGCCTGCCCAAACGGGTAGTGCTAAAATAACTTGCTTCCGGGGATACAGGAGAACCGGGCACCGGTGACGGGAATCAAAAAAGAAAAGACAAGCAGTCCATGCAAGAGGGGCGGACTGGGCTCGCGGGCTGGAGCTTCCATCTGGCTGTAGGGAGTAATCCTGGCTGAGGGTCCGCGACCTGTGCAGACTGACGCTTGAGTCCGCTTGGAGAGCTGGCGGACGATCTTGAAGCTGATCAACTGAGGCTTGATGAACTGGGTGGACTGGACGATTGAGTCCACCGCCGAAGGAGGAGCACTGGAAATCTGGCCTGGGTAGACTGGGAACTAGAGTCCGTCGTTGGGGCAGCTTTGGATCTGTATGGTCCTGACGATATGAGCGGACTAAGGAAATCTTGTCCGCCAGAAAAGGAGAAGGATCTGTCTTGCTGAACATGTTGCGGATTTTTGGTTTAAAAGTTCACAATCTTAAAAAATTTCTCGTAGCAATCAATAATAGTGTCCCTCTTTTCTTGCTTGAAGGCTTCATGTTCCTAATTCAATAGAGATCCCTGATCATCCCTTACTTCTTTTATTCCTTCTATGAGAATAATTAGAGATTGTCATATCTCATTGGCAGACTAAAAGTGGATTATGTTTTGTAACATAGAATTATCCGCCACACTGGCAATAATGTTCTTTGCCTTTTTGTTCAGAGCAACGAGTATTATCTCATCTTTGTTCAAATCCATTGTTCTTTTAAGAACCAACACAACTGGATCAATGATTGATGGAATAATCGGAACATGCAGGCCTTCTTCAACAATGATGAAGATTCTAGGGTAAGAAGCTTCCTTGAATAATTTTAACCCTTCCTTCCACATGGGGAACTTCTCCTTTGTCACAACCCGCATTTTACACCGACAATAAAGGGTTATCAGAGCAAGGAAAAATGAGCATCATGATGGCACGTCGGTAGGGGATCACTGCAGACACTCAGGGAAAACTCCTACTTAATCTTGAAGGAAAATTCTTTAAGTTATTTAGAGGTAAAATAAGTTTAAGTATAGTAGTTAGCCGTATCCCTCAGCTTAGTGGATCATCTAGTCCATAAGAAAAGTAGTTAAACGCTACGGAAAATACTTCTTCTATCAGATTAGGAATCCTACAAGAGCTTGGAGGTTTCCACAGGACACCTCAAGGTATGAAAGTTCTAAGTTTATAGTAGGAATAACGGTAGATTTTTATGGTCGTTAAATATAGTGATTTATCATTTTAAAAACGTTCAATGTATGAGGTAAAATTAGTAGTTTTTATACTCGAAAATACCTACCATGCAATCCTAACATAAAACATCCCAAAAAGCAAGTAATCCAATACACAGAAAGAAAACTAAGCAGCTAGCAAGTATCCAAAAACAACAATTCTGTGGGTGTCAATAAACTGACACAAACCCACAAATAGGTAAAGTATGTCTGAGCTAGCAAAACAACTAAAACAACAGACTACCTCGCTATGGAGAGGCAAAAACCACAGCCAACTCTGCTGCCCAAGAACTCCAAAAACAGCACCGCAATCAGCTACAGCTCTTAACCTGAGGCATTCCAACGGCAGAACACCTCAGCAAGAAAGCACAAGAGATGGCAAAAGTAATCCACAAGTAAACAAAGTCAAGGGGTACCAACCCAAGACCAATGGAAAGATACTTAAATAAATTACAACAGTAAGATAACATGGTAAAAAGTGAACACTTACGTAAAGCGTCACTTACAACGACAGTTCCCTAAAAGCACAAGACTATAAGGGGAAAAAGGTCGAGATTATACCATTTAGAAAGAAACAAACCCATATTAGCCACTTGTGGTTAACTCCACCAAAACCAAAACAACACGGGCAAGGTGGTCAACTCATCTGAACACAACCCCAATGACAATTTATCTGTTGAATTACGGGGGAGATTGGACACTCCACAATTCACCGCAAATGCCAAAACCCGGTAGAGCCTCGCAAAGTACTAATTGGGGGAACAAACATCGCGGCGGTGGGTTCATCCACAAAAACCGCCCGCATCAAAGAAAAACAATGAAGTCACACCCCGTAACGACCCGGGTTTAGAGCTCAGGGGCTCACACAACCCATTCCTTGGCCTGGAGGCTTGTCTCATCCCACAGCATCACCACGAAGAAAACCATGATATAAATATCAATACAAAGATGGCACATCAGATTATACTAGACAATTCTAGATTGAAATGGTTGATCAACCTTTAGGAAGTATTTACGATCATAAAAAATCTCTAACGCGTTCTACAAGAAAGTTGAGGAACGATTATAAGAATGAGATATAACCACACCCACAAAATATGAAGCACTAAACATGGCTTGATAGCAGAATCAAGAACGTGAACAACTTGAATAGAACAGACAGAAGATCTAAAAGCACTAAAATCAGCAATTAACTAATAATCATGATAATTATAAACTAGAAATTCCTACTAATCGGGGTAAAGAAGGGAAGAGAAAGAGGAAACCATCACTTGCCTTGAGTTTTACCAGAAAATTCTCCGAATCACTCCTCGACGTAGATCGGGGCTAAAGGAGACGAAGGAAGTCAAAATCTAACAAGAATGACTAAAAATAAAGAGTTAGGACTGGAAACCCTAGCAAGAAAATTTGAAGGAAAGGGGAAGATAATACCACGATGGCACAGCTCTCTTCGAGAGCTTTCCGGATCTATATTTGGTTGAAGATTTCGAGCGCCGGAGCACCGTCAGCGGCCACCAGAAGAATCACGAACGGACAACCTCTCTCTCTCGCCCACCCCGCTCTAGTTCGGGAGAAGAATAGGGATTCGGTCTAATGAAGGAGAAGAAAAATCAGAAAAAGTTATATATATATACCTAGGGTCAAATCGGGATAATCGCACTTAAGAAAAGAATTGGGGTCGGCTGAACATGGCTTCTCGAGAAGAGAGAAGTGATTACTCGAGTCTTGAAAGGACTACTCGAGTACTATAAGGATACTCGAGTACAAGGGAAGACTACTCGAGTACCATAAGGAAATTACTCGAGTACTAAGGGCGGAATACTCGAGTACTGCAAGGGACTTCTTGAGCACTAATAGAAAGGCTTCTCGAGAACCAGACTTGACTACTCGAGTACTACAAAAAGCTTCTCGAGAATAACTGAGAAATTCTCGAGCTCAGCCGGGGCATTACTCGAGTACAAAAAAGGGCCTCTCAAGAACTAGAAGCATTTCTAGAAAGCCAGAGAAATTAACTCGAGTACACAAAGAGACTTCTCGAGAAGTGATCGTAGATCACTCGAGAACAAGGATAACACTTTTCAGGAATAAAGAGCATTCTCGAGAACAAAGTTGATCTCAAAAATAAGGAAGAAGAACAATCCCGATCGTCGAACTCAGTTCGAAATTTGTCGAACGTAAAGACCGTTTGACGAAATCAGGTCGAACATCGTCGAACGCCCAAGGTCGATGAAACATTTAACCCTGTAGGGAGCTTATCGAGAATCAACAGGAGGGCTAACCAGGAATTAAAGCAAGGCATAAAATTGCATAAGATCAACAGTAATAATCATATTCAGATATTGGAACAAGAGATATGAGTTCAAAACAGAGGCCCAAATGCGCACTCAATTAAACGAATTAAATAGCGAAGACAACCCTAGAATCCAACGTACCATTCTTAAGACACAACATCAAAAAAAGAAATCAACAAAAGGGTCCAAAAACGCGCTGAGACTAAAAAATGCTCGGATTGCAACAAAACTGGACAAGTCCAAGGCCTCAAATGCTCATCCTTCAACTCAAGGAAAACATTCAATCTCATCAGAATCCCAAAATCTGGTCAAACAGACTCAACGGACGCGAAAGCGCACCAACAGTGAAGCGCATACATTAAAACAAAAAACAGTAATGCCCTGAAGTCATAATCATGACGTCGACAAACCAAATAATAACATCAGAAAATCGGGGGCGTTATGGTTACACCCCCTAAAAAGAAGTTTCGTCCCGAAACTTAACACAACGTTAATACCAAACCCAAATCAACACCCAAATATTACCAAAAACCAGAAAACATACCTGAACTAAGGGAAGAGATGCGTATGAGATTCTCTCATCGTCGATTCCAATTCCCACGTCATGCTCTCGACATCTTCATTTTTCTAGAGAACTTAAACCATGAGGATGGTCTTTCTCCGCAACACCCGATCTTGAGAATCCAGAATACGAACAGGTTCTTCTACATATGTATGGTTAGGCTGAATTTGGGGCACCGATTCAAGGACTTGACGATCAATATGGACACACTTACCCAACTGGCTCTCATGGAACACGTCATGGACACTAGCGAAGGTAGCAATCAACTCTAGCCTATAAGCTGATACTTCGATGCGCTCAATAATCTGAAAAGGTCCCACGTACCGGGGGGCTAACTTGTGGTTCCTTCCAAACCTTTTAACGCCTGACATCGGAGAAACCATTAGAAAAACTAAGTCCCCAACAACGAACTCCGGATCAATCCTTCGTTGATTAGCATATTTCTCATAACATTCTTGTACCACATGGAGCTTTTCCCAAATATGAGTCACTGACCAATTCATCTCTTCAAGGGCTTCCGGACCTAGGAACGGTCCCTCACCAACCTCCGTCCAGAACAAAGGAGCCCTACAACACCTCCCATATAAGGCCTCAAATGCGGTCATCTGCAGGCTCTCTTGGTAACTATTATTGTACACAAACTCCATGTGTCTGAGATGATCATCCCAAGCACCACCATGATGCAACATATAACACCTGATCATATCTTCTACGATCTGATTTACTCTTTCTGTCTAACCATTCGTCCGCGGACGATAGGCGGTGGAATACCTCAAGTCGGTACCCAACCCCTCCTATAAACTCTTCCAAAAATGAGACATAAATATAGAATCTCGATCCGATACGATACTGACAGACACTCCGTGTAATCTAATAACCTCATCAAGGTATAATTCAGCTATCTTCTTCATAGAATATCGAATCTCGAAAGGTACAAAGTGAGCAAATTTAGTCAATCGATCAACTATCACCCAAATAGAATCGTTCCCACGGGGAGATCTCGGTAAACCAGTGATGAAATTGTCACAACTCGCATTTTCTCTGAATTTAGGAATTATCAGAGTATGAGAAAACACGCGTCATGATGCCATGTCAAGCAGGGGATAACTTCTGATGCTCAGGCAAAACCATCTACTTTACTTTATGAAAGAAATTCATGAGTTTAATGATTAGAAAATCAGTTATATTTTAGAGGTCGTATCCCTCGGCTTGGCGGATCACCTAGTCCACAGTTTAAAACTATACTTATGCGCTGCGGAAAAATACTTTATTCAGGTTTGACATCCTAAGGAGTGCATGAGTGCCACAAGAGAACAGCTTATGCTATGCAAGACTCTACATTTAATTTATATTATATATAAGAAAATGATCTTTATACGTTGTTTGGAAAATAGTGATTTAGTTTTATAAAACATGCAGATCATGAGCTATACTTATAGTAATAGTTGTAGTTTTAAAATAACTAGCAACCTATCATAAATCCTCCCTAGAGCAAGTAGACTATCTCCAGAAAATGGTAGCAACAAAAGTAATATATCTAGTACAAAGGTAAAAACTACCAGTGGGCGCCAACAACCTGACACGAACCCACCAGCAAACATGTATGTCTGTAAGAAAAGTGAAGAAAACTACCTCACTAAACAAAACCAGAAGGATCTCAAAAGTTCAAGAGACCACCAGCAACAACACCGCAACCTAGCCACCAAACTGGCTACTGCTGAAGACCTGAGGCATTCAAAAAGAAGAAAGAATTCCTCAGCAAACAAAACAAGTAAAAACTGCATCAAAGTGTCAACCAGAGGATAAATGAAAGAGGAAAACACACAACAGTAAAAGTCACAACTTCCCAAAGCAAGACAAAAATAAATGCACTACGTGCGAGGAAACAACATCAACCCTGCCCAGAAACTACATCCTATAGAGTCTACTAAGCTACCAAGAGCCCAAAGTCCTGCAATCTACCAAGGAAGAAACATCTAACACCCTAAGCTTTGGGAGACGGTAGTAGTAAAACAAACAACCTGAATCCGGGTTGGAGGCAAACTCAGTCCCCCAACCACCATTTCCAAGCCAACAAGCTCAAGGGTCTACATGTGAAAGCACAAGGGACCTTCCACCCCCTTACCCAGCCCGTACCTGGTGCAAGAAAGAAGAAAAGGGTGGCCACGGCTAAATTACACAACACCTCCCCCCTGAAGAGCTTCAAACCACCACTACTAACCACGACCCACGATTCGGCCTTTAGGAAGGTAAAACATGGCCGACAAGGAACCTCAGAAAACAAAGAAAATCAAGGAATTCACTCGGGAGCGAAAATCAAGGTAGGGAAAAAGTGTTGAAATGACTCAACACGGCTTGGCGTTGAGTGGGACCCACTCAACGCCTAACTAGACCTTGGCGTTGAGTGATCTAGCCTCACTCAGTGCTAGAACACCCATGGCGTTGAGTGAGCTAGCCTCACTCAACGCCCTCCAGAAGTACTACTCTGGCGTTGAGTGAGCTAGCCTCACTCAACGCCACAACAGGCATGGCGTTGAGTGAGGGTCATTCACTCAACGCCTCCCACAAGAATACTCTGGCGTTGAGTGAGCTAACCTCACTCAACGCCAAAACAGCCATGGCATTGAGTGAGGCACACTCACTCAACACCCTGGTACTTAACCATAAACAAGGAAAGTGGTGTTGAGTGATCTGACCTCACTCAATGCCAAAACAGCAATGGCGTTGAGTGAAGCTCACTCACTCAATGCCCTTACTCTTAGCCGCAAAAGAAAACTGCGGCATTGAGTGAGTCCACCTCACTCAACGCCAAAACAGCAATGGTGTTGAGTGAGGTTCACTCCCTCAATGCCCTGGCACTTAACCGCAACAAGGCAAATCTGCGGCGTTGAGTGAGCTGACCTCACTCAATGCCAAAACAGCAATGGCGTTGAGTGAGGTCGTCTCACTCAACACCAGAAGTCCTGGCCGCAACGAAGGGTTGTGGCGTTGAGTGAGTCTACCTCACTCAACGCCAAAGCAGAAATGGCGTTGAGTGAGGTTCACTCACTCAACGCCACGGGACTTGGCCGCAAACTTGCCTATGACGTTGAGTGAGGCCACCTCACTCAACGCCAAACCAGAAATGGCATTGAGTGAGGTCAACTCACTTAACGCAAAAATACTTAGCCTCAGAAAAGGCTATGGCGTTGAGTGAGCACACCTCACTCAATGCCAAAGTACTTGGCTGCACAGAAGCGACGGAGTTTAGTGAGTCAACCTCACTCAACGCCAAAACCGAAATGGTGTTGAGTGAGGTCAACTCACTCAATGCCAAAACACTTAGCTTCTCAGGAAACCTGCGGCATTGAGTGAGCTTGCCTCACTCAACACAAAAACGGAAATGGCGTTGAGTGAGGTCGACATACTCAATGCCAAAGTACTTAGCCGCTAGCAGGGGATGCGGCGTTGATTAAGTCCACCTCACTCAATGCCCTAGTACTTAGCAAAATTCGGACTGGATACAACTGCGAAGTTTAGTGTATGCACCACACTCAACGCCGGCCAGACAGAATAAAAAAAAAGCTCTTTCAAATAAACACAGCAGGCATCCCCTCCTCTCTCTCTCTATCTCGTCTTCACCCGAAATCCACCAACCAGACAACAATCTGGAGTTTAACTGATGGCATTATGCCGGCGGGTTGAGCACCAACAGCACAAAGAAGGGGGGCTCAAAGGAGAATCTAAGCCATAAATTCAGCAAGATAAAAGAGAACATGCATGGCTTCTACCCTAGGGCTAACCGGGAATTTTCAGAATTTTAAAAGAACAACAATGGCAAGGGCAAGAATACCACTTGCCTCGATTTCCTGCGAGGCTTGGACGGCTTTCCCTCCTCTTCACTTGGCACTAGCAGTAACAACACCTAAAAGCACACTCCCGTACATTAATGGCAGAAAACCAGAAGACCGAAATCCCAAATCTCCTAAAACACCACGAAAATCGAATTTCTTACCGTCGAAACGTAGATCTGAGCGAGAGCAAGACAACGCCACTTTCGGAATCGAAATCCGTCCACGTACACTCCCGGAATCACCGTCCGAAAGCTAGGGCTAACCGCCGTTCCGCCTTTGTTTTCCGCGAACATGAGCAGACGGTTTTCTGTCTTGGGAAGAAGGATGAGAGTGGCCCGCCAACTTCTAATTAAGGCTTTAAATAAGTCTTAACATGCCTAATCAGCCTAACCGCTGCCTGAAAATGCCGATTCACTCTGCTAAAATCAAATTTCTAATTTGATTTTACTAATAGCACACCGAAAACGATGCAAAAACCAAACTATCTCGGAATTTGACGAAATTCGCACTGTAGCTAAATACCCACGCTACGAACACATCAGCGAAGTCAAAATTAACTTTCGACGAACAGAACTTGAGTTATACCCGCCTAAAGCAAAAACACAAGCATCCCCCAAAAGGCCAAACCGGGTCACCCAAAACGACTCGGCTTGCTAGGGAGACCTTGCCCATAGGCTACAAAATAGGCCACTCAGTTCTAAGGAGCTAAACCACACTACACAAATGACACAAGCCACGAAAACACGTCACCATAACTCCAAAAGAGAATAAAATAGTCGCAGAAAAATCGGGGGCGTTACAGTCACTCCCCCTAAAAGAAAGTTTCGTCCCGAAACTTTACGCACAACACTTCTATTATAGAAGGAAAAAGTAACAAACAGGAGCTACAAGAAGGAAAACATACCGATCAAAATCTGGGAAAAAGGTGAGGGTAAGCCTCCCTCATGACTGACTCCAGCTCCCAAGTCGCGCTCTCCAAATCCTGATTCCTCCAAAGAACTTTCACCATCAGAAAGGACTTCTTTCGCAGCACCCGTTCCTGAGTATCCAAAATACAGACCGGCACTTCAACAAAAGAGAGGTTGGGCTCCAACTAGGGCACAACGTCCAAGACTTGCCCACTGCTGCGCACACACATCCGCAATTGGCTTACATGTAAAACATTATGAACACCTGGGGAGTTTGCTGGCAATTCCAATCTTTAAGCTAACATGCCAATCCGCTCCAAAATCATAAACGGGCCCACATACCTCGGGTCCAATTTCTGATTCTTACCAAACCTCTTTAAACCCACCATCAGGGAAACCTTAAGAAATACAAGGTCCCCAGCAGAAAACTCCAAGGAAGACCTACGCCGATTGGCGTTCTTCTCGTATCTCTCCTGAGCTATACGAAGCTTCTCACGAATAAGCTTCACCGCGACTTCCATCTCCTCAAGATCATCTGGACCCAACAAAGGCCTCTCACCAGCCTCAGCCCAAAACAACAGTGTTCTGCCGCGCCTCCCATACAAGGCTGCAAAAGAAGCAATCTGCAAGCTTTCCTGATAACTGTTGTTGTATGCAAATTCCATAAGTCGCAGCCGCTCATCCTACGCTCCACCGTGGTCTAAAATGTAGAATCGGATCATATCCTCAACTATCTGGTTCACCCGCTCTGTCTGCCCATTTGTCTGTGGGTGGTAAGTAGTAGAATACCTCAGATCCGTACCCAAACCCTCCTGCAGACTCTGCCAAAAACAAGAAGTAAACCGGGAGTCTCGATCAGAAATGATACTCACAGGCACACCATGCAGTCAGATGACTTCATTCAAGTACAACTCCGCTATATTCTTCCTCGGGTAATCAATCTTATATGGCACGAAGTGAGCACACTTCGTCAGTCTATCCACTATGATCCAAACAGAATCAAATCCCCTTGGGGATTTCGGTAAACCCGTGATGAAATCCATAGATATACTTTCCCACTTCCAAGTCGGGATCTCTAACGAAGTCAACTTGCCACCAGGCCTTCCATGATCGGCCTTAACACGCTTGCAAGTGTGGCACTTCGCAACAAATCGGGCTATATCGCCTTTCATGCCATACCACCAAGCAATTTTCTTTAGGTCACGATACATCTTCGTAGATCCTAGATGGTAGGCAACGCTGGATCCATGAGCCTCCATGGAAATCATACCTCTAATGTCCCCAACAGCGGGGATGCAAAATCTGTCGCGGTACTTCAAAGTACCCGCATCATCCATAGTAAAGTCTGGCAACTCCCCCTTCTCGGTCCTTGTGAATAAGTGCAGAAGATCCGAATCATCCTTCTAGTGCAGTCTTGTAAAAGAAATCCAGGATGGCTCTGCCACTGATAAACTACTCTGCAATCCACAGCATCCCACTGATATATCCATAAGAAGGAATTCCTCCACCAAACGATCGGCGGTGAGATTGAAGATCTTTCCCGTCTTCCATCTCAGGGCGTCGGCCACCACATTGGCCTTGCCTGGATGATACTGGATCTCTACGTCATAATCGGCCACATACTCTAGCTACCGCCGCTGGCGCAGATTCAACTCCTTCTGCGTGAACACGAACTTCAGGCTCTTATGGTCGGTGAAGATCTTGCACTGAGACCCATAAAGTAGATGTCTCCACAGCTTCAATGCATAAATAACCATTGCAAACTCGAGGTCATGCGTAGGATAATTCTTCTCATGAGTCTTCAGTTTCCTTGACCCATAGGCAATCACCTTTCCAACCTGCATTAATACGCATCCCAGACCTACATTCGAAGCATCCACGTACACATCATAATCCAAACCCTCAGTAGGCAGGGTCAGAACGGGAGTAGTGCACAATCTCTTCTTTAACTCCAAAAAGGCTTCTTCGCACTTCTCGCTCCAAACAAAAGCCACGTTCTTCTGAGTCAGCTTGGTCAAAGGTGTAGCTAGGGAAGAGAAACCCTCCACGAACCTCCTGTAGTAGCCAGCCAACCCTAGGAAGCTCCTGATCTCCTTAGGCGTATTCGGCCTACTCCAATCCATAACTGCTGCGACCTTTTCTGGGTCGACCGAGATCGCATCCTTGTTCACCACGTGGCCTAAAAATGAAACCCGAGGCAACCAAAATTCGCACTTGCTCAGCTTGGCGAATAACTTGTGGTTCCTCAACTCTGATAGAACCAAGCGCAGATATTGCTCATGCTCCTCAGAACTGCTAGAATAAACCAACACGTCATCGATGAAGACCACCATGAACTTGTCTAAGAAATCCTTGAACACCCGGTTCATCATATCCATGAAGGTTGATGGTGCGTTGCTCAAACCAAACGACATCACCAAGAACGCAAAGTGTCCATGCCTCGATCTAAACGCAGTCCGTGGAATATCTGCCTCACGGATCCTGAGCTGATGATAGCCTGAACGAAGATCGATCTTAAAGAACACCGTGCGACCACACAACTGGTCATATAAGTCATCGATCCTCGGCAAGCGGGTACCTGTTCTTAATTGTGACTTTGTTCAACTCCCTATAGTCGATGCAAAGACGCATTGACCCATCTTTCTTCTTCACAAACAACACAGGAGCACCCCAAGGCGACGAACTCTGCCTGATAAATCCCTTTGCCAACAGCTCATCCAACTGGACTCACAACTCCTCTAACTCACGAGGGACCATCCTGTACGGCGCCTGAGCAATAGGACGCGTACCAGCTCCAGATCAATCACAAACTCCACATCCCGCTCAGGAGGAAGACCAGGAAGATCATCCGGAAAAACATCGGCAAAACCACGAACAACTGGAATCTGCTCCAAGCGCGGTACACTAACAGCGGTCCCAACCACCGAGACCAAACAAGCAAAACAATCCGAAAGAAACAGCTTCTGAGCATATACCGCAAAGATAACAGGAGAATCCTGGCATAGATCAGCATACACGCTTCTGGGCTGACCGTCGTCCCTGATGAAGTCCAAGCGCTTCCCTTTGCATTGAATGACTGCATCAAACCTAGACAGCCAGTCCATACCCAAAATAACATCGAAGTCCTCCAGATCAATCATCTTTAGGTCTGCCTTTGCAAGGAAGCCCCCCAACAAAATAGGGCAATCTAACATGCCCAAATCTGACAACACAGATTCACCAGAGGGGAACTTGACACGGAAGGTATCCCGAACTCGATCTAAAGTCAACCGATGTCGCTCCACAAAGGCTCTAGCCACAAACGAGTGGGTAGCGCCGGAGTCAAATAGAACACGCGCCCAACGGTTCTTCACCTTAAATTTCCCTATAGGAGCATATAAAACTAAGGAACTACCATAATAATACTGCAAACATTCTATCAAAATAAGAAAAAAAACCTTCAGGCTGGAAAGACAACTAACCTGAGATGACCAGAGAGAAAGCTTGAGCCTCCTCGGAAGAGATCACGTTCAGCTTTCCCTTTCCCTTGTCCACACGCTGAGGTAGAGGTAATGCCTGTAGTGGAACTACATGAAGAACATGCTGGACCTGAGGACACCTAGACTTGATGTGTCCCTTCTGCCCATACTGAATGCAGACTTTATCCTTGGACCAGCACTGGGCAGCATCATGCCCGGGTCGCTTGCAAATAGATCAGGATATATCTCTCCTAGGAGCACCCTGAATCGCATGAACCTGCTCCTTCCTCTGAGCTGCTGCCTTCTTGAAACATCTCTCAACAGGGTGGCCTGACCGGCCACAGAAGCTGCACACCACTTTGCTCTTCTTTCCTGGAGCCGCACTGGGTACTTGGGGTTTCTTCTCCTCCACAGTCTTCCTCTTGTCCTTCCACATTTGCTTGCCTCTTCTCTTTGCGGTCTTAATTGCCTCCACCTTCAGAGCAGCCTCCACTACTCCTGCATAAGTCTCTGACCCATAAGCACTGGTCAACTGCTGCACGTCGCTCCTCAAACCACCGAGAAATCGCTTAACTCGATCAGCCTCAATGCTGACCAATCAAGGGGCAAAATGGCTCAACTTGCTGAAATCTTTCTAATACTCACACACCGTGAGTTGCATTTGCTTCAGATGGAGGAAGTCGTTCATGAGGCGATCACGCTCGACCGAGGGTAAGAACTTCCTCAACAACATCTCCTTAAACACCTTCCAAGAGCATCTAGCTACCAAGCTCTCCTTCTCTCTCAGCCACCAACTCTTAGCCAAACCTATAAGCTGATAGGCGGTTATCATCACCCTCTGATCATCTGTAATCCCTGAGTACGAGAACATCTCCTCCATGGAGATCATCCAATCGTCTATCACCATGAAATCTGCCTTCCCGACATAAGTGGGAGGGCTCAGTCTCTAAAACTGCGAGATGAAGGCCATCTCTTCTGGCACCACCACTGGAGGTCTTAAGGGTGCAGGAGGAGGAGGGACAGCTAACCCCCATACAGGACCTTGCACTCCTTGAGTCTGACCTGCCACAACCGCCACCAGGGACTGAATTCGGGCCTACATCTCTACCATCTGCCTGCTCATGGCATCGCTACTCTGCCACAGGCTCTCGATCACTACGTCATTCTGAGCTCCAGATGACTCACCCTCAGACAGGGGAGTCGATCTAGTCGAAGGACGTCTCGCCATCCTAAAATCATAGCAACACTAGTTAGATCCTAATACAAAGGCTAGAACCAACTACAAGTACAGACAATACATATATTGATATAAACTTAAAGCTGCTAAACTTTCTCTGGGAGTTTATCTTTTTACAAAAATTGATGTTATGCCCTAAACTAGGATGGTTAACCACCACCATGCTAATTCATGTGCCTAGATCGAGAATGCATGAATTTGTATTACTTTTGACTTGAAAGCTTATGTGTGTACATATGTCATCGTGCCAGTCTTTAGCTTGGCACGTTGTGCTTATGCAATGTTATTCCATGCATGTTTGTGCTATGCATTCTAAAAATGCCCTAATGCATCTTATGAGTGGCATACACATGAAAATGTTATGCATCCCATACTACATAACATTCTCATGCAACGAAAGAGAAAAAGAGCTAGTCGCAGCCTTATGGTGAGGTTATGCATCCCATACTACATAACCCTCACATGTTGCCCCTATGGTGGATCCATGTACGAACACATATTATGCATACCATACTACATAATATGCCACGTATACTTCATGTTATGCTATGAGTGTAGTATTCGTGCTTTTGCCAAGACGTGGTGATGACATATCAGTGTGTGAATGACATGATGCTGAACTACTAAAGCAATACAAAAAAAGGTTGCCTGATTAACTTGTCAAGCAACCTCCCTCTGATACCAATTGTCACAACCCGTATTTTCTACGAATTTAGGAATTATCAGAGTATGAGAAAACACGCGTCATGATGCCACGTCAAGCAGGGGATAACTGCTGACGCTCAGGAAAAACCATCTACTTTACTTTATGAAAGAAATTCATGAGTTTAATGATTAGAAAATCAGTTATATTTTAGAGGCCGTATCCCTCGACTCGGTGGATCACCTAGTCCACAGTTTAAAACTATACTTATACGCTGCGGAAAAATACTTTACTCAGATTTGACATCCTAAGGAGTGCATGAGTGCCCCAAGAGAACAGCTTATGCTATGCAAGACTCTACATTTAATTTATATTATATATAAGAAAATGATTTTTATACGTTGTTTGGAAAATAGTGATTTATTTTTATAAAACATGCAGATCATGAGCTATACTTATAGTAATAGTTATAGTTTTAAAATAACTAGCAACCTATCATAAATACTCCCCAGAGCAAGTAGACTATCTCCTGAAAATGATAGCAACAAAAGTAATATATCTAGTACAAAGGTAAAAACTTACAGTGGGCGCCAACAACCTGACACGAACCCACCGACAAACATGTATGTCTGTAAGAAAAGTGCTGAAAACTACCTCACTAAACAAACCAGAAGGATCTCAAAAGTTCAAGAGACCACCAGCAACACCACCGCAACCTAGCCACCAAACTGGCTACTGCTAAGAACCTGAGGCATTCAAAAAGAAGAAAGAATACTTCAGCAAGAAAAACAAGAAAAAACAGCATGAAAGTGTCAACTAGAGGATAAATGAAAGAGGAAAACACACAGTAGTAAAAGTCACAACTTCCCAAAGCAAGATAAAAAGAAATGCACAACGTGAGAGTAACAGCATCAACCTTGCCCAGAAACTACATCCTGCATAGTCTAGTAAGCTACCAAGAGCCCAAAGTGCTGCAATCTACCAAGAAAGAAACATCTAACACCCTAAGCTGTGGGAGACGGTAGTATCAAAAACAAACAACATGAATCCGGGTTGGAGGCAAACTCAGTCCCCCAACCACCATTTCCAAGCCAATAAGCTCAAGGGTCTACATGTGAAAGCACTAGGGACCTTCCACACCCTTGCCCAGCCCGTACCTGGTGCAAGATAGATGAAAAGGTTGGCCACGGCTAAATTACACAACACCTCCCCCATGAAGAGCTTCAAACCACCACTACTAACCACGACCCACGATTCGGCCTTTAGGAAGGTAAAACATGGCCGACAAGGAACCTCAGAAAACAAAGAAAATCAAGGAATTCACTCGGGAGCGAAAATCAAGGTAGGGAAAAAGTGTTGAAATGACTCAACACGGCTTGGCGTTGACTGGGACCCACTCAACGCCTAACCAGACCTTGGCATTGAGTGAGCTAGCCTCACTCAGCGCCAGAACAACCATGGCGTTGAGTGAGGTTCACTCACTCAACGCCCTCCAGAAGTACTACTCTGGCGTTGAGTAAGCTAGCCTCACTCAACGCCACAACAAGCATGGCATTGAGTGAGGTTCATTCACTCAACGCCTCCCGCAAGAATACTCTAGCGTTGAGTGAGCTAACCTCACTCAATGCCAAAACATCCATGGCGTTGAGTGAGGCACACTCACTCAACGCCCTGGTACTTAACCATAAACAGAAAAAGTGGCATTGAGTGAGCTGGCCTCACTCAACGCCAAAACAGTAATGACGTTGAGTGAAGCTCACTCACTCAACGCCCTTTACACTTAGCCGCAAAAGAAAACTGCGGTGTTGAGTGAGTCCACCTCACTCAACGCCAAAACAGCAATGGCGTTGAGTGAGGTTCACTCCCTCAACGCCCTGGCACTTAACCGCAACAAGGCAAATCTGCGGCGTTGAGTGAGCTGACCTCACCCAACGCCAAAACAGCAATGGCGTTGAGTGAGGTCGTCTCACTCAACGCCAGAAGTCCTAGCCGCAACGAAGGGTTGTGGCGTTGAGTGAGTCTTCCTCACTCAACGCCAAAGTAAAAATGGCGTTGAGTGAGGTTCACTCACTCAACGCCACGGGACTTGGCCGCAAACTTGCCTACGACGTTGAGTGAGGCCACCTAACTCAACGCCAAACCAGAAATGGCATTGAGTGAGGAGTTACAAACATGAGTTACAAGAAGGGAGACATACCGATCAAAATCAGGGAAACAGGTGAGGGTAAGCTTTCCTCGTGGCCGACTCTAGCTCCCAAGTCATGCTCTCCAAATCCTGATTCCTCCAAAGAACTTTCACCATCGCAATGGAATTCTTTCGCAGCACCCGTTCCCGAGTATCCAAAATACGGACCGACACTTCAACAAAAGAGAGGTTGGGCTTCAACTGGGGCACAACGTCCAAGACTTGCCCACTGCTGCGCACGCACTTTCGCAATTGGCTTACATGGAAAACATTATAAACACCTGGGAAGTTTGCTGGCAAATCCAATCTATAAGCTGACACGCCAATCTGCTCCAAAATCTTAAACAGGCCCACATACCTTGGGTCCAATTTCTGATTCTTACCAAACCTCTTTACACCCACCATCGGGGAAACCTTAAGAAATACAAGGTCCCATACAGAAAACTCCAAGGTAGACCTATGCCGATTGGCGTTCTTCTCGTATCTCTCCTGTGCTATACGAAGCTTCTCACGAATAAGCTTCACTGCGACTTCCATCTCCTCAAGAGCATCTGGACCCAACAAAGGCCTCTCACCAGCCTCAGCCCAAAACAACGGTGTTCTGCAGCGCCTCCCATACAAGGCTTCAAAAGGAGCCATCTGCAAGCTTTCATGATAACTGTTGTTGTATACAAATTCCATAAGTCGCAGCCACTCATCCCAGGCTCCACCATGGTCTAAAATGTAGCATCGGATCATATCGTCAACTATCTGGTTCACCCGCTCCGTCTGCCCATTGGTCTGCGGGTGGTAAGCAGTAGAATACCTCAGATCCGTACCCAAACCCTCCTGCAGAATCTGCCAAAAACGAGAAGTAAACCGGGAGTCTCGATCAGAAATGATACTCACAGGCATACCATGCAGTCAGATGACTTCATTCAAGTACAACTCTGCTATCTTCTTCATCGGGTAATCAATCTTATATGGCACGAAAGTGAGCACACTTCGTCAGTCTATCCACTATGACCCAAACAGAATCAAATCCCCTCGGGGATTTCGGTAAACCCGTGATGAAATCCATAGATATACTTTCCCACTTCCAAGTCGGGATCTCTAACGATATCAACTTGCCACCAGTCCTTCCATGATCGGCCTTCAGACGCTTGCAAGTGTGGCACTCCACAACAAATCGGGCTATATCGCCTTTCATGCCATACCACCAAGCAATTTTCTTTAGGTCACGATACATCTTCGTAGATCCTAGATGGTAGGCAACGCTGGATCCATGAGCCTCCATGCAAATCATACCTCTAATATTCCCAATAGCGGGGATGCAAAATCTGTCGCGGTACTTCAAAGTACCTACATCATCCATAGTAAAGTCTGGCAACTCCCCCTTCTTGATCCTTGTGAATAAGTGCAGAAGATCCGGATCGTCCTTCTAGTGTAGTCTTATAAAAGAAATCCAGGATGGCTCTTCCACTGATAAACTACTCTGCAAGCCATAGCATCCCACTGATATATCCATAAGGAGGAACTCGTCCACTAAACGATCGGCGGTGAGATTGAAGATCTTTCCCATTTTCGGCTCAGGGCGTCGGCCACCACATTGGCCTTGCCTGGATGATACTGGATCTCTACGTCATAATCGGCCACATACTCTAGCCACCGCCGCTGGCGCAAATTCAAATCCTTCTGCGTGAACACGAACTTCAGGCTCTTATGGTCGGTGAAGATCTTGCACTGAGCCCCATAAATTAGATGTCTCCACAGCTTCAATGCATAAATAACCGTTGGGAACTCGAGGTCATGCGTAGGATAATTCTTCTCATGAGTCTTCAGTTTCCTTGACCCATAGGCAATCACCTTTCCAACCTGCATTAATACGCATCCCAGACCTACATTCGAAGCATCCACGTACACATAATAATCCAAACCCTCAGTAGGCAGGGTCAGAACGGGAGTAGTGCACAATCTCTTCTTTAACTCCAGAAAGGCTTCTTCGCACTTCTCGCTCCAAAAAAAAAGCCACGTTCTTCTGAGTCAGCTTGGTCAAAGGTGTAGCTAGGGAAGAGAAACCCTCCACGAACCTCCTATAGTAGCCAGCCAACCCTAGGAAGCTCCTGATCTCCTTAGGCGTATTCGGCCTACTCCAATCCATAACTGCTGCGACCTTTTCTGGGTCGACCGAGATCCCATCCTTGTTCACCACGTGGCCTAAAAATGAAACCTGAGGCAACCAAAATTTGCACTTGCTCAGCTTGGCGAATAACGTGTGGTTCCTCAACTCTGATAGAACCAAGCGCAGATGTTGCTCATGCTCCTCAGCACTGCGAGAATAAACCAACACGTCATCTATGAAGACCACCATGAACTTGTCTAAGAAATCCTTGAACACCCGGTTCATCATATCCATGAAGGCTGATGGTGCGTTGGTCAAACCAAACGACATCACCAAGAACTCAAAGTGTCCATGCCTCGATCTAAATGCAGTCTGTGGAATATCGGCCTCACGGATACTGAGCTTATGATAGCCTGAACGAAGATCGATCTTAAAGAACACCGTGCGACCGCATAACTGGTCAAATAAGTCATCGATCCTCGGCAGAGGGTACCTGTTCTTAATTGTGACTTTGTTCAACTCCCTATAGTCGATGCAAAGATGCATTGACTCATCTTTCTTCTTCACAAACAACACAGGAGCACCCCAAGGCGACGAACTCTGCCTGATAAATCCCTTTGCCAACAGCTCATCCAACTGGAATCGCAACTCCTCTAACTCACGAGGGGCCATCCTGTACGGCGCTTGAGCAATAGGACGCGTACCCGGCTCCAGATCAATCATAAACTCCACATCCCGCTCAGGAGGAAGACCAGGAAGATCATCTGGAAAAACATCGGCAAAACCATGAACAACTGGAATCTCCTCCAAGCGCGGTACACTAACAGCGGTCCCAACCACCGAGACCAAACAAGCAAAACAATCCGAAAGAAACAGCTTCTGAGCACATACCGCAGAGATAACAGGAGAATCCTGGCATAGATCAGCATACACGCTTCCGGGCTGACCGTCGTCCCTAATGAAGTCCAAGCGCTTCCCTTTGCACTGAATGACTGCATCAAACCTAGACAGCCAATCCATACCCAAAATAACATCGAAGTCCTCCAGATCAATCATCTTCAGGTCTGCCTTCACAAGGAAGTCCCCCAACAAAACAGGGCAATCTAACAAGCCCAAATCTGACAACACAGATTCACTAGAGGGGAACTTGACACGGAATGTATCCCGAACTCGATCTAAAGTCAACCGATGTCGCTCCACAAAGGCTTTAGCCACGAACGAGTGGGTAGCACCAGAGTCAAATAGAACACGCGCCCAACGGTTCTTCACCTTAAATTTCCCTATATGAGCATATAAAACTAAGGAACTACCATAATAATACTACAAACATTCTAGGAAAATAAGAAAAAAACCTTCAGGCTGGAAAGACAACTAACCTGAGATGACCAGAGAGGAAGCTTGAGCCTCCTCGGAAGAGATCACATTTAGCTTTCCCTTTCCCTTATCCACACGCTGAGGTAGAGCTAATGCCTGTAGTGGAACTGCATGAAGAACAGGCTGGACCTAAGGACACCTAGACTTGATGTGTCCCTTCTGCCAACACTGAAAGCAGACTTTATCCTTGGACCAGTACTGGGCAGCATCATGCCCAGGTCGCTTGCAAACAGAACAGGATACATCTATCCTAGGAGCACCCTGAATCGCATGAACCTGCTCCTTCATCTGAGCAGCTGCCTTCTTGAAACATCTCTCAACAGGGTGGCCTGACCGGCCACAGAAGCTGCACACCACTTTGCTCTTCTTTCCCGGAGACGCACTGGGTACCTGGGGTTTCTTCTCCTCCACAGTCTTCCTCTTGTCCTTCCACATTTGCTGGCCTCTTCTCTTTGCGGTCTCAATTGCCTCCACCTTCAGAGCAGCCTCCACTACTCCTGCATAAGTCTCTGACCCATAAGCACTGGTCAACTGCTGCACGTCGCTCCTCAAACCACCGAGAAATCGCTTAACTCGATCAGCCTCAATGCTGACCAATCTAGGGGGAAAACGGCTCAACTTGCTGAACTCTATCTCATACTCACCCACCGTGAGTTACATTTTCTTCAGATGGAGGAAGTCGTTCATGAGGCGGTCACGCTCGACTGAGGGTAAGAACTTCCTCAACAGCATCTCCTTAAAAACCTTCCAAGAGTATCCAGCTACCAAGCTCTCCTTCTCTCTCATCCACCAACTCTTAGCCAAACGATTAAGCTAGTAGGCGGCTATCATCACCCTCTGATCATCTGTAATCCCTGAGTACGAGAACATCTCCTCCATGGAGATCAGCCAATCGTCTATCACCATGAAATCTTCCTTCCCGACATAAGTGGGAGGGCTCAACCTATGAAACTGCGAGATGAAGGCCATCTCTTCTGGCACCACCACTGGAGGTCTTAAGGGTGTAGGAGGAGGAGGGACAGCTAACCCCCCTGCAGTACCTTGCACTCCTTGAGTCTGACCTGCCACAACCGCCACCAGGGACTGAATTCGGGCCTGCATCTCTACCATCTGCCTGCTCATGGCATCGCTCTGTCACAGGCTCTCGATCACTGCGTCATTTTGAGCTCCAGATGACTCACCCTCAGACAGGGGAGTCGATCTAGTCGAAGGACGTCTCGCCATCCTAAAATCATTGCAACACTAGTTAGATCCTAATACAACGGCTAGAACCAACTACAAGTACAGACAATACATATATAGATATAAACTTAAAGCTGCTAAACTTGCTCTGTGAGTTTATCTTTTTACAAAAATTGATGTTATGCCTTAAACTAGGATGGTTAACCACCACCATGCTAATTCATGTGCCTAGATCGGGAATGCATGAATTTGTATTACTTTTGACTTGAAAGCTTATGTGTGTACATATGTCATCCTCCCAGTCTTTAGCTTGGCACGTTGTGCTTATGCAATGTTATTCCATGCATGTTTGTGCTATGCATTCTAAAAAGGCCCTAATGCATGTTATGAGCGGCGTACACATGAAAATGTTATGCATCCCATACTACATAACATTCTCATGCAACGAAAGAGAAAACGAGCTAGTCGCAGCCTTGTGGTGAGGTTATGCATCCCATACTACATAACCCTCACATGTTGCCCCTATGGTGGATCCATATACGAACACATATTATGCATACCATACTACATAATATGCCCCGTATACTTCATGTTATGCTATGAGTGTAGTATTCGTGCTTTTGCCAAGACGAGCTGATAACATATCGGTGTGTGAATGACATGATGCTGAACTACTAAAGCAATAATAAAAAAGGTTGCCCGACTAACTTGTCAAGCAACCTCCCTCTGATACCAACTGTCACAACCCGCATTTTCTCCGAATTTAGGAATTATCAGAGTATGAGAAAACACGCGTCATGATGCCACGTCAAGCAGGGGATAACTGCTGATGCTCAGGAAAAACCATATACTTTACTTTATGAAAGAAATTCATGAGTTTAATGATTAGAAAATCAGTTATATTTTAGAGGTCGTATCCCTCGACTCGGTGGATCACCTAGTCCACAGTTTAAAACTATACTTAGTAGCATGAACATCCATCAGTACGGCGAACCTGTCAGGCATAGAAACAACAAGACTTTCCAGGAAACTCGAAAGGGTGTCAAGCAAAAGAAATAAAACTTGAATCTTACCATCCGGTTCAAGAACCAAGGAGTCAACGTGGAAAATAGACACGACAGTACTAACACTCCCCAACCCAAAAGAATATTTAGTGGTAGGAAGAAACGACGGAGAAATGCACTCAGGTGGAACAGAGACGTACAGTAAAAAGTCCGGAAACTTGAAATAAAGTGAAACACTCTGTGCTATATAAAAATCTTGAATAAAAGCATAAAATCCGACGTTCTTCATAATTTTGGATGGGTCGGCGTTCCTACATATTAATTTATTAACGGAGACCGAAGGTATCCGCTCGGGGACTGACCAGACTAAACCCAAATCACTAGCTCTAGCGTCGGACAGTCTAAAAAAGGAGTGGAACTGTGTACGACATAACTTAAGGTGATATACTAACGTCCAAAACACATGAGGAGAGAATCCATGTGCTACATGACTAGACCCAAATACGGAGGATAAGGGGGTTAAGTCAGGTGGCACGAGAGCTTTCAAATCAGGGAAGAATTTCATGGGCTCCAAAATAGTAGTCTTAATTTTAATTTTAATATTTTCACGCTTGGCACGAAGACATGCCAAGGTGAACCGCTCATCACATACAATAGAATTGGATGCTCTCGAATGTGAAAAGATGTGCGAGCGAGACAACTCAAGAGACCCAACTATAGTCACAAACGTGGGTAAATAAGGGTCATCAAAAGGCCACTCAAGGAGATCTGCCCATCTCGACGTTCTTCCTGAAGATGAAGAATTTCTGCGCTGAGATATCAGCATTGGATCCTGATGAGCCTATTTCGGAGGCGAAGCTAAAGAGGCGCATAATCCTCGGTCTACGGAAGGAGTATGTGGCCTTTGTCACTTCTGTTAAAGGTTGGGCCACTCAGCCGTCTTTGCTGGACCTAGAGAATCGGCTGGTTTTGCAAGAGAGCTTAGCTAGACAGATGGTTGTAGGCATTATCTCTGAAAGAGGTAGTGAAGCACTCTTCTCTAGGAAGAAGAAGAGATGGGAGAAGAAGAAGACTAGTGTTGGTGATGGTTCTTCAACTTCTTATTAGCAAGAGGGGAGTGTAGATCCTAAGCGTGATTGGAAGAAGAAGAAGGATTGGCTTAATTAATACAGATGCAACCAGCCAGTTCACTTTAAGAAGGACTGCAAGATCAAACTATAGCCGGGGCATGTTGTATACAAAGAGGAGGCTTGTTCTAGTGCAGAGTAAGCCGGATGGGGGAATGCGTTCTTGAAGGGCACGTGTGTCTGTGTATTGTCCACCATTGACTACAAATATGACTGGATTGTGGACTCAAGGTGTAGTCACAACCTCACCGAGGACGAGTCAAAGTTATCCTCTCTACACATGTTCTCAGGTAACGAAGCTATCATTACTGCTGATAATACAGTTCTTGCAGCCGAGAAGGAGGGTGTCATTTCTTTAGGTATTGATAATGGTCCACTCACTTTAAGGACTATCTATCATGTACAGGGCATGAAGAAGACCCTCTTCTCGGTGACCAATGTGGTGGACGCAGGTTATCATGTTCTGTTTGGTCCAACAGAAGTGAAGTTTCTCCACAATGTGTCAACAGAAAATGTTGGGTTTTACTGGATGGCAAAACACTTGTGCGCGCAACGAAAATAAGGAATAAGAAAACCCAAAAGAAGTTTTGATCTAGCAATGGACATGTATCAAGAAGAAAGTGCGGTAAATTAAATTTACCTCTGCCGGATTGAGTCTATACTTAACCTAGATGCTCAGAGAGATTTGCCAATCACTAAGTGGCTACAGTCCTTTAGTGCAGAATAGTTTCAGCACCTCTACAAGAAATCCACATGAATGGGAGAACCCGTAGACCCTTGTTGAATAAGATCTAGGTCAAGAGAAGGCACTCTGCGTCTTCACAGACTGCTAGGTATATTACAGAAGAGGAGGCGACAACAATCACCGGAATCGGGGTCAGCGACAGCGACGGGATCGGCGAAGGCGGAACGGCTTCTGTCAGCCTATTAGGGCTTCGGGTTCTTTTCGCACAGTACGACTCACGTGCTTAGACAAATTCAACCCATTGATTCAAATGAAGAGAAAACCTAAAATATTCTATTTATACAGAAGGAATAAACAGAATTTCCCATCGCTATTCGCAGACCAAAGACTTGGAAAACAGAATTCAACCAGACAACCCTTGTCTCGACAAATCGTCGAGTATCCATATCATATTTGATGAATCGTCGAGTATACATAACATACTCGACGAATCGTTGAGTATCCATAAGATACACGACAAACTCTACGCTAGCTATACCAAATCAACTTTTGAATCGACAAAGGCGTTGAGGGAACTCAACGCACTCAATGCCTAAGTGCCAGATTCATCGAATCAACTTTTGACTCGACGAAGGCGTTTAGTGAACTCAACGCACTCAACACCTGAGAACCAGATTCTCCAAATCAACACCTTGACTTAACGAATCGTTGAGTGAACTCAACACACTCAACGCTTAAGTTTAATACTCTACGAATCAACACTTTGACTCGATGAATCGTTGAGTAAACTCATCACACTCAACCCCATCATTTGACGAGTCAACACTTGACTCGACGAAAACATTAAATGATCTCAACGCACTTGACGCTTTCAAATCTTGGCTGAGCTAAGTCATTTCCACTCATCCTATGAGTATAGCCAAACTAATCCAATCTCCCAATTTCTTCAAACATTCTTATGTGCGATTCTGATAGGCTCACTGCATTGGTAGTGGGGCTACATAGTTGATCACTTACATATCGTAATGGTAACACCAACAGTCTCCCACTTTATCTTGAAAGAATCAAACAAAAACTTCAAAAATAATGAGCGGCATCTAGCAATGCATCATTGTTCCCCAAGAAATAAGAGTTTAGAACTCAAAAGCCATCGTGTCTAATATATCAGTGTTGTCTTGTCCCTTCGTCCATTACATTCGGATAGAACTAGAGGTATAGACCATGTCACCCTCATAATTGTTCAATACCAGTTTCCTGATCTAGAATGGATTTCAAAAAAATTGTGAGCCGAATATCATATATTGACTCAACCAAACATGGCCATGCATTTCTCAGTCCCATTTCATCAAGGGGCCTATGGATGCAACTTTTATCATATAGGAGGACAAATCTCATCTCTGCTCACACGCAAACACCCAAAATATTCGTAATGTACCCAATAACCACCTTTATCATCCAACATTCTCAAGACTGTACTTTTGATAGCATCAAAGCACGCTCTTCCTCACTTGATGAATGTTGTGACTTCAGGTCAAAGGACCAAAAACACCATAGCCACTTCAGCCATACTTGTGACACATTCATATAATAATCCACAAAGTATTCTCATGGTTGGTCTGTCTAGTACAACTTGTTCACTAACAAGTACACATGTGATGACTTGATATCACAATATCATGACCTATGAGAACTGATCATCAGTCAATACACATGCTAGTCTTAATGTGTCATCATCGCCCTTAGCTTCTAAGATGACACTCGACTAGGGACTATTTAAGAATGATGCTTCTAATAACATAGGCTCTCATATTCAAGTCACTACTTTACTCCTATGGAATCAAACATTCTAAGGGCATTTATTACGTTAAATTAATATATTAGAATAGAAATGAATTCATATAACAAAAGAATTTCCAAAATATATAAATGAAATGTATATAGTACTCTATTCATCAAATGAATTAATACAGCCAACAAAATATAATCCACAAGACTCCAACTAGAGCTGGTCATTAAGGTATCGTATACCCATAGATCAAACATGATCATCACGCTTTCTCTGTGTCAGAGGCTTTGTTAGTGGATCCACAATATTCTCCTCAGTCGGCACTCTGCAAATGCTCACATCTCCTTGATCGACAATATCTTAAATAAGATGGAACCGCCAAAGTATATGCTTGGAGCGTTGATGAAATCTATGTTTCAAAGCAAGTGCAATTACACCGTTGTTGTCAAAGTAGAGATATATGGGACGAACAATGCTAGGAACTACATCTAACTCACCGATGAATTTTCTAATATATACAGCCTCCTTCATAGCATTTCCTACAGCGATTTACTCGGCCTTAGTTGTAGAATCGACAACTATATCTTGCTTGGAACTCTTCCAGCTAACAGTACCTCCATTTAGGCAAAATATGAACCCTGACTGAGACTTTGAGTCATCCCGATCAGTTTGAAAGCTAGCATCCGTGTAACCTCTTACAACGAGCTCATTCTCTCCACCAAATTCCAAAAATGTATCCTTAGTCCTTCTAAAGTTCTTTAGGATGTTCTTGACGGTTATCTAGTGACCATCACCAGGATTAGACTTATATTCGCTAGTCATGCTCAAGGTATTAGAGACCTCAGGTCGAGTAAATATCATTGCATACATGATTGAACCAATTGCTGAAGCATATGGAATCAACTTCATGCGGTCCTTATCTTCACAAGACTTTGCACACTAGTCCTTAGAGAGACTCACAACATGAGACATGGGTAAGAATTCATTATTGGACTCAAGCATGTTGAATCGCTTCAACACCTTATCAATGTATATACTTTGGGTCAAACCCAGTCACTTATTAGATCTATCTATATAGATCTTAATACCAAGGATATAAGTCGCTTCACCCAAGTACTTCATAGAAAAGCAGCTCCTTAGGTTGTTCTTAACAACTTGTGGGGTCAGTTTGACATTCCCGATCAGCAGATTGTCATCTAAATACAATATCAAAAAGATTACAATACTCCCACTAATCTGTTTATAAACACATCGTTCATCCTCGTTGTTAATAAAACAAAATTCTTTGATCTTTTCATCAAAATGAAGATTCCAACTTCGAGAAGCTTGTTTTAATCTATAAATGGATCTCTGCAGCTTGCATATTTTAGTGGCTTCACCTAAAGATACAAAACCCTCAGGTTGTATCAAATACAAATCCTTAAATAGGTTTCCATTTAGGAAATACATTTTGATATCCATCTGCCAGATCTCGTAGTCATAATATGCAGCAATAACAAGCAGAATTCTTATGGACTTAACCATGGAAACAGGAGAAAAGGTCTCATCATATTCAATACCATGAATTTGCTTGAAACCCTTAGCCACTAGTCCCCATTTGAATGTCTGTACATTTGTAACATCCCTCAGACTTCTAGACCCCTAAGATGGTTTTGTCATGACAAAACTCTGGGAAGTACCAAAAGGTTGGGGTGAATTTGGGAATTAGTGAGTGAACCACCTTGGTCTGCAAATAGTAAAATTCCAATTACTAGAATATGAATGATCATAGGGCTTCACCATGATTCCATGACCCCAACACAACATCACTAACCTATTAAAGGGTCCATTAGAGCCATAGGGACCCACTAGGGTCAACTAAAAAGGTCAAGTAGACCAAAGTCAACCCAAACCCTAATCAGGTCAAACTAAGCTCATACATGGCCAACTGACATCCCCTTAGCAAAAGGGACCCACCTAGACCATCCCAAGACCTAAGTGAGGCCAATGGATCACCAAGGACCCATTACGGTCAGCCAAAGAGGCTAGGTTGACCCAAGTCAACCCTTGCCCTAAAAAGGTCAAAGTGCCCTAAATAAGGGTCAAGTGTCCTACAAGGTGCCCAACCAACCCTACCCAAGTTTTCATAGACCTTAGGGGAGGCCAATGGGTCATCAAGAACACATTCGGGTCAACCCAAAAGGTCAATTTACCATGTTCAACTCAATCCTTGAAATAGGTCAAACTAGCTCTAATGGGTTAGCTCAAGCTCAATCCCAATTACCCTTAGGCTAACCTTATTTCCATGAATAATATGGGGGTTACTTGGGTGCCTTTAGGTTGAAATAATCATCAAAAATTCGTCCATGGTGACTAGGAGAGTGAAAGCTCCATTTTTCCCTTTAATGGAGGAGAGAGAAAGTGAAAAAAGAGGCCATTCATGGCCAAGGGAGACCAAGGGCCTCTCCAATTGATGGATACATTCTCCCTCATCAGTTTTGAGGAGTTAAATAACAATAGCCAACCACCAAAGGGGCTGAATTTAATTTCTCCCATAAGGCAGAGAGAGAGGAGAGAGAAAGCCATTAATGGCCATGGGAGATCAAGAGTTCCACTCCAATTGATTTAAAAGGCTTGATACATTCCCCCTCATCAGTTTAGAGGAGTTTAACAGGCATGGCCGAACCCCTAGGTGGCTGGACGCAGAGCATTTCAGTTGGTCGAATTTATCCTCTTGAGACTATTAATGGCAATTGGTGCTTGACCCCTCCCCTCCCTCATTTGTCATCCTTAAAAGCATCCCTAGACCACCAGCAGTCATTTCTACCCTTCATCTGAAGAAATTGGGCAGTTTGGTAATGTTGTTGCAGAGCAACGAAAGCTCCATCACTGGATATGGTGCCACAATGATCGGCCCGACTCCAACACTCTGCTAAGGTCCTCCTCTACTCCCTTCTTCGTGTGCTAGAATCTTAGATCTTTTAGGAGAGAAATCGGGCTCAATTGAGCCCGATTGGGTGAGAAAAATTCTAGTTTTTCATGGCTTTTTATGCCTTGGGGGTTTGCCGGAAACCTCCCCTTAGACGGCCGTGTCGCCGCCCGGCGATAGCCCCCACTTCAACGAAGGTGGTGGCGGTGGTGGCCGGCTAGGGAGGTGGCTAGGTGGCAGGCAAATGGACTTGGAATAAGCTCCAGGTTTGGTCAATCATGAACTTTGGCTGGAGGATGAAGACAATGCCAGAGCCATACGATCGTGCTTTAAGATTAGTGCAAATGATTATATTGTAATTCAATTTATTTTATTTTTTGTCAAAGTTATTGGGCTATTTTGAATTAATTATTAAAAATACTTAGGATCCACTACAGTAAAAGTGGTCTAAATGATAGTTGTTGCTCTAAGAGTCTACTTTATTTTAAAATTAGTTTGAACCAATATGAAGTTCAGGTCAGACCACAACACTCATTTTGGTGAGGTCTACCTAGGCTTGATCAAAGATTATTTTGAGTGCCCCTATCAATCCAGCAATCCAAATGACTTGAAATTTGGGCTGGGGGTCACTCTTATCTATACCTCCAACATATCGAAAAATGGAAATTTTTAGAAATCATTTTCCTAAGTTTTTGTAGGAATTTATTAAACCATGTAAGAATTATATAAGGGTTCTAATGACCTCTAAACCCACCATACTTTTGGTGACATTCTTTTAGGGTCATATTATGACTCTGCCAAAACTTTCAGCCCATTTTAGGTTTATTTGAATAGGTATTGGTGTGACCAATGTTTGGTCCCTTAAGGGTAATTTAGGGCAAAGAGTGTTTGGGGCATAGTGGGGCTAATTCTCATCTAAAGGGGTTGGGACATGGGCAAGAGCTCCATGGTAAGTTAAAACACCCTCTCATGGAGTTTGAGGTAGTTTGGGGTGGATTTTCCCTAGGACCCTAGTTCAAACCATAAGGTTGAACTTTGGGGTTTTGTGAAGGACATGGAGTGATAGTTTGGGCCATGTGATCTTAGGGTGGTGAAATGCCCTAGGAAGGAATTTGTGACATTTAGACTTAGGCACACACCTTAAACCAATTAGGGATAGTTTGGGCCTATATATTTTATGAAAATGTTGAAGGGTCATATGATTTTGGATTTTTAAGGGATTTTGGTAGGAGTAATTTTTTAGTGATATTGACCCCTGAAATTTATTATAGGATGTTTAAAAACACTAGCTCTTACTTGTAGGTATAATCTCCACCTTGCCATTTTTGATGATTTTTAAGTAACCATGGATATATTAACTTAGAATGATATGAAACTCTGGCAAGATTATTTAAATATCATTTAGATCCACTACTAAATTATTTGGAGAATTTGGGCATTTCCTCTTAGTACTTCATGTGTTAAGTGAACTAGTGCACCATACTTTGATAAATAGATAATAAATATTATATCTTACTAGAAAATTATGTTACTTGGCCAGAAAACTGTTTAGGGCATAATGAAGTCTAGAAAATTATCACATGTCATTTGGATGAGTGTATAAGAATGTATCTTCACAAAGTGCAATTTAATGGAATTATTTGAAGTATTTTTATACATGACTCACTTACCTTGGAATTGCATGAAACTTAGTCAGTAGTGTTTTATTATCATTAGAAGGCTCTGGTAATTTTTATATAATTTTTGGACTATGATTTATGGTACTCCCTTCATTATTTAAAATTATTTGAATTAACTTTAATTAATTATTTAGAGGTTATTAAATTTATGAAAATCTGTGAAATTTAGAATTCACTGATATTTTGCTATCATACACTGTTCATAATTTTTGGGTGGCCATAAATTAAGGACATCTAGTACTTCATGATCGAAATTACCCATAGCCTATCTTTTGGGAAACTTTAATAAACACCAAATCAATTAGGAAAATTACAAGTTTCTGGATTTAGGCTTAATGTGTCATGATAGACCCCCAATAATTATCTTAGGGCATTTGGATGAAAATTTGGAGTACCTCTCATAATGTACATCATATAGTTTAGGTTGGATTGCATTTAGTAAAGCTGCGGAAATTGTGATAACCTGTGTAATGGACATAGGGAGATGGGGTTAATAGTTTACTGGTTTGGTAAGGTGAAAAAGAGAGATTCATTATGAGTCACAATGAGGAGAGTGATGGGTTGACTAGTGTTAATAGGTGCTCGAGATCGACGAAAGATCATCTTTCCTGTGGAGAGAGAGTCAAAATACACTTGGGTTAGATTCAGTATAATATTAAAAGGGATCGGGAATTGGGTAATAACCAATAATAGTAATTGACATGCGAAAGGGAACTATGGGCTTCATCTACCATCATAGTTCCTAGTTCCCTATGAGAGCCCTTCACCGGGAATACCTTGGGCAGTCCTGGGCTAACCTAAACCGAAAGAATAATCAATGCTTAAGAGTAACTAGTAATACTAGGATTTCACGTACACTTACACTCCTCGATGTTGTGGGAGTTAGTTTGGGTCTTGCAAGTGATAGGCTCAGTGGTTTTAGTGATTGGCAGGTTAGCCCGGCTAGCCGATTGCTCGATCGATATTTAAGACGGACTGGATAGTCCGGGGAGCTTTGGCTCGGTAGATAATTGTGACAGACGGGATAGTTTCGGGAGCTTTGGCCCGATGGGAAAATATAGTAATATTGCATGTGCATAGGATAAAAGATGGTGGGTCTTCGTTATTGGAGTGTCTTCACATCGACACCAATACGTTAACACAGCAAGTGTGGTTTAGCACTTGGCAATTAAAAGTCTTGTGTGCAGCCGACAAGAGTACGCAGAAGCTCCTCTTAGTGCACCAACATTGAGGCGTACGATAGGTCTGAGTTAGGTTGGGTCTCGCGAGTGCTTGGAGACGGGATAGTCTAGCACTAGAGTTCAGGCTTTAGGGACAGTGAGTCCCGATCATTAGTAGATATTATAGATTTGCTTCCGCGATTGAGTGATTTGCAGTGAGGATTTTGATGTATCGGGCAGGAGCCCACTTTAGTACTTTGCTTTATCATTTCTGTGGACTCTCCCTTCGTAGAGAATTATTTATATATATGTGATTCTGGTGGACTAGTATTGAGTTTCATTTTAATCATTTACTCTTATATTTATTCTACTCTTTTGCGATTGCTATGGCCAACAGGATTGGCATTTTGTAGTGACGACCTTCCCGGGTGTATTGGTGTAACCATAAAACAACAGTTCTGGGCATAAGACCCCAAGGTTTAAAAGAAAAAAAAATGGGGTCTTACAAACTAGTATCAAAGGAAAACCTCAAGTGAAAGAACAGAAGTCCACTAACTCCGGGTCACCCCTGCTCGAGTTTAATTTGGGGACAAACTGGGCAGCAGATGTTGTGGTGTACCCATATGGGGGATCACATGTAATTGTCAACTTTTAACTAGGTTCAGGTCAAATTTCTTACAATTAGCCTTTGTTATGCAGCCCCTAACACATCCTACAACGCAGGGCGGAGCTCAGTAAACTCAAAATATTTCACCACCTCCCCAGTGTCCCACTCCATTTATACAGTTAGAGATGGGGCAGACTCTGACGACCATTCTAGAGGTCTTCAGGGCCCAGCAGGCTCCAGCTCCGCAACCAAACCTATGGCCCAATTCTTTGAGCATCTTCCAGGGTCTCTCTTCCCCATCTTACATTGGGACGGAGTTGGCCGTACGGACGGAAGAGTGGCCCAATATCATGTTCGAGATGCTGATCGGGATACGGTGCCCGTGGGAGGAGATGGTACCTCTGGTGGTCTCCTGCTTGGAATCTCATACCAAGAGATGGGGGAAGAAACTTCTGGATATGACATTTGCAGATTGGGAGGTTGCTGACATTACTTGGGAGGAGTTCAGGGCCGCTCAATTAGAGCACTTCATCCCACAGTGGCAATAGATTAGCTGGAAGATAGGTTCCTGCAGCTGAGGCATGGCAACAGGACGGTGGTGGAGTACCACCGGGAGTTCAATCACTTAGCCCGATTTGTAGACTCCTATAAGCTTGACGAAGCAGGGTATACCAAGAGGTTCTACAAGGTTCTTCGAGAGGACTTGAGAGAGGATCTTTTGTTTGTATATGGCGGGCCTATACCTCAGATTCTGGAGATGGCAAAGAGGATATAGGCTAATAGGCACACGACACAAGGACGGAAGAGGCCAACTAAGGATCAGGGTCGGGGAGGCAGGAATGATCAACAGAGGGGCCGCTTTGCTAATGTGAGAAGGGCAGAGGACAAACCTTGCCAAGAGGTGAGATAAGAGCCGAGGGTGCCAGTGGTATTGGCCCCTCAACCTCTTCAGATGTTGGTGATACAGAGACCCGAGGGTGTGGCAGTTCCCTCACCCGAGTTCTATAACTATCATCAGGTAGGGCACATTCGAAGAAATTGCCCCATGAGAGGGGGACCTCTACTAGCACCACAGGCTGCCCGTGTCATAACCCGCATTTCCTCAACAAAGAAATTATATCAGAGTACAAGAAAATGCGTGTCGTGATGTCACGTCATACAGGGGATAACTGCAAACGCTCAGGAAAAATACCAGACTCAAAAGCTTAAATAGAATCATGAATTATTATGAAAGAAATCTTGTTAATTTAGATGGCTGTATCCCTCGGCACAGTGGATCAACTAGTCCAAATCAAAAACATATATTTATACGCAGCAGAAAAAATACTTTGGTTAAGTTGATTTGACATCCTACAGGAGTGTAAACGTCCCCAAAGGACAACTCATGATATACAATACTCTAAATTTAGCATAGTATAAAACTATAGTCTTTACGTTACTTTGGAAAATAGTGTTTTAGTTTTATAAACATGACGTGCATGAGATACATATTGTAATGTTTTTAGGTTTAAAATACCTAACATGCAACCTATCATAAAGCATTTCTAGAGAGCAAAGAAACAAGCTCCACAAAGGCAAATAAAATAACAGTTTCAGCTCATATCTAGTATACCCAAGAAAACCACCAGTGGGCGTCAACAACCTGACACGAATCCACTGGTGAGTATGCATTTCTATACAAAAAAAGAATACAACTATCTCACAGTCTGAGAAGGTGAGTCACAACAGCACAGAGGATCCTAGCACGCCCCCAAAAGACAACTAGCCGCTCAACAGGCTACTGCTCTGAACCAGAAACATTCAAAGAAGGAACACCTCAGCAAGTATATATTCAGAAAAAAGGGTTTACCAAACCCTGCAACAAAGATGCTATCAAATTTAGCAGAAAGAAATAAACAAGATAGCAAAAGAAGCACTATCCAAGGAATAATCGAAAAGCACCAAGTGCGGGAAAGTAGCAACATGCCCTGCTAAAAAAAGAAAACTTGGCGCAGCAACAAGGCAAACTTATGCCAAAATAACAATTTAAAAGGAATGGGATCTAACAACCCTAACTTGTTAATCATTAGCAGTGGTGAAAACAATAGATCTGGGTTGGTGACAAAAAACAGTCCTCACCCCAACAACCAGATCCCCAAAATTCTCCAAGGTGAAAACAACCAGTGGCAGCCCAAGGGTCCAACACACCAACACAACCAGCCCAAACTGGGGCCAAAATGATGGTGACCACAGCTTTAAAGCCAAACCACCCCTTTAAGAGAAACCAAACAAAACAACCTTCCATATTTCACGAATCGGCATTCAAAACCAGTCGAGAAACATCACCAAATCGAGAGCAAACCCACACTAACTAACTCGGGAGAAAAACACCAGCCTAAGTAAAAAGCGTCGAGTCCACTCGACGCCGCGTTGAGTGAGTGCTACTCACTCAACACCAAAAGCTAATCAGGGAAGGTGTCAAGTCCACTCGATGCCGCGTTGAGTGAGCTCCACACACTCAATGCAGAAAGACTTAGCCATAAAACGCTCACTGGCCAATGGCGTTGAGTGAGTTCAGCCCACTCAACGCTCCCAACACTAACAATCGAAGGCTTTGAGTGACTCCACCACACTCAACGCTTCTAATTTTGAAGAAAATTAACGTCGGACTAGACGGCTTTGAGTGAGCTAAACTCACTCAACGCCACACGCAGACGGCGTTGAGTGAGTTGAACTCACTCAACTCCAAAAGACAGATGGCGTTGAGTGAGTTCAACTCACTCAATGCCAAAGGACTTAGAAAAATTCCTAAGGCAGCCGTCATTAAGTGAGCTTAACTCACTCAATGCCAAAAGACATAGAAAAAACGTCTCTAGCAACACGACATTAAGTGAGCTCAACTCACTCAATGCCAAACACAGACAGTGTTGAGTGAGCTCAACTCACTCAATGCCAAAAGGCGGATGGCGTTGAGTGAGCTCAACTCACTCAATGCCAAAAGACTTAGAAATTTTCCAAGGACGACAGCGTTGGGTGAGCTTAACTCAGTCAACATCAAAAGGCAGACGGCGTTGATTGAGCTCAACTCACTCAACGCTGTCAATGCTTCTGGACTTAGTATCCAGACCAAAAAGCTAGGAGTTGAGTGTGTCAACCACACTCAACACTTTTATACTTAGCCTCAAAAATCAAAACAGCTAGGCGCTGAGTGTGTCCACTACACTCAATGCCTTTGGACTTAGACTACAAACCATTCAATGCCTTCTATCCAGAGAGCTGTAACTTAACTAAAACAAATTCTAAACTCCTCTTTCTACTCCTACCCGGCTACAACTACCAACTAAGCTAGGCTAAACTTAGTACACTAATTTCCTACCTCTAGCCCCTACCTGGACACTAAATGACAACTAGGGAGAGAGGAAAAAATTGAAATCTTGGCAAGATTTAGATAGAACTAGCTCGGGACAATGCCTGCAGCAGCCCAGGCTTCTACCTCCAGGAAAAATCTAAAGAAAGAAGAAAAATATAACATGAATGAAAAAGATTGGCAATGGAAGAGAGCACCACTTGCCTCTACCTACAGGAAACAACAGCTGCCCTACCAAACTCCGGCATTGGCGGCAAGATCAGCCACAAAAACAGCAAACCTGAAGCTTAAAGGGGGGAAAAAATCAGCAAACCTGAAAAGGCCCTAGCTTCTAAGACAGCTCTAGAGCAAGCAAAACTTACATAGGAAGGAAGATCGGAGTTAGAGCAGTCCAGATCTGCCCTTAACCGAGAAAACCGAGCCCTAACCCTCCATAAATCGCTGGTCGAAGCTCCTGCACTTTCGTCGCCCGAAGTCTTCCGCTTGAAGCTTTTTCATCTCTCTCTTCTTGGGGAAGATGAAGGAGATATACTAAAATAAGCTATATTATACTATATACAGCCACCAAGCTAATAAATTATTACTAAGTCAGCCACTATAGCTATAAAATATGATAAAATCTTATCATATAAAAATTACAGCCACCCATAAAAAGGCAACCACTACCTAAAAGCTATAATATACAATATCTTAAGACTCTTAAATCAAATAAAATTTGTCCACTATAAAATAATAAAGATTAATATAATATTATTTAAAGATTAAATAACACCAAATAAAATGTCAAAACAACGCGAAAATCCAACTATCTCGGAATTTAACAAAATTCACACCGTACCTAACTACCCACACTACGAATCTAGTGGCGAAGTCAGAAGCGTAATCCGATAAACAAAACTCGGGCTAACACTTCCCGAAGCCCAAAACACAAGCATTCCCGGAAAGGCTCCACCGAGTCACCAAAACAGACTCTGGCTCGCTAGGGAACCTTGCAAACAGGCTACAACACAAGCCACTCAGAGAGCCTTAAAAGCTAAGACCACGCTCTAAAAATGGCAAAAGGCCGAAAATGCGTCAACCTAACGCCAAACAAGTATTAAACAATCACAGAAAAAAACGGGGGCGTTACAGTCACTCCCCCTAAAAAAAGTTTCACCTCAAACTTTACGCACAACACTTCTACCATAGAAGGGAAATAACAAACCAAGAGTTCAACAGAAGAATACATACCAAGCAAACTCAAGGAAATAGAAGAGGGTGAGCCTCCCTCATAGCTGACTACAATTCCCAAGTCGTGCTTTCCACATTCTGGTTTCTCCACAACACTTTAAACATTGGAATGGTCTTCCTCTGGAACACACGATCTTGTGTATCCAAAATGCAAACATGCATCTCCACATAAGAAATATTTGGCTCTAACTGAGGACCAGAATCCAAAACATGCATGTCACTTCGCACACACTTTCGCAGTTCACTTACTTGGAAAACATCGTGCACACCCGGAAAGTTTGCGGGCAAATCCAGCCTATAAGCTAACACACCAATACGCTCAACAATCTTACACAGTCCCACAAACCTTGGGTCCAACTTCCGGTTCTTACCAAACCTCTTGATTCCAACCATGGGGGAATCTTTAAGAAATACCATGTCCCCCATACCGAACTCCAAATTCGATCTACGCCGGTTGGCGTTCTTCTCATAACGTTCTTGAGTTATGCGAAGATTCTCTCGAATAAGCTTCACAACCACTTCCGTTTCTTCAAGCGCATCCGGACTTAACAAAGATCCATCCAAAATAAGGGAGTCCTGCAGCGCCTCCATACAGAGCTTCGAATGGAGCCATTTACAAGCTTTCTTGATAACTATTATTATAAGAAAATTTCATAAGCCACAAACGCTCATCCCACGCTCCTCCGTGGTCTAAAATGTAGCATCTGATCATGTCCTCCACTATTTGATTAACTCACTCTGTCTGACCATTGTTATGCGGGTGGTATGCAGTATAATATCTCAAATACATACCCAAACCTTCTTGCAACTCTTACAGAAGCGAGATGTGAACCGGGAGTCTCGGTCTGAAATAATGCTGACTGGAACACCATGCAATCAGATAACTTCATTCAAATATAGCTCAGCTATTTTCTTCATCGAATGTCGATCTTATAAGGTACGAAGTGCGCACACTTCGTTAATCTGTCCACAATCACCCAAACTGAATCATATCTTATAGGAGATCTCGGTAAACCCATGATGAAATCCATTGAAATGCTTTCCCACTTCCAGGTCGGAATCTCCAACGGAGTCAGATTGCAACCAGGACTTCTATGATCGGCCTTAACATGCTTGCAAGTATAGTACTCAGAAACAAACCTAGCTATGTCTCCCTTCATCCCATTCCACCAGGAAATTTGCTTTAATTCATGATACATCTTAGTAGATTTTGGATGGTTGGCAACGCTAGACCCTTGTGCTTCTCCGCACAACATAACTCGGATATCCATAACAGCGGGGATACAAAATCTGTCGCGATACTTCAAAGTACCCGCATCATCAATCGAGAAATCTTGTAACTCCCCTTTCTCAGCTCTAAGATATAAATGCAATAGATCTGGATCATCTTTCTGATGTAACCTCATAAGCGCAATCCAAGAAGGCTTTGCTACTACCAAACTACTCTGTAAGTCGCAGCTCCCAAAAGAAA
The DNA here is from genome assembly GCA_039513925.1 of Platanthera zijinensis. Lineage (NCBI taxonomy): Eukaryota > Viridiplantae > Streptophyta > Magnoliopsida > Asparagales > Orchidaceae > Platanthera > Platanthera zijinensis. The sequence continues at coordinate 165,409,955 of CM077082.1, read as the reverse complement.
TGTCCATCAAAAGAAACTCTTCCACTAATCGCTCGGCGGAGAGATTAAAAATCTTCCCCTTCTTCCAACTTAGGGCATCGACCACCACATTAGCCTTGCCCGGATGGTATTGGATCTCAACATCGTAGTCGGCAACATACTCCAACCATCGCCGCAGGCGCAGATTTAATTCTTTCTGAGTGAAGACGTACTTTAAACTCTTATGGTCAGTAAAAATCTTTCACTGCGCGCCATAAAGCATATGTCTCCACAACTTCAGTGCAAAAATTGCGGCTGCAAACTCATGCGTAGGGTAGTCCTCTCATGAGTCTTCAGTTGCCTGGACCCATACGCAATCACTTTCCCGTCTTCCATCAACACGCAACCAAACCCAACATGCGATGCATCCACATAAACATCATAATCCATGCCCTCCGTAGGCAGAGTCAAAATGGGAGCAGTGTACAATCTGTTCTTGAGCTCTAGGAAGGCTTCCTCACACTTCTCACTCCAAACAAAAGCCGCATTCTTTTGAGTCAATCTAGTCAAAGGTGCAGCCAGGGTAGAGAAACCCTCCACAAATCTCCTGTAATAGCCGGCAAACCCTAAGAAGCTCCTAATCTCTTTGGGTGTGCTTGTCCTACTCCAATCCATCACATCCGCTATTTTCTTTGGGTCGACTGAAATCCCATTCCTATTAATCACATGGCCCAGAAACGAGACCTGAGGCAACCAAAACTCGCAATTGCTCAACTTGGCAAACAACTTATGGTCCCTCAAAGCAGATAAAACTAATCGTAGATGCTGGTCATGCTCCTCAGCATTGCGGAAATATACCAGAATGTCGTCTATAAACACATCTATGAATTTGTCTAGAAAATCTTTGAACACACAGTTCATCATATCCATAAAGGCTAAGGGCGCGTTGGTCAAACCAAACGACATTACCAGAAATTAAAAATGTCCATGCCTCGATCGAAAAGCTATCCGTGGAATATCTTACTCACGGATCCTGAGCTGATGGTAGCCAGAATAAAGGTCAATCTTAGAAAACACCGTGCTACCGTGCAACTGATCGAACAAATCGTGTATCCTTGGCAGGGGATACCTGTTCTTAATAGTAACTTTATATAGCTCTCTATAGTCGATGAAAAGCCCCATCGATCCATCTTTCTTCTTAACAAATAGAACATGAGGACCGCAAGGAGACGAACTCGGCCTTATAAAACCCTTCTCTAACAAACCATCTAGCTGGTTACACAACTCCTCCAACTCTCACGGGGCCATCCGGTACGACGCCTTTAGAATAGGACGCATGCCTGGCTCAAGATCTATCGCAAACTCAACATCTCTATCAGGTGGAAGACCCGGAAGATCATCAGGAAACACATCTGAGAACTCACACACAATATGAATCTCTTCTAGACGCGACAAACTACCAACAGCCCCCAAAACTGAGACCAAACAAGCAAAATAGCCGAAACTAGCAACTTCCGAGCACATACCACAGAAATGACTGGAGAATCCTGGCGCAGATCACCATAAATACTCCCAGGGTGACCGTTGTCCTTTATGAAGTCCAAGAGCTTACCCTTGCACTAGATAACAACATCATACTTGGACAACCAGTCCATGCCTAAGATAATATCAAAGTCCTCCAAGTCGATCACCTTGAGATCTGCCTTTACTAAAAAATCCCCTAACACAATCGGATAGTCCTGAATGCCCTGATCTGAAACTACAGAATCACCGGAAGGGAACTTGATGAAAAAGGCATCCCCAACTCTATCTAGATCCAAACAATACCGATCCATGAAGGCCCTAGCCAAAAATGAGTGGGTAGCGCTAGAGTCGAAGAGAACACGCGCCCAGCGGTTCTACTTCTTAAATCTTCCTATAAGTTAACGCGATTACACATGTCTCTAAGGAAACAATTACTACAATAATAATTAAAAACCAAAACATTAAAAACTAGGGATATGTCTAACCTGAAATAACCTGAGTCGAAGTCTGAGCTTCCTCCGAAGAAATCACATTCAGCTTTCCCTTGGCTTTATCCAATCGGTGAGGCGGTTGCAATTCCTAGAGTGGCACTGGCTGCAACACAGGCTGGATTTGTGGGCACTGAGCCTTGATATGCCCTTCTTTATCACACAGAAAATAGCTTCTTGTCATATTCTTTCCCCAGCAGTGGGCAGCGTCATGCCCTGGTCGCTTGCATGCAGAACAGAATAAATATTTCCTGGGAGCACCTTAGATTGCATGAACCTGTTCTTTCTTCTGAATTCTCATCCTTTTGTAACACATCTCAATAGGGTGGCCAGGCTGGCCACAAAAACTACACACTTCCTTACCCTTCTTTCTTGAAGTAGCACCGAATGGTTGGGGGCTCTTTCCTTCAACAGATTTCCTTTTCTCTCTTCTTATTTGCTGGCATCTATTCTTCGCAGTTTTGATTGCCTCGACCATCAAGGAAGCTTCGATCACACTGGTATAACTCACTGCTCCATAAGCACTAGCTGGCTGCTAGATGTCACTTCTTAGACTACCCAGAAACCGTTTAACTCGATCTGCTTCCACATTCACCAAACAAGGAGCAAACCGGCTTAATTTGCTGAATTATACCTCATACTGACGGACTGTGAGTTGCCTCTGCTTTAGATGTAAGAAATCATTCATCAGGCACTCCCGCTCGACCGAGGGTAGAAACTTTCCCGATAGAATCTCCTTAAAAGATTCCCAAGAGCATCCTTCTTTGATGCTCTCTCTCTCCCTCAACCACCAACTTTTTGCTACCCCCTTGAGCTGGTACGTGGCGATCATCACTCTCTAATTGTCAGTAACTCTAGAGTAGGAAAACATCTCTTCAATCGATATTAGCCAATCATCCAAGATCATGAAATCTGCCCTCCTATAATAAGTAGGAGGCCCGAGTCGATGAAACTGAGAAATAAACGCCATCTCTAGTGGAACCACTACCAGAGGCACCAGAGGATCAGGAGGGGCAGGAATAGCTAGACCCATAGGAGGGTCTCGCACTCTCATAGCTAGCCCGAACACAATTGATATCAGAGACTGGATCTGGGAAAGCACATCCATCATCTGCCTTGACAAGGCCTCATTGCTCTGCCATAGACTCTCTATCATCGCATTACTCTGCGCACCCGAAGACTCACCCTCAAGTTGGGGAGTCAGCCTCATCGAAGGATGCTTCGACATACTAATAACATACAAACAACTAGTCAGAACCTAGCCCAACCGCTAGAACCAGACAACCGAGTACAAGCAAAACATACTTAAATATAAGCTTCAACTACTAACTTGCTCTGGGATATTTCAAAAATGATGTTATGCCTAACCTGGGATGATTCACAATCATCACACTAACTCATGTGCTTTGAACATGAATGCATGAATTTATATTCCTTCTGACTCAAAACCCATGTGTGTACATATGTCATCATGTAAATCTTTAGCTTGACATGTTGTGCTTATGCTATGTTATGCTATGCATGTTGTGCTATGCATTCTAAAAAGGCTTTAATGCATGTTATGAGTGGCATACACATGCAATGTTATGCATCCCATACTAAATAACATTGCATGCAACAAAAAGAGAAAACGTGCTAATGGGCATTCATGTGGTGAGGTTATGCATCCCATAATACATAACCCTCACATGTTTCCACCTATGGTGGATCCATATACAAACACATATTATGCATCCCATACTACATAATAAGCCCTGAATACTTCTTGTCATGCTTATGAGTGTAGTGCTCATGCTTCAGCCAAGACGTACTGATGACACATCAGTGTGTCTATGATATGCACCTAAACAACTAACACTAAAAAGGGAAGGTTTTCTGACCAATTGTCAAGCAACCTCCCTATGATACCAACTATCACGACCCGCATTTCCTCAACAATAAAATTATATCAGAGTACAAGAAAATGCGTTCTATGATGCCATATCATATAGTAGATAACTGCAGACGCTCAGGGAAAACACCAGACTCAAAAGCTTAAAGAGAATCATAAATTATTATGAAAGAAAATCTAGTTAATTTAGATGGTTATATCCCTTGGCACAGTGGATCAGCTAGTCAAAATCAAAAACATATATTTATACGCAGTAGAAAAATACTTGGGTTAAAGTGATTTGGCATCCTACATGAGTGTAAACATTCCCAAAGGACAACTAATGTTATGCAATACTCTAAATTTAGCATAGTATAAAACTATAGTATTTACGTTACTTTAGAAAATAGTGTTTTAGTTTTATAAACATGACGTACATGAGTGACATATAGCAATTTTTTATGTTTAAAATACCTAACATGCAACCTAGCATAAAGCATTCCCAGAGAGCAAGTAAACAACCTCCACAAAGAAAAATAAAATAGCAGTTTCAGCTCATATCTAGTATCACAAGAAAACCACCATTGGGCGTCAACAACCTAACACGAACCCACTGGTGAGTATGCATGTCTATACAAAAAAAAAGAAAACAACTACCTCACAGTCTGAGGAAGGTGAGTCACAACATCCTAGAGGATCCTAGCACGCCCCCAAAAGACAACTAGCCACTCAACCGTCTACTGCTCTGAACCTGAGGCATTCAAAGAAGGAACACCTCAGTAAGTATATAATTAGAAAAAGAAAGGGTTACCAAACCCTGCAACCAAGATGCTATCAATTTTAGTGGAAAGAAATAAACAAGATAGGAAAAGAAGCACTATCCAAGGAATAATCGCAACGCACCAAGTGCGGGAAAGTAGCAACATGCCCTGCTAAAAAAAGAAAACCTGCAACAGCAATAAGGCAAACATATGCCAAAATAGCAATTTAAAAGGAAAGGGATCTAACAGCCCTAACTTATGAATCATTAAAACTGGTGAAAACAATGGATCTGGGTTGGTGACAAAAAATAGCGCTCACCCCAACAACTAGATCCCCAAAATTCTCTAGGGTGAAAACAATCAGTGGAAGCCCAAGGGTCCAACACACCAACACAACCAGCTCAAACAAGGGCCAAAATGGTGGTGACCACAGCTTTAAAGCCAAACCACCCTTTTCAGAGAAACCAAACAAAACCACCTGCCATATTTCATTAATCGGCATTCAAAAGCAGACGATAAACATTACCAACCCGAGAGAAAATCCACAAAAACCAACTCGGGAGAAAAACACCAGCATAAGGAAAAAGCGTCGAGTCCACTCGATGCCGCTTTGAGTGAGTGCTACTCACTCAATGCCAAAAGCTAAGCAGAGAAGGCATCGAGTCCACTCAATGCCACGTTGAGTGAGCTCCACTCACTCAACGCAAAAAGACCTAGCCGCAAAACGCTCACTAGCCGATGGCGTTGAGTGACTCAACCACACTCAATGCTTATAACTTAGAAGAAAATTAATGCCGGACTAGATGACATTGAGTGAGCTCAACTCACTCAATGCCACACGCAGACGGCGTTGAGTTAGTTGAATAGACGGCATTGAGTGAGTTGAATAGACAGCGTTGAGTGAGTTGAACTCACTCAATGCCAAAAGACAGATGACGTTGAGTGAGTTCAACTCACTCAACACCAAATAATTTAGAAAAAATCCTAAGGCAGCCGGCGTTGAGTGAGCTCAACTCACTCAATGCCAAAAGACTTAGAAAAAAAAGTCTCTGGCAACACGGCATTGAGTGAGCTCAACTCACTCAATTCCAAATACAGACGGCGTTGAGTGAGCTCAACTCACTGAATGTCAAAAGGCTGATGGCGTTGAGTGATCTTAACTCACTCAATGCCAAAAGACCTAGAAATTTTCTGAAGGCCGATGGCGTTGAGTGAGCTCAATTCACTCAACACCAAAAGGCAGGCGGCGTTGAGTGAGCTCACCTCACTCAACGCTATCAACGTTTTTGGACTTAGTCTCCAGACCAAAAAGCTAGGTGTTGAGTGTGTCCACCACACTCAATGCTTTTATACTTAGCCTCAAAAATCAAAATAGTCAGTCGTTGAGTGTGTCCACCACACTCAACGCCTTTGGACTTAGCCTACAAACCACTCAACGCCTACTATCCATAGAGCTGTAACTTAACTAAAAAAAATTCTAAACTCCTCTTTCTACTACTTCTACCCGGCTACAGCTACCAACTAAGCTGGGCTAAACATAGTACACTAATTTCCTACCTCTAGCCCCTACCTGGACACAAAATGACAACTTGGGTGAGAGAAAAAAAATTGAAATCTGGGCAAGATTTAGTCAGAACTAGCTCGGGATAATGTCTGCAGCATCCTTAGCTTCTACCTCCAGGAAAAATTGAAAGAAAGAAGAAATAAAATAACATGAATGAACAAGCTTGGCAAGGGCAAAGAGCACCACTTGCCTATACCTCCAGGAAACAGCCGCTGCCCAACCAAACTTCGGCATCGGCGGCAAGATCGGCCACAAAAACAGCAAACCTGAAGCTTAAAGAGGGAACAAATGAGCAAACCCGAAAAGACCCTAGCTTCTAAGAAAGCTCTAGAGCAAGCAAAACTTACTTAGGAAGGAAGATCTGAGTGAGAGCAGTCCATATCTGCCCTTACCGGAGAAAACCGAGCCCTAACCCTCTAGAAATCGCCGGCCAAAGCTCCAGCACTTCCGTCACCCAAAGTCTTCTGCTGGAAGCTTTTTCGTTTCTCTCTTCTTGGGTAAGATGAAGGATATATACTAAAATAAGATATATTATACTATATCACGCTACCAAGCTAATAAATTATTACTAAGTCAGCCACTATAGCTATAAAATATGATAAAATCTTATCATTTAAAAATTACAGCCAGTACCTAAAAGCTATAATATACTATATCTTAAGACTCTTAAGTCAAATAAAATTTTGCCACTATAAAATAATAAAGATTAATATAATATTATTTAAAGATTAAATAACACCAAATAAAACGTCAAAACGACGCGAAAATCCAACTATCTCGAAATTTAACGAAATTCACACCGTATCTAAATACCCACGCTACGAATCTAGTGGTGAATTCGGAATCATCATCCGACAAACAAAACTCGTGCTAACACTTCCCTAAGCCCAAAACACAAGCATTCCCGGAGAGGCTCCACCGAGTCACAAAAACAGACTATGGCTCGCTAGGGAACCTTGCAAACAGGCTACAACACAAGCCACTCAGAGAGCCTTAAGAGCTAAGACAATGCTCTAACAAAGGCGAAAGGCCAAAATGCGTCAATGTAATGCCAAACAAGGATTAAACAATCACAGAAAAAACCGGGGGCATTACAGCCCCACCCGCTCAGTAGTTTGCAGGCCGAGGCCGTGGAAGAGGACGTGGTTTCCAGGGCAGCGATTGGAGGCAAGAGAGGGAGAAGGTGTATGCTCTGGACTTGGCTCCAACTTGGGACCCAGGCAGGGTGATTGTAGGTATGCTAGTAATTTTATGCTTTTATTTACTTTTGGAACTTTTGAAACTACAAACAACCGTAGCAAACTATAAAAAGGAAACCATAGGCCCAGTTACCTAACAATATCTAAATAAATAGGAATAGTTATGGTGTGCGGCAAACCTTCCTATACCTTGGTGGATACGGGGGTATCGCACAACTTCATCTCTGTGGAATTCGTAAAGGGACTGGAGGGAGTCAGACATTATTTGGGAGTCGCTAGGAGGGTGCGTTTCCCCAATAGGCCTGCTACTGCAAAGTGCCTCCTAAGGGTGACAATTGATGTCTAACCCTCGATGCCCCAGCTACGGTCATGAGGATGCCGGACTTCGACCTGGTTCTGGGCATTACATGGCTTACTTGGAACCATGCCCAGATAGATTCCCTGACAAAGAAGATTGTACTGAGTTACGACGGCACCTTCGCTACCTTCGAAGGTATTACTCCCTTCTCCTATAGGATGTTATCTTCTACTCAGGCCATCAAGGCCCACATGTAAAGAGATAAGGTCTATCAGGTGTTCTTCGAGATTGTCGAGGTCAATATGGTGGTTGCCGATATATCAGTGTTGCGGGACTTTACGGATGTGTTCCCAAAGAAGCTACCAGGATTGCCGCAGCATCAAGAGAAAGATTTCCAGATTCAGTTGGTGCGTGGAGCTAAGCCGGTGTCTAGGGCTCTATTAGGTCCATTATTCCCAATGGCCCAAATTTGATGATCTCAAACTATTAGGTCCATTTATTCCAATGTTCCAGAATTTGAAAGAAGTCAAATTGGTCAATGACATACACACATAATGTATTTGATGTATGCTTGAGTTATTTTATGCAGGTTCTCCTTGATTTGATAGGTGAACAAGAAGAGGAAGCTGGAAGTCAAATAATTTTACTAAGGCATATCCGCTGAGACAGCTGAGACAGATGAGAAGAATGTATCAGCAAGACCGCTAAGACAGCTGAGAAGCTCAACACAAAATATTAAGAGAAGTGTTGGTCTTAGCTAAATCGATGAGATAGAAGACAGTCTCGGGTGTGAAGAATTAATCGCTGAGACAAAATAGAGTCTTAGTTGTAAAGAAGAAACAGTTAAGACAGTTGAGAAGAAAAAGCTGAGAGTAAGCCGGCAGAATTTCTTTAAGTTCATAAGTGTTGAGTGAGGCAGGCTCACTCAACGCTTCTAAAGAAGAAGCTCAATTCAGTAATCATTGAACAAAATTCAAAGTTTGTTGAGCTCAGCTCACAGATCGTTGAGCTCAAGTTAAAGGTTGAAGAATCAAATTTCATCGACCTGAGCCCGCCTTTCGTCGAGCTCAAGCTAAAGGTTGAAGATTAAGAGTTCGTCGAGCTCAGCTCATAGATCATCGAGCTCAAGTTGAAGGTTGAAGATTCAGAGTTCATTGACCGGAGCCCACCTTTCGTCGAGCTTAAGTTAAAGTTGAAGATTATGAAGTTCGTCGAGCTCAGCACAGAGTTCGTCTATCTCAGATCGACGATCGTCAAACTCAGTCCAAACACTTCATGCCATTACGGAAAAGCTATAGTAGCATCGGAAGCTACTGTTTGTCATCTTCCGAGGGAGGTGGCACTCACCATACTTGACTGGGCCCACATTCAAATAGTGATCTTGATTCAAATCAACAGATATAAAAGGATGAAAGGAAAAGAAGATTAGGGTAAACGAAAATGAAAAATGAAAAAGGGGCGGCTGGACTTCATCTTCTTCGACAAGCTTGAAATCAAAGTCCAGTAGTGAAAGCTAGAAGGCAATGATAGTTGAAGCTTCTTCCAGTTCAGCAAGAGTGTTCCTTGAAGAACAAGTTAGCTGATTCAATCTATCAGCAAGAGGAGTTAGTTGTGTGAAGGGATATAAGCCTTCATTATCAGTTTGTTGTCTTCAGTACAACATAGAAATTTTTAAATGTATAAGAAGACTAATTCCTTCTACAACAAGTGGGATGGACTGATATCTGCTCTGTCCAGCAAGTTAGACTCAGATATTCATCTCTGAGTCAGTATTTCAATTTTACTATTTACTTTCCTGTAGGATTGAGTTTATATGAATATGAGTGTAGGGCACTTTGTGCCTGAGTGGTAGGTGACTAATTATTCACTGAGGTAGGTGCCCTGCTGGGGTACTGAGGTAGGATCCAAGTGTGGATATGAGCTGTAAGGCTTAAGTGCTTGAGGTAGGAGAGTGTTACTCTCTTAGGTAGGATCCAAGTGTGGATCTGAGGTAGGGATATCCTCCCAGCCTGAGTGTAGGGCCTAGTGCCTTAGGTAGGTGACTCGTGAGTCACTGAGCTGTAGGTGACAAGTGTGTCACTGAGTTTAGGCCTTGGAGGAGGCTGCGTTGTAGGTGCCTTGAAGGGCACTAAGGTAGGTACCAGTATATGTACTGAGTTGTAAGAGTGCTGCAACACTCTAAGAGTAGGGATATGTGCTTGAAGTTGTAGGTTTGAGGAGCCTGAGCTGTAGGCCTTAAAAATAAGGCTGAGGTAGGTGGTCAGTGGACCATTAAGTCTTAGGAGCACTGCAGGGCTCTGAGTTAGGAACCCTTGTGGTTCTGAGTTTGGATTCTGAAAAGAATCTATGTGTAAGGCTGAGGGCCTGAGGTGTAAGGTTTGAGGAGCATATTGGTGGAGTTTGTATCTAGTCCAACAAATTATTTGGATAGGTGGGAGTGAAAGTGGATGTACCCAATTTGGGAACCACTATAAATATTTGTGTGCGTGCTGTGTTTCTTGTTTCTTTCTTGTATTGTAGGTAATTAGGACAAGCTCTAGATCACCAAATTTATAAACATCATAAAGATCTAAGAAAGTTTAGAAGACCTATTCACCTCCCCTCTAGATGACTAGCTAACCTTGAACTAATAACTTTCAAGTGGTATAAGAGGGAGGTTACTCAAAAGGATTTAACAAGCTGAGTACACCTCCAAGGTTAGCAATAAGATATAAAAATTGGGCAAAGTGTAAAGTACAAGGAACTAGGGGCCATGAAATTGCCAATCTGTAGAAAGGAGGGCTTTGGCCTCTAGAAGGAAAGGGTCGGACTATTCATGGAAGCTACAAACCCTAGGATTTACATCATTGTCAAAGAAGGACCCTTCATCCCCATGAAGACCTCAGTTCTGGATGCCAACATCCAGACACCTAAATCTTATGATGAAATGAACAAAGACGAGCTCCTACTTGCCTCTATGGACAAGAGAGCTCAAAACATTATTGACAGTGCAATAGATGATTAAACATTCCAAAATTTGGTGCACTGCACGACCTCCAAAGAGATGTGGGACACCCTAGTTGTGTTCATGGAGGGTTCAGAGGAGGTGAGGGATGACAGAAAATCCTTGCTCAACCAAAAGTATGAGGCCTTCAGACAAGGAAAGTTTGATGGCATTGCTGAGTGCATTGAGAGATTCATTAGAATAGTAAATGAACTGAGAATATATGGAAGGGTCTTCAACATATATGAGTTGAATGACAAATTTCTCAGGTCCCTCACAAAGGACTGGGACACAAATATTTGTGTATTAGAGAAATGGCCCAGTTAGCTGACACACCTCCTCCAACCCTGTTTGGAAAGTAGTTGTCATATGAGATGCAGCTTGCTGTAAGAATGGAAGAAGAAAAGAGCAATATGTCACAGGCCAAGGAGAAGTCTGTGTCCTTCAAAGCTGATGCCACAACCAGGAGAAGAAGGAGGAACTCTCCACCCAGGAGAATTATTGAGTCAGATTCTGAGAGCTCAAAGACCAGCTCCTCAGACAACAATATGTTTGATGAGAACTTTGCTGCCTTCTCCAAGAAGTTTCAGAAATTCATGAAGAAGGAGCATATGAAGAACAACATTCCTTCTTCTTCCTCACAACACAAAAGGAGATCCTCTAAGGAGGACAGGTATACTCCTAACTCTAAAAAACAAACTTTTTCTAAAGTTATTTGTTTCCGTTGCAGCAAACCTGGACACATAGTTGCTGAGTGCCCATTGAAGAGGAAAGAGAAAGGAGAGAAGAAGCACCACAAGCGGAATAATAAAGAGAAGTATCTTGTGGCCAAGAAGGAAAAGACCTTTTCTGACTCCTCCTCTGGGTCAGACAGTGAAGAAGAAGATGCCTACATTAGGCTAATGGTTGTTGCTGAAGAAGAACCTGAAGAATATCCTGCTGCTAGGATAGGAATCAGGGCACCTCTGTCACATTCAGAAATTGACTCAGAGGTGGATGAAGATGAAGAAGTAGATGTTGAATGCCTTTGATTAATGGCAATGATAAATGAGGAGAGCTGCCAGGATAAGCCTGGACAGGCTCAAGTAAAATCTAAATCTCTACCTTCTATTTCAATTCATGAGGCTAGCACATGGTTTGAAGCTCAATCATCAAGAGATGAAGGGGATTCAGAGTCTGAGGATGATGTCAATTCTATAATTTACAAGTATGGATAACTTCTTGAAGCATTCAAGAAGTGCAAGCTCTTTGCCAAGAGGCAGGCAAAAGAGCTTCTCTTTCTTAGGAGCAAGTGTGAGGGCAAAGAAAAGGATCTCAATGATATGGCAACTAAATATGCAAAGCTCAAGGGGATCATTGATATGAAGAATGTGGTAAGAGTCTCAAATGAGAAACTTATCCAGAAACTTAAAGATAATCTACTAAGGGAGGAACTGCTGGTGGCCAAGTTTTCTAAGCCATGAACTGTTCTTCCCTTAATTGACACCCTCTTTACCAAAAAGGGTAAGAAAGGGTATGGTTTTAAGGGATCTGCTAGACCTCCCAATCCAAAAGGAAAGGGGAAGGCACTAGTTGTGCCTCTAGCTTCAATGCCTCAAATTTCTTTTTAGAAAGTTTTTTTGCCTTCTAACAGGTATGACCACGAAAGCTATTATGGTCACTAGGAGAATGGTAGATCCACTGGTATGGACCAATGTGTCCATAGACAAGGTGTAAGATATAGCCATGTGAGGGCCCTTAAGGCTGCCAATAAGGAAATAAAAATGGCCCATCCTGTACCATTTGTTTTTTGTACCTCAGTCCCAAAACTCAAGGATATTACTGCTGCAAGAAATATGAGTCATCCAGCAAAAGTAATGACTCGAGGTGAGTCTTCTAGAAAGGCTGGAATGGCAGTTTCTGATGCAATCAAATGCATGTTAGCTGAAAAGAGATATGCAGCTGGAGGCTCTCAAAAAAGACCAAAACAGTCAGCTGAAAGACTTTCCTTCAGTCAAATAGTTGGTGGAAGTAATCAGAGAAATAAAACAGCACATCTACCCACTGTTCAAAGAGCAGTCCAGGAAAATGCAAACAAAAAAGGAGATATAATGTCCATGAGTGTCGGAGATGTGCCAAAGTGGGCCACTATGCTGTAGATTGCTAGCACAATCCTTCTGTGTCCAAAAGTAGCCAACATGTCAGGAATTCAGCAGGAAGTCAAGCTTATTTTCAAACTAATATGAACCTAGGACCCAATAGAAATTAGGGTCCTAAGGTGAAATAAATTGTTCTTTTCAGGTTTGTGCAAGTAACAGTTCCCCTAAATGGTACTTGGACAGTGGATGTTCTAGGCACATGACTGGAACAAAGGAACTGTTTGAAGAGTTTACTCCAATAAAGAATGGACCTAAGGTCATCTTTGGAGGCTCTGACATGGGGATAACCAAAGGTTATGGTATGATCTCAAATGGCATAATCATCATCACAAAGGTACCTTATGTAGAAGGGTTGCAACACAACCTCATAAGAATAAGACAACTATTTGACCTTAGTTATGACATTTTATTCCACAAGGATAAGTGCTACATCAAGAGGTTAAGTGACCAGAGTGCCATCTTAATAGGCACTAGGAGTGGGAATGTTTATTGCTTAATCTTTTCTTGCTTAGATAGTAGTTCCCCCATATGCCTAGTTACAAATGACAAAGTCTCATATTGTGTTCAATGACACAAGAGACTGGTTCATTTGAATTATAAGATAATTAGTCAGCTCTTTAGTGATGAGCTAGTTAGGAATGGTCCCAAAATAAAGTGCTCCAAGGAGTTTATCTGTGCTGCTTGCCAAAAGGGTAAGCAGACTAAGACCTCCTTCAAGAACATTAGGACCAAGGACTCTGTGAGATGCTTGTATCTCCTGCAAATGAACTTGTTTGGTCTTATGCCTGTTCAGAGTCTAGGTAGGAAGGTATACACCCTTGTGGTTGTTGATGACTATTCCATGTTTGTTTTGGTGTTCTTCCATAGAAGAAAGAATGAAACCCTTGAAGTCTTCATAAATTTTGTCAAGAAAATTTAGAATGAACTTGCAAGCTCTGTGGTCAAAATAAGAAGTGACCATGGAACTGAATTTCAGTCTGCTTTCATGACTAATTTTTGTGAGGTGCAAGGGATTCATCAAAAATTCTCCTCTCCAAGAACACCCCAACAAAATGGGTTAGCTAAGAGGAAAAACAGGACTCTCATAGAAGCTGGGAGAACATTCTTGAGTGACACTTCTCTCCCTGAATATTTCTGGGTTGTGGTAGTTAACACTACATGTCATGTTATCAATAGGGCTTCTATCACTAAAGGCCACAAGAAAACTCCCTATGAGATCTTGAAGGGCATAAAACCAAACATATCCTATTTCAGGATCTTTGGTTGCAAGTATTTAATCTTGAATAATGGCAAGTCAAAAGTAACTAAGTTTGCTGTTAAATCTCATGAGGGTATCTTAATTGGGTACAACAATAGTAGTAAGGCATATAGAGTATATAACTTGACAAATCAAGTTGTAGAAGAATCTGTCCATGTAGTGTTTGATGAGTCAAACATGATTGACAGTGAGCTGTCGAGCTCTTTGCCTAGTTCTGCAGGTATAGTAATTATGATGGAAAAGCTCTCCATCAAAAATAAAGACCCTGCTGTGCCAAAAGAATATAAAGAGGGATGATGTCAAGAGGAAGCACAAGACAGTCTAGCCGGAGATGAAGATCAACTAGCTAAAGAAAATGGTGTTAAGCAAGAAACAGTCCAGCTACCCCCAATAATCAGATATCTGAGAGATCATCCTCTAGATCAGATAATAGGTGATGCTAGCCAAGGTGTATTGACCAGAAGCAGGAGTTTCATGATAGCTTTTTACTCCAGCTTCCTGTCACAAGAAGAGCCCAAGAATTTTAAAGAGGCAAATCAAGACCAATTCTAGATTGGTGTAATGCAAGAAGAACTGAATCAGTTCAAAAGATGCAAGGTCTGGAAGCTGATTGACAGACCAGAAGGACATAATGTCATTGGAGTCTAGTAGATTTTCGGAAATAAACTTGATGAAAATTGCATTATCATAAAGAATAAGGCTACACTGGTGGCTAAGGGGTACAGACAGGAAGAGGGGATTAATTATGATCAGTCTTTTGCCCCAGTTACAAAGTTGGAAGCTATCCGACTATTCCTTGCATTTGCAGCCTTCCAGGGATTCAAAGTCTTCTAGATGGGTGTGAAGTCAGCCTTCCTGAATGGAGATTTGAAAGAAGAGCTCTATGTAGAGCATCCTCCAGGTTTTGTAGATTCTAACTCTCCTACTGTTGGGTATAGACTTAGGAAAGCTCTATATGGGCTCAAGCAAGCCCCTGGAGCATGGTATGATACATTGTCTACCTTCTTCATTGAGAACAAATTCTTAAGGGGGAAGATAGACAAGACCCTATTCCTAAGAAAATCTAAGGGAAAGATCATCCTGGTCAAGATTTATGTTGATGACATAATATTTGGCTCTACTGATGGTAACCTCTGCAGGAAGTTTGCAAAACTTATGCAGGGGAAGTTTTTGATGAGTAGTATAGGTGAACTGAAGTTCTTCTTTGGACTCCAAGTAAGACATACTGATGATGGTTTATCCATATCCCAGTCAAAGTTCACCAGGGAGCTAATCAAGAAGTATGGTATTGAGAATGCTTCCACCATAAGAACTCCCATGATCTCAAGTATGCCTATAGGAAAAGATGATCCAGGGAAACCTATTGATCCAACTTTGTATAGAGGTGTAGTTGGCTCCCTTCTCTACCTCACTGCAGGTAGGCCTGACATTATGTATTCAATATGTGTCTGTGCGAGGTATCAGGTCTGCACTAAAGAGTCTCACTACACTACTGTGAAAAGAATCTTGAGATATCTTAAGGGAACCCCAGATCTTGGCCTATGGCACCCTAGGAATGGAGAGTTTGAACAAACAGGCTATTCAGATGCAGATTTTGTAGGCTATAAGGAGGATAGGAAGAGCACATCTGGCTCCTGTCAATTTTTAGGTGGTAGGCTTGTCTCTTGGAGTAGCAAGAAGCAAACAAGTGTTGCAATCTCCACTACTAAGTCAGAGTAAATTTCAGCTGGGAGCTGCTTTGCTCAGTTGCTATGGATCCAGCATCAACTTCAGGACTACAATATTCAGATAAGTAGAACTCCACTCTTTTGTGATTCTACTAGTGTAACTTCTATAGCTAGGAATCCTGTCTCCCATAGCAGGACTAAGCATATAAAAATTAGGTATCATTTCATTAGAGAACATGTGGAAATCAAGACATCAGCCTTGAGTTTGTCTCTACAGACAAGTAGGTGGCTGATATCTTCACTAAGCGACTAAATGAAGCCAAGTTCAACACCTTAAAATTTGAATTATGTATATTGAATCTTGTGTAGCTTCAATTTTCTCCTCTACAATATGTTGTTCTATTTATTTTATAGGCAGTACAAGTCCTTCTGCAAAACAATGAAGCTAGTGTGCAACAGTTGAGAGGGAGCAAGCCCAACAGCTAAAATTTAATTAAGTCAGAGTAGGAGAATCGTCCCCAGACAGATTTGGGGAGAAAAACTCCATACAAAACAAATCTCCCTATTGTAGAAGTCAAAAAGGGGGAGAGGTGTTTGGGGAAAGAAAGAATAGACTTGATCAAGACCTTACCACGCCAAGCCAGATGTAGGAAGCTAAAAGCAAAGTGGTGCAGAAGTTGTTTCAGCACAAGAATAGTAAGGATGGATAATCCAAGAGAGCAGCATGACCGAGGTAGTAAGTAAAATTCCTGACAAGCAGAATTGTGTGTGGTAACATATTTTCAAACTCTTAATGATGTTACACAAGTGTCAGTTTTTATTTTAAAAATACTGTGTATGTCAATGACCTGGGTTATTGATTAA
Source organism: Platanthera zijinensis (assembly GCA_039513925.1). Classification (NCBI taxonomy): domain Eukaryota; kingdom Viridiplantae; phylum Streptophyta; class Magnoliopsida; order Asparagales; family Orchidaceae; genus Platanthera; species Platanthera zijinensis. The sequence goes on along the minus strand of CM077082.1, from coordinate 165,393,383 downwards.
GAAAGGTTTTGACTTCTTCAAATAGGGGGAAATTGTTGGGTCCATTGACCCCAATGTTCAAGATTTGAAAGAAGTAAAACTGGTCAATGACATACACATATAATGTATTTGATATATGCTTGAGTTATTACATGCAGGTTGTCCTTAATTGGATAGTTGAACAAGAAGAGGAAGCTGGAAGTCAGATAATTTGACTAAGGCATAACCACTAAGACAGCTAAGAAGAATGTCTCAGCAGAACCGCTGAGACAACTGAGAAGCTCAACACAAAATGTTGAGAGAAGTGTTGGTCTCAGCTAAACCATTGAGACAGAAGACAGTTTCGGCTGTGAAGAATTAATCGCTGAGACTGAAGAGAGTCTTAGCTATAAAGAAGAAACAGCTAAGGCTGTTGAGAAGAAACCGCTGAGACTAAGCCATCAAAATTTCTCTAAGTCCATAAGTGTTGAGTGAGGTAGGCTCACTCAATGCTTCTAAATAAGAAGGTCAATTCAATAATCATCAAACCAAATTTAGAGTTCTCGAGCTCAGCTCACAGATCGTCGAGCTCAAGTGAAAGGTTAAAGAATCAGAGTTCATCGACCTGAGCCTGCCTTTTGTCATGCTCAAGTTAAAGGTTAAAGATTCAGAGTTCGTCGAGCTCAACCACAGATCGTCGAGCTCAAGTTGAAGGTTGAAGATTCAGAGTTCATCGACCTGAGCCCACCTTTCGTCGAGCTCAAGTTAAAGTTAAAGATTTTGAAGTTCATCGAGCTCAGCACAAAGTTCTTCGATCTCAGATCGACGATCGTCGAGCTCAATCCAAACACTTCATGCCGTTGTGGGAAAGCTCCAGTTGCTTCGGAAGCTACTGTTTGTCTTCTTCTAAGGGATGTGGTGCTCACCAAACTTGACTGGCCTCACATTCAAATTGTGTCATTGATTCAAATAAACATATATAAAATGAAGAGAAGAAAAGAAGATTAGGGTAAATGAAAATGAAAAAGGGGTGGCTGGACTTCATCTTTTTCGACAAGCTTGAAAGCAAAGTCCAGGAGTGAAAGCCAGAAGGCAAAGATAGCTGAAGCTTCTTCCAGTTCAGCAAGAGTGTTCCTTGAAGAACAAGTTAGCTGATTCAATCTATCAGTAAGAGGAGTTAGCTGTGTGAAGGGTTGTAAGCCTTCAACAGTAGTTTGATATCTTCAGTATAGTAGAGTAATTGATAGCTATAGAAGAAGACTAATTCCTTCTACATCAAGTGGGATGGACTGATATCTGCTCAGTCCAACAAGTTAGACTTAGAGATTTATCTCTGAGTTAGTATTTCAATTTATCTGAATCAGAGTGTAGGGCACTTTTCGCTTGAGGGGTAGGTGACTAATTAGTCACTGAGGTAGGTGCCCTGCTGGGGCACCGAGGTAGGATCCATGTGTAGATCTGAGTTGTTGGGCTTAAGTGCCTGAGGTAGGAGAGTGCTGCTCTCTGAGGTAGGATCCAAGTGTTAATCTAAGGTAGGGTTGTCCTCCCAGCCTGAGTGTAGGGCCTAGTGCTTGAGGTAGGGCCTAGTGCATGAGGTAGGTGACAAGTGAGTAACTGAGCTATTGGTGACTAGTGTGTCACAATATTGTAGGCCTTGGAGGGGGCTGAGTTATAGGTGCATGGAAGGGCACTGAGGTTGGTACCTGGATAGGTACTGAGTTGTAGGAGTGTTGTAGCACTCTGAGAGTAGGGTCGTGTGCTTGAAGTTATAGAGCTGAGGAGCTTGAGCTATAGGCCTTAGAGATAAGGCTGAGATAGGTGGTCAGTGGAACACTAAGCTATAGGAGCACTATAGGGCTCTGAGGTAGGAACCCTTGAGGTTCTGAGTTTGGATTCTGAAAAGAATCTATGCTTAAGACTAAGGGCCTTAAGTGTAAGCTGTAAGGAGCATATTGGTGGAGTTTGTGCCTAGTCCAACAAATTAGTTGGATAGGTGGGAGGGAAAGTGGATGTACCAAATTGGGGAACCACTATAAATATTTGTGTGCTTGCTGTGTTGCTTATTTTTTCTTTTATTGCATGTAATTAGGACAAGATTTAGAACACCAAATTTATAAACAGCGTAAAGATCTAAGAATGTTTAAAAGACCTATTCACTCCCCCCCCTCTAGGTGACTAGCCAACCTTGAAGTAATAATTTCACAAACGTGTCAATGAGAGTGACATAGTTGTATTTGATGTATGGTTATATTTGATGTATGGTTATGTTCATGCATATAGGTTAGTCTTTGTCACAATGATTGGACATCTAGTTCAATAGACAATGACAGGTTGACTCAAGGTGGATCTCAACTCACTCAATGCCATTCAACTAATAGTGCTGAGAGAAGGCATGCAGTCAAAACTGACAGTATTGCAAAGGCAGAAATCGGGCTAAGTGCAGATGCGTTGAGTGACCTCAACTCACTCAACGCCATACAGCTAAAAGCGTTTAGTCAAGGTTATCCTATCATAGACTTACTGTGAAGAATCTATAAAATCGGCTAAGTCAAGAATCGTTGAGTGAGGCAAGCTCACTCAACGCTCTCAACACCATCAAGCAAAGCTGAAGAAATTTCTAAGTCCAGAATCGTTAAGTCTACAATTCGTCAAGCTGAGCTTAGCTGAGCTTTCGTCGACCGGAGTTTAGAGTTCGTCGATCTCAACTTTTACCGTTAAGAAGGACTCAGCTATCAGAATTGTCGATCAGAGTTCAGATATCATCGACCGAAGTTCAGATTTCGTCGAACTCAGCCTTCACCTGAAGAAAGAACTGGGCTGAGAGAATTCCTCGACCTCAGCTTCAATGTTTCATCAAGCTAAGCTCAAGTTTCATCGAACAAAACTCGAAGTTCGTCGACCTCAGCCTTCACCTAAAGAAAGGACTGAGCTGAGAGAATTTGTCGATCTCAACTTCACTATTTCGTCGAGCTGAGCTTAGATTTCGTCGAGCTGAGCTTGAATTTCGTCGAATGCAGGATTTCAGAAAAGATAGTTGATTTTGGCTAAGTCCAGAATAATGCTGACTCATCAAAGTCAAAAAGTCAACAAAGTTCAGATTCGATGCAAATCGACATTAACGTCGTCGTTAGTCTACAGTGGATCTCAAGTTAATAAAGCTGAGGTTTTAACAACTATTAAAACGAAGACACGTGTCGATTATCTTGCCAATGTGATGAGATTATAAATAGTAGAAGAGATCGAGATCTAAGAATGATTATTGGATTAATTTTTGATTAACTTTCTGAAAAAATTAGAAGTGGAGTTCATCGTCTTCATCCGCCATTGTTGCTGAAGCCAAGAACATCAAGTTCAAATCTGAAGGGGTTCTGAGTTTGTTGGTGCAATCAACATCCACTCCAATAGGTTCAGAGTAATACTCTAAGAGAGATGAGTCAACCTAGGTGTGCCCTAGCTGAAGTTATCTTCTCTATCCAAGCTAATACAGAATCTGAATATCAATTTGCTGGATCAAAGAATAAGGAAGGGCTGAAATCTGCTCAGTCAAGATCGGGAGATATTCCTGAAGAAGAAGAAGAAGTAGATTCATCTGCTAGTTGATTCCAGAACAAGTATGGCATAATTTCAAGATCGTTGTATCATTTTGTTGTTGTGAAGGCAAATTTAGTGCTGACATCTGCTCGGTCAAAGTAGACATGCACAGAGAATTTTCTCTAGTGTCTGCAATTCATTATCTTTAATATTTCTGTGTAAGATTCATTTTTAATCTGAGTGGTAAGGCTGAGGCCTGAGTTTTATGCTTGTGTTATATAGGTTGAGGTAGGGCAGGAGTTGCCTAAATTATAGGTGCGTGGATTCACACTGAGGTAGGGCAGGAGTTGCCTGAGTTGTAAGTGTGTGTATTCACATGGAGGTAGGGCAAGATTTCCTAAGCTGTAGGAGTGTGGAGTAGTCACTCTGAGGTAGAGTTCTTGGGAAGAACTTGAGTTGTAGGAGACAGTTGGGCTCTGAGCTGTAAGATCTGAGGATTCGAGAAAGGTAGAAGGAAGTTTGGCTGAATCTAATATACTGCTAGATAAGCGAAAGGGGGAAAGTGTATGTACACATCAATTGGGGAACCACTATAAATCTCTGTGTATTGTGTTGTGTACTATGCTAGTATTGATTGTGATAAGATTGTTGTGCTGTCATTTTAATTGAGAAGTTGCCTAAGTTTTTAAATTGGACCTATTCACCCCCCACCCCACTCACGGTGATTAGGTTTTCTTGAAATCAAGAATTTCAAGTGGTATTAGAGGGACGTTCCTAAAGATAGACTTAACAGTCTGAGTTGATCTACAGGGGCAGCTATCAGAAGACCAAAATGGGTTCAAGTGAGAATCATAAAGAACTTGGATCCATGAAACTTCCCCTTTGCAGGAAGAAGACCTATGGCATATGGAAGGAAAGGGTCAAAATTTTCATGGAAGCATCTGATCCTAGGATATACATCACAGTACAGGAAGGACCATTCAACCCAATGAAGACATCAGTCCTTGATGCAAATCTGAAGACTCCAAAGTAGTATTCTGAGATGACTAAAGATGAAATCATCTTAGCTACATTGAATAAGAGGGCACAAAACATTATTGTTAGTGTCATAGATGACTCAACCTTCCAAAACCTAGTACATTGCAAGACATCTAAGAAGATGTGAGACACACTAGTTTTCTTCATGGAGGGGACTGAATAAGCGAGGGAGGACAGGAAGTCAATGCTCAATCAAGAGTATGAAAGCTTTAGGCAGGACAAGTCAGATCGCATTGCTGAGTGCTATGAGAAGTTTTTCAGAATTGTGAATGAGCTAATGACATATGGCAGAGTCTTCAGCACTTATGAATTGAATGACAAGTTTCTCAGGTCTTTAACTAAAGAATAGGACACAAAAATTTGTGCCATTAGAGAAGTGACCAGACTTGAAGACACTCCACCACCAACCCTATTTGGAAAGCTATTGTCTAATGAAATGAAACTGAATTCTAGAAAGAAGGAGGAGAAAATCAGCAAGACTACAGTCAAAGACAAGTCAATGGCCTTCAAAGCTAAAGCCACAAGAAATAGCAGGAGAATGATTCCTTCTCCACCATGGAGAGTTGCTGATTCTGAGTTAGAAAGCTCAGAAACCAACACATCATACTGCTACATTTATGATGAAGACTTTGCTGCTTTCTCTAAGCAATTTCCGAAATTTATGAAGAGGAAGCACTGGAGAAGCATGCCATCCTCTTCTTCTTATCCCAAGGAAGATTACTACAAGGGCATGAAGAAATCCTCTAAAGTGGACAGGTATGGCTCTAAACCAAGTAAACATACTTCTTCTAAAGTGGTGTGTGATTGTTGCAGCAAGCCAGGGCTTATCATAGCCGACTGCCCTGTTTAAAGAAAGGATGTTGGTTGAAAGAAAGAACATCAGTAGAAGGGCAAGAAGGAGAAGTACTTTATTGCCAAGAAGCAAAAGAGATGGATTGATTCCTCATCATTAGAGTTAGAAGAGGTAGATGAAGCTGAAGCCTACATTCGGCTATTTACTACTGAAGAAGTATCTGTAGAAGCATACTTCTTAAAGATGTTGGCTGCAATCACTAGAGAAGTTGATGATGCTGCAAGATTTGAAGAAGGAGAAGAAGTCAGTCATTACCTTGGGCTGATGCCTTTGACAGAGGAAGGACCCAGCCAGGAGCAGCCTCGCCTTAGTAAGGTACATTCTACACCTTCTGTGTCAGATTATGCAACTAGTCTAGAATCAGAAGCATTTGCATCAAGAAATGAAGATGGTTATGAATCTGAAGGAGATGTCATTGATTTATGATTATGGTGAACTCTTGCAAGCACTGAAGAAAAGCAGGCTCCTAGCAAAAAATGCTAAGGAGATTGCCTCTCTGAAACTGGCTGTTTTAGACTTAACAAACATGCTAAACCTGAAGATAAAAGAAGCTAGCAAGCTAAAAAACATCACTATTATTCATATGGGCACAATAACCTTCAAAAATGACCATATTAGGAATCTTGAAGGTAAACTCCAAAAGGAGAAGGAGCTAGTGGCTATATTCTCAAAGCCATGTTCAGTATTGCCTTTAATTGATTCCATTTCCTCCCAAAAGGGTAAGAAGGGGTTAGGATTCAAAGGGAGAACTAGAGCTGCCTATTCCTAAAGGAAGGGCAAAGCTCCAGTGCATCCACTAGCCTCCAAGCCTCCAATTCCTTTAAGGAAAGTGGTGCTACCATCTAACATGTATGACCATGAGAGCATTTATGGTCACTAGGAATATGGTGTTAGGAATGGCATAGTTGCTAGTGCCTACAAGGCAGCCCATGAATAAATCAAAATGGCCCATCCTGGACCATTTGTGTTTGGTGTACCAGCCCTAACACTCAAAAATAAGGCTGCAGCCCATTCTCAAAGTCTGCTAGTCCACAATCAAACTAAAGGAAAGTCTCTCTGCACACCAGACTTGGGTATATCTGAAGCTATTAGGAGCTTGCACTCTGAAAAGAAGGCAGCTACTAATAGGTTCAAAGATATCCCTAGTACCTCTGCTGCCAAACAAATCCCAAATCAGGCTGTAGCTGGAAGACTTAAGAAAAAGGCTGTTGTACCTGCTAGAATAAGAGCTGCTGACTGCTAAACTGTAAAGCCATCCCTTAAAAGAAGGTACAACATTTATGAGTGCTGGTGCTGTGGCAAAGTGGGCCACTATGCTGTTGATTGCTGGCACAGTAAGAGTGTCCAAAGAGATAATGTGAGCTTACCTATCAGAAGAGTTGTAGGTAGGCATGTTCAATTTCAGTCTAACCTGCACCTAGGACCCAATAAGAATTGGGGTCCTAACGAAAGATGATTTATTTGTTGCAAATTATTCCAAGTGGCCATACACCTATATGGTACTTGGACAGTGGATGTTCCAGACACATGACTGGAACAAGGAGCATGCTAAAGGAGTACAACCTAGTTGAAAATGGACCCAAAGTCATCTTTGGTGGTTCAGAAAGAGGAGTTGCTAAAGGGTTTGGTAAGATATCTAATAGCATATCACTATCACACAAGTAGCTTATGTGAAAGGCTTGCAACATAACCTGATAAGCATAAGTAAACTATATGATCTTGGCTATGACATTTCTTGCCTCAAGGATGAGTGTCAAATTAGGAGGTCAAGTGACCAAGGGGTCATCTTGACTGGCACTAGGAGAGGAAATGTCTATTGTCTCAATTTTGTTTGCGAGAGTAAGAACTCTCCTATATGCCTAGTTGCAGATGATAAAGCTTCACATTGTGTCCAATGGCACAAGAGGCTAGCTTATTTGAATTAAAAGACCAACAGCAAACTCTTTAGTGAGGAGTTATTGAGAAATGGTCCTAAGGTGAAGTGCATCAAGGAGGGTATCTGCTTAGCATGCCAAAAGGGCAAGCAGACTAGGACCTCCTTCCAGAGCCTTAATACCAAAGACTCAGTGAGGTGTTTTTACCTCCTGTATATTGATATATTAGGTCCTATGCCAGTTCATAGTCTAGGTAGGAAAGTCTACACTCATGTGGTTGTTGATGACTTTTCTAGATTTGCCTGGGTGTTCTTTCTAAGGAAGAAATCTTAAACCCCGAATGTCTTCCAAACATTTGTTAGGCAAATTTAGAATGAACTTAACAGTACTGTGGTCAAAATAAGAAGTGACCATGGGATTGAGTTTCAGTCTGAATGCATGACAAGATTCTATAAAGTGCTTGGGATTCATCAAGAGTTCTCCTCTCTTAGAACACCCTAGCAAAATGGGATTCCTGAGAGGAAAAATAGAGCTCTCATAGAGGCTGGTTAAACATTGTTAGGTGATACATTTCTCCCAAAATATTTCTTGGCTGAGGCAGTAAACACTACATGTCATGTCCTTAACAGGGCTTCCATCACCAAAAGCCACAAGAAGACTCCCTATGAGATTCTGAAAGGCAAAAAACCAAAATTATCCTACATTAGGATTTTTGATAGCAAGTGCTTTGTTCTAAACAATGGTAAGTCCTATTTGACTAAGTTTGCTGCCAAGTTCCAAGAATTGATATTTGTTGAATACAACAACAATACTAGGGCAATAGGATCTATAACTTGACTACTAACGTTGTAGAAAAATCAGTACAGTTTTCTTCGATGAGTCAAACCTAATTAACTGTGAGCTGCCAAACACCTCTTTTTGTTCTACAGGTTTAAAGGATGTGATGGACAAGCATACAATCAGGGAAATGGATCCAGTAGGACAAGATAAGGAAGAAGATTGGTGTTGTCTAGGGGGAGCTCAAGACTCACAAGTTGAGGATAAAGAACAGTTAGCTGAAGACAATGCAGTACAGCCAGCTGAAGACAATGAAGTTCAGCCAGCTGAGAACAATGCAGAATAACAAGCTGAAGCAAGAATGCCTCCAGCTGAGAGACATCTAAGGGACCATCCAGCACACAAAATTATTAGTGATGCAAGACATAGTGTCCAGACAAGGAGAAAGAGAATCAACCAGCTCTATATTCAAGCTTCCTATCACAAATAGAGCCCAAGAAGCTTTAAGAGGCTATCAAAGGCTCTTACTGGATTGGAGATATGCAGGAAGAGCTGAACCAGTTCAAAAGGTGTAGAGTCTGGAAGCTGGTTCCCAGACGAAAAGGACATAATGTCATAGGAATAAAGTGGATCTACAGGAACAAGCTAGATGAGAATGACATTATTGTCAGAAACAAGGCCAGATTGGTGGCGAAAGGATACAGGCAAGAAGAAGGAATAAATTTTGACCATACCTTTGCCCTAGTACAAGGCTAGAAGCAATAAGGTTATTCTTTGCTTTTACTGCCTATCAAGGATTCAAAGTCTTCTAGATGGATATGAAGTCAGCATTCCTGAATGGAGACTTAAAAGAGGAAGTATATGTGGATCAGCCACCAGGTTTTGTATATCCTCACTTTCCTAATTTTTTTATAAGCTTAAGAAAGCTTTATATGGGTTGAAGCAAGCCCCTAGAGCATGGTGTGAAACATTGTCTACTTTTCTCATTGAGAACAAATTCTCAAGGGGGAAAATAGATAAGACCCTATTCCTAATGGAATCTAAGGGCATGGTCATCCTAGTCCAGATATATGTCGATGACATTATCTTTGGATCTACTGAAAACAACCTTTGCTGGAAGTTTGCCAAACTTATTCAAGGGAAGTTTGAGATGAGCAGGATGGGTGAGTTAAAATTCTTCTTGGGACTCCAAGTAAGACAGACTGATGATGGCTTGCCCATATCCCAGTCTAAGTTCACAAGAGAGTTAATTAAGAAATATGGTTTGGAGAATGCCTCCACCATGAGAACTCCAATGGGGTCAAGTATTCCTGTAGGCAAAGATAAGGCAGGGAAACCTATTGATGAGTCTTTGTATAGAGGGATAATATGCTCCCTTCTATACTTGACTGCTAGTAGGCCTGACATCATGTATGTTACATGTGTTTGTGTTAGTTATCAAGAATGCCCTAAAGAATTTCATTATTTTGTTGCATAGAGAATTTTAAGATATCTTAAGGGGACACCAGATCTTGGTCTATGGTACCCTATGAATAGAGATTTTGAGCTAACTGGATTTTCAGATGCAGATTTTGTAGGCTGTAAGGAAGATAGGAAAGCAAGATGAGAAAAGATGCTTCTTCTCAAGTGGTATCAGTAGCTGCAGGACTAGAGACTTTCAAGTAGTCTTTTCAATTGGTGTAGAGAATTTCTAGTGATACTGGATTTTAAGTGCTTTCATGTGGTATCAAGTAGTATCAAAGATATATAAGTCAGTCCTATATAAGGGGCATGTTGGAAGTTGCAATCCTAGCTTCATCTACATCAGCTAGGGGGAGAACACAAGGGGAGAAAAAGACCTGATGCTCCTTCCTGACTATATGAAGAGGTCAAAAGGGGGAGAGATAGAGGTAATATTTACCTTCGGTTGATCAAGCTTAAGGGAGAGAGATAGAAGATGACTATCAGAATAGATCAAGCTCCTTCATGACAGAAACACAAGGGGAGAAAGTCATGGGGAGACGAGGTTGATCAAACAAGAAAGGAGCAAGCTAAGAGGTAATCCTCTGAGGTGTAACACACCATGCAGCAATCTAGGGAGAATTGGTAAAATTCATTTCACTGAATTTAATATGAATATGCTTTTATTGCATGTGTAATATGTATCTCAATGACTAAGGTAATTGATCAGTGGTCTTGACATCTTCAAATGGGGGGGAGATTGATGGGTCCATTGATCCCAATGGCCCTGATTTGATGATGTAAAACATGTCAATGAGATAGACATTGTTGTATTTGATGTAAGTTTAAGTTCATGCATACAAGTTAGTCTTTGTCACAATGACTGGACAGCTAGTTCAAGAGACAATGACAGGTAAACTAAAGGTAGAGCTGGAAACTCAGAAAACTACCTAAGTCCAAAAGCATTAAATGAGGCAAGCTCACATAATGCCATTCAGCTAATAGTGCTAAGAGAAAGCAGGCAGTCAAAACTAACAGTATTGCAAAAGCAGAAATCGCTCTAAGTCTAGAAGCGTTGAGTGAGCTCAACTAAATCAACGCCATACAGCTAGAATCGTTGAGTCAAGGTTATCATGTCATAGCCTTACTATGAAGAATCCAGAAAATCGGCTAAGTCCTGAATCATTGAGTGAGGCAAGATCACTTAATGCTCTTAACGCCATCAAGCAATGCTAAAGAAATTTCTAAGTCTAGAATCGCTGAGTCTACCATTCATCGAGTTGATCTTAGCTTTTGTCGACCGTAGTTCAGAGTTTGTAGATCTCATCTTTTACCTATAAGAAGGACTTAGCTATAAGAATCGTCGATTGGAGTTCAGATTCCGTTGACTGGAGTTCAGATTTCGTTGATCGGAGTTCAGATTTCGTCCAAATCAGCCTTCACCTAAAGAAAGAACTGGGCTGAGAGAATTCGTCAATCTCAACTTCAGTATTTCGTCAAGCTGAGCTCAGGTTTCGTCAAACAGAGCTCGAATTTCGACAACCTCAGCATTCACCTGAATAAAGAACCGAGCTGAGAGAATTCGTCCATCTCAGCTTCACTGTTTGGTCAAGCTGAGCTCAGATTTCGTTGAGCTGAGCTTGAATTTAATCGAACGCAGGATTTTAGAAAAGTTAGTTTATTTTAGCTAAGTCCAGAATGATGCTGACTCAGCAAAGTCAACAAGTCAACAAAGTTCAGATTCGATGCAAATCGACATTAACATCGTTTTCAATCTACAGTGGATCTCAAGTTAATAAAGCTGAGGTCTTAACCACCGTTAAAACTAATCACTTGTCGATCATCTCGCCAATATGACTAGATTATAAATAGAAGAAGAGATCGAGATCTAAGATTGATTATTTGATTAATTTCTGATTAATTTTCTTAAAAAACGAGAAGCAGAGTTCGTCGTCTTCATCCGCCATTGTTGCAGAAGCCAAGAGCCTTAAGTTCAAATCTGAAGGGCTTCTGAGTTTGCCGGTGCAATCAAAATCAACTCCGGCAGTTTCAGAGTAATCCTCTGAGAGAGACGAAACATCCTAGGTGTGCCCTAGCTAAAGTTATCTTCTCGATCCAAGCATAGCCAGAATCATAAGATCAATTCACTGGATCGAAGAAGAAGGAAGGGCTGAAATCTTCCCAGTCTAGATTGGGGGATATTCCTGAAGAAGAAGAAGAAGAAGCAGATTCATGTGCTACTTGATTCCAAAATAAGCCGAGCATCATTTCAGGATCGCTGTATCATCTTATTGCTGTGAAGACGAAGTTAGGACTGACATCTGCTCGGTCTAAGTAGACAGGAACAGAGAATTTTCTCTGGTGTCTATAATTCATTATCTTTAATATTTCTGTGTAAGATTCATTTTGAATCTTAGTGGTAAGGTTTAGTCCTGAGTTGTAATACTATTTTATAAAGGCTGAGGTAGGGCAGGAGTTGCCTGAGTTGTAGGTGTGTGGATTCACACTGAGGTAGGGCAGGAGTTGCCTGAGTTGTAGGTGTGTGGATTCATACTGAGGTAGGGCAGGATTGCCTAAGTTGTAGGAGTGTGGAGTCACTTTGAGGTAGAGTTCTTGGCATGAACTTGAGTTGTAGATCTTGGTGATCTGAGTGGTAAGGCTTGCGTCTGAGTTGTAGGAGCTGGATGGGCTCTGAGCTGTAAGATCTGAGGATCTAAGAAAGATAGAATGATGCTTGGCTGAATCTAGTATACTACTAGATAGGCGAAGGCGGGAAAGTGGATGTACCCATCAATTAGGAACCACTATAAATCTCTGTGTACTATGATGTGTACTATGCTATATATTGTGCTGGTATTGATTGTGATAAGATTGCTGTGCTGTAATTTTAATCGATAAGTTGCCTAAATATTTAAATTAGACCTATTCACCCTCTCTAGGTGATTAGTTGTTCTTGAAATCAAGACTTTCTGGCTCCATATTGGATAGCTCCAAAGGAGCTAGTGGAGTTCAGGAGTCAGCTGAGGAGCTGGGGGAGGCTGGATTCGTTAGGCCAAGTTTCTTTCCTTGGGGAGCTCCGGTTTTATTTATGAAGAAAAAGGATGGGACCCTCAGGTTGTGCATCGATTATCGTACACTAGACCGGTTGACAGTCCAGAACACATACCCACTACCGAAGATCGATGAGTTATTTGATCAGCTAAAGGGAGCACATTGGTTCTCGAAGATGGATCTGAGGTCGGGTTACTATCAGTTCCGGATTAAGGAAGAAGACATCCTGAAGACGACATTTAGCAAAAGATATGGCTTGTACGTGCTTATAGTGAAGCCCTTTGGGCTCACAAATTCGACATCGGCTTTTATGAGCTTGATGAACCAGGTGTTCGAGCCGCACCTCGACAGGTTTGTAATTGTATTCATAGATGACATCTTCATTTATTTGAGGATGATGGAAGAGCATACACAACATCTAGCCTTGACTCTAGAGAAGCTCAGGGAGCATCAGTTGCATGCCAAGTTCAGCAAATGCCAGTTTTGGCTAATGGAGGTGGGCTTTTTAGGTCACATTATGTGTGGAGCGGTATTGGCGGTGGATCCCGTGAAGATTCATGCAGTGCGAGACTGGCCTCAGTTGAAGATGACCATGGATGTCCGAAGTTTTCTGGGATTGGTCGGGTACTACCAGAAGTTTGTATAGGGATTCTCTCATATAGCCCTTCCACTCACTTCTTTGACGAATAAGGACACTCCGTTCATTTGGATGCCGAAGCGTGAGGTGGCCTTCAAGGGGTTGAATGGTTGGCTTACATCAGCTCTATCCCTGCTCTCCTGTCTGGGATGGAGGGCCTCCAGGTGTACACTGATGCATCGTTTCATGGGATGGGCACTGTACTGATGCAACATGGACATGTGATAGCATACCCCTCCCACCAGCTGAAGAAGCACGAGCAGAACTATCCTATGCATGGCTTGGAGATGGGAGTAGTGGTATTCTCTCTGAAGATTTGGCAGCATTATCTTTATGATGTGCACTGTAAAATATTTTCGGATCATAAGAATCTGAAATATGTTTACATACAGAAGGAGTTGAACATCCACCAGAGACAATGGGTAGAGTTTCTATCTGATTATGACTACACGATACACTATCATCGAGGGAAGGAGAATGTGGTGGAGGACGCATTGAGCCGGAAGACTACCACTTTAGGAGCAGAGCCCTAGTTGATAGCTATGGAATGGCTACGGATGATGGAGGATATGCATATTACTTTGGTGTCTTCGGATAACTCAGAGCTTTATGAGGAGTATCTGGCCCCGATGAGCACTACCGATGATATTTGAGATCGCGTTAGGGCAGATCAGAGAATGGATGATAAGCTAGAGCCAGTATTCAGGACCTTGGAGGCGGGCACGACCGGGGATTATATTGAGAGGGATGGGTCATTATGCTTTAGAGGACGGGTGTACATACCGGCTGGTGGCAGGATTTGGGAGGACATTATGAATGAGGCTCACTACAGCAGGTACTAGGTGCACCCAGGCATTACTAAGATGACAGCCGACCATAAGAGGACGATGTACTGGCCGGGCATGAAGAGGGATACCACATAATTCATGACCCATTGAGAGGCTTGTAAGTTATTGAAGGCGGAGTGTAAAAGTCCGGCCGGATTATTGCAGCCACTTCCGTTGCCGGAGTGGAAGTTCGACTATATCGCCATAGATTTCACATATGGTCTTCCTCGATCACATGCGGGGAATGACTCGATATCGGTGATCGTCAATCGATTGACGAAGGTGGGCAGATTTCTATCGATCAAGAAGGACGCTCCGGTGGGTTATTTGGTGTGGAGGTTTGTGGAGCAGTTCGTTCAATACCATGGAGTGTCGTGGACGATAATGTCCGATCGTGATGGATGATTTACGTCTAAGGAATGGAGGTCGGTCCAAGCTTATTTTGGGACCCGGTTGACATTTAGTACCTCCTTCCACCCTCAGACGAATGGACAGACATAGCCCACCATCGGACACTGGAGGATTTATTGCGTCTTTGCATACTGGACTGTAGAGAGCCATCGAAGAGGCAGCTATCGATGATTGAGTTCTCGTACAATAACAACCACCAGTCCAGCATCGACATGGCCCCTTATAAGGCATTATACGGGTGGAGATGTATGACTCCTTTGCTTGGGATCCAGGATAAGGATCCAAAGGCACTTGGCTCAGAGTTCGTCGAGGATACAGATGCTCAGGTGTGGTTGATTCGAGACAGGATGTTGGAGGCCCAAAGTAGACAGGCAAAGTATTACGATGCTCCCCATCGTCAGGTAGAGTTTCAGGCAGGAGACCATGTGTTTTTGAAGATATAACTGATGCATGGAGTCTTGCGGGTGCAAGGTAAGAAGAAGCTCAGTCCGAGATACATGGGGTCGTATAGGATCCTGGAACGGATCGGTCCCTTGTCTTACCGACTGGAGCTGCCGCTAGAGCTAGCGTGTTTTCACGACGTATTTTACGTCTCCTCTCTCAGGAGAGCTCTACTTTGGCTGGAGCAGTAGATTACGACTATAGATGGGTAGAGCTTTTGATCGATCGGTGCACCTGGAGATGATCCGGATAGACGATAATGGGAAGCGAGTCTTGCGACATAAGAAGGTTCCGCTGGTCAAGGTCTTATGTAGGAATCATGGACAACAGGAGCACACGTGAGAGCGGCAGGACTTAATATAGCCAAAAGTTCCCGGAACTTTTCACGTCAGGTATTCTCTTTAACCTCTTGGGATGTTACATTTTATGTCAGCCAGCAAAGGGGCTGAATTTAATTTCTCTCATAAGGAAGAGAGAAAGAGGAGAGAGAAAGCCATTAATGGCCATGGGTGATCAAGAGTTCCTCTCCAAATGATTCCAAAGGCTTGATACATTCCCCATCATAGATTTAGAGGAGTTAAACAGCCATGGCTAACCCCCCTAGGTGGCTGGATGCAAAAAATTTCAGTTGGCCGAATTTCTCCTCTTGAGACTACTAATGGCAATTGGTGCTTGTCCCCTCCCCTCCCCCATTTGCCAACCTTAAAAGCATCCCTAGACACCCAGAAGTCGTTTCCACCCTTCACCTGAAGAAACCAGACTGTTTGGTAGTTTTGTTGCAGAGCACTGAAAGCTGCATCGCCGAAAATTGTGGTACGACGATCAGCCCGACTCTAACCCTCCGCTAAGGTCCTCCTCTACTACTCTCTTCGTGGGCTAGAATCATAGATCTTTTAGGAGAGAAATCAGGTTCAATTGAGCCCGATTGGGTGAGGAAAATTCTGGATTTTCATGGCTTTTTATACCTCGAGGGTTCGCCGAAAACCGCCCCTCCGGCGGCCGTATCGCCGCCCAGCGATAGCCCCCACCTCAATGAAGGTGGTGGCGGTTGTGGCCGGCCAGGAAGGTGGTCGGGTGGCCGGCAAATGGACTTGTAATAAGGTCCAGGTTTGTTCAATCATGGCCTTTGGCTGGAAGAAGAAGACAATGCCAGAGCCACACGTTCGTGCTTTAAGATTCGTGCAAATGATTATATAGTAATTCAATTTATTTCATTTTCTATCACAGTTATTGCGCTATTTTGAATTAATTATTAAAAATACTTAGGTTCTAGTCTACATAAAAGTTGTAGCCCTAAGAGTCTACTTTATTTTAAAATTGGTTTGAACCAATTTGGAGTTAAGGTCAAAACACAACACTTATTTTGGTGAGGTCTATACTTAGGCTTGATCAGAGATTGTTTTGAGTTCCCCCATCAATCCAGCCATCCAAATGACTTGAAATATGTGCTGAGAGTAACTCTTACCTATACCTATAACATATCCAAAAATGGGAATTTTTAGAAAACATTTTCGTAAAGTTTTTGTAGGAATTTAATAAACCATGTAAGAATTATTTAAGGGATCTAATGACCTATAAACACACCAAACTTTTGGTGTCTGTCTTTTAGGGTCATATTATGACTGTGCTAGAAATTTTAGCAAATTTGAGGTTGATTTGAATAGGTATTGGTGTGACCAAAGTTTGGTCCCTTGAGGTTAATTTAGGGCAAAGAGTGTTTGGTGCATAGAGGGGCCAATTCTCACCCAAAAGGGTTGTGACTTGGGCCAGAGCTCCATGGTCAGTTAAAACACCCTCTCATGGAGTTGGAGGTGGTTTGGTGTCGATTTATCCTAAGACCCTAGTTCAAACCCTAATGTTGAACTTTGGGGGTTTGTTAAGGACATGGAGTGATATGTCCTTGTATGGACTTGGTGTTTAGTCCATGTAATCTTGGGATGGTGAGATGCCCTAAGAAGGAATTTGGTGATTTTTAGACTTAGTCACACAACTTAAACCAATTAGGCATAGTTTGGGCCTATAGACTTTATGAAAATGTTGAAAGGTCATATGATCTTGGATTTTCATGGGATTTTGGTAGGAGTAATTTTATAGCGATATTGACCCGTGAAATTTATTATAAGATGTTTAGAAAATAGTTGCTCATACTTGTAGGTGTAATCTCCAGCTTGCCCTTTGATGATTTTGAAGTAACCATTGTTAAATTAACTTAGAATGATATGAAACTCTGGCAAGTTTAATTAAATATTATTTAGAGGCACTAGTAAAATATTTGGATCATTTGGGTATTTGCTCTTAGTACTTCATGTGTTAAGTGAACTAGTGCACCATACTTTGATAAATAGATAATAAATATTATATCTTGCTGGAAAATTGTGTTACTTGGCTATAGAACGTTTTAGGGCATAATGAAGTCTAGAAAATTATCACATGTCATTTGGATGAGTTTATAAGAATGTTTCTTCATAAAGTGCACTTTAATATAATTTTTTGAAGTATTTTTATACATGGCACACTTACCTTGAAATGGCATGAAACTTCATCAGTAGTATTTTATAATCATTATAAGGCTCTGCTAATTTTTATATAATTTTTGGACTATGATTTATGGTACTCCCTTCATTATTTAAAATTATTTGAGTTAACTTAAATTAATTATTTAGAGGTTATTATTTTTATGAAAATCTGTGAAATTTTGAATTCACTTATATTTTGCTATCATACACTGTTCATAATTTTTGGGTGGCCATAACTTAAGGAAATCTACTACTTCATGATCAAAATTACCCATAGCGTATCTTTTGGGAAACTTTAATAAGTGTCAAATTAATTAGAAAAATTACAAGTTTCTGGATTTAGGCTAAATATGACATGATAGACCCCCAATAAATATCTTAGGGCATTTGGATAAAAATTTAGAGTACCTCCCATAATGAACATCATATAGCTTAGGTTGGTCTGCATTTAGTAAAGCTGCGGAAATTGTGATAACATATGTAATGGACATAGGGAGATGGGATTAATAGTTTACTGGTTGGGTAAGGTGAAAAAGAGAGCTTCATTATGAGTCATGATGAGCAGAGTACTGGGTTGACTAGTGATAAGAGGTGCTCGGGATCGACAAAAGATCGTCCTTCCTGTGGAGAGAGAGAGAGTCAAAATACACTAGGGTTAGATCCAGTATAATATTAAAAGAGATCGGGAATTGGGTAAGTGCCAATAACCAATAATAGTAAGTGCCTTGCGAACGGGAACGATGGGCCTCAACTACCATCATAGTTCCTAGTTTCCTATGAGAGCCCTTCACCAGGAATACCTTGGGCAGTACTGGGCTAACCTAAACCATAAGAATAATTAAAGTTTAAGAGTAACTAGTAATACTAGGATTTCACTTACACTCACACTCTCCGGTGTTGTGTGAGTTAGGTTGGGTCTCGAAAGCGGTAGGCTCGGTGGTTTAAGTGATGGGCAGGTTAGCCCGGCAAGCTGATGGCTCGGTAGATATTTATGACGGACAGGATAGTCCGGGGTGCTTTGGCTCGGTAGATAATTGTGACGGACAGGATAGTCCGGGAAGCTTTGGCCCGGTGGGAAAATATATTAATATTGCATGTGCATAAGATAAAAGGTGGTTGGTCTTCGGTATTGGAGAGTCGTCACATCGACACCAATACATTGACTCGACAAGTGTGGTTTAGCACTTGGCCAAATAAAGTCTGGTGCGCAGCCTGCAAGAGTATGTAGGAGCTCCGCTTAGTGAACCAATGTTGAGGCATACCATAGGTCTGACTGGTAGTGTTGATACTGGTTTAGAGGTGGGCGAGCCCAACCCACCGCTTTCGTTTACCACTACGGAGGTTTCCTGGGAGGTTAGGATCCAGAGAGGGGGAACTAATGGTCTTTGTGCACAAATTCTAGTGTGTGTGTTGCTCTTGCATGTTCACATCATAGCATACTTGCATGTAATAGCATCATCATTACATATAACCCTTGACACCTATTGTATAAAATGGTATGAGACACTTTATACAATAAGCCTTGCAAAACGATCCCTTGGTTTATAGGTTTGTTTGGGCATTCCTATTGGTCATGGTTATTTACTTAGTTTACCTTCTAGTACTTGCTCACCTATTCTTGTGTATACTTATGATGATTACCTACTACTGCTTATATATACTTGCTATGTTTATTAACTCATGATAGACTTGTTCCGCTGCCACCTTCTTACCTTTGTTACTCTCCACCTTCATTTCCTTCCCTTTCCTTCTCCCCGCTCGATGCCTAGGAGCCATGAGGGAAGGGTGGGGGATGATAGGACTTATTCTTTTAGACTACAGGTCGTTGACAAAATCATTTTAGGGGATCGTGGAGCCAAACCAGGAGATGCAGCCCCAGAGGTCGGTGCGCTTTGAGACGGGACAGTCTAGCACTAAAGTTCAGGCAGCTGGGATAGTGAGTTCCGATCATTAGTAGATATTATAGATTTTCTTTCATGATTGAGTGATTTGTAGTGAGGATTTTGATGTTTCGGGCAGGAACGCTCTTTAGTACTTTGCTTTATCATTTCTATGGACTCTCCATTCGTGGAGAATTATTAATATATATGTGATTCTGGTGGACTAATATTGAGTTTCATTTTACTCATGTACTCTTATATTTATTCTACTCTTCTGTGATCAATATGGCCGGTAGGATCGGCGTTTTGTAGTGATGAACTTCCCGGGTGTGTTGGTGTCACCGCAAAGCAGCGATTTTGGGCATAAGACCCCGGTGGTTTAAAAGAAAGAAAAAATGGGGTTTTACAAAATTCCGATCCATGTCAGTCTTCTTCATGAATACCCACTTGTACCCTATGGGTCATACCTCTTCAGGTGGTTCCACCAAGGTCCAAACTTGGTTTTTATACATGGAGTCCATTTTAGATTTCTTGGCGTCAAGCCACATATCAGAGTCTTGTCCGCTCATAGCCTCTTGGTAGGTTGTTGGCTCATCACTATGATCCATAAGCAGCACATTACCTATTTGAGACACGAAAAATCCATATCTCTCAGGCTCAAACCTTGGTCTTCCAGATCTATGTGGAACTTGTGTTTCTTGACCAGGCACTCTAGCTACAACAACTTGTATTCCTAGCTCATCTCCCAATTCTAGTTCATTTATAGTTTGTGGTTCTTGAACTTCAATAAGTTCTACCCTGGTAGTCTTCCTACTTAAGAACTCTTTCTCAAGAAAGATACTAGTCCTCATGAAAAACAGTTTTCCCTCGGACGGTATGTAGAAATGGTACCCTTTAGTTTCCTTAGGATACCCCATAATATAACACTTATCTGATTTGGGTTCCAGCTTATTAGGCATTTGATGTCTTACGTAAGCCTCACATCCCCAAATATTAATGAACGATATACTAGGATGTTTCCCAATCCATATCTCATATGGTTTCTTTATAACCTCTTTCGTTGGAGCAAGATTTAGTGTAAAAGCTGCAATTTCTATAGCAAAACCCCAAAAGGAAAAAAAGACAGATCTGCCTGACTCATTATTGACCGTACCATGTCTAATATAGTACAATTCCTCTGCTCTTACACACCATTATGATGCGGTGTTCTAGGTGGAGTGAGCTGTGATAAAATACCACACTCTTTCAGATGATCCCGAAACTCATGACTTAGGTATTCGCCACCTCGATCTGAGCAGAGTGCTTTAACCTTCTTACCCAATTGGTTCTCTACTTCATTCTTAAACTCTTTGAACTTTTCAAAGATTTTGGATTTGCACTTCATAAGATACATGTATCCGTATCTACTGAAATCATTAGTAAATGTAACAAAGTAGAAATACCCACCTCTAGCCATATAACTCATGGGTCCACATACATCACTATGTACTATACCAAAGAGATCATCAGCCCTCTCATTGAAACAAGTGAAAGGGGCAAAAGTCATCTTGCCTTACACACAAGATTCACATCTCTCAAATGATTCATAATCATATGAGTACAGTAGTCCATCTCTATGGAGCTTGGATATGCGTTTCTCATTTATATGGCCCAAACGATAATGCTAAAAGTACGTAGGGTTTGAGTCATTTTTTTAGTCTTTTAGTATTTTCTATATTATAGATCTGATGTTCTAAGTTCAAAACATATAAACTATTAAATATTTGGGCTATACCATAACAAACATCATTATTAAATTTCGAACAACAATTGTTCTTAATAACAAAAGAAAATCCAATCATGTCCAAAACTGAAATAGATATAATGTTTCTAGTTATGGAAGGAACATAATAACAATTATCAAGTTCTATTACAAGCCCACTGGGCAAAGAAAGACGGTAAACACCCACGGCGATTGTAGCAACTCTTACTCCATTACCAATACATAGGTCCTCCTCCCCTTAACTCAGTAATCTTCTCTTTCCCAGTTCCTGCACATTTATACAAATTTGAGAATCATATCCAGTATCCAATACCTAGGATGAAGGAGCAGAAAGGTTTATCTCTATAATATAAATACTTGAAGCAAAAGTCATACCTCCCTTCATCCTGTGCAGACCCTCAATTTATAAAGTACAATTCCTCCTCCAATGACCAGCCTTGTCACAATGGTGGCATTTCCCTTCTTTTGTCAAGCCTTTCTTCTTTAGTGCTGAAGACTTGGGCTACAGAGCAAACTTAGGTCCTACCTTCATCTTCTTGAAGCCTTTGGCCTTGCCCTTGCCTTTATGCACCATCAGTATGGGGCTAGTAGGCTTGGGATTCACCATATTGATCTCGGCAATTCGCAACATGCCTAGTAGCTCGGGCAGTGTCTTGTCTATTTCATTCATGTTATAGTTCAAGACGAGCTGCTCATAACTATCTGGTAATGATTGCAGGATCAGGTCTGTGGCCAACTCTTGGCCTAGAGGGAAGCCTAGTCTCTCAAGGTTCTCTAAATACCCAATCATCTTAATTACATGAGTCCCTACTACGTCCCGAGTTTCCATATTATACTGGAACAATGCCTTAGTGACTTAAAACTTCTCTTGACAAGCTTGCCCTTGAAACATTTTCTTGAGATGCTCGTCAATTTCCTTGCAACCCATGTTCTCATATTGCTTTTGGAGCTAAGAGTTCATGGTTGCCAATATGAGACATTTGACATCTAAGGAGACTTTAAGATACTTCTTATAAGCATCCCTATAAGAACGGGACACATTCCCGATAGGCTCTTTAGGGGATTCCTCTCCCAAAACATAAAGCTTTCGCTCTTGCCTGAGAACAGTTCTTAAGCTACTGTACTAGTCCAAATAATTCGTACCACTCAGCTTCTGCTTCTCAAGAATGGCTCTGATGGATAAGGTGGAGTCTGTGAATAACTTGCCATCTAAATTCTACAAGGATCAATGCAATGTAAAGTCAGTACTACATTTCAAAATACATATTTTTTATTTCAATTAAAACTATAATCAAAATACTCCCACTATTTTTTATCAAACTGATAACCCTCGATATTATTTTGTAGAGTTTATGCGAGTAACTCTCTTAGTGGCAAGATCCATATTTCACCAACACTATGAGTCATCCTTGGCTTTTCTCTCATAATGCAGTTATTTAGGTAGGCAACTCTTGCCGATTGCATCACAATGCAACTCCTGTATGGCTGGTGAATAACAATTTATTCGCATCCATTATATGGTGGATGCCAACCCTATGCCTCTGGGCACTCAACCTTTGAGGTCACCGAGTTAAGTTTGACCCGATGTCGATAGTGGGATATCATAATTATCCGCTCGCACCCTTACCAAGATAGATTAATGCAGCTTGCTTTGGCAAGCCAAGACTTCAACGATCGAGATAGGAAGAGTGTCATCCATCGGAAGGTATCTGAATACTTAATATTTATTAAGGGATTTTAGATACTTGATTTACACTTAATCATGGTTAACAATTAACCAATATGCACATCCATAAAATAAAACAACAGGAAACATAATCCAAATGCATCTCTAATGTGCCCAAGGGAAATCATCCATACTTGATGAATTGGGGTAAATATGAACATCTAGAACTCTTTTAAATCTACAGATGTAGATGCACTGGACATGAGCAACACAGACTCCACTTACACAGTTGACAAGCTCATCACTCCATGTGAGATCCAAAATCTACCACATAATTGGTTTCACAAACTAACAAGAGTGAAGGTTACTGCTAAGGAGTAACAAGGATATCAACTACGATATCACAGCAAAATCACATGCATTCTTGGCGGGATCCCAAGAATATATTTGGGAATTTAGAACATTTCTAAATTTCCATATCTACACGCCACAGATTTAGCACCTCTGATACCATTGTTGGGTTTTACTAGATGGCACAACACTTGTTCGCGCAGCGGAAATAAGGAACAAGAAAACCCAAAAGAAGTTTGGATCTAGCAATGGACATGTATTAAGAAGAAAGATAAGTAAATAAAATTTACCTCTGTGGGATTGAGTCTATACTCAACCTAGATGCTCCAGGAGATTTGCCAATCAGTAAACGGATATAGTCCTTTAGTGTAGAATAGTGTCCGCACATCTACAGGAAATCCACACAAATGAGAGAATACGTAGACTCTTGTCGAACAAGATCTAGGTCGGGAGAAGGCACCCTGCCTCTTCACATACTTCTTGGATGTTACAGAAGAGGCGACAACAATAATTACCGGAATCGGGGTTAGCGACAACAACCGGATCGGAAAAGGCAGAACGGCTTCTGTCGGCCTATTAGGGCTTTGGGTTCTTTTCGTACAGTATGACTCGCGTGCTTACACAAAGTCAACCCGTGAATTGAGATGAATTGAAAACCTAAAATCTTCTATTTATACCCAAGGAATATAGAGAACAGTCTGTCGCTATTCACAGACCCAAGACATAGAATACAGAATTCGATGAGAAAACCCTTGTGTCAATGAATGATCGAGTATCCATATCATATTCAATGAATCATCGAGTATACATATCATACATGACGAATCGTGTAGTATCCATAAGATACACGACGAACTCTGTGCTAGCCATGCCAATTAAACTTTTGACTCGACGAAGGCATTGAGTGAACTCAATGCACTCAATGCCTAAGTGCCAGATTCGTCGAATCAACCTTTGACTCGACGAAGGCATTGAGTGAAATCAACACACTCAACGCTTGAGAACCAGACTCGTTGAATCAATACCTTGACTCAATAAATCGTTGAGTGAACTCAACGCTTAAGTGCAATACTTGATGAATCAACACTTTGACTCAATGAATCATTGAGTAAACTCAACACACTCAATTCCATTATTTAATGAGTCAACACTTGACTCGACTAAAGCGTTGAATGGTCTCAACGCACTCGATACTTTTAAATCTTGGCTGAGCTAAGTTATTTCCACTTATCATATGAGTATAGCCTAACTAATCCAATCTCCCAATTTCTCCAACCATTCTACTGTGTGACCCTAATATGCTCATACTGTGTTGGCAGTGCGTCTACATACTTGATCGTTTCCTGATCACAATGGTAACATCAACAGTAAAGGCTGACATTGCTCATATAGGAAAAAGGGTAAGGGACTTATTTGTGCTATCAACAAGTTCCTATGTTGATCGGATGAGGGCCAACAATAGTGCAGCTATCTGGCATGAGTGGTTGGGGCATGTTGGGATGGACAAGTTGAAAGCCATGAAGGTAAATAGCCTTGTGAAAAGCTTGCCTAAGTTGTCATCATTTGGAGATGGTCATGTCTGTTCAGGGTGTCAATATGGTAAGGCTCATCATCTTCCATTTGATAAGTCAGAGACTGGAAGTAAAGCACCATTGGAGTGCATCCATGGTGATCATATGGGGCCGACCATCGCAGCTAGCCTTGGAGGCAGCAGATACATGCTGGTCTTGATTGATGACTACACGAGGTACACTTGGGTGTACTTTATGTATGAGAGGTCAGACACGTTCCGTTTGTTTGTGGAGTTCAAAGATCTAGTGGAGGGCCAACTTGGCCTATTGGTCAAGAAGTTGAGAATAGATAATAGAGGTGAGTTCGTTTCAACTGAGTTCTCTAACTTCTACAGGAAGCACGACATCCAAAGGGAGCTTACTTGTGCTCATACTCTACAACAAAATGGATTAGCAGAGCGGAAGATCCGTCATATGACGGAGACCTGCAAGTGTTGGCTTCATGCCAAAGGCATTCCAAGGTCTTTCTGGATAGAAGGGATGGCATGTGCAACTTATGTCATCAATCAGATGCTTCTGAGTCTGATCAAAATGAAGTCTCCTCATGAGATGATGTTTAAGGAGAAGCTTAGATTTGGACACCTTCGGTTGTTTGGATCTAACTGCTACATACACATCCTAGATGCTCTCAGGACAAAGCTGGATGCAAATGCAAGGAAGCTTGTATTTCTAGGCTATGATGAGAGGAATAAGGGGTGGAAGTGTATGGATCTAGTGACGAAGAAGTTCGCAGTTTCGAGAGACATGGTCTTTGACGAGCTTATTTCATATGGAGGTGGCTCCTCGATAGATATGCAAAAGAGCAAGTCGAATGGCAGGCAGGAGGAGATGCTAAGGATCTTCTGGTGGAGCCTCCTGTTTCACTAGAAGGTCCAGGTGTTTCTAACTTCGGGGCAGAGGCTTCTGGTTCAGGAAGAAGGGGGTGCAATTTTTGGGTCCATTGATCCAAATGGCCCAGATTTGTAAGAAGTCAAACAAGTCAAGGACACACACACTATTTGTATTTGATGTCTGTTTGAGTTTATGCATGCAGGTCAGTCCCTAGTACACTAACTATACAGGTGGACACCAAGCAAGCTGGTGATCAGTTAGAAATTACGCTAAGCACACAAGCGTTGAGTGGAGCAAGCTTACTCAATACCTGCAGTCTTAAGAAAGAAAGATGGACTGGAAAATACTACCAAGTCCACAGGTATTGAGTGATGTCTATTCACTCAAAGCTAGGTAAGTAAAAAAACGTTGAGAATAGTCAGCCTAACAATTGGCAAGCTGAAAATGTGGCTAAGTCCACAAGAATTGAGTGAAGTCTGCTCACTCAACGCCATATAACAAAAATCTATGAGACAGGCTAAGACAGTCAAAGCCTAAAAAAGAAATAACAAGAAAGTGGCAAAGTACACAGGTGTTAAGTGAAGTCTACTCACTCAACTCCATTCTCCACAATCGTTGAGTATTGCTCGGACAGTCAACGCCACAAAAAATCTGTGTTGATATTTGACTAAGTCCACAGGCATTGAGTGAAGCTCACTCACTCAAAGCCATGTGATAAAAAGCGTTGAATGAACCTTAGTCAGTCAGTGACTGTGATTTAACATAAATTTTGCAAAGTCCAAATGCATTGAGTGAATCTTACTCACTCAATGTCATATGATAAAAAGCATTGACTGAACCTTAGTCAATCAGAGAGTAGGATTTCACATAAATTTGGCTAAGTCCAAATGCATTTATTGAAGCTTACTCACTCAACTCTAAGTGACTAAAATTAATTCTAAGTGTTATGGCATTGTGTGTAGCTTACTTACTCAACGCCAAGTGACAGAACTTTAGTTAAGCAGTACGGCGTTGAGTGAAGCTCAATCACTCAACGCCTAGAGACAGGATAATTTTCTAAGTGTTTTAGCATTGAGTGAAGGTAGCTAACTCAATGCCTAATGACAGAAAATTTTCTAAGTGTACAACCCCGTATTCGCCGAGTAGGGCCCTCCCGGCAGGCGCAGAACCAACTGTAGGTTTTTAAGCTTTTGAGAGATCTTACACTCTTGGTGGCCAATTTTGGCTTAACCTTGGAAATAGGAGGAAATATTTATCTCCCCAGGGCCCCCTTGAAGAGTCACGTAGGTCGTCTCGTCAGGCAGGCCCTCTCGTCAGGCAGGCCCTCTTGTCAGGCAGGCCCTCTCGTTTGGCAGGCCCTCTCGTCAGGCATGCCGTCTCGTCAGGCAGGCCCTCTCGTCTGGCAGGCCCTCTCATCAGGCAGGCCCTCTCGTTCGGCAGGTCCTCTCGTCAGGAAGGGCCTCTCGTCAGGCAGGCCCTCTCGTCAGGCAGGCCCTCTCGTCAGGCAGGCCCTCTCGTCAGGCAGGCCCTCTCGTCTGGCAGGTCCTCTCGTCAGGCAGGCCCTCTCATCAGGCAGGCCCTCTCGTCCAGCAGGCCCTCTTGTCAGGCATGCAGTCTCGTCAGGAAGGCCCTCTCGTCGGGTAGGCCATCTCTTCCGGCAGGTCCTCTCGTAAGGAAGGCCCTCTCGTCAGGCAGGCCCTCTCATAAGGCAGACCCTCTCGTCAGGCAGGCCCTCTCGTCAGGCAGGCCCTCTCGTCCGAAAGGTTCTCTTATCAGGCAAGCCCCCTCGTCAGGCAGGCCCTCTCGTCTGGCAGTTCCTCTCGTCAGGCAGGCCCTCTCGTCAAGCAGGCCCTCTCGTCCGGCAGGTCCTCTCGTCAGGCAGGCCCTCTCGTCAGGCAGTCCCTCTCGTCAGGTAGGCCCTCTTGTCAGGCAGGCCCTCTCGTCCGGCATGACCTCTTGTCAGGCAGTCCCTCTCGTCAGGTAGGCCCTCTCGTCCGGAAGGCCCTCTCGTAAGGTAGGCCCTCTCGTCAGGTAGGCCCTCTCGTCAGGTAGGCCCTCTCGTCAGGCAGTCCCTCTCGTCCGGCAGGTCCTCTCGTCAGGCAGGCCCTATCGTCAGGCAGGCCCTCTTGTCCGGTAGGCCCTCTCGTAAGGCATGCCGTCTCGTCAGGCAGGCCCTCTCGTCATGCAAGCCCTCTCGTTAGGCAGGCCCTCTCGTCAAGCAGGCCCTCTCATCCGGCAGGCCCTCTCATCCGGCAGGCCCTCTTGTCAGGCAGGCCCTCTCGTCAGGCAGGCCCTCTCATCCGGCAGGTCCTCTCGTCAGGCAGGCGCTCTCGTTAGGCAGGCCCTCTCGTCCGGCAGGTCCTCTCGTCAGGAAGGCCCTCTCGTCAGGCAGGCCCTCTCGTCTGGCAAGTCCTCTCGTAAGGTAGGCCCTCTCATCAGGCAAGCCCTCTCATCAGGCAGGCCCTCTTGTCAGGCAGGCCCTCTTGTCCGGCAAGCCCTCTCGTCAGGCAGGCCCTCTCGTCCGGCAGGCCCTCTCGTCAGGTAGGCCCTCTCGTCAGGTAGGCCCTCTCATCAGGCAGGCCCTCTCGTCAGGCAGGCACTCTTGTCAGGCAGGCCATCTCGTCAGGCAGGCCGTCTCGTCAGGCAGACCGCAGACTGTCTCGTCTCGTAAGCCGCCTGTTCTCTCAGGCCGCCCCTCGCTTCTGCCTAACCGCCAGCTCTCCCGACCTATTTTTACCGTTGTGCCCTCGAGGGGGGATTACCTCTTTACCCCCCCCCCCCCCCCGATGTGGAGTTTTCCTATTGGCTTGAGGCTTATTTTTCCTAAGGGCTTTTTTGTCATTTTACCCCCATGACTTGGAAAAACTATAAATAGACCCCCTTGGGTGCCTTTTGAGAGGATGAGTTTTCCTTACCTCCTCCTCCCTTAGCTTCTTCTTGGTAGAGTAGAGAGAGCTCTCCAAGGCGCCTAGCCTAGCCCTTTGGTGAGGGAGGGGAAGGATTCTTGTGACCTTCCGGGTGTGTGGTGGGACCTCCGCGCTAGAGGCGATGGGCTGTTCGTAGTTTCCTAAGTCTTCATCCCGTGACGTTCCCCCGAGTGTAGTAAGTGTGAGGTCACCCCTCTTCTGGGACCCCGAACTCCACGAGAGACCAGTTTTTGGTTTCAACATTTTGGTGCGGTGAGCGTGGAGAGTGACCAGCACAGAATATCTCGGGAGAGTGTCATGGATGGAGATCAGGGAGGTAGTGATGACCTCGGTGGTATCCCCAACCCAGGACCCTTCGTAGGAAGGGAAGAGTTTATGGCTTCCATCTCTAGCATCATGGAGATGTTGCAAAGCATTGCCCCTCGGGCTTGCAGCTCAGCCCCCACCCCCCAGGGACCGGCTCCCGGGGACCTCAGTGAGCTGCCTCCCAGGGATCTAAGCGAGATCACCCCAGCAGGGGGAGAGGGAAGTGCCCCAGGGAGGCGACCTGGGAAAGGAGAGGATGGGAGAGGGGGTCGATCGAGACCTCCCCGTCCGGGTGCTGTTCCCCAGCCTGTCGGGTGCTCACCATTTCGGCGGTCAGGTTGAGCCAGTAGAAACCGCAAGACCACCCCTCATGGGGTCACCCTTCAGCGAGCTGATCCTCTCAGCTCCCATTCCCGAGGGGTTCAGGTAACTTGACAAGGCATACTATACCAGGAGGGATGACCCCATCCAGCACTTGTAGTGGTTTGAGGATGCCGTCTCCATCCTTCCAATGATGGACGCCTTCAAGTGTCGTCTATTTTGCGATTACCTTGAAAGAGAAGGCGAGAGACTGGTTCCATCAACTCCCTCCAAGGTCCATCTTCGGGTTTGAAGACTTGAGCCGGAGCTTTCAGCTTCGCTTCTCCACCTCCAAGAAAAGGAAAAAGGGTCCTGAGTCCCTCTTCCTGATAAAGCAAAGGGCCGAGGAGTCACTGGCCCACTACATTGACAGGTTCCAGGAGTAGGTCCTTGACATCAAAGAGGTGCCAGGGTATGCCCTCCAGATGGCATTCATGGTGGGGTTGTGCGAAGGGTTCTTCAAGATGAGCTTAACCCGGAAGACCCCCCTTTCCTTCGAGGAGCTGACGGAACGGGTGGCAGAGGAGAGCCATGGAGGCAGCCAACCCGGCCTTTTTGAAGAAGTTGGAAAAGTTGACGGAGTTGGAGTAGAGAGAGCAAGGTGGATTAAGGCACCAGGAAGGAAGGCGAAGAGAGGAGCAGAGAGCCCAGGTGTTCCGGAGACCGGAGGGTCCAGAGCTAGGCTGGAGGAAACAGGGAGGACCTACCCATGGTCCAGGAAGAGCTCTCATCTAGGATGGGGGAACTTTTATGGGGGCAGGGGAGGTTCAACTTCAAGAGGCAAGCCCCGAGAAAGCTCCTACCCCCACCACAACAAGCCTTGGCAATAGGTGAAGGAGGAAGAGGCAATATGAGAGATCGCCTGACCCTCCGAAGGGGGGGAGGAGGAGCGTTGTTGTACTGTGACTTACACCAAACGGAGGGTCACGCTACGGCTACCTGCCCTGAGTTCCTGGATGTGAGTGGAGCGAGAGCTCCAGCCCAGCAACAACCGCCAGAGCTGGTTGAAGCTCTGCCCCAAGGAGGAGGAGGAGAGGATGTATGTGAGGACCGGGTCGATGAAGGACCTCGAGGTGGCATAGCAGTGATCCATGGAGGAGTAGGTATCGAGGCCACTCGGAAGGCGAGCCTCCATGTCATGTACCGACGAAGCGTCTCTTTGACGTCCCAGGCCCCGCCTCCGGAAGAGAAGATCACCTTCTCGTTGAAGGAACTCCCAGATCATGAAGACCCATTCTATGATGCGCTGGTCATCAAGACAGCCATTTAGGGCTACACCGTCTCCTGGGTCTTGGTTGACAACGGGAGCTCTGTCAACATAATTTTCAAGAAGGCGTTTGACGAGATGAAGGTGGAACCAAGGAGGGTGTTGGCCTTATACGGACCCTTGTTCGATTTTTTGGGGGAGAGGAAAGAGGTGGAAGGCGGAGTAGGACTCCATGTAAAGGTTGGAGGGACCTCAAAGAACTGTCGGTTCGTCATCGTTGACGCTCCAAGCAGCTACAATGCCATCTTCGGAAGGCCTCTCATCAGCGCCTTCCGTTGTGTGCCGTATTTTTTCCACAAGTGCCTCAAGTTCAGCTCAAAAGGGATCCAGGTCAGAGTCAAGGGAGACTCTCGGATGGCAAGACAGTGCTATGTCACGTCCGTCAACACCATCTCGTGGTTGGCTAAGGCAGAGGAGATGGAGAAGATCATGGGCCTGTGCCGGATGGAGGTATCCGAGGAGAAGGATGACGACCACCATACCCAGACCCCCTGAAGAAGCCTCGCCTCGGCAGAATCTTGTATTTTCTCTTATGTTATAATGAGTTCAGCCTCTGACCAGTTGAGTCGGGGGAATCATGTAACCCATTATGTTTTCCCCTTTGGGGGATGTTGGATTTGGTAAGGTTTGGTTGAGATGCTTAGTCCCCCCCCTGACCAAGAGAACCTCCCCTTGTTAGGCCCTTACTAACTTGATGGGTTAAGGATACCTTGAGGAACCATAGTTCCTTTGCTCCGATGACGGTCCCGCTGCCAGGCTCCCTCTAGCTGGCAGGTCCGGTGGTACCTCTCGTAGTAGCCTAGTTCCTTTGCTCCGATGACGGTCCCGCTGTCAGGCTCCCTCTAGCTGGAAGGTCCGGTGGTACCTCTCGTGGTAGCCTAGTTCCTTTGCTCCGATGACGGTCCCGCTGTCAGGCTCCCTCTAGCTGGTAGGTCCGTTGGTACCTCTCGTGGTAGCCTTGTTCCTTTGCTCCGATGATGGTCCCGTTGCCAGGCTCCCTCTAGATGGCAGGCCCGGTGGTACCTCTCGTGGTAGCCTAGTCCCTTAGCTCCGATGATGGTCCCGCTACTAGGCTCCCTCTAGCTTGCAGGACTGGTGGTACCTCTCGTGGTAGCCTAGTCCCTTTGCTCCGATGATGGTCCTGCTGCCAGGCTCCCTCTAGCTGGCAGGTCTGAGGGTACCTCTCATGGTAGCCTAGTTCCTTTGCTCCGATGATGGTCCCGCTGCCAGGCTCCCTCTAGCTGGCAGGTCCGGGGGTACTTCTCGCCTAGTCCCTTTACTCCGATGACAGTCTCGCTACCAGGCTCCCTCTAGCTGGCAGGCCCAGTGGTACCTCTCGTGGTAACCTAGTTCCTTTGCTTCGATGATGGTCCTGCTGCCAGGCTCCCTCTAGCTGATAGGTCCGGTGGTACCTCTCGTGGTAGCCCAATTCTTTTCCCCGAGGAGGTCTCGTCACCCAGGCTCTCATTAGCTGGCCTGGCAGGTTGACCCTGTGAGGAGGCCAAGTGATTTTCACCCCCAAGAATACACTTCAGCGAATACGTTGGGTTGGATGTTCTTTCCGAGATTGTGCCAAGCTCGAAAAGAGCGGGGATTGTGAACAACCACGTATTTGCCGAGTAGGGCCCTCCCGGCTGGGGCAGAACCAACAGTAGGTTTTTAATCTTTTGAGAGATCTTACACTCTTGGTGGCCAAATTTGGCTTAACCTTGGAAATAGGAGGAAATATTTATCTCCCCAGGTCCCCCTTGAAGAGTCACGAAGGCCGTCTCGTCAGGCAGTCCCTCTCGTCAGGCAGGCCCTCTCGTTCGGAAGGCCCTCTCGTCAGGCTTGCCATCTCGTCAGGCAGGCCCTCTCGTCAGGCAGGCCCTCTCGTTAGGAAGGCCCTCTTGTCCGGCAGGTCCTCTCGTCAGGCAGGCCCTCTCGTCAGGCAGGCCCTCTCATCAGGCAGGCCCTCTCGTCAGGCAGGCCCTCTCGTCCGGCAGGTCCTCTCGTCAGGCAGGCCCTCTCGTCCGGCAGGTCCTCTCGTCAGGCAGGCCCTCTCGTCAGGCAAGCCCTCTTGTCTGGCAGGTCCTCTCGTTAGGCAGGCCCTCTCGTCAGGCAGGCCCTCTCGTCCGACAGGCCCTCTCGTAAGGCATGCCGTCTCGTCAGGCATGCCCTATCTAAAGGCAGGCCCTCCCGTCAGGCAGGCCCTCTCGTCTGGCAGGTCCTCTCGTCAGGCATGCCCTCTCGTAAGGCAGGCCCTCTCGTCACGCAGGCCCTCTCGTCACGCAGGCCCTCTCGTCAGGCAGGCCCTCTCGTCCGGCAGGTCCTCTCGTAAGGCAGGCCCTCTCGTCAGGCAGGCCCTCTCGTCCGACAGGTCCTCTCGTCAGGCAGGCCCTGTCGTTAGGCAGGCCCTCTCGTCTGGTAGGTCCACTAGTCAGGCAGGCCCTCTCGTCAGGCAAGCCCTCTCGTCAGGAAGGCCCTCTCGTCAGGCAGCTCCTCTCGTCCGGCAGGCCCTCTCGTCAGACAGTCCCTATCTTCAGGCAGGCCCTCTCGTCCGGCAGGCCCTCTCGTCA
Source organism: Platanthera zijinensis (assembly GCA_039513925.1). Classification (NCBI taxonomy): domain Eukaryota; kingdom Viridiplantae; phylum Streptophyta; class Magnoliopsida; order Asparagales; family Orchidaceae; genus Platanthera; species Platanthera zijinensis. Next base: position 165,360,550 of record CM077082.1, on the reverse strand, counting down.
GGTATGCCCTCTCGTCAAATAGGCCCTCTCGTAAGGTAGGCCCTCTCGTCAGGCAGGCCCTCTCGTCCGGCAGGTCCTCTCATCAGGCAGGCCCTCTCGTCAGGCAGGCCCTCTCGTCCGGCAGGCCCTCTCGTCAGGCATGCCATCTCGTGAAGCAGGCCCTCTCGTCAGGCAGGCCCTCTCGTCAGGCAGGCCCTCTCGTCCGGCAGGTCCTCTCATTTGGCAGGCCCTCTCTTCAGGCAGGCCCTCTTGTCAGGTAGGCCCTCACGTCATGCAGGCCCTCTCGTCAGGTAGGCCCTCTCGTCCGATAGGTCCTCTCATCAGGCAGGCCCTCTCGTCAGGCAGGCCCTCTCGTCTGGCAGGTCCTCTCGTCAGGCAGGCCCTCTCGTCAGGCAGGCCCTCTCGTCAGGCAGGCCCTCTCGTCAGGCAGGCCCTCTCATCCGGCAGGCCCTCTCGTCAGGCAGTCCCTCTTGTAAGGCAGGCCCTCTCGTCCGAAAGGCCCTCTCATCAGGTAGGCCCTCTCGTCAGGTAGGCCCTCTCGTCAGGCAGGCCCTCTTGTCAGGCAGGCCCTCACGTCAAGCAGGCCGTCTCGTCAGGCAGGCCGTCTCTTCAGGCAGACCGCAGACTGTCTCATCTCACAAGCCGCTTGTTCTCCAAGGCCGCCCCTCGCTTCTGCCTAACCGCCAGCTCGCCCGACCTGTTTTTACCGTTGTGCCCTCGAGGGGGTATTACCTCTTTACCCCTCGATGTGGAGTTTTCCTATTGGCTTGAGGCTTATTTTCCCTAAGGGCTTTTTTGTCATTTTACCCCCATGACTTGGAAAAAAAATAAATAGACCCCCTTGGGTGCCTATGGAGAGGATGAGTTTTCCTTACCTCCTACTACCTTAGCTTCTTCTTGGTAGAGTAGAGAGAGCTCTCCAAGGTGCCCAGCCTAGCCCTTTGGTGAGGGAGGGGAAGGGTTCCTGTGACCTTCCGGGTGTGTGGTGGGACCTCCGCGCTAGAGCCGAGGGTCTGTTCGTAGTTTCCTAAGTCTTCATCCCGTGACGTTCCCCCGAGTGTAGTAGGTGTGAGGTCACCCCTCTTCTGGGACCCCGAACTCCACGAGAGACCAGTTTTTGGTTTCAACACTAAGTGTTTTAGCATTGCGTGAAGGTTGCTCACTCAATGCCTAGTGACAGAAAATCTATCTAAGTGTTTTGGCATTGATTTTAGCTTACTCACTCAATGCCTATACTAAAGTTGCATGATTTTGGCTAAGTCCACAGATGGCTGACATCAGCATGAGTCAGCAAAAGTAAACAAAGTAAACGCAGTTCAAATTCATTGCAGGAAAGATGTAGTATGCCTTTAATGGCACTGGCGGCCAACTATTGTCGTATTATGCAAATGGAAGGAGGTAAATCTGCAATTAACGTGGGGTCCACAACACAAAGAGATGTTGATCGTCGATCAATAAAAGGGAAAGATTGACTCTGTCGAAGGAAGTAATTGATGGAGCCGACTACCCCGACGTGTTGATTTGGAGCGTCCTCCCCTGGACGACTTTGGTGATCCAGTCCTTGTTGTTGAAGATCCGCTTCCGGATGATTATGGCGACCCGGTAGATATTGTTGCGGGCACTCTCTTGATTGATGGCGTTGCTCGCCGTCACTTGTTGTTCGATGACCATGATGATCGTTGCCGCAAGCTTGAAGGTTGGAACTTGGCCGCAACATCCACCGCCGTCGCCGCGTTAAAATCTTCGCCGCTTCTACGATCAAATTTATAATTATGTTGTTTAATTTAATCATTTAATTTCAGCATTGTTATTTTGTTTATGTGGCCTATGTTTAGCCACTTTGGTGTGCACTTAGCCTATATTTCTTGTAGAGCCTATAAAAGGCTAACCCTTGCTTTATGTTGGGTAGAATGAATGAAAACAAAAACCTAATTTCAGATTATTGAAATCTCTCTCTCTCTCCCTCTTGTGGCCGCCTACCTCCCTCTCCCCCTTCCTTCATATTTTCGGCCAAGGCTAGGCCGCCCACCTCCCTCCTCCTCCTTCAAGCCACCGGCCGCCCACCTCCCTCTCTTCTTCCTTCCTTATTTCGGCCAAGCTTGGGCCGCCCACCTCCCTCCTCCTCCTTCAAGCCACCGGCCGCCCACCTCCCTCTCTCCACCATATTTCTTACTCCTTTCTTGAACGGCGCACCTTCCGTTATTTGGGCGGCACCATCTCCGGCGTGACCCGAAGGAGGCGATTGGTTTTCCTCCAACCGGTGTGGCTTCGGTGGAACCGGAACCGGAACGATCACTACATCCTCGTCGACATCCGAGCGGTGCTAACGAACATTTCTCCACAAACCTAGTGATTTCCCTCTTGATATATTAAGTGGCTACGGCATGTTGTGTGATTGGTGACGCATGATTTTTTCTTGATTATACTTCTCTGATTTGCTTGCGTATTTTCGATCTTCATTTACGTTCGTGAGGCTTGGCGGCCCTCATTTATTTTGTTGGGAGAGAACCACCCTTTTCCGAATCGTTTATTTTCGGTGGGTTCTCTTTTGGTACAACTACGCTCGAACGAACTGTGTGGGTTCCTTTCGCTTGAGAGGACCTTGGCCTATAGCATTGGTATCATCTTGAAGGGCTTTGCGACCCCTACGTAATAACCTAACCACTAATATCCGGACCTGCATGTTGCTGCGTTTCACATATGCTTGAGATCGTTGAGTCATCGGAGAGAGTCTCGCTTAGTCACGTCCGTTCCCGTAACGCCAAAAGGACTAGCCTGCATCAATTTGGTATCAGAGGGAGGTTGTTGTCGATTTCCTAATCGGCACCATCCTTCTATATTTCGGTAGGCTATTTGAGTTTTGCTAGAAAAAAATTTCAGCAACATAAAAAAAAAATCCTGCATATGTAAAATTTCTGATTTTGGTCTGCCAATAGCGTGCTAGAATCCAGAATTTTTACCTTTTTAAAAAAAAGAAAAATTTTGCATTTTCTACTTCATAACCTTAGTAAGAAATTAAAATAAAATATTATTTCAGTCCTATAGGAAGGCTAGAAAAAAATATTTAAATATAAAATTTTACTTTTGATAAGAGCTTATGTAGGCAAAAACCGGTTTTCAAAACTTTATTTGCATGCGTTAGGTCGCGTCGTGCATGCGCACCCATCTCCTCTGACTATGGCACATGACGTTGCCGCTTCCCGCCGGTTGGCGAAGCATCAAACGGATGACCTTAGAGATTGGTTAGCGCAAGTTGATGGTCACCGCTTTGCTCCCCCTTCGCCGATGGCTCCTAAGAAGCCCTATGACCAGTTTAGCCCTCATCCCAATCGAATGACTAATGTCGTGTCTAGATCTTCCAGGAGAGTTGCCCCCACCTACGATGGGTTGGGAGGTCCCCTGATCCTCCTACGTTGGGTAGACGACATTGAGCATTATTTCGTGCGTGAACGTGTGCATGACCACTCCAAGGTCGGGGTCGCGAGCATACAATTATATGGTCGAGCCCAGAGCTTTTGGCTCAATGAAGAGCGACGTTTTAGAGGCTGTGTAAGTTGGCTTAACATGAAGAGCATTCTCATCGACCAATACGCTCCTGCGTGGATGTTGAATGAGGTGGCTTCTACTCACCGGGGCACTAGATCCCCACCTGACTATAGGAGAGGCATGTCCCCTCAGGTTAGGCCCTTTCTCCATGAGGTTAGAGCTACCCGTAGCGCACCTGTACCCACCTACCATGGAAAGGAGTACTATAAGTCACATATCCCGAGCCCGTTAGAAAAGGTTGCTAGGATTGCTAAGAGCCCACGCGGTGAGAGTAGTCCTATCTGTACGGTTAGTCAGGCGAATGTGACTTGTGAGTCTAGTGGTGTGTCTGACCGTAGCTCTATCATGTGTTCCACTACGACTACACCCGTAGTCTCTCCTGAGTCCCTCCCAGGCCTATCAGTTCTAGCTGTTGATCCACCTGAGGAGTCTGTGGTGATGTTTTTGGCTGAGCCCGCCACTGAGGGCGAGGTCGATTTCACTGTCGATTGTAGTGATGCTGTGGAACTGGGATATCCTAGTGATTTGGATGAGGATTTCTCCTTTGAGGAAGTTCCCCCTGGGATTATACTCCTTCCCCTCGACCATGTTGCTGATCCGTCCCCTTTGACTGTCATTGAGCCATCTGTTAACATTGATTTGGGTGATATTTCGACGGTGTTGGAAGAGTCTCCTTTGGACGAAGGCGTGTTATGGGATGATCTTAGTTATGAGCGTTCAGAAGATAGATCTTTGATTTTATTACCTTTACTCGAGACTCAAGCTATCTTGGAGTCTCCACGGGATTGGATTTGTCCTACCCTCCTTCCTGATTTTGATGATGTGCCAACGTCGTGGGAAGATTTAGCTGTCGAGAGTAAGGTGTTATTGGAAGATATTAGTGCTAAGGACCCGAGAGATGCTTCCTTGGTGTTATCTCCATCTCCTGACGGACAAAGTGATTTGGACAGTTTGTCGGGTTCGGCTATTCCTATTTCTGAGCTCGTTTCTGGCACTCATTTGAGTATAGTCTCTAGTATGTTGGAGGATTACCCTAGCAAGGGAGATAGAATTTTAGATGATGTTATTGTTGCTGAGCCGGGCATGTTACTTGTGATGCAGTCCCCGTTGCTTGTGATCCAAAATGACTTTGATTTTCACCCGGGCTTGATTTTACCGCCTCTCCCTCCAGATCCCTTGACCCGATTTGTGGACCTTTTTGGATACGCGTCTATTTTGCCAAGTCCGTGTCATTCATTTCTTTCGACCATTTTGGCCCCTCCTTTGGGTGTACCTCGAGGTACTAGTGTTAGTAAATTGGTTGAGTCACCTGGTAGCGGGTGTTTGAATGAGATTGAGTTAGGTGATGATACTTTTCTTGAGTTTGATAGTACGCGCCCGAAGGATTTCTCTTTGATGATTTCTCCATGGTATGATGGTCCTTTTGAATTAAATCCTTCGGTTACCTTGACGTAGGTAGTTGACCTGTTAGGACACGTGCTGGTTCCTTCTAGTCTGGGATATTTTGATGCGCCCACTTATTTGGCCCCCCTGTTGGACTTACCTAGGCGGACTTATGCGGGCGAGTTACTGTTTGTCGTATTCGGTCTCTCCATCACCTTTCATAGACATGACTACGCTTTTCCTGGGATAGACCATTCTTTGGGAAGCCCGACGCTGGGTAAGCCCTCGCTTTGGATCGCTAGTGAATCCAAGGTTTTGGTTCCTCCGCACGAGGTACCACCTAGACATTCGTATATACCACACCCGGTTGCTCGCATTTACCCACCCCCTTTTGTTGACCTTCATATGTACACATTCGTGGTCGTAGTTGGGTACGTTGAGTTGTGTCGTTCACACGGTCATTTGCTTCTGAGAGCGTCCAACTCTATGGTTGGGGATGTGCGAATTTCTCTTGTCTTTCTTTATGTTTGTAGAGTGCCCGTGCCACCTGATTTACTCAAATTAGTCTACACTTTGGTTTCCCGTCTTGTTGCACACGGGTTCACCCCTCACGTTCACTATTTTCTTAAGCGCACTCTTAAATTATTTTCCAGAGGAACACGAATGGCCACTGCATAAGTAATTAGGGTTTTCTGAATACGCATAGCGGCGGAGCTTCGTCTTCTTCCTTGCCATTAACATCAGGCCTAAAGCACAAGTTCTGATTAAGTGGACCTGAAAGATGAAATAGATAGTTGTTGAGAGTCTGATCAGTGATAGCAAGTTCAGAATCGATTTCTGATTGAGAAGATAAGCAGAGCCTTCAAAGTCTACTAGTCTAGATAGTTGTTTGAAGAAGATACAAAACCTTCAGATCCATTGTCTTCAACAGCAGATCAGAATCTTGATTCTTAGTTTCTTTAAGCACAAGCAGCCCAATACGGAAGATTTTTTCAACTTGTTATTGTGAAGAAGACAGGGCTAAAATCTACTCAACCCAGGAAGACAGACACATAGAAAAACCTCTAGTGTCTAACTTTTGTAACACCATATCTATTTTTTATAGAATCCAATCTATGATCTGAGTGTAGGATTATGGGTAGAATATGAGTTATAAGCCTGTATTATAAAGGCTGAGTGTAGGATCCATTTTGGATCTGAGTGTAGGGTTGTCCTCCCAGCCTGAGTTACAGGGCTTTTGAGACTAAGGTATGTGGTTGTTTAATCACTGAGTTGTAAGGCCTTGTGCCTGAGCTTTAGGTCTTGGAGGAGACTAATTTGTCCTGCGGGATAAAGTTGTAGGCTTTTAAGGAGCCGAGTTTTGGGGGAAGAGCCTTGTCTAACACACTGTTAGAAAGACGGAGAGAGATTGTGGATGTACCCATAAACTGGGAAACCACTTTAAAATTACTGTGTCTTCTGGTTGATGTTCTTGAAAGCTAAACTAACTAATTCCTAAGCATAGCTAAATCAGGAATAGGTGTAGATAATTTCAAAAGAGACCTAAAACTTATTTACCCCCCTCTAGGTGTTTGCTGACCATGAAAACAAAGTCTTTCAAGTGGTATTAGAGGTAGGTTACTCAAAAAGACTCTACAGTCCGAGTGGATCTCCAAGGTCAGCAAAAAGATTGTCCTTATGGGTTCAGGAGTGAACTATAAGGAGCAGGGTGCCATAAAGCTTCCAGTCTATAGGAAGGAAGGGTTTGACATTTGGAATGAGTGGGTTAGGCTGTTCATGGAAGCGGCTGACCCTAATATTTTTATCACTGTCAAGGAGGGACCATTCATCCCTATGAAAGTGTCTGTTCTAGATGCAAATGTCGAAACACCCAAGACCTATGCTGAGATGACAAAGCATGAAGTCATCCTTGCCTCCATCGACAAAAGAGCTCAGAATATCATTATTAGTGCTATTGATGATTCTACCCTTCAGAATCTGATCCACTGCACAACTGCAAAGGAAATGTGGGACACACTAGTGGTCTATATGGAGGGCACAAAGGAAGTCAGAGATGATAGAAAGTTCAAGCTCAATTAGGATTATGAAGCTTTCAGGCAGAGCAAGATTGATATCATAACTGAGTGCTATGCGAGATTCTTTAGGATAGTTAATGAGCTGAGGACATATGGCAGGGTCTTAAGTACTTATGAGCTGATTGACAAGTTTCTCAGGTCTCTAACTAGGGACTGTGATACTAAAATCTGTGCCATCTGAGAAGTAGAAAGGCTTGATGACATTCCACCAGCAACTCTGTTTGGGAAGCTCCTCTCCTATGAAATACAGCTGACTGCCAAGAAGGAGGATGAGAACAACAAGTCTCAGGCCAAAGAAAAGCATGTGGACTTCAAAGCTGAATCCTCAAGGAGGAGCAGAAGGAAGACTCCTCCACTAAGGAGGGATGCTTAGTCTGACTCAAGTGACTCAAAGTTAAGAACATTGGACCGCCACATGTCTGATGAGGAATTTTTTATCTTCTCCAGACAGTTCTAGAAATTCATGAAGAAGAAGTATTGGAAGAGCAGTCCTTCTACATCCTCTCACCATAGGAAGAAATCCTCCAAGGAGGACATGTATGGTTCTAAACCTAGTAAATAGATTTCTACAAACGTCGTCTATTATTGTTGTAGTAAGCCAGGGAATGTTGTAGCCGAATGCCCAGTAAAGGGAAGAAGGGATGAAAAGAAGAAGCAACATCTCCAGCACAAGGGCAAGAAGGAGAAATCCTTCATTACAAAGAAAAAGAAGAGCTGGTCTGACTCTTCCTCATCAGAATCAGAAGAAGAGGAAGAAGAGAAAGCCTACTTTGAGCTAGCTGCTGTTACAGAACATGAAGACTATCTTGCTGCCAGGATAGAAATCAGGGACCCTCTGTCACAGTCAGATAGTGATTTATAGGTGGATGAAGAAGAGGAAGAATACAGCTGCTACTATGGACTGATGGCTATGACTGATGAAGAATCCAGCCAGGAACAGCCTGGTCGACACAAGGTACATTCTCCATCTTAGTCTTCTTCTAAGTTAGGCTATGAGACCATCCCAGATTCAGAAGCTCATTCATCAAGAGATGAAGGAGATTCTGCTGAGGAAGATGTCAATTCTATGATTGATAAGAATGGTGTCTTGCTGAATGCCTTTAAGAAAAGCAATTTCCTTGCAAAGAAGCAATTTAAGGAGATTTCTTCCCTTCAGCTTGTTGCTTCCCAGCATGTTGATTGAGCTTCACTGCTTGATCAGAAAATAAAGGAAATCAATGAGCTGGAAACAATTTCCTTCATCCAGTTAGGCGCCATAGAGTACCAGGAAAATAGAATAAGGGACCTGGAAGTGCTGCTAGAGAGATAGAAGAGGATAGTTGCTAGTTATTCAAAGCCAAATTAAGTGCTTCCCTTGAAAGGCACCTTCACATACCAGAAGAGTAAGAAGGGGTTGGGATTCAAGGGATATTCAAGAGTTTCCAATCCTAAAGGAAAGGGCAAAGCTGCAGCACAACCATTGGCCTCCAAGCCTCCTATTCCATTTATGAGAGTGCAATTACCTTCAAACAGGTATGTACAAGAAAGTATCTTTGGTCACTAGATTAATGTTAGATCCAGTAGTGTGAGAAAAGATGCTCCACATTATGGTGGTAGATATTGCAAGGGTGCAAGTGTCTTCAAGGCAGGGCTTGAGGAGATTCAAATAGCCCATCATAAACGATTTGTGTTTAGTGCACCAGCCCCAACACTCAAAAAGCAAGGCAACATCAATTTCTCAGAATGTCCCTACCCACTCCCATACCAAAGGCAAGTCTATCAGCAAGAAAGATTTGGGCATATCTGAAGTCATCAGGAGTATGTATTATGAAAAGAATACTACTATTGGTAGGGTTCAAGATACTCCAAGTACTTCTACTGCCAAACCCACCTCAAGTCAGACTATTGCTAGGAAACTTAAGAAAATGAATGCTGATGTACCTTCTGGACAAGGAACTGCTGTCAACACTCTCATCATGCCTTCTCAGAAAAGAAGGTACAATATTTATGAGTGTTGGTGTTATGGCAAGGTGGGCCACTTTGCTATTGATTATTTGCACAACACAAGTTTACCAAGAGCAAGAGAGAGCTTACTAGTCAGAAGAGCTATAGGTAGGCATGGTTATTATAAAACTAACATGAACCTAGGACCCAATAAGAATTGGGTTCCTAAGGTTAATTGATTTATTTCTTACAGGTTAGTCCAAGTGGCCATACCCCTATATAGTACTGGAATAGTGGATGTTCCAAGCACATGACTGGAACAAGGAGCATGCTGAAGGACTACACTCTAGTGACGAATGGACCCAAGGTCATCTTTGGTGGTTTTGATAGGGGAGTGACTAAAGGGTATGGTAAGATAACAAATGGCATAATCACTATCATACAAGTAGCTTATGTGAAATGTTTACAACATAATCTCATAAGAATAAGCAAACTATGTGATCTTCGCTATGATATTTTATTCCTCAAGGATGAGTGTCAAATTAGGGGATCAAGTGACGGTCATCTTGACAGGAACTTGGAGAGGAAATACATATTGTCTTAATTTTGTATATGAAAGTAAAGTCTCTCCTATATGCCTAGTTGCAAAAGAGAAAGTATCATATTGTGTCCAATGGCACAAGAGGCTTTCTCATCTGAACTACAAGACCATATACATACGTTTTAGTGAAGAGTTAGTTATAAATGGACCCAAGTTGAAATGCACTTGTTTATGCACAAAATGTGAAAGGGAATCGAGCACCACCATCTAACGGTTCGAGACTGGGGAAGGAAGAAAAAGCAAACTCCAAGCAGCAATCTACTTAGCGGACGAGAGAAAAAGAACAGAAGAGTCGTGAATCCCGGCAACACCAGACTTCGCCCGCCATGGCCTGAATTCCACTCTTGCGAAGGGCTTTACTTTGATTGCAAATGAAGGGTTACAAGAAGAGGAAAGAAAGCTGTGCAGAAAGCAAGGCAGAGTCCGTAAAGCTCGAGATTCGAGTCCGCAGCCTTTAACAAGTAAGCTCCTGGGCTCGAGTCAGCATGCCTTGGGTGCACCACTTCCCCCTATTTATAGATTTGGGGGCCTTCCCAAACGGGCAGGGCTAAAATAACCGGCTGCCCGGGGTACAGGAGAGTCGGGCAGTAGTGACGGGAATCAAAAAAGAAAGGACAAGCAGTCCGTACGAGATAGGCGTGCTTGGCTTGCGAGCTAGGGCTTCCCCTTGGTCATGCAGAATGCAATCCTGACTGAAGGGTTGCGACCTGAGAGGGCTGATTCTGTAGTCCGCCTAGAGATCTTGCAAGATCTGGAAACTAACCAAGGTAGGGCGACCTGGGCAAACTGGGAACTGGAGTCCGCCTCTGGCGGGTGCCTTGATGACCTGAGCGGACTGAGGAACACAAGACCGCTGAAAGAGGAGAAGGAAGTTGTAACATCCCATTTCCAACCTGACACCCAAAGAATGTTTTGGTCATGACTAGGTCATGACAAGACCCTATAGAACCTAAAAGATCAGGTGGACATGAGAATAAGGTGATTGGGTTAGATGGTCTGCAAATAATAGATTTATAAACCCTAGTTTAGGATGATCATGTGGTTTCACTAGGACTCCAAGACCTTACCAACCCTTGGAAAGGCCCAAAAACACCCTATGGCCCATGGGAGTCAATTCTAGGTGGCTAATTTGGCCAAGGACCCACCTAGGCCTACTTTGGGCATTTGACCTATATAAGGATAAGGTTCCCTTAGTAAACCTAAATAACTCTACCAAGGTCTCTCTAGACCTAAAGAGCGGCCACTGAGTCGATAAGGATCCATTTGGGTCAACCCAAATGGTCATGATGACCGAAGTCAACTCTACCCAAGGCCAAGTCAAACCCTAGCCCAATTGGGCTAACCCAAGCTCAAGTCTTTTTCACCTTAGGCTAACTTTAATTTCTTAAGTATTAGGATTATATTGGCTGCACTTATCCTAGAGAGTTGACCAGTCAGCATTGTGACTAGGAGAGAGAGAGAAAGCTTCATTTTAATGGTGGAGAGAGAATTTGGGAAGAGGAAGAATAGAGTGGGGCTCGGCCAAGGGAGGCAAACAACCACCCTTGATGGCAGCAATCAACTCTTCTAGGGAAGAGGAGTTGAATCCAGCCATTTCCCGGCCACCAAGGGGCATATTCAACCCCCCCTCCTCTCAACCCGATCCATGTCATTAATGGCTTTGATGGGCAATGAAGGATCCAGCCACTCCCCTCCACAATTGACCATTTAAACATACTCAGTGGGCAGAGGGGAGAATTTTAGAACTCTCACCTGGAAGGAACAAGTCGTCCCACTGTGTTGTTGCAGATGCCGAGTGCCACTGCAATCGTCTATGGTGTCCCGCCGCTCCTCTCGCCTTTAGGCCAGCGGAAAGGGCCTCCTCATCTCCTTGTCTTATGGGTAGATCATAGCAATGCCTAGGTTCAAGGTTTGGGCTCAATTGAGCCTAAACCAATTTCTGGTTTTCATGGTTTCAGCCGAGAAATTCTCTTGTTATAATAGCTGGAATTCGCCCCTCCGGCGGCCGATTTGCCGCCAGTCGATAGCAACCACCTCGACGGAGGAGTTGGTGGTGGTGGCTGGCTAGGGAAGGGTCGGGATGGGCGGCGGTGGCGGCTGGAAGTGGCTCCAGGCTCAGGCTATCTCAACCGTTGGCTGGAGGTAGACGATGAGCTCGGGCCCTTGGATTTGGGCCAAGATCCGTGCTGGATCAAATGTAATATTTCATTTTAATGATTTTCTGTCACATTAATTACAGTATTTTGAAATAAATATTAAAATTAGTTAGGAGCCTATGATGAAAAAGTGCAAAACATAAAAGTTGTATACCTAAGGGTCTACTTTCATCCAAAATTGATTTGGACCCATTTGGACCTTTGGTTGGACCAGGGCATCAATTTTGGTAGGACCAATACCTAGGGCTATCCTGAGATTGAAAAGGGTGCCCATACTTCATCCCTTGTCCAAATGACCTAAAATTTGGGCAGGGGGTCAACCTTAGCCATACCTAGGGTCAGTCCAAAAATGGGAATTTTTGGGAATAATTAGTCCTATGGTTTTTGTTATTATTTCATAATACTAGGGTATTTTAATTAACCAGTCTAATGACCTCGAAACCCTTCCAAATTTTTGTGAGTGGTCCGTGGTATTAGTTCCTAGCCCTGTACAAAATTTCAACTCATTTGGAGGAGTTTTAGTTAGGGAATCACCAAACCCTAGTTTGGCCTTAAGGAGGTGTTTTTGATTAAAAAGTGCACTTGTGATTTTAGGTGACCAAACCACATTAACAGTGGCTAAAACTTAAGGAGCATGAGTTTTAAAGTAGAAAGAACCCTTGGTAATTTACAGGAATTTTATGAGCAATATTTTTGGTACTTCATTTGTTGGTTATGATATAGCCCTAATTAATGTTTTAATTATTAAGAATCATTCTATTCTTTGAAACCCCATGGAACCTTGACAGTGAATGTTTTAGGTTAAAATTGTTTCCCCTGATTTTTAGTTTAATTTTTGTTTGATTAAATCTAGTACATCATGCACAAATGATTAAAAAGGGGTTTGTTGGTATAAAATTATTCATAGATGATATATCTGTTGAAAAATAATGAGACTTAGGCACTGATGATTTCATGCCTATATGTGCTTGTAGTAATTTATTCATAATTTTTAGAGGGTTGATTACAGTACTTTCCTTACAAGCCCATTGTATTGAGGTTTTTGGTAATTGCTTTATTTAGAGTTTAATCCCTACTGAAAAATTATGAAACTTGGCCAATGACGTTTTTAGACTTTTATTAGCCTAATATAATTAATTCATAATTTTTGGATGACAATTTTCTGTACTTGTTTCATTAATAATGAAAGATAGAAATTATTTCTAAAACAGTTTTAAGGCCCTATAGATGCTAGAAAAAAATTATGATACCTTGGATTTACATTACTGAGTTAACCTAATATTTATCATAATTTTGTTAGGCATCTTGCATGAGTACTTAGGGTGGTTCATGTTCGAACTAGTAACCCTTGGAAGCTTTAAGGAAATTAATTAAATGCCAGATAAAATAGGAAAATTACAATTTTTTGGATTTAGTCTATTTGTACCATGATAAGTTTCCAGTAAATAATTTAGGGCATTTGGATGATTATTTGGATTATCTCCTATCTGGTTCGACATATAGCCTAGGTTGGTCTGCATTTGACAAATTGGGTTTGCTGCAATAGGATATGATTGGACATGGTGTAGGAGTTAGTCATTTTGCTGGGTTGGATAGATGTGGATGAATTCATCGTAGAAGGATAGGAAGAGTAGTGAGAAGTGGTTGGGCAAAAGTTTAGAGGTGCTCGGGTTCGACGAAAGATCGTCTTTTCCGAGGAGAGGAAGAGTAAAAATCACCCTACTATTAGCCTACTGTAATATAAGAAGAGAATGGATAAAGGGAATCAACCAATAACAGTAAGTGCCTTGCGAAAGGGAACGATGGGCTTCAGCTACCATCATAGTTCCTACTGCCCTTTGAGAGCCCTTCACGGGGTATACCGGGGGCAGTCCTGGGCTAACGTAAACTGTATGAGTGATAAATCTTAAAGAGAAACTAGAATAATTAGGAGTTCACTTTCACACACCCCGGAGTCTCGGAAAGTTAGTTTGACTATGATATTTGAGCGGTAGGCTCGGTGGTTGTGGAGACGGATGGGATAGTCTGGGAGCTTTGGCTCAGTTAGTTTTGAGTAGGACAGTTTGGTTCGCGGAGCTTTGGCTCGGTTGTTGGACACGTTAAATATTGCATGTGCATAAAGAAAAAAAAAGGATAAGGTGGTGGGACTTCGGTATTGGAGGGTTGATGCACCGACACCAATACGCTGATTAGGCAAGTGTGGTTAGCACTTCGCCAACAGAATTCTGGTGCGCAATCCGGCAAGGGTATGCATGAGTCCGCTTCATGCACCAAGCGTTGAGGCGTACGATAGGTCTGACAAGTAGTGCTTTACTGCTTTAGAGGTGGGTGAGGCTTAACCCACCGCTTCCTTCTGCCACTACAGAGGTATCCTGGGAGGTTCGGCTCTAGAAAGGGGGAACTAAAGGTTTGTGTACCCAGAGTCGGGTGGGTGAGTTGTACTTGCATGATCACTTCATACCCACTTGCATGTCATAACATCATCATTGCATTTAACCTCTGTCACCAATTGTGTAAGTGGTATGGGATGCTTACACAATTGGACTTGCAAAACGACCCCTTGGTCTATAAGCTTGTGTGGGCAAGTTTATAAATTAAGGTTAAATTCTTCATATATATTGTTGTTAATAACCGACACCCCAACGTATAAAGTGGTATGAGACTCTTTATACGATTGATGGTAGCCCTGTAGAAGATCCCTTGGCTTATGCGTTTCCACACAAAAGTTAAGGTTACTTTTCATACTTTACTTTAATGCCACATGTACTATAAAATGGCTAGTATAGGTCCGTTGTCATCAGTTTCTTGATTACTCTCCACCTTCAAGTCCTCCCATTTCTTCCTCTCCGCTCGGTGCCTATAGGCCATGGGGGAAGGGGTGGGAGATGAAAGGACTTAGTCTTATAGACTAACGGTTTTCAGACCACATTATTTAGGGGATCGTGGTGCCCAGCATGGAGGAGCAGCCCCGGAGGTCGACCCGTTTGGAGATAGGGCAGTCTAGCTCAGGAGTTCAGACAGCTGGGACTGTGAGTCCTTGATTCTAGTAGTGTTTTATTTTGCTTCTGCTTGAGTGACTATGTAGTGAGGATTTGATGTATTGGGCTTAAGCCCTTATTTTCAGTACATTTATATTATGTGGACTCTCCTTTTGTGGAGATTTTATTACTTTGATATGTGATTTTTTTGTTGGCTTTCTTTTACATTATTGTGCTACCATTCTGTGATCGAATTGGCCGGCAGAATTGGCGCTTTGTGGTGATGGCACTTCAAGGCGTGAAGGTGTCAGCGCAAAACGGCGATTCTGGGCCTAAGACCCTAGTGTTTTAAAAGGAAAAAAAATGGGGTCTTACAAGTGGTATCAGAGGAAACCTCAATCAGAAGAGTAGTAGTCCACTAACCCTGGGTTACCCCCGCTCGAGTATAGTTTGGGGACAAACTAAGCAGCGGAAGCGTGGTGTGCCCATGTGGGGATCACATGTAATTGTCCACTATTAATTAGGCTTGAATAAATTGCTTACAGGCTGTTTTTGATATGCAGCCTCCAACGCGGCCTATACCATAGGGCGGAGTCCAGCAGACTCCGAATGATGCACCACCTCCCTTGGTCCCCACTCCATTCCTATAGTCGAAGATGGGGCAGACTCTGACAGCAATTCTGGAGGCTTTCAGGGCTCAACAGGTTCCGGCTCCGCAGCCAAACCCGGTGGCCAACTGGCTGAGCATCTTCTGAGGACTCTCTCCCCCATCTTACTTAGGGACATATTTGGCCATCCAGACAGAAGAATGGCTGGACATTATGTACGAGATGTTGACAGGGATACGGTGCCCCTGGGAGGAGAGAGTGCCATTGGTGGTCTCTTGCTTGGCGAGTCACGCCAAGAGATGGTGGAAGACATCACTGGACACGACCATTGCGGACATGGAGATTGCAGAGATTACTTGGGGGGAGTTCAGGGCCGCATTACTGGAGCATTTTGTTCTGCAGTCGGCTAAGGATGAGATGGAGGACAGGTTCTTGCAGCTAAAGCAGGGCAGTAAGACAGTGGTAGAGTACATTCGGGAGTTCAACCATTTAGCCCGGTTTACGGACTCATATCAACTGGATGAGGTAGGATACATCAAGAGGTTTTATAACGGACTACAGGAGGACTTGAGGGAGGCCCTACTTTTCGTATCTTACGGGACAATACCTCGGATGTTAGAGATGGACAATTGGATAGAGGCTGATTGGCAAGCTACTCGGGGCCGGAAACGGCCAGCGGAGGATCAGGGTCGATGAGATAGGAACGATCAGAGACGAGCCCGTATCACGGATGGGAGAAGGGTCGAGGACCAGCCTCGTCATGAGGCAAGATAGGAAACAAGGGAGCCAGTGGTGGTGGCTCCACCACCTCTTCAGACACGGGAGGGCCAGAGACCCAGGGGAATTGCATATCCCCTACCAGAGTGCTTCCACTGCCATCAGGTTAGGCATATCCGCAGAAATTTTCCTATGAGAGGGGCACCCCCAGTAGCTCCACCGGCTGCCTAGCCAGCGCAGTACTTTGGAGGCCGAGGTCGTGGCCGAGGACGTGGATACCAGGGGGGAGATCGTAGACAAGAAAGGGAGCTGGTGTATGCTTTGGACCTTGCACAGCCTCGAAACCCAGAGCAGGTCATAGTAGGTATGCAAAAGATATTTAATTGTTTTAAAAGAATTCCCCTTTCTCAGTTGACAATTTGTAGAACTACACTAGATAGAATAAATAGGAAAGAAAACTTGTTATAGAATCCTAAGACATTTAACCACCCCAGGTATAGTCTTCATCTGTGGCAAGCCTTCCCGCGTGCTTTTCGATACCGGAGCTTCTCACTCGTTCGTATCAGAGATGTTTATAGAAGGATTGGAAGGCGTTGAGCGATTCACGGGCTCGGAGATGAGGGTGCGACTACCCGATGGATCTGAATTCCTTACCTCAGACCACTGCAACATGGAGGTAGAAATCGGTGGAAGGGCATTTGAGGCTCCAGCAACGCTTTTGAAGTTGACGGACTACGACTTGATCATGGGAATGGTATGGATGTACTGGAACATGGCCCGGATTGATTGCCAAGCGAAGAGGATCATCGTGAGGCACGGAGACTCTTTTATTATCATCGAAGGTATAAGACCTGCCTGTCGTATACTCTTATCTTCGGTACAGGCCGTTAAGGCCCATCTGTAGGGAGAGGAGGTTTATCAGATTCTATTTGAGATGGCGGAAGTCAAGGAGTCTATGACAGACATCCCGGTGGTGCGAGATTTTGCTGATGTATTTTCAGAGAAACTTCCAGGACTATATACGCACAGAGAACAGGACTTCCAGATACAGCTTGTGTTAGGGGCCAAGTCGGCATCTAGGGCCCCTTACCGGATGGCCCCAAAAGAGTTGATAGAGTTCCGAAGCCAGTTGCAGGAACTAGTAGAGGCAGGGTTTGTCCGACCAAGCTCTTCACCGTGGGGAGCCCCGATGCTATTTGTCAAGAAGAAGGACGGAAGTCTCCGCTTGTGTATTGATTATCAAATGCTGAACAGACTGACAGTCCGGAATACATACCTGCTGCCACAGATTGATGAGTTGTTTGATCAACTGGATGGATCACATTTCTTCTCTAAACTTGACTTGAGGTCAGATTACTATCAGCTACGTATACGAGAGGAAGACATTATGAAGACAGCCTTCAGTAGTAGGTACAGGTTATTTGAGTTTAGAGTGATGCCCTTCAGGCTCACAAATGCGCCGTCAGCATTTACAAGCCTCTTGAACATGGTATTCGAGGAGTATTTGGATGTATTCTGAAAGTGAGGGGATAAGATACTTACTACTCTAGAGGGGGGGGGGTGAATAAAGTATTCAAAAAGAAAGAGACTCTAAACACTTCTCTTAGAGCTATTTGCGGAATAGAAAAATAAAAGCTTTAAACTTATAGCCTAATAGAGTGTAGTGAATAAAAGGAGAAGCTAACTGAAGTTTCAGTTGAGCTTTTATCCTAACACAGCAATTAGCAACCTAGTTAAAACTACCATAGCCACAGAGCATTAATAAAAATAAGCAACCAGACAACACAAGAGCTTTATAGTGGTTCCCCAATTAGGTACATCCACTATTCTACCACTCTGGTAGGAATCCACTACAGGTTTTTGATAAAGTGCCATGCCACCAGTAGATCTACTTCAGGTAGATCTCAAGACCCTTTAGGCTTTTGATTAGGATCCCAAAAAACCAAACACACAGGTTTTTGATCTGGTGCCCTGCCACCAATAGGTCACTTTTGAAGGGAGTAAAAACCCTTTTACAAGGAGGTTAAATGAAGTATTAAAAAAGTCTTCTCTGTGTTCAGAGAAGCTAGTGGATTGATCTGAGAATATCAAAGCTCCCGCTGGCTTAGAGAATGTCCAAGAAGAAGCTCTGCTTAAGGGTGCAGGATCTTCAGATTTCTTTGACTGTCTTTCTGATGCAGCCTAGAAGAAGACTCAAGATTTTGTTGAATGTTCTTCTTCAATAGCTTTAGCAATCTGGGAGGTTTGCTGCAATGATGTTTAGCAATCTGGGAAGGTTCTTCTTCTTGAAGGCTTTAACTCTGAGTATTGGTTTTCCTGAAGACAGGATGAACTCAATAAGAAGAAGAAGAACTTTTCTTTCTCTTGAGAGTTCTAGTTCTTTGTCTCTTTGTTAGAATATTCTTGGTTATATATATGTTGAATTTAGCCGACTGCACTACTAATATAGAGACCTTTCTTCATTAAAAATTTCCTCGAGCCCTGCACTAAAAGAACTTTCCAAAAAAATACGATAAATCAAATAAGGAAACTGCAACTATAATCTTTTTGTCATTCCCAAAAAGGAATTAAGGATATTAAAAATATCCTATCAATTTGATTTTATAAATTGGCACAGGAAACAAAACCTAACGGCTATATTACAGCTGTAAAGAATCCACGATTTCCTCTAATAAAACAAACGGCTTTATTCTGCCAAAACTCTTAATTAATGCATAAGAAGTATTGCAAATAAGCAAAAGAGTATAAGCATTAAATTAAGCAGAATATCCTGAATAAAATATGTCTTAAATAAGAGGAAATGAAACAAGGGGTCAAATGAAATGAATATTGATAACAGCAGACATAAATCGAAGATCGTCGATCTGAATAAGCAGATCGTCGACCTGAAGAAAAACTGTCTTAACAGAGATCGTCGACCAAGGCTACACGATCGTCGATCTGAATAAGCAGATCGTCAAGCCCACTTCAGAGTTCATATAACTTTGAGATCGTCGGTCAACAATCGAAGATCATCGAGCAAGGTTCGACTGTCGTCGAACACATCTATACTTAACAAATTTTCATTTCTATCCTTATCTCAACTAACCTAAGGTAGACTAACCTTTAGTCTAACCCTTGACCATAGATAATTCTTGGGTCAATTAAGCCTAATTGAGATAACATTGCCCAAATAAAAACTAGGGAACCAAAAATCTCCTCCTATTTGGGTGATGTCACTGAAACAACAAAGAATCTTATACAAACATATAAAGAAACATCAATAGATATATCATCAAACATATTTGAATAAATCAGATAATCAAAACACATATCACAATTATTTATTAACAAAATCTTGAGGGGGAATAGAAGTAGCAGGAGAGAAAATGATTTTTCTCTGAGGATCATATGCATCCTCCGTAGATAACTTCAAGTACTGCTCTCCAATAATCTTTTGTTCTCCAGCTTTAGGCAGAACAGCTTCTGGATGTCTTTCCATGTACTTTGAAGCATCAAAAACTTCTGAACTAACTTGGAACCTATCCAATTCTTTCTTTCTGTACTTTGACATTGTAGATAATCCTGAGATATCTTCACCTTCAGTTTTAGCTTTTCTGATTTGAGCAGCTCCCACTAATTCTAGAAGTCCAGCCATTTTGAAATTAGGATAAAGCTCTAGACTTTTATAATTATTTTCATCAGCTGGATCCAATGGATTTATAGTCTTAAATTTTACTGATTGAGCTAGAAAACTCTCAGCTTGCTCTTGAGATGGCTTGACATTTGAAACTTTTGGCTCTTGAATCACAAGGTTAGATGGAGGAGCACATTCATCATACTTCCTGCTTGAGTTATTAGAGTATATAACTCTTTTTCCTTTGGCATCTAATGGCTTAGCTTGAGCTGGTTTCTTCTTTGGAGGCGAAACTTTTCTTTTGGGAGGAGACCTAGGAGCTTGAGAAGGTGAGAAGGTTGGTTGTTGATATACAACTTCCTTTACTTGCTCTCTTGGGATGTTTGAATGCCTAGACTACCTCTGATTATAAGAACTACTTGGAGGAGTCTGTCTGCCCTTCCTATGATAGATATATAATTGATTTGGTCTGGTAGGAGGAGCAGAAGATCTTGGAGCTACATTGCCTGATGCACCAGTAGAGGGAGGAGGAGGAGGACCTCTCTGAATCCCCTTGGGAGGAGGAGAGTTCTTCCTGCTTTTCATCCTGCTTTCTGGGCATTTTTGGAATACCACATCCATGCCTCAAAGCTTTTAGACTTAGGATCAATCCCTTTTAGAATATAATAGGGAACATCATGATCTGGGTTTGGAGGAGCTGGAGCTACAGCCTTCCTCTTCTTTTGAGCAATCTTTTTATTTTTCTTATTTCCTTCTGAGTCATCAGAATCCTCATCCACATCCTCAGAATGTGAGGACTGAGGTTTTGCATATAGATCATCAATATTTTTTAACAAAGCTTCCTCTTTTTCTTTAGCTTTCTGAAGAGTTTTTTTCTCTTTCTTCTTCTAAGATATCTTGAGACAAAAGAGAATCCATGTCTGGACCTGGGGTGTCATCCCAGATAGTAGAGGGCACTGGTGATTAAGAAACTGTAACTTCTGGAACAATTTTTAGAGCAGCAACTGACACAGCTTCATCTGGTCTAACAGCTTCAAGATTTTCCTTAACAATATTATCTGAAGATTCCACTGAAGTCCACTTATCTTCCAAGAAGGAGGTAATAACTCCTTCTAGATATTTGACAATGACAGGAGCAGAAAGCTCCTCAAGACAGAACTTGAAAGCAAAAACTGCTTCAGCTATAGTTTCAGAAATAATGAAACTATCTAAAATCTGAAGGCCCATTGATCTTTGATAGCACACAATGGCCTGAAGGGGATCAAACACAAAAGGGGTGGACTGACTGATATAACAGTTTCCACAAGATGAGAGTGAAGACTCATCATCTGAATCCAAAAATACATCCAGTTAATCTTCAAGAACTACTGGAGCATCTACAACTATCACTTGCACTATATCTGGAATGACTTTAACTGATTCTAGAATTGCATCTGAATACATTTCCAACTCCATTGCTATTGGAGAATGCACAACATCATGAGCCCAAGCAGAGCCTGAAGCATCTTCATTGAGCATCTCCCCCTGCCTTGGTTTAGTGGTAACTAAACCCAGGCCCCTAGATGAAGAAGGGACTGAGAGGGATTAAATGGAAGAAACAAGAGATTAAATGGAGAGGGCAATAGGTGCAATGGCTTCTGCCATCATGGTTTTGATGGATGGAGTAATTAGCTCCAGGATATTTGGAATGAATTCAGGTGAAATTTGGAATGTTGGAGGAATGATGGATAGATGAACATCAGAAATGATGTTATCCTGAGCTGGAATAGAAGATGAGGTAAGCAAAGTGAACGTAGAATCTAAGTTGAGATTTTGTATCTCAGCTAGATGAGCTGGTGTTGGGGATGCAGATGGTGATGGATGGTTAACAGGAGATGAATGAATTTCAATGGAGGTGGATGGCAAGGAAGATGAAGGATGATTTTCTTCATTAGGTTGGGAAGTGCCTTCAGAATCCCATGTGCCCTCAGATGTTATAGGGGCAAACCCAGCCTTGACTGGTTTCTGAATATTCCTTTTCCATTTAACAAATAAGGAAGGATCAATTCTTTTGCTGGCATTTATTGCTGTAGGAGCAGAGCTTAACATCTGGGAAGCTTTCTTAGATAGAAAGAACCCAATCAATCTTCTTTAAGTCACCTCTTTCTTGTTATTCTTTTTCCTGATCAACTCAAATAGCAATCCAACCCAATTGATTGCTTTCTTATTCACTATAGCTGACATCAAAGCAAATTATTGCCTGTTGATGTTGTCGTGGTCTGAATTCTTTCCAAGCAGAACCTTTCCAACCAAATCAGCCAAAAACTTAAATCCAATAGATAAATTAACTTTCAAAAGCTTAGATGGAATGCCTTCTGCATGTCCCATCTCTAGCAACATCCTACCATATTCAGCAGTATCTTGCTCATAATCATCTGATCTATTCTTTTACTCAAATATTTCAGTCAAAATTGTAGGAGTAAGAATTACCTCCATGTCGTTGATGGTTCCTTTCATCTCTTCGTCATCGGAATAAGAAGTATAAACCCATTCCTTTATCTCTGATAGATGGAGTTTGATCTTTGTATACATAAGCTTCTTGAGTCCTCTGTCGTCGTATAACTGCAGTATTTCTCTGAAAACTTGTTCGCAGTCACTGAAAGAATCAAAATCGACACTAAATCTTACATCAAACTTCATCACGGAATTGACGAGAAGAACTGAGACGACAACAATCGCAAGAAGAGAGAGGAGAAAGCGCGGGACGAGAGCTCGAAATAGTCCTGGAAGCAGAATATGAAAAGGCGAGCTCCGTCGACGATCTTCAGACCTAAATAGACGATCGGCTTGAAATAAACTAGAGTCGTCGATCTCTGAATGAAGATCAAGAGAATCGGTCGTCGATCGTCGATCGACGATCGATTTCCGAAGCAGAGTCGTCGATCATCGATCGACGATTCCTGTCTCTAAACACCGTTCGACGATCTTAGAATAGATTTCAACTTAGCAGATTTTTACACTTAGTCAAATCCATTCATCATGCCTAGTTGATTCAAAAAGAATAGATGTTTCTGTTCATTTAAAGTCTTTGTGAATATATCACCTCTCTGAAGATCTGTGGGTATAAATTCGAGATTTATTTTATTCTTGTCAACACAGTCTCTAAGAAAATGGTGTCTAATATCTATGTGCTTAGTTCTAGAATGGTACAATAGATTTTGTGCTATGGAAATAGCACTAGTACTGTCACACATAATTTTTGGTTTTTTTGTGTGTGTACCCATAATCTAAGAGTTGATTTTGAATCCAGAGTATCTGTGAACAGCAACTAGCAGTGGCTATATATTTAGCCTCTGCAGTAGAGGTTGAAATAGAAGCCTGCTTCTTGCAAAACAAAGAGATTAATCTCTCACCTAGGAATTGACAAGTCCCTGAGGTGATCTTCCTATCAACTCTACAGCCAGCATAGTCAGCATCTGAGTATCCAATCAACTCAAATTCTGATTCAGCTGGGTACCAAAGTCCAAAATTTGGGCATCCCTTCAAGTATCTTAAGATTCTCTTGAGAAGAGTCAAGTGAGATTCCTTGGGGATGACCTGAAATCTAGCACAGAGGCATGTGGCAAACATTATATCAGGCCTACTTGCAGTTAGATATAATAGGGAACCAACAATGGCCCTATAATTTTTCTGATCAACAGGCTTGACCTTT
The DNA here is from genome assembly GCA_039513925.1 of Platanthera zijinensis. NCBI lineage: Eukaryota > Viridiplantae > Streptophyta > Magnoliopsida > Asparagales > Orchidaceae > Platanthera > Platanthera zijinensis. The sequence continues at coordinate 165,337,256 of CM077082.1, read as the reverse complement.
TCATCAGAGTCAATAACTACATTAGTAGCCATAGGAGTGTGCATTACTGAAGCATCTGCCATCCCAAACTTATTTACCAATTCTTTGGCATATTTAGATTGGGAGATAAAGATGCCATCAACATCTTGTTTCACTTGGAGACCAAGGAAATAAGACAGCTCACCCATACTGCTCATCTCAAACTTAGAATGCATTAGGTCTGGGAACCTTTTGCATAGTTTGGGATCAGTGGAGCCAAATATAATGTCATCCACATAAATTTGAACTAACAGGATCTTGTCCTTATGGTGCTTAATAAAAAGGGTTCTATCAACTATGCCTCTAACAAACTTATGTTCTAATAGGAAACTAGCTAAAGTCTCATACCACGCTCTAGGAGCCTGCTTAAGTCCATACAGAGCTTTTTGCAACCTAAAAACATGTGAGAGGTGAGTTGAAGAAGTGAAACCTGGGGGTTGTTCAACAAACACCTCTTCCTTTAGCTCTCCATTCAGGAATACACTCTTTACATCTATTTGGAACACCTTAAACTTCATGTAGGCTGTATAGGCTAGAAAGATCCTTATTGCCTTTAGCCTTGCCACAGGAGCAAATGTCTGATCATAATCTATGCCTTCTTCCTGTCTGTAGCCCTGTGCTACAAGCCTTGCTTTATTCCTTATAATAATTCCTTGAGCATCCAACTTGTTTCTAAACACCTATTTAGTGCCTATAACAAGTTGGCCTTTTGGTCTTGGAACCAAATTCCAAACTTTACATCTTTCAAACTGATTTAGCTCCTCTTACATAGCAATAATCAAGTGGGGATCTTGCTCAGCATCTTTTATGGTTTGGGGCTCAATCTGTGAAAGAAAACAAGCAAGCATCATATCTTGACTTAGTTGATATCTAGTTTGCACACCAGTTGAAATGTCTCCAATCACTTGAGATGTAGGATGATCTCTAAGTGTTACATAATCAGTTGGTGGTATGTGATCTTCAACAATAATTGGAATCAATTCCTCAGGTGGAATTAGATTGGTTGTTGGTAGAGTTGCAATCACTTCTACTTGGTCATCATCACTGTCTGAATCAACTATCTGAAGAGTTGGTTGGGGTTGAATCTCCTGAGTGAGTTTCAGCTCATCCAAATTCTTGCATAAGTCAGGTACCTGCAAAGAGTTATTGGAAGGAGTTTTCTTCTCTCTATAAAACATGATAGTTTCGTCAAAAGATACATGTACTGATTCTTTAATTTTCAATGTGGATTTATTAAATACCCTATAAGATTTTCTTACTTGGGAATATCCTAGAAAGATTCCCATTGAAGCATTTGCTTCAAACTTTCTAATGTAGTCTTTGTTATTGTTGTGAATGTAAACTACACAGTCAAAAATTCTAAAATAATCTATTTTAGGTTTCTTCTCTTTAAGCAATTCATAGAGAGTCTTCCCCTTTAGTTTATGTATCAGACTCCTATTCAGTACATAGTTAGCTGTGTTAACTGCTTCTGCCCAAAAGGATAGAGGCATATTAGCATCTGCTAACAATGTTCATGTAGCTTCAATCAAGGTTCTGTTTTTCCTTTTAACTACCCCATTTTGTTGAGGAGTTCTCGGAGCAGAGAAGCTATGCCTGATACCTTCTTTCTCACAGAATTCTTGCATAAGAAGAGATTCAAACTCAGTATCATGATCACTTCTAATCAAGGCAACTTGAGTAGAGTACTCAGTCTGTATACAAAGTAGAAAATCTATAAGAACTTTAAAGTTATCAGATTTAGTTCTCAAGAAGAACACCCAAGTGAACTTAGAGTAATCATCTACAATTACTAGGGTATAGAATTTCCCTCCTAGACTTTGTACAGCTTTTGGACCAAAGAGATCCAAGTGCAATAGGTACAGGATTCTAGGTGAATCACTTTTATTTATAGCTTTGAAACTATTTTTAGTTTGCTTGCCTAGTTGACAAGCCTTGCATAGGCCTTCCTTCTTATAGGGGCAAGAGGGCAAACCTCTGACAAGGTTGTATTTAGATAACCTAGATATATTCCTAAGGTTAACATGACCAAGCCTTTTATGCCACAAAGTATTATTACTACTCACCTCATTAAATAAACAAATTTAAGAAGAGGTGGATTTAAAATCTACAAGATAAATTTTTCCTTGCCTAATGCCTACTAATACAATTTTATTATTCAAGGTAATATTGCACAGAGTTTTAGAGAACCAAACTTGGTAGCCAGCATCATAAAGCTGACTTATAGAAATAAGATTGTGCTTCAGTCCTGTGACATAAGCTACCTTCTTGCAAGTCACTGACCCTATGGTGAATTTACCATATCCTTCAGTCTGACCACAGATGGAATCCCCAAAGACCACCTTTGGTCCCAACTTGGCTTTGAAGCTTGACAGGTTCTCTTTGTTTCCAGTCATATGCTTGGATCATCCACTATCCCAATACCACTTGTCGTGAGTGATAGGATAGGTCTTCACCTGCAATAAGATAAATTAGACATTGTGGACCTAGGTAACCCTGGGTCCATTATTCTTCATATAGGAAAAACTAGAAATGAAAGAGTATGCAGGTTGAGGGTTATATCCTAAGGGATGAGATCTCCTAGGTGGCATAATCAAATTTTAAGATAGATTAGCAGACCTAGGGTTGTTATTAAGCTTATTGTTTCTACAAGAATTGTTGTGATTCTGGAAATTTAGTTCTGATCGTCGATCGATGTTTGATGATCGGTACCCAGATCGTCGATATTGATTCACATAAAAGGATTCTGAATTCCACGATCGTCGATCTCTGTTCGACGACTCAGGCTGAGATCGTCGATCCCTCATTGCTAAGTAGTTATACCCAGCAGGTGAGTTCAGAGATCGTCGATTGTCGTTTGACGATGGGTGCAGCGATCGTCGATAGGCGTTCGATGATTTTTGTATTTCTATGAATTTATGTTTCATTTTGTCTCTCTTAATCTTATTTAAAGCTTTCTTAGCCTTTTGAATAACCTCAGTGTTGTGTATTCCATTTTCAGAAACAAACTTTAGTGGAGTAGAAAGATTGTATTCAAGGAGCAATGGGGGTTCACTAGGGGAGGCACCTAAGCCTACCTTATTGTTGTCTGTCCTAGTGTTGGAAATGCTTGTGATTTCTAGCAACTTAAGGCTTCTGCCATTAAGTGAATCCTCTAACCTCTTAGCTTTAGCTAGTCCTAATTTAAGAAATTTAATTTCTTCAAATGATCTAGTGAGTTCAGATTCTAACATAATGTTATCACTAGATAGAGATTCTGATCCAGCTTGTTTATCTCTAAGCAACTTAATCTCCTTTTCTGAGCTAAGTAAATCTAGGCAAAGAGTTTTAAATTCATTCTTAAATTCATCAGTAGTAAAATCATAAGATGCAATTACCTGGTCTTTATCAGATAATTCATTCTCCTTATCTTTAGTCATCTGTGCAGCTGAGTTACTGTTGCAGGCATTAATTTCCATAAGGCAAATCTCCTTAGCTTTCTTCTCTTCTTCATCATCTTCACTGGAGCTGGAGGAAGAAGAGTCTTCCTCAGTATCACTTTAGGTCTTTGCAACAAGACCTTTCTCTTTCTTCTTATATTTGTGAGAAGATGTCTTAGAGTAGTGCTTCTCATGTTCCTTTTCTTTTCTCCTTTCCTTATGCTTTGTCTCTGGACACTTAGGGAGAATGTGTCCAGGCTTCCTGCATCAATAACAAATAATTTCTTTAGACGGGGTTTTATCATACCTTGGCTTGTCATCATATTTTGATGACTTCCTTCTGTTGTCCTTTCTGCCCATCTTGTAGTACCTCTTGGCAAAGAGTGCCATCAGTTCTTAATTTGACTGAGTCACTTTGGACTCATCATCATCCTTAAGAGCAAGGGTTTGCTCTTTCCTTGTTGGAGTAGGTGCTTTGGCTTCAGCTTCAGCTTCCCTGGTCTTCAGTACTTGCTCAAATGATTTGAGCTTGCCAAGGAGAGCTTCAATTGAGATCTCTGTTGTACTTCTAAACTCCTTGATTGGCCAGATTCTGAGATCCCATTTGCTGGGGAAGCACATCAGTATTTTATCATAGACTTCTGTCAATGTAATCTACTTATCAAGTGTCCTCAGCTCATTGATAATGAAACTGAGCCTTGTGTACATAGCTTCTACTATCTCAGCTTCTTCTTCTTGAAGTTCTCATATTGGTATATGAGATTGGACCTTCTGTCCTTCCTCTCATCAGCTACACCAGCTACAATCTGATTCAGTGAGTCCCACATTGCTTTTGCTAAGGTGCAATCAGCCACTTTCTGGAATGTCTCATCAAATATAGTCTGAGCCAGAATATTCATAGCTTTTGCATCAGCTATCTTGGCCTTCTTGTAATTTTCATTATAGTCAGGAGGTGGCACTGCACTAAGATTTACATATGTTGTAGCAATAGTTGCAGCAGGTGGTGTTGGTGGCCCTGTTAAGATAGAAGAGAAAATATCCTCATCAATAGAGTTCATATAAAGTCTGATTCTTGCCTTCTAGATGCCAAACTTGGCTAATTTGCATACTAGAGGTCTGGTGCTAGAGTAATCTTTGTACTGGGCCATGAATCTAAAGTGAGTGTATATGGTATCAAAGTATCTTATCACAAGATCTTATAGTTCAGGTGTTAGCCTATTCAACAAATTAACCTCCCTCTAATACCAATTAAAAGTGAGGGGATAAGATACTTACTACTCTAGAGGGGGGTGAATAGAGTATTCAAAAAGAAAGAGACTCTAAACACTTCTCTAAGAGCTATTTGTGGAATAGAAAAATAAAAGCTTTAAACCTATAGCCTAATAGAGTGTAGTGAATAAAAGGAGAAGCTAACTTAAGTTTCAGTTGAGCTTTTATCCTAACACAGCAATTAGCAACCTAGTTAAAACTATCACAGCCATAGAGCATTAATTAAAATAAGCAACCTGACAACACAAGAGCTTTATAGTGGTTCCCCAATTAGGTACATCCACTCTTCTACCACCCTGGTAGGAATCCACTACAAGTTTTTTATCAGGTGCCATGCCACAAGTAGATATTTTTCAGGTAGATCTCAAGACCCTTTAGGCTTTTGATCAGGTGCCCAAAAAACAAAACACACAGGTTTTTGATCAGGTGCCCTGCCACCAATAGTTCACTTTTGAAGGGAGTAAAAACCCTTTTACAAGGAGGTTAAAAGAAGTATTAAAAAAGTCTTCTCTGTGTTCAGAGAAGCTAGTGGATTACTCTGAGAATATCAGAGCTCCCCCTGGCTTAGAGAATGTTCAGGAAGAAGCTCTGATTCAGGGTGCAGGATCTTCAGATTGCTTTGAATGTCTTTCTGATGCAGCCTTGAAGAAGACTCAAGATTTTAATGAATGTTCTTCTTCAGCAGCTTTTGTAATCTGGGAGGTTTGCAGCAATGATGTTTACCAATCTGGGAAGGTTCTTCTTCTTAAAGGCTTTAACACTGAGTATTGGTTTTCCTGAAGACAGGATGAACTCAGGAAGAAGAAGAAGAACTTTTCTTTCTCTTGAGAGTTCTAGTTCTGTGTCTTTTGTTAGAATATTCTGGGTTGTATATATGTTGAATTCAGCCGACTGCACTGCTAATATAGAGACCTTTCTTCTTTTAAAATTTCCTCGAGCCCTACACTTAAAGAACTTTCCAAAAAATACAATAAATCAAATAAGGAAACTGCAGCTATAATCATTTCTATCATTCCCAAAAAGGAATTAAGGATATTAAAAATATCCTATCAATTTGATTTTACAAATTGGCACAGGAAACAAAACCTAAAGGTTATATTACAGCTGTAAAGAATCCACAATTTCCTCTAATAAAACAAACGGCTTTATTCTGCCAAAACTCTTAATTAATGCATAAGGAGTATTGCAAATAAGCAAAAGAGTATAAGCATTAAATTAAGCAGAATATCCTGAATAAAATATGTCTTAAACAAGTGGAAATAAAACAAGGGATGAAATGAATATTGATAATAGCAGACATAAATCGTCGACCATAGATCGAAGATCGTCGATCTGAACAAGCAGATCGTCGACCTGAAGAAAAACTGTCTTAAAAAGATCGTCGACCAAGACTACACGATCGTCAATTTGAATAAGCAGATCGTCGAGCCCACTTCAGAGTTCATATAACTTTGAGATCATCGGTCAACAATCGAAGATCATCGAGTAAGGTTCGACTATCGTCGAACACATCTATACTTTACCAATTTTCATTTCTATCCTTATCTCAACAAACCTAAGGTAGACTAATCTTTCGTCTAACCCTTGACCATAGATAATTCTTGGGTCAATTAAGCCTAATTGAGATGACATTGCCCAAATCAAAACTAGGGAACCAACATATTCGTCATCGTATTTATTGACGACATCCTCATTTACTCAAGGATGGAGGAGGAGCATACACGACACCTTAATATGACTCTAGAGTGATACGAGAGCACCACCTGTATGCGAAGTTTAGAAAATGCCAGTTTTGGCTAACAGAGGTTGCCTTCTTAGGTCACATTATAAGCGGTGTTGGGTTAGTAGTATACCCGACCAAGATTCGGGCAGTTCAGGATTGGCCACTGTTGAAGACAACCATGGATGTACGGAGCTTCCTGGGACTTGCCGGATATTACCAGAAGTTCGTTGAAGGATTCTCCCGGATAGCACTCCCTCTTACATCCCTGACGAAGAAGGAATCCTCTTTCGTTTGGACGCCAGAGTGCGAGGCGGCCTTTGTGGAGTTGAAAGGTCAGCTTACCTCGGCTCCGATTATCGCTCTTCCGTCAGGAAGGGAGGAATTTTTGGTGTACACGGACTCCTCCTACAAGGGGATTGGTGTCGTTCTGATGCAGAACGAGCACGTAATAGCCTACGCCTCCCGACAGCTGAAGATACATGAGAAGAACTATCTGGTGCATGATCTGAAGATGGGTGCAGTGATCTTTGCTCTTAATATTTGGCGACACTACCTCTACGGGGTTCACTGTGACATCTTCTCAGATCACAAGAATTTGAAATACGTGGACACACAGAAGGAACTCAACATCAGACAGAGACGTTAGGTGGAGTTCCTGTCAGATTACCAGTACACCATGCACTACAATCCCGGGAAGGCGAACGTGGTGGCAGATGTTTTGAGCCGGAGAGGACATACCTCGGGGAAGGGACAATATATGATTTCCATGGAGCTAGTTCGGTCTTTCAGAGATATGCAGATATCCCTCTTGTCCGAGAATGATCCAGAACGGTATATGGAGTATCTAGCATCGATGGTTGCCATAGATGATATTCGGGACTGCATCCGGGACGAGCAGAGGATAGATGTATGGGCAGAGCCGATTTTCCAAGACTTGGAGGAGGGTTCGACGGGAGATTATTCACTTAGAGATTGAATGCTATATTTTAAAGGTAGGGTCTATATACCCGCAGGAGGCCAAATTCTGGAGGACATCATGGCAGAGGCACATTATAGCAGATGTTTTATACACCCGGGGATCACCAAGATGACGACCGACTTGAAGAAGACGATGTTTTTGCCAGGGATGAAGAAGGACATTGCATACTTCGTGACTCATTGCGAGGCATGCCAGCTAGTGAAGGTGGAGTGCAGGAACCCCGCAGGATTTCTACAGCAACTTGCTGTGCCGGAGTGGAAATTTGAGGACATCGCGATGGATTTCATTTATGGCCTCCCCCGATCACGGACGTGAAACGATTCAATTTGGGTCATCGTCAATCGGCTGACGAAGGTGGCCAGATTTATTCTGATCATAAAAGATGTCTCGGTTGGGGTACTGGTGCGGAGATTCGTAGAGCAGTTCATTCGTTACCATGGTGTGCACATGACGATCGTGTCGGATCAGGATGGTAGGTTCACATCTAGGGAATGGAGATCCGTGCAGACTTACTTAGGCACACGACTGACCTTCAGCACAACTTTTCATCCCCAGACGGATTGGCAGACGGAACGCACCAACCGGACATTGGAGGACCTCCTAAGGCTAGTCATTTTGGATCGAAATGAACCTTGGGAGAAGCTCTTACCACTAGTCGAGTTCTCCTATAACAACAGCTACAAGTCCAACATAAGGATGGCTCCTTATGAAGCATTATACGGAAGGAGATGCAGGACTCCGCTTTCATGGATTCAGGACGAGGATCCAAAGGTGTTGGGATCGGATTGTGTCGAAGACACCGAGGCTCTTGTGAGACTGATAAGGCACAGAATGCTGGAAGCACAAAGCCGATAGGTTAAGTACTACGACGCCCGACACCGTCAGGTAGAGTTTCAGGTGGGTGCCCAGGTTTTTTGAAGATTCGGCCCATGTACGGAGTTTCACGAATGCGTGGTCGGAAGAAGAAGTTCGGCCCTATGTATATATGCCCTTATAGGATCCTAGAGTGGATCGGGCCCCAAGCTTACAGGCTGGAGTTGCCACCGGAATTGGCAGGCTTACACGACGTGTTCCTCACTTCCTCACTTAGGAGGGCTCTACTATGCCCAGAACAGCAGATTTCGACCAGAGATGGGTCGGTAGCTTCAGACCGGTAAGTTCACTTGGAGCCGGTTCGGATCGATGATAGAGGAGTACAGATCTTACGTCACAAGAAGGTTCCGATAGTAAAAGTCCTGTGGAGGTACCATTTCCAGGAGGAGCATACCTGGGAACCGCAGGACCTGATGTGACAAAAGTATCCAGAGGTGTTCAGTCAGCTATACCTCACAACCTTTCAGGATGTTCAATTTACTTTCCTGTTTTAAACTAGTAGGACTGCCCTAGGAAGGGTAGAGGCTAATATTTTGTTTATTGGGGTCTTGTCCTTGCCAATTGGGCGAACTAGTCATCGATTTAGGTTTCCCTATAAACCTCACTTAGCAAACATGGTGTCGTGATGTAATCTCCCACTCCTTATGGGATGTTACAAGTTTAGTTTATTCCGGTAGAACCCCCGTAGGCATAACCTTAATTTCGGGGACGAAATTTTTGTTTTGTTTATGGGATTTGTAACATCTCATTTCCAACTAGACCCCCTAAGAATGGTTTGGTCATGACTAGGTCATGATAAGACCCTAGAGAACCTAAAAGATCAGGTGGACATGAGAATAAGGTGATTGTGTTAGATGGTCTACAAATAGTAGATTCCTAAACCCTAGTTTAGGATGATCATGTGGTTTAACCAGGACTCCAAGACCTCACCAACCCTAGGAAAGGCCCAACAAAACCCTCTGGGCCCATGGGAGTCAATTCAAGGTGGCCAATTTGGCCAAGGACCCACCTAGGCCTACTTTGGGAAATTGACCTATATAAGGACAAGGTGCCCTTAGTAAACCCAAATAACTCTACCAAGGTCTCTCTAGACCTAAAGAGGGGCCAATGAGTCGATAAGGATCCATTGGGGTTAGCCCAAATGGTCATGATGACAAAAGTCAACTCTACCCAAAGTCAAGTCAAACCCAAGCCCAATTGGGCTAACCCAAGCTCAAGTCTTTTTCCCCTTAGGCTAACTTTGATTTCTTAAGTATTAGGATTATATTGGCTGCACTTATCCTAGAGAGTTGACCAGTTAGCATGGTGACTAGGAGAGAGAGAGAGGGAGAAAACTTCATTTAAATGGAGGAGAGAGAATTTTGGGAAGAGGAAGAATGGAGTGGGGCTCGGCCAAGGGAGGCCAACAGCCACCCTTGATGGCTGTAATCAACTCCTCTCGGGAAGAGGAATTGATTCCAGCCGTTTCCCGACAACCAAGGGGCATATTCATCCCCCTCCTCTCAACCCGAGCCATGCCATTAATGGCTTTGATGGGCAATGAAGGATCCAACCACTCCCCTCCCCAATTGACCATTTAAACATCATCAGTGGGCAGAGGGAAGCGTTTTCGAACTCTCACCTGGAAGGAACAAGCCGTCCCTCTGTGCTATTGCAGAAGTCGAGCACCGCCGCTGTCGTCCATGGTGTCCCGCCGCTCCTCTCGCCTTCAGGCCGCCGGAAAGGTCCTCCTCCTCTCCTTGTCTTATGGGTATATCATAGCAATGCATTGGTTCAAGGTTTGGGCACAATTGAACCTAAACCAATTTCTGGTTTTCATGGTTTTGGCCGAGAAATTCTCTTGGTAGAACTGCCGGAATTCGCCCCTCCGGCGGTCGAGTCGCCGCCAGTCGATTGCCACCACCTCGATAGAGGTGTTGGTGGTGGTGGCCGGCTGGGGAAGGGCCGGGATGGGCGGCGCTGGAGGCTGGAAGTGGCTCTAGGCTCAGGCTATCTCAGCCGTTGACTGGAGGTAAACGATGATCCCGGGCCCTTGGATTTGCGCCAAGATCCGTGCTGGATCAAATGTAATATTTCATTTTAATGATTTTCTGTCACAGTAATTATAGTATTTTGAATAAATATTAAAAATAGTTAAGTGGCTCTGATGAAAAAGTGGAAAACATAAAAGTTGTATCCCTTAGAGTCTACCTTCATCCAAAATTTTTTTGGACCCATTTGGACTTCTGGTTGGACCAGGGAATCCATTTTCGCGGGACCTATACCTAGGGCTATCCTGAGATTTAAAAGGGTGCCCACACTTCATCCCTTATCCAAATGACCTTAAATTTGGGCAGGGGGTCAACCTTAGTCATACCTAGGATCAATCCAAAAATTGGATTTTTGGGAATACTTTGTCCTATGGTTTTTGTTATTATTTAATAATAATAGGGTATTTTAAATAAGTGGCCTAATGACCTTCAAACCTTCCCAAATTTTGGTGAGTGGTCCCTGGTATTAGTTCCTAGTTCTATACAAAATTTCAACTCATTTGGATGAGTTTTATTTAGGGAATCACCAAACTCTAGTTTGGCCATAAGGAGGTGTTTTTGATTAAAAAGTGCACTTGTGATTTTAGGTGACCAAACCACATCACCAGTGGCTGAAACTTGGGCCACTGGTTTGTTTTGACCCTTAGCATCCCCTTATGGTTTATAGGGTGGTTTGTCGTAGGTATGCCCTAGGACCCAAGTTCAAACCTTTAGGTTGATCTTGGGGGGATTTGTGAAGGGCATAGTGTCAAATGCCCTTGTATGGTTGTGATTTTTGGTGGAGAGGGGACTAGTAAAGTTAAAGTCCTCTGGACAAAATCTTAGGAGGTTTGGAACTTAAGGAGCATGAGTTTTAAAGTAGAAAGAACCATTGGTAATATTACCGGAATTTTATGAGCAATATTTTTGGTACTTCATTTGTTGGTTATGATATAGCCCTAATTAATGTTTTAATTATTAAGAATCATTCTTTTCTTTGAAACCACATGGAACCTTGGCAGTGAATGTTTTAGGTTGAAATTGTTGCCCCTTATTTTTAGTTTAATTTTTGTTTAATAAATCTAGTACATCATGCACAAATGATTAAAAATTGGTTTGGTGGTATAAAATTATACATACATGGTGTATCTGTTGAAAAATTATGAGACTTAGGCAAAGATGATTTCAGGCCTAAATATGCTTGTAGTAATTTATTCATAATTTTTAGTGGGTTGATTATAGTACTTTCCTTACAAGTCCATAGTATTGAGGTTTTTGGTAATTATTTTATTTAGAGTTTAATCCCTGCTTAAAAATTATGAAACTCGGCTAATGATGTTTTTAGAGTTTTATTAGTCTAATATAATTCATTCATAATTTTTGGATGACAATTTTCTGTACTTGTTTCATAAATAATGAAAGATAGAAATTATTTCTAAAATAGTTTTAAGGACCCATAGATGCTAGAAAAAAATTATGATACCTTGGATTTACATTACTGAGTTAACCTAATATTTATCATAATTTTGTTAGGCATCTTGCATAAGTACTTAGGGTGGTTCATGTTCAAACTAGTAACCCTTGGAAGCTTTAAGGAAATTAATTAAATGCCAGATAAAATAGGAAAATTACAATTTTCTGGATTTTGTCTATTTGTACCATGATAAGTCTCTAGTAAATAATTTATGACATTTGGATGATTATTTGGATTATCTCCTATCTGGTTCAACATATAGCCTAGGTTGGTCTGCATTTGAGAAATTGGGTGAGCTGCAATAGGATATGATTGGACATGGTGTAGGAGTTAGTCATTTTGCTGGATTGGATAGATGTGGATGAATTCACCATAGAAGGATAGGAAGAGTAGTGAGAAGTGGTTGGGCAAAAGTTTAGAGGTGCTCGGGTTCGACGAAAGATCGTCTTTCCCGAGGAAAGGAAGAGTCCAAATCACCTTAGGATTAGCCTACTATAATATGAGAAGGGAAAGGGTAAAGGTAATGAACCAATAACAATAAGTGCCTTGCGAACGGGAACGATGGGGTTCAGCTACGATCACAGTTCCAAGTGCCCTTTGAGATCCCTTCACGGGGTATACCGGGGGCAGTCCTTGGCTAACGTAAACTGTAGGAGTGATAAACCTTAAATAGCAACTAGAATAATTAGGAGTTCACTTTCACACACCCCGGAGTCTCGTGAAGTTAGTTTGACTTTGATTTTTTAGCAGTAGGCTCGGTGGTTGTGGAGATGGACGGGATAGTATGGGGAGCTTTGCCTCGGTTAGTTTTGAGTCAGACAGTTTTGTCTGCGGAGCTTTGGCTCCGTTGTTGAACACGTTAAATATTGCATGTGCATAAAGAAAAGAAAAAAAAGGATAAGGAATTGGGTCTTCGGCATTGGAGGGTCGATGCACCGACACCAATATGCTGACTCGGCAAGTGTGGTTAGTGTTTACCCGGAAGACCGCTATCCTTGTTCTCCCTGAGTCAAAAGGCCGTTTCTTAACCGCGTAATCGCGCGGTCGTAGCAGTCTACAATCCGTTCTTTTCGTCTGAAAGCCGTCGGTCTTTTTATTCAAGACCGTGTAACCGTGCAGTTAAGAGCTTGCTCTTTCTTCTCCGGCTGCACATCCCATCACCGCTGCCTGCTCTCCTGTCCCCCGGGCAGCCGGTGATTCTAGCGTCTGCCCGCTTGGGCAGGCCCCGAGCCTATAAATAGGCATGAACAGTACTCTCTAGGCATCGCGAATCGAATCCTCAAGCTCACCGTCTGTGGCAGCGGTCTCGATCCCTTTGCCGAGCGGGTTACTGTCCGATCGGGTTTCTTTGGTAACCGCTGGAACCGCTTCATTTATGGCAATCATAAAGCCCGTTGCATGAGTGGTTTTAGCCGCGACGAGCGAACTCTGTTGTCGTCGCTTCCAGCGGCCCCCCTTCTCTTTTGTCTACTTTTCAACTACCCGCTAGTAACCGATAACTCGCAGTCCATTCTTTATCGTTTTCTCTCTTGCAGGTTCTCCAGTGACCAAAAGACATTCTCAGCACGAACATTGAACACGCGACCTTCAGATTCGAGTTGTCAGTGAATCCCAACGGTCTCGATATGTCGGACAGGCGATCCCCTCAGCACTCTCATTCTCGTCATTCTCACCGCGCGGGTTCCTCAGAGGAATCCCTTTGGAGGGCGCTCGAACAATCTCGCCGGGAAATGGAGCAGGATAGGTGGGAAACCGGCGAATGCCTTGATGCGATCTGCCAAACTCTCGCTGCTCTTAACCAGCGGTTGACGATGCCTCCAACCACAGAACCCGCAGAACCCGTGATCTTTCCAACCCCCGCGACCTTTCAGCCCGCTTCCCAGCAATGTCAGACCGCCGAGACCGCAGCCCCGGTAAGACGAGCGAGGTCCCTTCATGGGTTATTTCCAGGATACCGCTCCAGCAGGTCCGGCTAGGCGACTAGGATTCGAAGAAGATCGCCAGCCCGGTTTACCCGTTAATTTCCCAGATTTTACCCGCGCCTCACCTTTAACCCCAGCTGAGATGGAGGACCCATCTCCATTTGTCGCGCGAATAAGGCAGGTGCCCGCACCGAACAATTTCAAAGAACCACGTTTACCTTCTTATACCGGCGAGTCCGACCCGGTTACACACCTGCAAGCATTCGAAGATGATGTGGCTCTTAGACGCCTAACGGACGCACTAAAGTGTAAGTTGCTGGTGACGACTTTTGACGGGCAGGCTCGAGAGTGGTTTCACGAGCTTTGTCCTCGCTCGGTTAATTCTTTCGCTGGGCTCTGCCAAGAGCTTTTGTTAAGGTTCTCAACCTCCAAAAAAGGAAAAGTGGTCCTGCGGGTCTTTTCAAAATTATGCAAAGGGAGGGTGAAAGCGTGGCACGGTTTGTAGATCGTTTTCAAAGGGAGATTCTGGAAATAGAGAATGTAGATCAAGACTATTACAAGGTCGCCCTGATCAATGGCCTCCAGGAAGGCCCGTTAAAATTCCAAGCCACGACAAAGGCTCCGACAACTTATCAAGCCCTAATCGCTCTCGCAAAAAAATTCATTGAAGGGGAAAGTGCTAACCCCACCTATATTTATACTCTAACCTCTATGGAAGGTGGCGGCGGCTCAAGGAATTCCTCCACGACACGCCACGTTCCAAAACCTTCCCTCCATGATCATCAATCCTCATCTCAAAGGGGTAGAAATTTTCGACATAAGAGGCCATTCCTCAATCATCAGCAGTTCCGAGAGAGAATGTTGCCCTTAAACACTGCTCCTGTTTTGGTGGTCCCACAAGTACTTCCTATTAGTCAGCACGAAGAGCCTCGCGTTATGAACATGACCTGGGAGGAAATCGCCGAGGTCCTGCAAAGAAAAGATTTCAGAAAGGCCAAACCCCGGGGAGAAGTAAGACCCCCCAACTCAAAGAACTTCTGCGAATTTCACAAGGAGAAGGGACTCCTACATAGCACTGTCGGGCCCAACGCTTTTTGGTAAGAAGACTGGTTTTAGAAGGAAAGATGTCAGACATCTTCTGTAAAGAGACCCCCATCATTTCAAACACCTCAAAAGGCAAAGAAGTGGTTGAGGTATTCCAGGAATGTGAGGACATCGCTGACATTGGAGGCCTAGGTAATGTACATTATCCGAATGATTGTGTGGATGTTTATGACGAAGGAACCCTTGGGCGGCTCTTCTGCATACACGGAGGGGGAGGCCTCGAATCAAGCCGAAAGTCTTCCTTTTCCAGGTTATGTAAGAAGGAGGTAGCTATGACGTCTTCTTCAGCACCAACTAGGGAACTCGTTACTTTTGGTCCAGATGATTTCTCCTCCGTCGCCAACCCATTCAACGATGCGGTGGTTATCAGGCCGTCATCGAAAATTTCACAGTAGACAAGATTCTGATAGATACAGGAAGCTCGATGAATCTCTTGTTCAAAAAGATGTTCGAGGCCCTAAAGACCGGGAAGTCATTATCTTCTACCGAGGGGCCACTCTACGGCTTCTCCGGAGAGAGGAAGGAAGCAGAAGGAAATGTTTCGCTGTTAGTGACCCCGGGGAGAATCACCAAGATGATCCGGTTCGTGGTGGTCGACGCGACAAGTAGCTATCACACGATTTTTGGGAGGCCTCTATTAAATGAGTATCGGGCGATTGTGTCGACTTACCATCTGGCTATCAATTTTTCTGCTCAAGGGAAGCAGTATCGGATTAGGAGTAACCATCGGGTGGCCTGGGAATGTTATGTGAAAACAGTTAACATGATTGAACAGGTAACCACTCCGACAGTCA
Organism: Platanthera zijinensis; assembly: GCA_039513925.1. Lineage (NCBI taxonomy): Eukaryota > Viridiplantae > Streptophyta > Magnoliopsida > Asparagales > Orchidaceae > Platanthera > Platanthera zijinensis. The sequence continues at coordinate 165,321,672 of CM077082.1, read as the reverse complement.
CAACAATCGAGCTTGGAGAATCGAAAGAGAACGCAAAGGAAGGACTCCATTTGAAGGCTGCTCAACCTATCGAGAAGGTGCCCATCGCTGAGGGAGAAGAGAAAAAGCTCTCCATTAATGCACAACTATCGGAAGAGGAGAAAACCCAACTAATCTCTTGTCTCCTGAAGAACCTCGACATTTTCGCATGGTCTCCTGAAGATATGCCCGGGGTGGATCCGGATGTAGCATGCCATCATCTCAATGTCGACCCGAAGTATAAGCCTGTACAACAGAAGAAGAGGGACGTCGCAACAAAGTTGGCCAACCCAATCCGGGAGGAAGTCAGCAAGCTGGTGAAAGCCAAATTTGTTCAAGAGATACAATATCCCGCTTGGATATCAAATGTTGTAATGGGACCTAAACCAGGAGGAAAATGGAGGATGTGTGTAGATTTCACAAAACTTAATAAAGCGTGCCCCAAAGATTTCTACCCCCTACCTCGAATAGATGCTTTAGTAGATTCAGCGGTTCGTTATTCTGTCATGAGCTTTTTAGACACGTTCTCTGGCTATCACCAGATTAAAATGCATAAACCCAACATACCACACACGTCCTTTATCATGAATGAAGGTTGTTTTTGTTATCTAGTGATGCCTTTCGGTCTTAAGAATGCAGGAGCTACTTATCAGCGCATGATGGATTCAGTTTTCAAAGATCAAAAGGGAAGAAATTTAGAAGTCTATGTGGACGATCTCCTCATAAAAATCAAATCCTTTTCTGCGCATTTGGAGGACCTCACAGAAACCTTCACTACCCTACAGAAGTTTAGGATGAGGTTAAACCCGTTGAAATGTGTTTTCGGTGCTGGCCAAGGGAAGTTCCTTAGTCATCTCCTTACTCCCAAAGGATTGGCTCCCAATCCTGATAAGGTAAAAGCCATCCTGGGTATGACACCACCACTCTCCCCAAAAGAGGTCCAACAACTAGGAGGAAGGCTAGCAGGACTTAGCCGCTTCATCTCTAGGGTAGGAGATAAGAGCGCTCCCTTCTTTAAAACTCTTCGGGGGGCCTAAAAGTTTGAATGGACTAATGAATGTGACAAGGCTTTCAAACAACTCAAAAAAAATTAACCACGACCCCATTGTTGCAAAGTCCTCGCCCAGGAGAACCATTATACATTTATCTGGGAGTGGGACCCGAAGCGGTTAGTTCCGTCCTTGTCAGGGAAGAAAAGAAATGGCAATTCCCAGTATATTATGTTAGCCATATCCTAAAATGAACTGAATTAAAATACCCCATCCTCGAAAAGCTGGCGTTGGCCTTGGTCATCTCTGCGCGTCGACTCCGACCATATTTCCAGGGACACTCAATCCAAGTTGTGATAGATCAGCCCCTGAAAGGGATATTAGAAAGGCCAGAATATTCGAGAAGACTCGCTAAATGGGCAATCGAGCTAAGTGAGTTCGAAATCACATACATACCGCGAACAGCGATAAAAGCTCAGGTTTTGGCGGATTTCATGGTAGAAACCACAAAGCAACGTTTTGCTCAGAAAGAAAGTCTTCCATCTGCTTGGACCATTTATGTCGATGGAGCTTTGGGGAAGAATTTGTCGGGAGTAGGGATAGTCCTCATCAATCCGAACGGAGTAAAAATAAAGCATGCGGTGAAATTCTTTTTCTCGATTACCAACAATCAAGCCGAATATGAAGCACTTCTTACAGGGTTGAGATTTGCGAGAGAACTTGGCATCGACCACGCTCACGTTAAGACAGATTCCTTAGTAATGGCGTCACAAGTACTCGGAAACTTCGAAACCCGAGAACCAATTCTCAAACAATATCTTGTGCTGGTAAAAGCGGAAATCGGGAGATTCAAGAGCTTTACGATTGAACACATCCCTAGAATCGGGAATGAGGAAGCCGATACCTTGTCAAAATTCGGCGATACTACGAGGGAAATAGCGTCCGAGTGTTTTCGACAATCAGTCGAAGAAGGGGAGGCAATGCAAGTCGACCAGCATGACTCTTGGGTAGACCCATTCATTCTATACCTATCAAAAGGAGAGTATCACCCTACCATTTGAGATCGAAGAAGATTCAGAATTAAAGCAGCATATTACAACCTGATTTATGTGATACTTTACAGAAGAACTTTCATCTCACCTATGGCAAGATGCGTCACGGAAGAGGAAGTCCCCATCATTCATCAAGATACCCATTCAGGAGAGTGTGGTAGCCATTCTGGAGCCAGAACCTTAGAACAACGAATCTTACGTCAGGGGTATTTTTGGCCAACAATAAGGAAGGACGCAGAGATGTATGCAAAGAAATGTGTTCAATGCCAGAAATTTGCTCCACTTAAACTCCAGCCCACTCGACAACTTTGCTCGATCACGACACCTTGGCCGTTCGCAATTTGGGGAATGGATCTCATCAGGCCGTTTCCAATGGCGAGTAGTCAACGGCGCTTCATCTTGGTTATGATTGATTACTTCACTAAGTGGATTGAGGCCAAAGCACTAGCAAGGACCACAACTCAAATAGTTAAAAACTTTATTTGGGGTGATATAATTTGTAGGCACGGAGTCCCTATGGCGATAATCACCAATAATGGACCTCAGTTCAATAACACGGAAATGATTGATTTTTGCAGGAAGGCAGGAACCGACCTCCGATTTTCTTCAGTACATCATCCTCGGAGCAACGACCAAGTATAAGCGGCCAATAAGCGAATTCTGAACTTACTTAAGAAAAGGGTTCAAAGTCTGAAGAATAGTTGGGCTGATCAACTCCCCTCAGTATTATGGGCCATAAGAACTATACCTTCCAGCTCCACAGGAGAGACTCCATTCAAGCTCTCACATGGATCGGAGGCCCTCATCCCGATAGAGTTTGAAGTATCAACACCTAGGGTCTTGCTGGCTAGGCAAAACTGGGAAGATTGGCTGGAAATAAATGATGAAAAGATGAGATATTGCCTAAATCACATCGAGGAACTCCGAGATGAGGCTACTATCAGACAGGAAGAAGTAAAAAGGCGAACATCGCGATATTTTGACCAAAAAGTAAGGATTAAGCAATTTCAGGTGGGAGACTTAGTTCTAAAAAAGGTGGACGCAGCAACAAGAAATGGCTCGGTCGTAAAATTGAATCCCAACTAGACCGGACCTTTTATCATAAAGGAAGTCTTGAAAAGAGGAGCTTACAAACTGCAAACATATGAAGGGGAGGATATCACCCATACTTGGAGCAGGGATGATCTGAAATGATTTTACTCTTAAAAACAGATCGCAGGGTATTCATTCTACGTACTCAAGTTAAGAAATAACAAACTCGAGGTAACACCGCTGAGTTTAGCTTTATCCCCCGCGAGAATCGTTGTCATTAGTGTAAATTCACCAAGACCACGTGTAGCGGGGAGTTTTCGCACCGTATAGTGGGAGCTTGCAGATTCTCGTGCGGAGGGCTTCTAGACGTCGGATCCCAGCTGGCATCTAACACACCACCTCTGCGTATTAGGAGGGTCAAGGTGGGTGCTTAGCTCTACCATGCGTCATAAGGGATATTATCACGGTTTCATTGATCCTCCTTGAGATGAGATGGTGCGAGTCTCAGCACTCGCCAACCTCATCCTTGATGATCAATCTAGGCCGTGGTAATCAGGCACACCTCCCTTCCTTTCTAAATTCAGGTTTATTCGCATAACCGCGCGACAATATAAGACTAAGTTGATCGCAGGGCAAGATTTCCAGAATTTCTGTTCGCTCTCGGACCAGCGATAAGGAGTTCAACGATAGCGGACCAGTGCATGACCTAGGCAATTCTCAGATAATGATCGTGCGGATAATGATGTTGCTAGCCGCAGATTTGATATGGGAGTTCTTGTGTTGTTTTTCTTATACAAATAATGATCGTGCGGATAATTATGTTGCTAGCCGCAGATTTGATATGGGAGTTCTTGTGTTATTTTTCTTATACAAATAATGATCGTGCAGATAATTATGTTGCTAGACGCAGATTTGATATGGGAGTTCTTATGTTGTTTTTCTTATACAAATAATGATCGTGCGGATAATGATGTTGCTAGCCGCAGATTTGATATGGGATTTCTTGTGTTGTTTTTCTTATACAGATAATGATCGTGCGGATAATGATGTTGCAGCCGCAGATTTGATATGTGAGTTTCATGTTGTTTTTCTTATACAAATAATGATCGTGCGGAAAATGGTGTCGATAGTCGCAGATTTAATTATTATCGAACGAATATAAAAGTGCGAGTCGCAAACCCGTCGCATGAGGTTTGAGGTAGAATCAAGATGCGAAATACTTTTCAATCCGTCAATTAACCGAGAAAGTAAAAAATCATTCAACCACACGACATCACATAGCATGAGAAATCAGGATTATCATTTATAAAAAGGCCATTACATTTATACCGTGCGGTTTACAAAAAGAGAGTCCGCGCGATCTGAAAAGAGAAAATAAGCATATTCTATTTATATCTTGGCTTTTTTCTTTTGACGATCCCTTTTCGAACCGGATGAATTCGAAGCACTCAGAGACTCGCTCGATCTGGAAGATTCTGACGAATCGGATTCTCCACGATCCCCAGAATCCTCCTCAGTAACTTCTTCAACATCGCTCTCTTTATCATTACGAGCATCGGCTTCAGCCTCAGGAGCGGGAGGATATTCGGCTATCTTAGACGCACGGACCGCGTTATCTCGTTCGGCCTCCATCTTTTTAAAATCGGGAAAGAGGTCGTCGAAGGTAAGTTTTTGCTCCTCCGGTATCAAAGAACCTCTCTCCTTAAGAATGTAAAGAATATCCTCCCCTCCTTCTCGCAAATGGGAGATGATTTCGTGCAAAAAAGCCGGGTTCTCCCGTTCATACATTCGTTGGAAGAGTAAAGATAATGTAAGTCTTTTAGAATTTGAGATCGAGCGGATAAAAGAAAGTAAGTGAGGTTCTGGTTACCTCAACTCTCTCTCTCAACTTTTTGTTATCCATTTTCAGAGCTTCATTTTCTTCTTCAAGCTCATCCACTCTTAACTCTAGCCGCTCGGCTACTCCAGTAACCTCAGCCAGAGCCTCACCCATGAAATGATCGAGGGTGAAGCTTCTCGCTCGAGCTTGTGCGGCTAAAGTGGGCAGTCATGCGGTTGGAACTGATTTCATCTCGGCCATATTTTACTTCCCATATAGGGCAAAGCCAGCCGCCCGGGCATGACGAGTAAGTTTGGAGCTCGACCAAGGCGGAAGAGAAGTGGAAACTGAAATATGTTCCCCACTCCGGTGAAATCGCACGGCCTGCTTACCGCGCAGATCTGTCAGGGGCTTCTCGATCCAATCCGGAATGAAAGGAATGGTCGGGCTTTTACGTGCAGCAGGCTCTCAGCCTTGGTATGGTCGGCTTCTCTCTGCTTGCACAGCTCGCCTTGGGTCAGCACCGGACCTTCTGGAGAGATCGGCTTGCCCGCCGGAACCTCCAGCTGAACTGTAGAGGAAGGGTTAAAAATACCGCACGAATACAAGACTTCTTAAAACAGAAGAATGCTCACAGTCGGACGTATCGTAATCGGCCGCGATTACCCGCAGTTGTAAGTAATAGGTGACATTCAACTGCTCATTCTTATAGAAATTGGCGATTTCTAACTCCTTCCTCCCGAGCTCTATTCTTCTGAAAATACTAGCCACACGGGCTTGCGGAATTAGGGGAAGAACTCCCAGATTGCCCGTAAAGACCAGATATCTGGTCGACCAGTCCTAGATTACGCCGCGGAAGAGTTTGTTCTCCTTTTTACCCGCTCGGATCGATCGGGCCACGAAGCAGTTTTGGAAGAGATTCATAGTGAACTTTACCCGCTCCGAACGCAGGTAGATCAAAAAGCTCATTATGGCACCTATTGTATTCGGGGGAAGCTGACTTAGGATAACCCCATAGAAGTCGATAATCTCTACCAGCTCGATGAATGGCGGAAAAGAAAAGCCATGTTCAAAATGATCGATGGGTATAATAATAAAGTTATTTCCAACTGTGTTTAACCGCTCCGCCATTGAAGGTAACCGCACGACTATTGATTCATCATGCATATGCTGTTGCACAAATTCCAAGAGCTCGCTTTCGGTCAAGGAAGAATCCCTGAATTCTGACCGAAGAAATACAGCTGAAGCACTAGATCGCTCGGACACCATTTTTTTCTATCCGGTGGAAGTTTTGAACTATACTTTTATTATAAGGGGAGAATCTTCTATGTTATTTATAGAGAATTATAATCGGAAGAGTATAAATAATGTTAAAATCGCGCGGGTACGTAGGAACGGGAAATCGAACGATTAAAAAAATGCAATAGTAAGGGAAATTTAAGATTCATACAGCGATTCACGAATGTATCTAACCGCACAGTAACAGCAAGTTCGAATAAATATACAAGATTATTTTCCTTTGCAATCTCTCCCCGTTTTCTCTCTTCACTCATTGGTTCGCCACGGTCTGGTAGGTTCCCACCAATATGGGCCACCAAGTCACCCGCTTGAAAGATCGTATAGATCGCTGTGGATAGATGGTGAAGCACAGTATGATGGTGCCGATGAATCTTCGCAGCATCGCGGCCCACACGGCCAAGATACACCCCCGTATCAGTAAAGGCCGCTTGGCCGTCAGGTCGCGCAGTTGAAGCCGCTTGATTCATCAACAAGGTCTCGTCCCGAACCATACCGTCATCGCTCTTGTTCCCAGATCGGCGTCGCATTTCATTCTCCGCTTGATGGAACCTATTTCGATAATGGGCGACATCATCTAGTAGTCGTTTTTGCCGCTGATCTCGATCCCTCAGTTCCTTCTCATGCGCTGCGGCTTGCGCGATCAACTGCGCTCTCCCGCATCTTGTCTCTTCTCGGGCAATTCTGGCCTCCTCCAAAGCCGCGACAGCTTCTTTTCGGATCAAATTCACCTCTCCAGCCAAATTCTCCACCGACAGTCTCAGCACATCTTTTTCCTCCTCCACAGATAGAAGTTTTTCCTCTAACCGAACGATCTTGCGAGTAGGTTCATCAGGAGATCTCTATCCATCAGTTGAGGATGGGCTGTTCACGGGAATGCTCGTCGAGCCCGCACCTTTTTCCGCTGAAACAACAATACAACAAGCGGTTAGAATAAAGATCGTCGGCAGATAAGACAGATTAGAGGGGCGATACTTTGAGGCAGCAGAATGAATTCAAGCCTTTCCTTTGCTGCCGATAAATCACGGTCGGAGAATATCGGTCGACGCGCGTTCTCCGGATCGATATCTCTTATCAGGGCTTTCCAAAGTCGCGTGGACTTGGTTCTTCTCGCCTCGTATATCTCTTTGGTCATCGGGATGTCCCTACCTTCAGAGATCAGGCAGACCGGGCGTTTTCTCCGCAGTACTTTCTTTACGAGATATTCCCTACTCGAAGCGGACAAAAATTTACCTGGCCGAGAGGTCTTAGTCTTGCCTACTCGCTCGGACATGTCCAGGTTGGTCTTATCATTAGTAGCAAGGCCAACGACTAAGAGAGCTTCTTCAACGGCAGGCTCTTTATGAGGCTCAGCGAGAGATCCGGTTGCAAGGTTCGCACCGCTCGTTACGATCATACCGTGGAGAATTCCCTCCATCCCCTTCAAATAACCGGCGTTAACAGGGAGATCAAATTCCAAAGAATCTTCGTCCATGATAAGAAATCTCTCTAGCCTGGCCATCACAGTTACCTCTGACGGTTGTTCGATCTCTTTTTGCGAATCCACAGATATCTTGCCCTCCTCAGAAAGGATAGTTAGCGGGGTCGTGACGACCTTAAGAACGGAGGATTTCCTGTTCTCTTTTTCCTTTTGACGGAGTTTCCTTTCTACCCGATCCTCGACGGTCGGGCCGGATCGACGCTTTCTTTTCTCCAGGGTAGACCCGCCTATCCCCAACTAGATTTTTAGCTTGTCCGCCGCGGTCAAGGCGGCCTTCATTGCTTTCTCCCGAGTATCAGCAAGGGTGTCAGCTGAAGGAAGTAATTCGTCGTCATGGTTGTGTGGAGTGATGCTTGTGATGTCAACATCAGGGGTAATGGAGGTCTCAGGGGTGGCGGGTAGGTAAATTTTTACCCCAGCTATACCGCTCACCTCGCCCGGTTTTTTGGCTAAGACGATTAAAGATGTAGAGGTTGCGGCAGTTTTTTCGGTCAATATATCGGGCGAACTGACGACCTTGACCTCATTTTCCCGAGCAAGCGGCCTCACATTCAAACCAGATTTCCTATACACATCTCCCAACAGACTTTTCATCGGCATAGTGAGCAGCAAAGTGCTAACCGCAGTTCAAGTAATCTCCCAGGGAATATCTGAAACTCTCTTTCCTGCGTTATTTATAGCTCTAGAGCGCATTAAAGGTTATATCGGTCTGGAGGATAAAGCTCACATTTCCAAAATTCTACGGCATTCGGAAATGTGCGGGGATAATGTTTACCCGGAAGACCGCTATCCTTGTTCTCCCTGAGTCAAAAGTCCGTTTCTTAACCGCGTAACTGCGCGGTCGTAGCAGTCTGCAAGCCGTTCTTTCCGTCCGAAAGCCGCCGGTCTTTTTATTCAAGACCGTGTAACCGTGCGGTTAAGAGCTTGCTCTTTCTTCTCCGGATGCGCATCCCGTCACCGCTGCCCGCTCTCCTGTCCCCCGGGCAGCCGCTGATTCTAGCGTCTGCCCGCTCGGGCAAGCCCCGAGCCTATAAATAGGCATGAACAGTACTCTCTAAGCATCGCGAATCAAATCCTCAAGCTCGCCGTTTGTGGCAGCAGTCTCGATCCCTTTGCCGAGTGGGTTACTGTCCGATCGGGTTTCTTTGGTAACCGCTGTAACCGCTTCATTTATGGCAATCGAAAAGCCCGTCGCATGAGTGGTTTTAGCCGCGACGGGCGAACTCTGTTGTCGTCGCTTCCAGCTGCCCCCCTTCTCTTTTGTCTCATTTTCATCTACCCGCTAGTAACCGACAACTCGCAGTCCATTCTTTATCGTTTTCTCTCTTGCAGGTTCTCCAGCGACCAAAATACATTCTTGGCACGAATAGTAAGCACTTCGCCAACAGAAGTCCGGTGCGCAAGCCGGCAAGAGTATGAAGGAGTCCTCTTCGTGCACCAAGCGTTGAGGCGTACGATAGGTCTGACCGGTAGTGCTTTACTGGCTTAGAGGTGGGCGAGGCCCAATCCACTGCTTCCGTCTGCCACTACGGAGGTATCCTGGAAGGTTCGGCTCCAAAAAGGGGGAACTAATGGTCTGTGTACACAGAGTCGGGTGGGTGAGATGAACATGCATGGTCACTTCATACCCACTTGCATGTCATAACATCATCCTTGCATTTAACCTCTATCACCAATTGTGTAAGTGTTATGGGACGCTTACACAATTGGACTTGCAAAATGACCAATTTGTCTATAAGCTTGTGTGGGCAAGTTTATAAATTAAGGTTAAATTCTTCATATATATATTGCTGTTAATAACCAACACCCCCAACGTATAAAGTGGTATGGGACTCTTTATACAATGGGAGCCCTGCAGAAGATCCCTTTGCTTATGCGTTTCCGCACATAAGTTATTGTTACTTTTCATACTTTACTTTATTGCCACATGTAACGTCCCAATTCGCGCTAGGCCCCTCGCACGTGTTCTGAGTCAAGAGACTCAACTCGGGCTCGGGGTGCACTGACGCGAGGTGTCAGGTGCATTGAATAAGTGTAGGGTTGGGTTCAAGGATACCCCAACCAGTAGCCGAGATGAGGGAACTCAGCTAAGTAAAAATCAACGAGAATGGAGGTTGATGCTCGTCGATCGTTGAGAATGGAGGTTGATGCTCGTCGATCGTCGAGAATGGAGGTTGATTCTCGCCGATTCGACGGGTATCGGTGGTCGATACCCGCCGGACTCAGAACTGCAGTAGGCTAAGGGAAAATCGTCGAGAATGCCTGACGATTCTCACCGATCGCCGAGAATACCCGGTGATACCCACCGATCGTCGAGTATCACTAACTGTTACTCAACGCACACAGCGACAGGATGTCCGATAAAATGGCTAAGGGAAAATCGTCGAGTATAATTGATGATACTCGACGAATTCGTCGAGAATGACCCGCCAATACTCGCCGATCGACGGGAATCACTGGCTGATTCCCGCCGAATTTGACTTGTGCGTTTTCTGCACCCAGGCCGATTCACCGGCTTGTACAAGCGAACCGAACTGGACCTCGGGATTCGTGCTAAATGATCTTTGGACCGGTCACTTAAAATGAAACCTAGTTTGGGAGGTCCAATTAGAGAGTGACACGTGGCGGAAGGGACTTAGCCTAATATGTAATATAAAAAGGGAGTAAAATAAACCCTAACCATCGCATCCGATCCCTCTTGCCGAGACATCACCGTGCAAACCGTCGGGAGCGAAGGGTAGAGGAGAATATCGCAGATCGCCGGAGGAGAGCTTGCTGGTGCGAGCTTTGGAGGCGGACTTCTCTCTCTCCTTCCTTTGCCGTGAAGAACAACTGCACCAAGGATGCCGCAACGAAGAGTAACGCGATCCATGGCCAGCAACGGAGGAAATGCCGGAAATGAAGTGAGTTTCCTCTCCTCTCCATTGGTGCTAGATCTGTAGCTATTCTTAGGCGAGACATCGACTCAAAAGAGTCTTGATGTGTGAGATGAAGCTTTCTAGGAAGGCCATGCTAGAACTTGTGTTCTAAAGCTTAGTCATCTTCAACCTCTCCTCGCTTCAAAGTGATGATAGGGGTGGTCTCGTGAAGAGGAAATGGCCGCAAGAGGGAGATTAAGGGTGGAGGAACTTCTGGTTGCGATTTGGGGAAAATTGCTTGAGGAGGAAGATGAACGGATGTCGTTCACTTCGCTTCAAGATGCGTGCAGAATCTGTATTCTGCACGCAGCGACCTTCTTGGCTATTTTTAAGCAAGAAGGGGGCGGATCTAGGCTTTCGACTAAACACAAAAGTTGTAGCCCTTCAAATTACCTTTCCAACGAGTAGTTGCACGTTTCCATGCGATACCTGTAGCCACAGGAAAGTCCGTTTGGATCCGCTGCTGTTGGAAGTTAATGCCCATGAATTCTGTATCCTGTACGCAGCAGACTTCGAGATGCATTTCTGGTATGATGTGACCAGATCAGGGCCTTCGACTAAACACGAAAGTCGTAGCCCTTAAAATTACCTTTCCAACGAGTGGTGACACGTTTTCATGCAATACCCGTAGCCACGGGAATCCTCAGTCAAAGTTGCTGACCAGATTACATACAATTCTAGGTGATTATAATATGAACTTGGATTCGATGGAATAGATGTTGCAATTCATCTCGAGGTTGGGTGAACTCTTTTGTGTTAATCACCGAGGTAATGTGAAGATTGATGTTTGAGGACTTGAATTCCTATGCCGAGATGTGAATCAAGCCTAAGTGAATGAAAGGCCTTGTTATATTTGGTAGATCACCATTATGCGCATTATCTATGGAAGGATTTGTAAATGATTAAAACTATGGTAAGGATGTATAATGGATTGATGGAAGGGAATGGATAGTCCAATGCTTAGAGTGGCGTCTCCCCACGAGTAGCATTGTGGAAGTTAACAAGTGCGGTGTTGACCGTCACTAATGGGAATGAGGTTGAGTTGGATAAAACTGGACGGTTCGGCTTGGTCCTCGGTGTTCACGTCCCGGGGCTCCTTCCATGCCACGTGAATGGTTGGGTTTGGTCCTCGGTGTTCACGTCCCGAGGCTCCTTCCTTATTTGATGGATGGTTGGGCTTAGTCCTCGTGCTTTCTCCGAGGCTCCTTCCATGCCACGGAATTGTGGAATTGCATGTGGTGTGAGTCGACACGCGGTGTTGTAATCCCGGGTTAAGGATAGTGTGGCAGGTCTACGGGCTCACCAATTGTCATACCGATGGGAGTTGACAGTTAGACCTTGGGCGGTTGGGCTTGGTCCTCGGTGTTCACGCCCCGAGGCTCCTTCCGTGCCAAGTGAATGGTTGGGCTTGGTCCTCGTACTCATTTCCGAGGCTCCTTCCGTGTCATACCATAGGCCAGTCTGGGCTAGGATCTTGGTGCATATTTACCCGAGAGAACCCGCTGAGCCGTAGTACACAGGTGAGCTCCGCTGTTGTGTTCTTAGCGTTGAGGCGTACGGAGGCCTAGGCCAGGTAGTGTGGAGACCAGCCTAGTAGTGGAGATGCCCGCTCTACTATCACCATTTGGCCATGATGGTTGATGCCTGAGAGGTTAGCTACCTGCTCGAATAGTGGGAACTGTAAGTCTGTGTCGACATAGCGATTGCATGTGCTTGAGCATGGGAGTGTCATTGCATTGCATACATAGCATTGCACTTCATTTCATACACAAGACCCTCATCGTATAAGTTTGTATGGGCACTCCTATACGATGAGTTACTTTCTGCTGAACGACCCTCAACTTATATGCTTGTATGGGCACCCATATAAGTTGAGTTACTTATTGTTCTAGATATATACTCTCTTGCTGCTGTAGATTGTAGATTTGTAAAATAAGACCCTGTTCATTTGTATACTGTTTCTATTGCTATTTATGATATGTACACATACTTCACCTGCTTGTACTACTGATATATATATTTATTGTACTTGTTCCTTTCTCCTCCCGGTGCCGAGGAGTCGCCGGGGGAGAGGATGTGAAACCACTTAGTCTTTTTGACTAACGGTTGCTACGTCTTCCTTTTTAGGAGGAAACCCCACAGGTGGAGCAGCAGGTTATGCAGACAGACAGCCAGGCCAGGGTGACAGGGCCTGAAGGGACGGTACCGTCGCTACCGTCGGTTACAGATGTGAGTGAGAGAGAGATTTTGTTGTAGCCCTTCGGGGCAATTTTGTTCTCGTACTCTGATACCATTTGTAAGACCCCCCTCCCGGAACACAAGACACGGCACGAGAGGGGTCTTATGCCCAGAATTGCCGACTCTGTCCCATTATAGGCGGGAGGGTATTATGAGAGAAGCACATTGCTCTCAATATTCCGTGCACCCAGGAATTTCAAAGATGTACGCCGGCTTACGAAAGACGATGTGTTGGCCAGGGATGAAGAAAGATGTCCGGTACTTTGTTACGCATTGTGAAGCCTGCCAAAGAGTGAAGGCGAAATGTAGGAGCCCCGGTGGCCTGTTGCAGTTGTTGCCAATCCCCGAATGGAAGTTCGAGGACATATCCATGGACTTCGTACATGGGCTACCTCGCTCCCGCTCAGGGAATGACTCAGTGTGGGTGATCGTTGATCGCCTGACGAAGGTTTCCCGGTTCATTCCTATGAAGAAGGAGGCTCATGTGGATGTCTTGGTACGTCTGTTTGTGGAATAATTTGTACGGTATCACGGCGTACCTAAGACGATAGTTTCGGATCGTGATGGTCGTTTCACCTCCAAGGAGTGGAAGGCGGTACAGACGTATTTGGGCTCACGTCTTACCTTCAGTACCGTATTTCATCCTCAGACGGACGGACAGTCTGAGCCGACCATCCGAACATTGGAAGATCTGTTGAGGTTGTGTGTGATAGATAGGGAAGAGCCGTGGGAAAGACTCTTGCCCTTGGTGGAATTCTCCTATAACAATAGCCATCAAGCTAGTATTGGCATGGCGCCCCATGAAGCCTTATATGGAAGGAGGTGTAGGACCCCCTTGTCTTGGGTGCAAGATGAAGACCCGAAGACTTTGGGAATTGAGTACATAGATGACACTGATGCGGTGGTTAGGCTAATAAGGGATCACATGTTGGAGGCTCAAAGTCGGCAGGCGAAGTATTACAACGCAAGGCACCGTATGGTGGAATTTCAAGTGGGTGATAAGGTGTTTCTAAAAATCCGGCCGATGCATGGAGTGTCATGAGTGCGAGGAGTGAAGAAGCTCAGTCCATGGTATGTTGGGCCCTATGTCATATTGGAAAGGGTTGGCCCTTTGGCCTACCGGCTGGAGCTACCGCCCGAGCTAGAGAATCTCCACGATGTGTTCCATGTATCGTCGCTTCGGAAGGCGATGTTGCGGCCCGAACAATACATCCCCACAACTGATGGTACTGTGGCGTCTGACAGATCTGTGCGACTGGAGCCGGTGCGGATCGTTGATAATGAGATAAGAACCTTGCGCTGCAAAAGTGTCCCCTTGGTAAAAGTGTTATGGTCTAATTATGGGAAGGAGGAATTCACATGGGAGCCAATGGATTTGATGCAAATACGCTACCCGGAGTTGTTTGCTTCAGGTAATTTTATTTAAAAGCATATTTTGTTTTCTGTATGCTTTACTCCCCACGACCTCAGCCTGATTTCGGGGACAAAATCTTTTAATTTTGTTTATAGGATTTGTAACGTCCCAATTCGCGCTAGGCCCCTCGCACGTGTTCTGTGTCAAGAGAGTCAACTCGGGCTCGGGGTGCACTGACGCGAGGTGTCAGGTGCATTGAATAAGTGTAGGGTTGGGTTCAAGGATACCCCAACCAGTAGCCGAGATGAGGGAACTCGGCTAAGTAAAAAATCAACGAGAATGGAGGTTGATGCTCGTCGATCGTTGAGAATGGAGGTTGATGCTCGTCGATCGTCGAGAATGGAGGTTGATTCTCGCCGATTCGACGGGTATCGGTGGTCGTACCCGCCGGACTCAGAACTGCAGTAGGCTAAGGGAAAATCGTCGAGAATGCCTGACGATTCTCACCGATCGCCGAGAATACCCGGTGATACCCACCGATCGTCGAGTATCACTGACTGTTACTCAACGCACACAGCGACAGGATGCCCGATAAAATGGCTAAGGGAAAATCGTCGAGTATCATTTATGATACTCGACGAATTCATCGAGAATGACCCGCCAATACTCGCCGATCGACGGGAATCACTGGCTGATTCCCGCCGAATTAGACTTGTGCGTTTTCTGCGCCCAGGCCGATTCACCGGCTTGTACAGGCGAACCGAACAGGACCTCGGGATTCGTGCTGAATGATCTTTGGACCGGTCACTTCAAATGAAACCTAATTTGGGCGGTCCAATTAGAGAGTGACACGTGGCGGAAGGGACTTAGCCTAATATGTAATATAAAAGGGAGTAAACCAAACCCTAACCATCGCATCTGATCCCTCTTGCCGAGCCGTCACCGTGCAAACCGTCGGGAGCGAAGGGTAGAGGAGAATATCGCAGATCGCCGGAGGAGAGCTTGCTGGTGCGAGCTTTGGAGGCAGACTTCTCTCTCTCCTTCCTTTGCCTTGAAGAACAACTGCACCAAGGATGCCGCAACGAAGAGTAACGCGATCCATGGCCGGCAACGGAGGAAATGCCGGAAATGAAGTGAGTTTCCTCTCCTCTCCCTTGGTGTTAGATCTGTAGCTATTCTTAGGCGAGACATCGACTCAAAAGAGTCTTGTTGTGTGAGATGAAGCTTTCTAGGGAGGCCATGCTAGAACTTGTGTTCTAAAGCTTAGTCATCTTCAACCTCTCCTCGCTTCAAAGTTATGATAGGGGTGGTCTCGTGAAGAAGAAATGGCCTCAAGAGGGAGATTAAGGGTGGAGGAACTTCTGGTTGCGATTTGGGGAAAATCGCTTGAGGAGGAAGATGAACGGATGCCGTTCACTTCGCTTCAAGATGCGTGCAAAATTTGTATTCTGCACGCAGCGACCTTCTTGGCTATTTTTAAGCAAGAAGGGGGCTGATCTGGGCTTTTGACTAAACACAAAAGTTGTAGCCCTTGAAATTACCTTTCCAACGAGTGGTTGCACGTTTCCATGCGATACTTGTAGCCACAGGAAAGTCCGTTTGGATCCGCTGCGGTTGGAAGTTAATGCCCAAGAATTCTGTATCCTGTACGCAGCAGACTTCGAGTTGCATTTCTGGTATGATGTGACCAGATCTAGTCCTTCGACTAAACACGAAAGTCGTAGCCCTTAAAATTACCTTTCCAACGAGTGGTGACACGTTTTCAGGCGATACCCGTAGCCACGAGAATCCTCTGTCAAAGTTACTGACCAGATTACATACAATTCTAGGTGATTATAATATGAACTTGGATTCGATGGAATAGATGTTGCAATTCATCTCGAGGTTGGGTGAACTCTTTTGTGTTAATCACCGAGGTAATGTGAAGATTGATGTTTGAGGACTTGAATTCCTATGCCAAGATGTGAATCAAGCCTAAGTGAATGAAAGGCCTTGTTATATTTGGTAGATCACCATTATGCGCATTATCTATAATATGTTGAATTCATTTGGATGGATTTGTAAATGATTAAAACTATGGCCAGGATGTATAATGGATTGATGGAAGGGAATGGATAGTCCAATGCTTAGAGTGTCGTCTCCCCACGAGTAGCATTGTGGAAGTTAACAAGTGCGGTGTTGACCGTCACTAATGGGAATGAGGTTGTGTTGGATAAAATTGGACGGTTGGGCTTGGTCCTCGGTGTTCACGTCCCGGGGCTCCTTCCGTGCCACGTGAACGGTTGGGCTTGGTCCTCGGTGTTCACACCCCGAGGCTCCTTCCGTATTTGATGGATGGTTGGGCTTGGTCCTCGTGCTTTCTCCGAGGCTCCTTCCATGCCAAGAAATTGTGGAATTGCATGTGGTGTGAGTCGACATGCGTTGTCGTAATCCTGGGTTAAGGATAGTGTGGCAGGTCTACGGGCTCGCCAATTGTCACACCGATGGAGTTGACAGTTAGACCTTGGGCGGTTGGGCTTGGTCCTCGGTGTTCACGTCCCGAGGCTCCTTCCGTGCCAAGTGAACGGTTGGGCTTGGTCCTCGTGCTCATTTCCGAGGCTCCTTCCGTGTCATACCATAGGCTAGTCGGGGCTAGGATCTTGGTGCATATTTACCCGAGAGAACCCGCTGAGTCGTAGTACGCAGGTGAGCTCCGCTGTTGTGTTCTTAGCGTTGAGGCGTACAGAGGCCTAGGCCAGGTAGTGTGGAGACCAGCCTAGTAGTGGAGATGCCCGCTCTACTGTCACCGTTTGGCCACGACGGTTGATGCCTGAGAGGTTAGCTACCTGCTCGAATAGTGGGAACTATAAGTCTGTGTCGATATAGCGATTGCATGTGCTTGAGCATGGGTGTGTCATTGCATTGCATACATAGCATTGCACTTCATTTCATACACAAGACCCTCATCGTATAAGTTTGTATGGGCACTCCTATACGATGAGTTACTTTCTGCTGAACTACCCTCAACTTATATGCTTGTATGGGCACCCATATAAGTTGAGTTACTTACTGTTCTAGATATATACTCTCTTGCTGCTGTAGATTGTAGATTTGTAAAATAAGACCCTGTTCATTTGTATACTGTTTCTATTGCTATTTATGATATGTACACATACTTCACTTGCTTGTACTACTGATATATATATTTATTGTACTTATTCCTTTCTCCGCCCGGTGTCGAGGAGTCGCCGGGGGAGAGGATGTGAAACCAATTAGTCTTTTTGACTAACGGTTGCTACGTCTTCCTTTTTAGGAGGAAACCCCGCAGGTGGAGCAGCAGGCTATGCAGACGGACAGTCAGGCCAGGGTGATAGGGCCTGAAGGGATGGTACCGTCGCTACCATCGGTTACAGATGTGAGTGAGAGAGAGATTTTGTTGTAGCCCTTTGGGGCAATTTTGTTCTCGTACTCTGATATTAGAGGCTTGCTGTAGCTTCTTTATTTATGATACTATGGGCATATGCTTGGTGTGGATTTGACTTTCATATTATTATGGTTGGGCTGGCATTTATCTGTTGATATTGTTGTTAGCCGGCAGAATAGGCATCTGGTGGTGCAGGCTTGCCTGAGTGCTAGTGTTACCGCAAGGCGGCTGTTCTGGGCATAAGACCCCTCTCGTGTCGTGTCTTGTGTTCCGGGAGGGGGGACTTACACCACATGTATAAAATGGCTAGTATAGGTCCTCTTTCATCAGTTTCTTGATTACTCTCCACCTTCAAGTCCACCCCTTTCTTCCTCTCCGCTCGGTGCCTAGGGGCCATTGGGGAAGGGGTGGGGGATGATAGGACTTAGTCTTATAGACTAACAGTTTTTGGACCACATCATTTAGGGGATCGGGGAGCCCAGCATGGAGGAGCAGCCCCGGAGGTCGGCCCGTTTGGAGATAGGGCTGTCTAGCTCAGGAGTTCAGACAGCTGGGACTGTGAGTCCCTGATTCTAATAGTGTTTTATTTTGCTTCTGCTTGAGTGACTATGTAGTGAGGATTTGTTGTATCGGGCTTAAGCCCTTATTTTCAGGACATTTATATTCTGTGGACTCTCCCTTTGTGGAGATTTTATTACTCTGATATGTGATTTTTCTGTGAACTTGCTTTTACATTATTGTTCTACCTTTCTATGATCGAATTGGCCGGCAAAATCGGTGCTTTGTGGTGATGACCCTTCAGGGCGTGAAGGTGTCACCGCAAAGCGCATTTTAAAAGAAAAAAAATTGTGTCTTACAGAAGTCCTGCTGAACATGTTGCTGATTCTGGGGTTAACATAATCCCGACACATTTTTAAGTTTTGGAAAATTTCAAAAATGTTTACTTAACCGCCGAGTCTGTAACTGTTATAAATGCCGCCTGGGCTACAAATACGACATGAAACCCTGCATTCTGCCAAAACTGTCTGCGCCACGGATCGGTACGCACCACTTGCGGTCTACACTTTCCAATCCGGCATGGCGAGACTTGGATCTTTCTTCGACAGCCTTACCTCCAAGACCGAGAAACCTAAGGCGAGCATCCGGACTAAGAAAGTGGTTGACCGGAGCAAGACAGCTGTCTGCTATGTTGGGGAAAGTTCGCAGAAGGGACTGGAAAGAGCTGACTCAGTCCGCGACATCAAAGAATCGGAGAGCGAGAAGTCAGATGCCTCTCCTGTTCAGAATGTGCCATCACATATTGCGGATAGGGTTTCTAATCCGCCGCTGACTTCTGATAAAAACCCTGTGAACTCAGGGGGTATGGCCATAATCTCTTCTGTCTCTGGGACATATATGCTGCAGATGGATACCGAGAAGGAGGTCTCGTCACCGGTAGTCCGGCTATTGAATATTGAGGAGAAGCAGACTGCCGTCCCACACATTTGTGAGAAGTAGCAAACAAGCGACTAAAGTAGCGAACAAACGACTAGAAAACAAGCCGAAACTTTGAATAATTGAAATTTTTATTATCAAAAAAGATATCATTTACAAAGGTATGGCCTCCCTTTTATAGAATGGAGGAGAGAGGAGAGAGTACAAACTAACAATGTAGGACTAAAGCTATACAACAATCTGGGCAGCTAGAACAACAGACCAGAACAAGCCGTGCGGTTAGACAATGTTCTAACCGCTCGGCAATACCAGAAGCAAGAGAGAGATGCGGTAGGAGACCACTAGACTGCCTGGTTTCCAAGCCGCCGGAGATAAACCGCTAGACCGCCGGACACCACATAGCAACAGCCTGGATATCAAACCGCTGGAGAGTAACCACCAAACCGCGCGGTCTACAACCCGCTAGGCTCAAACTGCCAGACCACCCGGTCTCATACTCTAACACTCCCCCTCAAGCTGGAGCATAGATATCAATCATGCCCAGGTTGTCACAAATGTGGAAGAAGGAAGTAGAAACCGGCTTGGTGAAGATATCTGCCAACTCTTTGTCGGAGGTGACGAATGGAGTGCAAATCTGTCTCTTCAAGACCTCTTCTCGGATGAAATGGCAGTTGACTTCTATATGTTTCGTTCTCTCATGGAAGACCGGATTTTTGGATATGTATATAGAGACCTTGTTGTCACAGAGCATATGTAGAGGATAGTCGTAGACCTCTCCTAGGTCAAGCATGAGAGCCCGCAACAATTTTAAATCACACGCGGTTGACGCCATACTCCGGTATTCGGCTTCTGCACTGGACCTTGAGACAACAGACTGCTTCTTGCTCTTCCAGCTCACAAGATTACCTCCAACAAATGTGCAAAAATCTGATGTAGATTTACGGTCACCTTTATCATCTACATAGCTTAAGTCTAAGTAGGCTTCAACTCTCAGATGACCATGCTTATAAAAGTGTAGCTCTTTTCCTGGTGCTGCTTTGACATACTCTAGTATCTTCAAGGCAAACTGAAGATGTCATTCCCTGGGAGCCTGCATGAACTGACTGACCTTTCCTACAACATAGACGATGTCGGGTCTAGTCACCGTGAGATAAATGAGTTTGCCCACCAGACGTCAATACCTCGTGGCATCGGATATAAGAGGTGAGTCATCTGTCCATGTTTTGTCCTCTCCAGTGGCCATGGGATACCGGGTCGGTTTGGCACCGGTCAATCATGCCTCTTGTAGAAGATCAAGAGCATACTTCTGCTGGGAGAGAACCAACGAATTGGGCTTCCGAGAGATTTCTATCCCCAAAAAATATTTCGGGGAGCCCATATCCTTCGTGACTAGGTGTTGACGGAGGTGTTTCTTTGTCAAGGCCACCCCAGCCTGGTCATCGCCGGTAAGAAGAATATCATCAACATACACCGCAAAAACCACAAGGCCCGATGCGGTTTTGCGATTAAACAATGAGTGATCGGCCGAACTTCTTGTAAAGCCAATGGCAGCCACAATGCCACTAAGCTTGTCAAACCATGCCCGAGGGCTCTATTTTAGGCCGTAGATGGACTTCTTCAACTGGCAGACTCGTGTGTGCCCCTGAGCAACATACCTAGGAGGTTGCTCCATATAGACGTCCTCCTGAAGATCCCCATAGAGAAAAGCATTATTGATATAAAGCTGGGAAATAGCCCACTCTCTGTTGAAAGCCACAGAAAGAAGAACCCGGATGGTGCTGAGGCGAGCAACCGGGGAGAAAGTATCCAAATAGTTAACTCCATAAGTCTGTGTAAAGCCTTTGCTACCAGCCGGGCTTTGTAACGATCCACAGTGCCGTCTGGGCAAAACTTCACAACGAACACCCAGCGGATGCCAACCACATCAGTACCTAACGGTGGAGGAACAAGGGTCCAGGTACCCCTTTCAGTAAGAGAGGCGATTTCCTCATCCATGGAAGATTTCCAATGAGGAATAACAAGAGCCTCCTGGTAAGTGCGGGGAGTGGTAATAGCCGAGATAGCCAAAGCAAATCACCTGCGAGAAGGAGTAAGCCAATCATAGGAAACAATAGCCGCAAGCGGGTGTTGGGTACATGCCCGCACCCCTTTGCAAAGAGCAATGAGAAGATCCAGGTCGGCTTGTACCTCAGGGACCGGAGCGTCCGTGGCGGAGAAAGCTTGCCCTGGACAAGAGAGAGACGGTTGCGGAGAAGAAGGAGGGGGTATAATAGAGAGAGGAGGAGACGGAGGAGGAGATAATATAGGAGGGGAAACGTCGACATGCGTGGAAGGAACACAGAGCGATGGTGGAGAGTCAGAGACAGTAGGAGGAAGAGGGGATTGACAAGAAAAGTAGGATGCATTTTCGAAGAAGGTGATGTCCGCGGAAACAAATTGTTTGCGCAGAACGGGGTCAAAGCAACAATAGCCTTTTTGAGTGGTCGAGTATCCCAAAATGACACATTTTGTGGAACGGGGGGAAAGCTTGTCACGGGTAGCTGACGGAGCATGCACAAAAGCCGTACACCCAAAGATACGGAGAGGAAGAGGAAAGGGTTCCTTGCCCGGGTAGAGAATGGAGAAGGGGGTTTTTCTGTGGAGAACCGAAGAGGGAATGCGATTAATGAGATAGAAGGCAAGAAGAACAGCATAGCCCAAGTAAGAGCGAGGCACCTGCATCTGCGTCATTAGAGTGCGAGCGATATCGAGGAGATGACGGTTTTTACGCTCCGCCACCCCATTTTGCTGGGAGGTGTAAACATATCTGGTCTGATGAATAAGACCATGTTGCATACAAAAAGATGAAAACTCATGACTGAGATATTATTTAGCATTATCAGAGCGTAGTACTTTAATAGAAATAGCAAACTGTGTTTTAATCATATTATAAAAGGATTTCCATACAGATAAGAGTTCAGAGCGATCTTTTAATAGATACACCTAGGTACATCTAGAGAAAGCATCAATAAAAGTTACAATGTAAGAACTACCCCGACCAACGGTGAGAGTAGGAGTAGGACCCCAGACATTAGAATGAATGAGATCAAAAGGGCAGGAGGAACCACAGCCTTTCTTCGGCGGGAAAGAGGAGCAGTGATGTTTGCCAAGCTGATACGCATCAAAGTTGAGCAGAGGACAAGTCTGAGGTAAGTGGGAAAGAAGCTGACGAAGAATCCAAGGGGGAGGATGTCCAAGGCGAAGATGCCATTGAAGCAGATCGGTAGACAAGGAAGAGAAGGCGAACAGAGCAGAAATATTGTCGAGGAAGTAGAGGCCGCCACTCTAAGTCCCAGTAGCAATCGTCTGTTGGGTCCTCGGGTCCTAAAAACAACAAGAAGTAGGAGTAAATAATACAAAGCACTGAAGTTGCTTGCATAAAGTAGTAACTGATAGCAAATTGCAAGGGAACTTCGGGACATAGAGAGTGTCCGCTAAGCGAAGCGACGGGGTGACTTGAACCATGCCCGTCCCGTGAACCGGGGAAGGCGAACCATCCGCAACAAGAACCGGGGGTAGCTGATCATGCGTTCTTAGGAGAGAAAAGCAGTGAGGGTTTTTGGTCATGTGATTTGTAGCACAAGAGTCAATCAACCATTTACCTTGGGTAACGACGTGTGCACTACCTGAGGTCGTGGCCACAGAAGCAGATGGCCGAGAGGAGGTGGAGGTTGAGGAAGAAGTATCACTAGAGGGACGAAGATGAGGGTGTTTCTGCCAGCAGCGGTCAACAGAGTGGCCGGTACAACCACAGTGAGAGCAGAGGAACCTTGACGAACCGCTCATGCCAGACTGGCTGCAGCCACTATTGCCACCTCGCTGAACTTGGTGAGCATTGGAGTCCTGTGGAGGAGGGGAGGACAACAGAGGATGTTGGAGCAGCAAAGTAACAGCGGCGATGCGAGCCGCGGTGGCATCCAAGGTGGGAGACTCTGCTTCTCCCAAGATCTGCTGGAGGATCATATCAAAAGACTCAGGGAGCCGTAGAAGATAACAAACAACCAGGAGTTCCTGGAAGTGTTTGTGCTGCTCGGCCAAGTCCGTGGAGAAGGGGCGATTCTGGAGGATTTTGGCGCCAAGAGCCTGAACTTGCTGATAAGCCGCAGCAGGAGACATGGAAGGGCGAGCGAAGAGATCCGCATAGAGAGTATAAATGTGGGATGTCTGGGCCCCCTTCGAGTAGAGAGCAGCAAGGTGAAGCCAGGCGATCTTGACCATCTCATCATGGCATATGACAGGAAGGCATTCAACGGAGAGGCTGTTAGCCAACCAAGTGCGGACAAGCGCATCACTGGCATCCCAGTCATCAAATTGATCAGGGTCTGGAGGAGGAGGGTCATCGGTGAGGTGATGACATTTGCACTGAGAGCGAAGGAGAAAGGTGAAAGAAACGCTCCAATCCGGATAGTTAGAGCTAACAAGTTTAGAAACCGTGCCAACGTTTTCAGAGGGAGTAGGAGGCGGAGCTGGAGTGGCGATAGGAGTGGTGGTAGTTGAGGTTTAAGAAAGGGCCATAGGAAAAACATCGAGAATCCGCGCGGTTAGAATACAAGCCGCATGGATTGGAAGAAGAAGAGCTGCAGCGTTCACGATGTCAGAAACCAGAGGCCAGAGAAGCCACGACCAAGCCGCAGATCCAAGCAGGGAAAGAAGTCGAACGACTAGAAGATAGCCCGCGCGAACAGAAGAGGAACAAACAAGGCGAATAAGGCAGCAGGTCGCGACGAACAAAGGAAGGTAAAAAGAGGCCGCAAGAATAGGTCGCAAGAACAGGTTGCGCAGAGAGGGCGCAAGCAGGCCGAAGAGACAAGCCGCGAGAACAGGTAACGAGAGGAAGAGGCAAGCCGCGCGGACAGGGCACACAGAATCAGGAGGAGAAGATCGAGCCCTCTGATATCATGTGAGAAGTAGCGAACAAGAGACCAAAGTAGCGAACAAATGACTAGAAAACAAGCCGGAACTTTGAATAATTGAAATTTTTATTATCCAAAAGGATATCATTTACAGAGGTATGGCCTCCCTTTTATAGAATGGAGGAGAGAGGAGAGAGTACAAACTAACAATGTGGGACTAAAGCTATACAACAAATCTGGGCGGCTTGAACAACAGACCGGAACAGGCCACAAGGTTAGACAATGTTCTAACCACTCGGCAATACCAGAAGCAAGAGAGAGATGCGGTAGGAGACCGCTAGACCGCCCGATTTCCAAGCCGCCGGAGATAAACCGCCAGACCGCCGGACACCACACAGCAACATCCTAGATATTAAACCGTTGGAGAGTAATCGCCAGACCGCGCAGTCTACAACCTGCCAGGCTCAAACCGCCAGACCGCCCGGTCTCATACTCCAACAACGTTGAAGAACTACCAGGAGAGATGGTTTGGGGAGTCGAGAAGCAAGCGGAAAAGCCGGCTGAAGAGCAAATCAAGCAGGCGAAAAAACCGGCTGAAGAATAGATCGCGGAGCAAGCGCCTTCTCTAGCCGTAGTTAGCATCGATCAAGACGTAGTCCGCAAGAATCTGCCGGACTCGCAACAGGTTGTGCTGGCCTTGGAGAAAAAGCTCCTGAGAAGAAAAGGAAAAGGGACAAATCCTCAAATGCCGAGCGGGTGGAGAAGAATTTGCGTGCTCAGAAGGAGAAGAATGTCTCTGTGTGGACTGGTGTTGCGAGCCTGCAGCATAGGCCGCGAGATAAAGAGGTTCCTGATGAGTGCTTAATCACACCGGATTCCCCAATCTCAGGAGGCGATTACTTATCAACGGTCAGTTTTTCCACCACTTAAATACTGGACAACATTGATAACGATCGGCTTGCTGACATAAATCAATCTCTGCTTGAGGTATTGCAGTCTGATGTCGAGATAGTGGTTGAGAAAGTTGCTGACCCCACCCCTCATTTGCGGATGAAGAAAGTGAGAAGACGACGTAGGAGCAACTCACCATTATGCAGGCCAAGGTCGAGGCGGTCTCCGGAAAGATTGATGCGGACAAGCGAGCTGAAGACCTGCGGACTAGTGCAGAATTGATGCAGTCAGGTAAACTGCAACCGATGCCCAAACGATTCCAACATTAGTGGATTTATAAGTCTCCACCCCGGAAATCACGGCCAATAAAAATCATTATGGAGACTGAGGATATAGTTGCTTCTAGTAAATCAGCGGCTGAGAAGAAGGCAAAAGTTCATCGAAGATGGAGCAACATTTGATCGCTTTTGACCCGGAGCGAGTGAGGTGGCCTGTTCTGGATAGTCGCCAGATCGTCGCGACGATTACAAAAAGTGATTTTATCTTTACATTCTAAGTTCATCGCGACTTGGAAATTAAGTTGGATTTGGTTTCCTTTGTTGAAGTGCAGAAGTCGCCACCCGACTCTGCGGAGGCCGGCGAGATTGTGAAATTGCGCGCAGATGCATCAGTGCAAACTGTGACGTGCCCTCTTGTCGAGCCCGCGTAAGGAGAGCAGTCTGGCCTTGACAAATATGCATTGTTAGCAAGGAAATATGAATAGGATCTGAATGAAGTTCGAGCCGAACTAAAGAATGGAAAAGAGCGAGAAAAGATTCTGGAGAACCAGGTGGCCAGTATTTCTGTCGTGGTCGAGGGATTAAAGAAGGAAAAGTAGCGGCTAAGCGAGGACGCCCGCCACTATAGAGGCAGGTACTTGCCCTTGGTGGGGGAAGGAAAGAAGCAGGTCGTTGAGGTTGCCAGGGTGAGGCCGCAAACGCCGGTTAAGTCCGCTCCTGTAAAGGCGTTAGTCCCAGCAGCGAGCGGACAGCCCGCGGCGGTTGCAGAGCCGAGGCCGGCAGGCAAGCCTGTGGTTCAAGTTAGCCGAGTTATCTGGGACACAGCTCGCATGCATCGCACCTTCAACAACATGCACCATCTTGTACAGCAACTATACAGAGAAATATTATGAGTAAGCGACCAGGCGGCCTATTTTGGGACAGATAGGGAGGAGCGACCTGCTAGATGTGCAAGCCGTAGAGTTTGCGAACAATTATTTGATTTGATCATTGTATAATTTGGTGTGGAAATATTTTGTTATTCATACTGTGACGCGGATATTATTCGCTCTGTATTATATTGTAATGTATGACACCATTGTGTGCAATGTTCTTTGTATAATGCTACGACCAGTATGATGAAGGCATTTCTACAGGTTGATGTTTAAATGTGATATATGCGAACTGTCATATGCGAACTGCGATTTTTGTCCGTATTGAATGTTTGCGAGCTGGGTGGATTGTATCTGCATCCGCAATTACTTTGTTAATTTATCTGAATTTGCAGGAAAACCTGAGAAGCTAGCCGCGCGAACTGAGCGATCGGCCTCGACAGATTGACTGTCATATGTCAGACGGTTTTTCTATAAATAGGGTCCTCATTTTATCTTTGTTCAGGAAATACAGTTAAAGCTGAAGACCCTGCGGTCTGGAATGATTGAATCCACACGCACTGATGCTGCAGTTGCCTTTCATTCTGCCGAACACAAGAGAAGTAAACTGACAACGACCGACTTGGAAGCCTTCCTGGAGAGGCGCATGGCAGGCTCGCCGGTGCTCGCTCGCCTTCCTGAGGACCAGGAGCGGTTAAATTTCTCCACTGCAACTCAGATCACGGTGCCCATTAATCACTTTGATTGTGGGTTCATGTTTCCTTTGCTCTAGGAGATCGCAAAGATCTTCGAGCACAATGGGATAGTTCCGGGCCAGATCACGCCAAACACTGTAGCCGCGATCTACATCTACCTCTCCTACCTGCGGTCTGAAAAGATCGAGTTTTCTTTGAATATATTCAGAAAGATTTTTTCTGTCCACTCAATAACTCCTTCCAGAGATCGCCAGTACAAAGGCAAAATCTATTTCTACTGCCAAGGAATGAAAGTTGCGGGCTTACCAAATAAAATCCACAACTAGACCTCTAGGTACCTCATTTTTGAGGGCGACCTAGGGTTTCTCCATACCAACCCATAGGTGCGCGCGGATACCGACTTCAAGAGCGTGCGGCTGAATGAAGTGGAGGCCGCCATCGTCGAGTTCTTGGCTGGGGCAAGGCTCGACATTGACCATTATATTCCGCTGCTGCCTAGCCTGGACACCATAAGCCGCCAAGAGAGTAAGTCCTACGACCTGACTTTGTATCTGCAGTGACCTGGAGCTTTATGACTGCCCGGTTCTCTCTTCTTTTTGCATCGATCTTGGCGGTGCAAGCTAACTTTCCCAAAACGCCAGCCGGACAGACTCCTACTTAAGGAGAAAGGAAAGAAGAGATGTCAAGGAAAAAAAAAGAGGAAGGGGATCCCGCCGCGGACTATTCTTCCTCCGGCAGCTTTTACATGGCGGGCTTCAGGAAGAATCAGAAGACTCTGAGGGGTAACCCGATGATCCACTGGCACGGGAAGAAAAATTTCGTCCAACTCTCAACTGCTCTTCCCTCCTGGAAGTGTCCGCACACCTCTCGCCATGCCCATGTGGCGATTTCTGCATTATACGGGAAGCAAAACCTATGCGACCTGCAGAGCGTATCTCCTAACGACCTCCCTCTGCTCGCTGCTCAAGCTAGCGTGAACAGCGCCGTCACCAACCACTTTATAGGTCGGATGACGCGTGATCTGCTTAGAGAGGATGAACGACTCCGGCGAGAAAACAAGTCGCTGAAAGAAAGGAATAAGCGGCTAGGAATAAAGATCAATCAGTATAAGGAGGATAAAGCTGTAAGTATCGGTAATTGCCACAATCTTTGTCGCTTATCTGTAGCGGACTGACTTATTTATTCTCCGTACAGACCGCGTATGAAGTCACCAATCCCAACTTCCAAAGTGCCATGTTTCCTTTCATGAAGTAAAGTGTGGAGGTCACCATCGAATGTTTCATCAATGACGGTCTTGCGAAGGAGTGAGTGGATACTGTCCCTTTCCTACAACTGTTTCCCGAGCTGGAGGATAAAGTCGCTGAATTTGAGCGGGCTGCAAAGGGGAAGGCAGTTGATGAAGAAGATGGAGAAGAGGAGCTTGCTGACGACGAAGCCCCCGAAGACGCAGCCTCAAGCCAGCGGCAAGGACGCCAGTCCGCCTCCTACAGTTCTGATGAGAGCAGCGAGCGGATGTAGCCCGCAGCTGGCTCTAGCTCTGGCGGCAGCAGTAGCAGCGACTCAGGCAACAACTCCCCTGTAATCAATGTTGACGGATCGAGCCCGAAGGAGACTGCAGAGAAGAGGCAGAAGACCGGATAGAAAAGCTATATTTTAATTTTTTTGTTTTTATTATAAAGAGGGCGGACTCTACGCGAGTTCGCTAAGACATATAAATATATATATTTTTTAATGAATAGAAAGGATATTTTAATATCGTCTTCTGCAATGCTCTGCTCTTTCTTTGCTTATATTTAAAGGTCGAACTTCATATACCAGTCCGCGCAATGTAAATGTTATCCATGTAATATAACCATTCAGCCCGTTAAGAATCCTTATCAAAATTATTTAATCTCAACTCGTCGCAACCTGAATAGACTTAATGTTATTTGATCTTTTATCAAAAGTAATAAACCATTAAGCGGACTCTGACGAGTTCGAACAACAGTCCACAACTTGCCGGAATCGAATTAACCTTTCCAAGTTTTAAGAGAGCTGAGACAATAAAAACTGCGATCTAAAATAGCTTTTAAAGAATAATGATCAGATATGCGAATTTTGTGGATTTAGATCACTGTCCACTTGTAGCTATAGTTGAACCATTGCGAATAAGCGAGCAGGCATGGCCGGAGCGGTATTGCCTTTCACCACAGAGTTATAAGATAAACCCATGACCAAGTGGGCAGGTGCGGCATTACTTTTCACATCGGGACATGAACTATAAGATCAACCCAAAGAGAAAACCTGCGGACTTGGCGGACTAAAAAATCGAAGTCCGCTCATAACCATAATAATAGAAATGACCTATAGCTCATGACCAAGTGGGCAAATGCAGCTAGTGCGACATTGTTTTTCACACCGGGCCATGAACTATAAGATCAACCCAAAGAGAAAACCTGCGGATTGGGCGGACTAGAAAACCGGAGTCCGCTCATAACAATAATAATAATAATAATAGAAATGACCTATAGCTCATGACCAAGTGGGCAGGTGCGGCTAGTACGGCATTGCATTTCACACTGGGCCATGAACTATAAGATCAAACCAAAGAGAAAACCTGCGGACTGGGCGGACTAGAAAACTGGAGTCCGCTCATAACCATAATAATAATAGAAATGACCTATAGCTCATGACCAAGTGGGCAGGTGCGGCTAGTGCGGCATTGCTTTTTCACACTGGGTCATGAACTATAAGATCAACCCAAAGAGAAAACCGGCGGACTAGAAAACCGAAGTCCGCTCATAACCATAATCTTGTAAAGTGCCCATTTATCGAATAGGTACACCGCCCTCTTTCCTAGAGTACAACCTAGATTGATCCTTCGGGTAGGTCTGGTCGGAGCGGCATTGCTTTTCCTGAGATCAACAAGGCTGTGGGTCTCCTGCATGCACTGCTTGAGGGTACCAAGGAGTGTTCGCAAGTCATAAACTTAGATGATCTGCGGGCAGGTGCGGCCGGAGTGGCATTTCTTTTCACGTGCAATCATCTATATTGTAACGATATCGCCTAAATGGAATGGTAGAGCTGACCACCACTCTATCCCTCCATAATGCAGAAGTGGGGTTAGGTACTAGCTGGGATACAAAATCTAGTGTTTTGCCGCAATAGAACCGGAAAGCTCCCACTACACGGTGTGAAATCTCCCCGCAACACGTGGTCTTTATGGTGCTACACTAATGACAGTGGCTCTAAGGGAGGTTTCTGGTTAACTCGGCGATTTCTCCTAGTGTTAGGCAGTAGTTGGAATTGCTTGGGGAGCAAAAGAGAGAAAGCACTCGAAGAAGTGTTAGTATGAAAACTTTGATAAATACCAACTTTTAGAGAAACTTGCATAAGATAGAAAAGAGAGTTCAGAGATAGAACCATTTGGAATGACCCTTGCTCAATGTAATAACTGTCAGCATTTGAGACAGAAAGAGACTTGAAGAAGTGTTAGCAAGGAGCTTTTTTATTAATGATAAATCTCTTGAAAAGTTTACATAAGTAGGAAATAAGAGAAAGAGAATCGGGAATAAAACCGCTTTAAATCATCTCCACTCCATGTATGCGGTATATCCTCCCCTTAGTATGTTTGCAAGCGATAGACCCCATTCTCGAGCACTTCTTTAACAATGACTGGCCCAGCCCAATTCAGATTAAGCTTACCAACTGAGCCAGCTCTTGCAACAACATCGACCTTTTTAAGAACTAGATCTCCCACTTGAAAGTGTTTGATCCTCATGTTCTTATCAAAGTAGAGAGCCATTCTTCTTTTGATTTCCTCTTGCCTGATTGCAGCCTTGTCTCTGATCTCTTCAACATGTTCCAATCTAAACTTCATCTCCTCGTTATTTAATTCAAGCCAATCCTCCAAGCCTTGCCTTGCAAGCAGAACTCTTTGTGATGGTACATCAAATTCAATTGTAATTAGATCTTCCGACCCATGAGAAAGCTTGAACGGAGTTTCTCTTGTTGCAGATGAAGGTGTTGTTCTCAGGGTCCAGAGAACCGATGGAAGTTGTTCAACCCAACTGCCCTTGAGATTCCGTACTTTATTCTTAAGCAAGCTGAGGATTTGCTTATTGGCTGCTTCAACTTGACCATTGCTTCTAGGATGATGGACTGATGCAAAGCGCAGTTCATTTCCGATCTATTTGCAAAAATCTACCATATCAGCGTTGTTGAAATGTGATATGTTATTTGTGATTATTGCCAATGGGATACCATGCCGGCAGACTATCTCGCCGCAAATGAAATTATTCACGACCTGAGTTGTTGTTTTCGCCAATTCCTTAGCCTCGATCCATTTACTGAAGTAGTCCATCATAACTATGATGAAACGCCGCTGTCCACTTGCTATAGGAAAAGGACCAATGAGATCCATTTCCCAAATGGCAAAGGGCCAGGGGTTGCAATTGATCTTAGAGATTGAGCAGCCTGATGCTGAAGTGGAGCAAACTTCTGGCACTGAACACACTTTCTTGCATAAGCCTCAAAATCTTTCTTCATAGTAGGCCAAAAATAAGCCTGCCGCAGGATCCTCCTCTCCAAGGTTCTCGCTCCTGAGTGACTTCCACACTCACTAGAATGTACTTCACGAAGAACAGCAGGAATTTCATCTTCTGAGACACATCTTGCCATTGTAGACAAGAAGGTTTTCCTGTAGAGGATACCAGATACTAGGTAATAGTGTGCCACTTTTATCTTGAATCTTTTCTTTTCTCTGATCGACTGATGTAGATTTCCAGTTGATAAGAAGAGAATGAATGGATCCATCCAAGAGGGATGCTGGTCGATTTGCATCAACTCTTCCTCATCCACTACCGGGCGGAAGAGTTCAGAAGTCATTCCTCCTGATGAGATTCCGTACTTGGCAAGAACATCTGCCTCCTCATTTTCTGTCCTTGGGATGTGCTCAATGGTAAACCTTTGAATCTGCCGACTTCAATTTTTATAAGTGTAAGATATTTCTTCAACACCGGCTCCCTGGTCTCAAAGTTACCAAGAACTTGTGATTTCATTACCATAAAGTAAGTCTTTATGTGTACATCATCTATTCCGAGCTCCCTTGCAAGCCTCAGGCTTGCTAACAAAGCTTCATACTCTGCTTGGTTATTTGTTACTGGAAAGTAGAACTTGATTTCTTGCTCAAGTTTGATGCCATTTGGATTTATCAGAACTAATCCTGCTCCAGAAGAATTTCTTCCTGAGGCCCCATCGACATAGATGGTCCAAGCCAAATGAGATCTTTCTGCTTGATCCGAACTGGACTCTGTAGTATCAATCAAAAAATCTACTAGTACCTGCGCTTTTATAGCTGTCCTAGGCACATAAGAGATTTATAACTCACTCAACTCGATTGCCCATTTAGCCAACCTGCCTGAATGCTCTGGCTTCTCCAGCACACTTTTCAAAGGTTGATCGGTGACTACTTGAATTGAGTGTGCCTAGAAATAAGGACGGAGCCTGCGATCAGACATAACCAATGCCAAAGCCAGCTTCTCTGGGATCGGATACCTCGTTTCTGCATCTTTGAGAATATGGTTGACGTAATACACTAGGAATTGCCTCCTGCTTTCTTCTCAAAGAAGAACAGAGCTGACTGCCTCAGGGCCTACTCCTAGGTATAAGAAAAACAACACCCCTGATCGGGGGCTTTGAAGTAAGGGTGTTGAAGTCAGTTGTTTCTTTAGCTGCTAAAAGGCCTGAGAGCACTCTTCCGTCCATTGAAACTTGGACGCTCCAAAAAGAGTTTTGAAGAACGGCGCACTCTTATCTCCAACTTGAGAGATAAATCTCCTGAGTCCTGCCAACCTCCCCCCTAACTGTTGAACATCTCTCAGAGAATGGGGAGGAGCCATATCAAGGATGGCCTTAACTTTGTCAGGATTTGGGGAAGGGCCCTCTAGAGTAAGGAGATGACCAAGGAATTTCCCCGTACTTGCCCCAAAAATGCACTTTAATGAATTAAGTTTTATCTTATGTCTTCACAGAGCAGAAAAAGTCTCTGCTAGATCCTGCAAGTGTTGTGGAAGAGACTTACTCTTAACCAAAAGATCATCCACGTACACTTCAAGGTTTTTACCCTTTTTGCTCTTTAAACACATGATCCATCATGCGTTGATAGGTTGCTCCCGCATTTTTAAGCCCGAAGGGCATCACAAGATAACAGTAGCAACCATCATTGGTAATAAACGATGTATGAGGAATATCAGGCCTATGCATTCTTATTTTATGATAACCAGAGAACGCATCCAAAAAACTCAAAAAAGAGTACCCTACCGCAGAATCAACTAAAGAATCTTTTTGAGGCAAGGGGTAACAATCTTTCGGACATGCTTTATTTAATCAGGTGAAGTCTACACACATTCTCCACTTTCCCCCAGATTTTTTAACCATTACAACATTTGAAAACCACTCAGGGTATTGAATTTCGCGAATAAAGCGTGTCGTGAGGAGTTTGGCAACCTCCACTCCAATCAGCTCAGCAAGCTTGACTTCCACATCCCTTTTCTCTACTGTACTGGTTTAGAAGTTGGGTCAATGTTGAGATGATGATAGGCCACATCAGGAACAACTTCTTGCATGTCCTCCACCTCCCAAGCGAAGACATCTAGTTTCTTCAGCAGGAAAGATATCAACTCGGCCTTTTGATCTTCCGGCAAATCCGAGTTGAAGGAGAGCTTTCTCTCCTCCCCCTCAGCAATGGGGACTCCTTGCGTCACCTTGGAAGGTTCTAGGTGAGCTCCTTCACTATCCATGGAAACTTCTGATTGATAGGGTATTTCGGCTGCTGCTGGGAAGACGGGAGGGGCGGCTTCAGTCATGTTGACTATACGGATGTAGCATTCCCGAGCTTCCCTTAGGTCACTTATAACCCTGTACTGACGACCATCTTTGCAAAACATGATAGACAGGTGATAAGTTAAAATTATTTCTTGATACTGATTGAGCAATGGCCTTCCAAAGATAGCGTGGAAGCTGCTTGGATCATCTACCACTATGAATTGAATCTACTTGGTCACCCCTCCGAGCCTCACCGGTAGTGTGACAATTCCCTCAACTTCCTTCCTCTCGCCTGAAAAGCCGTAGAGTGGCCCCTCGTTGGAAAGCAGAGACTTTCTGGTCTTCAGGGCTTCAAAGGTTGACTTGAAGAGGTGATTCACGGAGCTGCCGGTGTCAATAAGGATTCTATCGACTGTATAATCCGCAATGGCTTCTTGGACCATAATGGCATCATCAAAAGGATTAGCAGTCATGGGAAAGTTCGCAGGACCGAAGGTGACACTTCTCGAGGATGGCGTAGAAGCAGAGGTAGAGGCTACCTCTGCTCGGGTGACCCTTGTAAGGGAAGACTTCCGAGTGGATTCGGTTCCTATTCCGCCGTGAATGAAGAAGAGCCTCCCCAAGGCTCCTTCATCAATGACATCGCAACATTCATCCTGAATATTAATGGGCCCCAGACGGCCCTCATCCTCTATCTCTACGCACTCCAGCTGCTCTTCAGCCACCTCCTTGCCTTTGGAAGTGGATGGATTTTAAGGATCATTCCTTTTGCCTAGATCCTTGATCTTTCCCTCGACAAAAAATCTCTCAACCAGCTGCCGAAGGGCCTTGCAATCTTCAGTCAAATGACCCTTCTCTTTAAGGAATACACAGAACTGGGAGTTATTCCTGGGATTCCAATCTCTTTGAGGCTCTTGCCTATTTTCCTCTGCCTTCTTCTGAAATATCTGGATGACCTCTTCAAAGTCGAGCCTTAGATCTGCAAAGTCCTCCATGGAGCTGCTCACATGCGGCCTTGAAATGGGCAAGGAACTCTGATGGATGGGAAGCGCTTGAAGGGGTACGGCGGGAGGGGTGGGCAACGACAGTCTCTAATCATGAAAGTGTTGATGGTTGATGAAGGGTTTCTTGTGGCGAAGGTTTCGCCCCCTTTGAGAAGGAGGCTTGAAATCGGACTGAGGAGACTTGCTGTGATAATGGTTGCTGGCAGAGGCGTTGGAGGCATCCCTTCCTCTAGCTTTAGTTATAAGATCCGACATCCCCTTCCAGGGAGTTAACCCGGATCTTATGCACAGAACCGCCGTCTTACGGTGACACTAACGCACGGGATAGTTGATACCACAAGACGCTAATTCTGCCGGCTAGAACGATCAAAACCTGTTCGGCCAATATGAGAAATAGAAGTAAAGCTAATCTGAATATAACAATATCAGGTCCACAGTCATAGTACAAATCATAAGTATATGAATGAAAATTACAAGTCCATCATTGTAACATCCCATTTCCGGCTAGACCCCTGGGAATGGTTTTGTCTTAACAGAACCCTAGGAAGCCCAGGAATTGAAGTTTGTCGACCCTGATTTTGAGTCAAGGGGCGGTCACGCCCGTGACCGACCCGTCACGCCCGTGACCTAGGGCGTGACTCCTTCGACGATCGTCGATCTCAGGCAGATGATCGTCGGGCGTAGAATTTTCAACACGGCCCTGCCACGCTCATCACCCAGGTGTCACGCCCGTGACCAGGGGCGTGACCCCTTCGGCGATCGTCGATCTCAGCGCGACGATCGCCGAGCGCGAAATTTTCCTCATGACCCTGTCACGCCCGTGACCTATGTGTCACGCCCGTGACCTAGGGCGTGACCACCCTTCGACGATCGTCGATCTCAATTCGACGATCGCCGAACCCAGAATTTGGTCACCCGGCCTTGTCACGCCCGTGACCTATATGACATGCCCGTGACCTAGGGCGTGTCCACCCTTCGACGATCGTCGATCTCAGTTCGACGATCGCCGAACCCAGAATTTGGTCACCCAGGCCTGTCACGCCCGTGACCCATGTGTCACGCCCGTGACCTAGGGCGTGACCACCCTTCAACGATCGTCGACCTCAGTTCGACGGTCGTCGAACCCAGAATTGGCCACCCGGGCCTATAACTCCCATGACTTATGTGTCACGCCCGTGACATTGACCGAAACAACGGTTCAGGCCCGAAATTATTCTAACACGCGTGGTAATAAACGCTGGTGTGGGAAGTTACACCAGGAGTAATTATGGGTTGTTTTCCTTCTGTAATTATATAATAAATGAAGGAAATGTTGTTCAAATAGGAAATCGCCACCTGGCAAACATCTCTTCATTTCCAGCGTTTCAACTGCCCCTACCATAACTGAAACACCATTAAGGGGAGAACATTCATGGCCATTAAGGCTTTACCCTTTACCCTCCCCACTTGATGATCTATAAAAGCCCCATTAGAGCAGGATGAGAGGTTTACTCTCTTGACCAACGGATTGAAGCCTTGTACCTTGCTGTAGGAGAAGTTCAGCAACACCACCACCGCGCCATGGCACCACGTCGTTCATCTCGCCTCCAAACCGCGAACAAGATCCTCCTCTACTTCTTCTCTTATGGGTAGATCTTAGGTTCTTAGAAATGAAGTACGTGCTCAAAGGAGCCGGACCAACCTCGTGTTTTCATGGAAAACCATGGAAAAATGGGGTTTTGAGTTCGCCGGAAACCGCCACCTCCGGCGGCCAAACCACCGCCGACGGATAGCCATCGCCTCAACGGAGGTGGTGGTGGTGGAGGTTGGCCAGGGAAGTGACCGGATAGCCGGCGACGGATCACGGAAAGGTTACAGGAAATATGGTTTTCTATGTTCTGTTTTCAGGTTCATGTAGAAGATGAACAGTAAAACCAGTTTATAATATATAAATAATGTATATAATAAATAGTGAAAATATATATTATTTGAGTATATTTAGAAGCTGCAAAATGAGGCATTTAGAGGACGATTTAGGAAAAATGACCTGTCACAAAAGTCGTAGCCCATCAAGTCTAGATAAATTTAAAATTTGTTTCAACACGTTTGGGTAAGCGGTTTGACTGCAGCATCTGTTTTAGTGGGGGCTGTACCTAGAGTTGGGCAGAAATTAAAATGGATGCCCACTCCTTGTCCCTTGTCCAAATGACCTGAAATTTGGGCAGGGGGTTAAACATAGCTATATCTAAAGGTAGTCCAAAAATGGGAATTTTTGGAGACATTTCGCCTAATGTTTTTGTTTTAATTTAATAAAGATAGAGGAATTTATTTATGTAGTCAAATAACCTCCAAACCCTCCCAAATTTTGGTGAGTGGTCCCTGGATATAAAACTTAACTCTGTACAAATTTTCAACTCATTTGGATGAGTTTTGGATAGGTAGTCACCTATTCTTAACTAGGCAAGAGTTAGGCATTTTTGAGTAAAAATTGCACTAGAAGTTAAAACGGTCATATCACCTCAACTGTGGCTGATATCTTGAACACTGGCTTGGAAGGGTTATTATAACCCACTTGGAGAAAATGATGTGGTTCAGGGTTGGTTTATCCTAGGATCCAAACTCAAACCCTAGATGGAGGGTTTTGAGGGTTGTGAAGGATATGGGGGCAATTGCCCTCGTATTGCCTTGAAACTCTATAGAGTTTATATTAGCATGATAATAATCGTCTGGATGGAATGTTGGAAAATTTGGAGACAAATAGATGCCTCAAAACCTTAACCTTAGCTTTAGGTTAAAATACTAATTAAGCACAATCCATCACTAATAATTATCTAAAGGCTGTGAAACTCGGGTAGAGTTAGTTTTAAAGTGGGTAAAATTTATAGAAATTTCACTGGAATTTTATGATGTTTATTTCTAGCACTTCGTTTGTAAAGTTGATTATAACCCCAATTAATGTTTTAATTATTTGTACCTTTCTGTTCATGGAAGTCTTATGAAATCTTGGAAATAAATGTTTTAGGACAGAATGGTTACCCTTGAATTTTTGTATAATTTTTAATTAAGTAAATCAAGTACTTTCTTCACAAAAGTTAAAAAGGGGTTCTATGCTTTGAAAATTATTTAGGGATGATTTTATTGCTGAAAAATTATGAAACTGGGCCAGTACTATTTTTAAGACTTTATCTGCATATTATAATTTATTTACAATTTTTGGAAGAATATTCTCTGTACTTGGTTCATAAATAATGGAAGATAGTAAATATTGCTAAAATAGTTTTGTTGCCCTTTTGATAATAGAAAAATTATGATACATTGGATTTACCCTACTGAGATAACCTACTATTTATCATAAATTTTCTGGACATCTTGTATGAGAACTTAGGGTAGTTCATGTTCAAACCGGTAGCCCTTGGGATTTTCGAGGAAATTAATTAAATGCCAAATAAATTAGGAAAATTCCCACACTCTGGATTTAGGCCATTTATATCATCATAAGTCCCCAGTAAATATTTTAGGGCATTTGGACAAGTATTGGGATCATTGCATAACCGGTTCGACATATAGTTTAGGTTGGTCTGCATATAACAAATTTGTGAATTGCAATAGGACATGATCTGAGAAAGTCATTGGAGTTAGTCATTTTGTCTGGGTGGACAATTGTGGATGAAATCACAATAGGATGATATGAAGAGTAGAGAGAGGTAGTGATAGCTAGAGATAAGAGGTGCTCGGGTTCAACGAAAGATCGTCTTTCCCGAAGTGAGGAAGGTTAAAAATCACCCTAGGATAGTCAATCGTAATATGAGAAGGGAATGAGTAAAGGGGATCAACCAATAACAATAAGTTCCTTGTGAAAGGGAACGATGGGCTTCAGCTACCATCATAGTTCCTAGTGCCCTTTGAGAGCCCTTCACGGGGAATACCGGGGGCAGTCCTGGGTTAACGTAAACTGTAATAACAAACTATCAAGAGTAACTTAGTAACTAGGGCTGTACCTTTCACAAACACTGTGTGGCACAGGAATATTGATGAGAGCTTCGGCTCGGTTGGTTAAGAGACGGACGGGTTGGTCCGGGGAGCTTCGGCTCGGTTGGTTAAGAGACGGACGTTTTGGTCCGGGGAGCTTCGGCTCGGTTTTTGTGTGTTTACGATTAAATTTGCATGTGCATAAAAAGAATGAAAATTAAGATGGTGGGTCTTCGGTATTGGAGGGTCGATGCACCGACGCCAATACGCTTACTCGGCAAGTGTGGTTAGCACTTCACCAACAGAAGTCCGGTGCGCCAACCGGCAAGAGTACGCATGCGTCCGCTTAGTGCACCAAGCGTTGAGGCGTACAATAGGTCTGATCGGTAGTGCTTTACTGGTTTAAAGGTGGGCGAGGCCCAACCCACCGCTTCTGTCTGCCACTACGGAGGTATCCTGGGAGGTAACGGCTCCGAAAGGGGGAACTAAAGGTCTGTGTGCAAAGAGTCGGGTGTGTGAGTTGCACTTGCATGTTTCATCATACCCACTTGCATGTCATAGCATAATCGATTCATTTAACCCTGACACCTAAAGTATAAGTGGTATGGGACGCTTATACATTAGGATCTGCAAAACGACCCCTTGGTCTATAAGCTTGTGTGGGAAAGTTTATAAATTAAGGTTAAATTCAATATATATATGTTGTTGTTTGATAACCGACACCCCAACGTATAAGTGGTATGGGACACTCTATACGATGGGAGCCTTGCAGAAGATCCTTTGGCTTATACGCTTTCACACATAAGTTATGGTTACCTTTCGTACTTTCTGTTTCTGTCATATTTATTATAGAATTGCTAGATTAGTTCCGCTGCCATCTGTTTCTTGATTAAATCTCCACCTTCATGTCCTTCCCTTTCTTCCTCTCCGCTCGGTACTTAGGAGCCATGGGGGAAGGGGTATGGGATGATAGGCCTTAGTCTTTATGACCAACGGTTTTCGAACCGCATCATTTAGGGGATCGTGGAGCCCAGCATGGAGGAGCAGCCCTAGAGACTGGTGCGCCTGGAGATGGGGCAGTCTAGCTCCGGATTTCATACAGCCGGGACCGTGAGTCCCGATCCTGAGTAGTTTCTGTTTTTGCTTCCGCATGAGAGATTTGTAGTGAGGATATGATGTACCGGGCATAAGCCCGCATTTATAGTACTCTGATTATTGTTATTTTGTGGACACTCCCTTCGTGGAGATTTTATTCTATATATGTGATTTACTTTCAGTGGACTTGCTATTACTTCAATTATTGTGCTACCTTTCTGTGATCGAATTGTCCGGCAGAATCAGCGTCTTGTGGTGATGACCCTTCAGGACGTGAAGGTGTCACCGCAAAGCGGCGATTCTGGGCCTAAGACCCCGGGTTTTAGAAAGAAAAAAAAGGGGGGTCTTACAAGTGGTATCAGAGGGAAACATCGATCTGAAAAAGGTAGCAGTCCACTATCCCTGGGTCACCCCCGCTCGAGTTTAGTTTGGGGACAAACAAAGCAGCGGAAGCAGTGGTGTGCCCATATGGGGATCACATATAAATTGTCCACTTTTATTTAAGATTGAACGTTTTCTCAGTATGGGTTTTTGTTACGCAGCCTCCAGCATAGCCTACGCCACAAGGCGGAGTTCAGCAGGCTCAGGGTGTTGCACCACCTCCACCGGTCCCCACTCCTTTCCTTCAGTCAGACATGGGACAGACTCTGACTGCCATCTTGGAGGCCTTCCGGGCCCATCAGGTTCCGGTCCCGCAGCCAAATCCGGGGGCCAACTGGCTAAGCATCTTCCGAGGACTTTCTCCCTCGTCCTACTTGGGGACAGAATCGGCGGTTCGGACGGAAGAGTGGCTGGATATCATGTACGAGATGCTGACCGGGATACGGTGTCCCTGGGAGGAGAGGGTGGCTCTAGTTGTCTCTTGCCTAGAGTCCCATGCCAAGAGGTGGTGGAAGACGCTGTTGGACACGACATTTACCAATAGGGAGGTTGCGGAGGTTACCTGGGAAGAGTTCAGGGCTGCGCTACTGGAGCATTTTGTTCCGTAGTCGGCCAGGGATGAGTTGGAGGAGCGGTTTTTACAGCTGAAGCAGGGCACCCGGACGATGGTGGATTACCATCGGGAGTTTGACCATCTGGCTCGATACGCAGATTCCTACCAGCTGGACGAAGCAGGGTACATCAGGAGGTTCTATAAGGGCCTGCGGGAGGATTTGAGGGAGCCCTTATTGTATGTATCCGACGGGCCTATCTCCCGGATTTTGGAGATGGAAAAAAGGATTGAGGCTGATTGGCACACCACCCAGGGCCGGAAGCGGCCAGCAGAGGATCAGGGACGGAGAGGTAGAAATCACCAGCGGCGAGGTGCTATACCAGAGGGGAGAAGGACAGAGGACCAGCCTCGTCAGGATGTGAGGCAGGAGCCGAGGGAACAGGTGATATTGGCCCCTCAACCTCTTCGGATGCAGGAGATGCCGAGACCCGGGGGAATGGCGTATCCCCCACCAGAGTGCTCCCTTTGTCATCAAATTGGGCACATTCGGAGGAACTGCCCCATGAGGGGGGAACCACCTCCAGCACCACAGGGTGGCCCACCAGCTCAGCATTACGGAGGCCGAGGACGCGGTCATGGATACAAGGGGGAGATCGTAGACAGGAAAGGGAGCAGGTATATGCCTTGGACCTTGCGCAGCCT
The DNA here is from genome assembly GCA_039513925.1 of Platanthera zijinensis. Lineage (NCBI taxonomy): Eukaryota > Viridiplantae > Streptophyta > Magnoliopsida > Asparagales > Orchidaceae > Platanthera > Platanthera zijinensis. Next base: position 165,280,524 of record CM077082.1, on the reverse strand, counting down.
CGGAATCCGGAGCAGGTCATAGCAGGTACGCTGCAATGCCTCTTTATTTTCATAGAATTTCCCTTTCAATGATTAAAACTTTGAACCGCACTAGATAGATTAGCAAGGAAAGTCAAACTCATTATAGAACCCTAAGACATCTAATCACCCCAGGTATAGTCTTCATCAGTGGCAAGTCGGCCCGCACGTTGTTCGATACTGGAGCTACTCACTCCTTTGTGTCGGAGACGTTTGTAGAAGGACTGGAAGGCATGGAGCGATTCACATGCTCGAGGATGAGGGCGCGACTACCGGATGGATCTGAGCTCCTTACCACGGATCACTGCAATATGGAGGCAGAAATTGGTGGAAAGCCATTCGAGGCTCCCGCGACGATTTTGAGGCTGACAGACTACGACTTGATCCTGGGTATGGTATGGCTGCACTGGAACCATGCCCAGATTGACTGCCAGGCAAAGAGGATCACCGTGAGACACGGGGACTCTTTCATTGTCATCGAAGGTATAAGTCTTTCCTCTCGTATACTCTTATCTTTGGTACAGGCCGTTAAGGCCCATCTATAGGGAGAGGAGGTCTATCAGATTCTATTTGAGATGGCGGAAGTTAAGGAGTCAGTGACAGACATCCCGGTGGTGCGAGATTTCGCTGACATTTTTCCAGAGAAACTGCCAGGACTACCTCCACACCGAGAGCAGGACTTTCAGATACAGCTTGTGCCGGGGGCCAAGCCGGCATCTAGGGCCCCTTATCGAATGGCCCCGAAGGAGTTGGCAGAGTTTTGGACTCAGTTGCAGGAATTGGTTGAGGCAGGATTTGTTAGACCGAGTTCCTCGCCATGGGGAGCCCCGGTCCTATTCGTGAAGAAGAAGGATGGGACACTTCGCATGTGTATCGATTATCGAGCACTAAACAGGCCGACCGTCCGGAATACCTACCCACTCCCACGGATAGACGAATTGTTCGACCAGCTGGAGGGAGCCCATTATTTCTCGAAGCTGGACTTGAGGTCAGGATACTACCAGCTACGGATCCAGGAGGAGGATATCCCGAAGATGGCCTTCAGTAGCAGATATGGCCTATATGAGTTCACCGTGATGCCCTTCGGACTCACGAATGCTCCGTCGGCGTTCATGAGTCTAATGAACCGGGTTTTCGAGGCCTACTTGGATGTGTTCGTCATAGTATTCATAGACGACATCCTGATCTACTCTAGGACGGAGGAGGAGCACACTCGGCATCTGGCACTGACTTTGGAAAGGTTGCGGGGGCATCACCTTTATGTGAAATTCAGCAAGTGTCTGTTTTGGTTGAAGGAGGTGGCTTTCCTAGTCCACATTATCAGTGGAGCCGGGTTGGCGGTGGATCCGGCAAAGATTCAGGCAGTCCGTGATTGGCCGCAATTGAAGACAGCCACCGATTTACGAAGTTTCTTGGGACTTGCCGGTTATTTCCGGAAGTTCGTGGAGGGGTTCTCTCAAATTGCCCTCCCACTCACGTCTTTGACGAAGAAGGAGGCACCTTTCGTTTGGACCCCGCAGTGCCAGGCGGCTTTCCAGGAGCTGAAGGACCGACTCATCTCAGCCCCTATTCTGGCCCTTCCATCTGGAAAGGAAGGATTCCAGGTGTATACCGACGCATCATACCAGGGGATGGGAGCAGTGCTGATGCAGAACGGACACGTCATAGCATATGCCTCCCGCTAGCTGAAGACCCATGAGAAGAACTACCCGGTGCACGACCTTGAGATGGGAGCGGTCGTTTTTGCTCTGAAGGTCTGGCGCCATTATCTTTATGGAGTCCACTGCAACATCTACTCCGACCACAAGAACTTGAAATACGTGGACACGCAGAAGGAGCTGAATATCAGGCAGAGGCGCAGGGTGGAGTTCTTAGCAGACTATTAGTATGAGATGCACTACCATCCAGGGAAGGCAAACGTGGTGGCCGACGCGTTGAGCCGGAGAGCTGCCACTTCTGAAGCTGGGCCCCAGGTTATGTCCATGGAGCTAGTCCGGTCATTCAGAGATATGCAGATATCCCTAGTGTCCGAGGATGATCCAGAGCTGTATAAGGAGTATCTGACATCGATGGTGGCCATAGACGATATTCCGGATCGCATTCGGGACGGACAGAGGACAGATGCGTGGGCAGAGCCGATGTTCCGAGCCTTTGAGGAGGGTTCGACAGGAGATTATTCCCTGAGAGATGGATTGCTACATTTCAGAGGCAGAGTATATAAACCCGCAGGAGGCCAGATCCGAGAGGATATTATGACGGAGACGCATTGGAGCCGGTACTCTGTGCACCCGGGGATCACAAAGATGACCGTTGATCTGAAGAAGACGATGTTTTGGTCGGGCATGAAGAAGGACATTACGTACTTCGTGATCCATTGCGAGGCGTGTCAGTTGGTGAAGGCGGAGTGCAGGAACCCCGCAGGATTGTTGCAGCCACTCCCGGTGCTGGAGTGGAAGTTTGATGATATAGCTATGGATTTTATACATGGTCTTCCCCGGTCTTGGACGGGGAATGACTCGATCTGGGTGATTGTTGATCGGTTGACGAAGGTGGCCCGCTTTATACCAATCAGGAAAGATGACTCGGTGGGAGTGCTGGTACGGAAGTTCGTGGAGCAGTATGTCCGATATCATGGCGTGCCCCGGACGATAGTGTCGGATCGTGATGCACGGTTTACATCCAGGGAGTGGCGGTCAGTGCAGGCACACCTGGGCATCCAACTGACTTTTAGCACGTCCTTCCACCCTCAGACGGACGGGCAAATAGAGCGCACCAACAGGACATTGGAGAATCTACTACGACTGTGTATACTGGACCGAGGGGAGCCGTGGGAGAAGATGTTGTCGTTGGTCGAGTTCTCCTATAACAATAGCTACCAGTCCAGCATCAGGATGGCGCCTTATGAAGCCTTGTATGGAAGAAAATGTAGGACCCCGCTTTCTTGGGTTCAAGACGAGGATCCGAAGGTGCTGGGATCGGATTTTGTTGAAGACACCGAGGCTCAGGTGAGACTGATCAGTGATAGGATGTTGGAGGCGCAGAGCAGATAGGCTAAGTACTATGACGCCCGACATCATCAGGTGGAATTTCAGGTAGGGGACCGAGTGTTCTTGAAGATCCGGCCCATGCACAGAGTCTCACGAGTGCGCGGTCGGAGGAAGAAGCTCAGCCCTAGGTATATGGGCCCTTACCAGATCCTGGAGCGGATCGGACCCCTAGCCTACAGGCTAGAGTTGCCACAAGAGCTGGCAGCTATACACGACGTCTTCCACTTTTCTTCACTGAGAAGGGCTCTACTACGCCCTGAGCAGCAGATTTTGACCACCGAAGGGCCGGTAGCTTCAGACCAATCTGTTCACTTGGAGCCGGTTCGGATCGAAGACAAAGGAGTACAGATCTTGCGTCGCAAGAAGATTCCCTTAGTCAAGGTTCTGTGGAGAAACCACAGTCAGGAGGAGCACACCTGGGAACCGCAGGACCTGATGAGGCAAAAATACCCGGAGTTGTTCAGTCAGGTATACCTCACCACCTCTTGGTATACTATAAATTACCTTGTTGTACTAAACCAGTAGGACTAGATAAGGAAAAATTTAGAACCTAGGCATGCGCAGGAAAGTAGGGGGTAATCTTTTGTTTATTGGGGAGATTGACTTCGTTTATCAAACAAGTGGTCGCTTGAACCCAATAGAAAAATCGTATGGGATGTTACAAGTTTAGTTTATTTCGATAGAAGTCCCTGTAGGCTTAACCTTGATTTCGGGGACGAAATCTTTGTTTTGTTTATTGGGAATTGTAACATCTCATTTCCGGCTAGACCCCTGGGAATGGTTTTGTCTTAACAGAACCCTGGGAAGCCCAGAAATTGAAGTTTGTCGACCCTGATTTTGAGTCAAGGGGCGGTCACGCCCGTGACCGACCCGTCACGCCCGTGACCAAGGGCGTGACACCTTCGACGATCGTCGATCTCAGGGAGATGATCGTCGGGCGCAGAATTTTCAACCCGGCCCTGCCATGCCCGTGACCTAGGTGTCACGCCCGTGACCAGGGGCGTGACCCCTTCAGCGATCGTCGATCTCAGCGCGACGATCGCCGAGCGCAGAATTTGCCTCATGACCCTGTCACGCCCGTGACCTATGTGTCACGCCCGTGACCTAGGGCGTGACCACCCTTCAACGATCGTCGATCTCAGTTTGACGATCGCCGAACCCAGAATTTGGTCACCCGGCCTTGTCACGCCCGTGACCTATGTGTCACGCCCGTGACCTAGGGCGTGACCACCCTTCGACGATCGTCGATCTCAGTTCAACGATCGCCGAACCCAGAATTTGGTCACCCGGGCCTGTCACGCCCGTGACCCATGTGTCACGCCCGTGACCTAGGGCATGACCACCCTTCGACGATCGTCGACCTCAGTTCGACGGTCGTCGAACCCAGAATTGGCCACCCGGGCCTGTCACGCCCGTGAAATTGACCGAAACGACGGTTCAGGCCCGAAATTATTCTAACACGCGTGGTAATATACGCTAGTGTGGGAAGTTACACCAAGAGTAATTATGGGTCGTTTTCCTTCTGTAATTATATAATAAAAGAAGGAAATGTTGGTCAAATAGGAAATCATCACCTGGCAAACATCTCTTCATTTCCAGCATTTCAACTGCCCCTACCATAACCGAAACACCATTAAGGGGAGAACATTCATGGCCATTAAGGCTTTACCCTTTACCCTCCCCACTTGATGATCTATAAAAGCCCCATTAGAGCAGGATGAGAGGTTTACTCTCTTGACCAACGGATTGAAGCCTTGTACCTTGCTGTAGGAGAAGTTCAGCAACGCCACCACCGCGCCATGGCACCCCGTTGTTCATCTCGCCTCCACACCGCGAACAAGGTCCTCCTCTACTTCTTCTCTTATGGGTAGATCTTGGGTTCTTAGAAATGAAGTACGTGCTCAAAGGAGACGCACCAACCTCGTGTTTTCATGGAAAACCATGGAAAAATGGGGTTTTGAGTTCGCCGGAAACCGCCACCTCCGGCGGCCAAACCACCGCCGACCGATAGCCATCGCCTCAACGGAGGTGGTGGTGGTGGAGGTTGGCCAGGGAAGTGATCGAATAGCCGGCGACGAATCACGGAAAGGTTACATGAAATATGGTTTTCTATGTTCTGTTTTCGGGTTCATGTAGAAGATGAACAGTAAAACCAGTTTATAATATATAAATAATGTATATAATAAATAGTGAAAATATATATTATTTGAGTATATTTAGAGGCTGCAAAATGAGGCACTTAGAGGCAGATTTAGGAAAAATGACCAGTCGCAAAAGTCGTAGCCCTTCGAGTCTAGATAAATTTAAAATTGGTTTCAACTCGTTTGGGTAAGCGGTTTGACCGCAGCACCTGTTTTATTGGGGGTTGTACCTAGAGTTAGGCAGAAATTAAAATGGATGCCCACCCCTTGTCCCTTGTCCCTTGTCCAAATGACCTAAAATTTGGGCAGGGGGTTAAACTTAGCTATATCTAAAGGTAGTCCAAAAATGGGAATTTTTAAAGACACTTAGCCTAAAGTTTTTGTTTTAATTTAATAAAGATAGAGGAATTTATTTATGTAGTCAAATAACCTCCAAACCCTCCCAAATTTTGGTGAGTGGTCCGTGGCTATAAAACTTAACTCTGTACAAATTTTCAAATCATTTGGATGAGTTTTGGATAGGGAGTCACCTATTCTTAACTAGGCAAGAGTGAGGCATTTTTGAGTAAAAAGTGCACTAGAAGTTAAAACGGTCATATCACCTCAACTGAGGCTGATATCTTGAACACTGGCTTGGAAGGGTTATTATAACACACTTGGAGAAAATGATGTGGTTTAGGGTTGGTTTATCCTAGGATCCAAACTCAAGCCCTAGATGGAGGGGTTTGAGGGTTGTGAAGGATATGGGGGCAATTGCCCTCGTATTGCCTTGAAACTCTGTAGAGTTGATATTAGCATGATAATAATTGTCTGGATGGAATCTTGGAAAATTTGGAGACAAATAGATGCCTCAAAACCTTAATCTTAACTTTAGGTTAAAATACTAATTAAGCACAATCCATCATTAATAATTATCTAAAGGCTGTGAAACTCGGGTAGAGTTAGTTTTGAAGTGGGTAGAATTTATAGAAATTTCACTGGAATTTTATGATGTTTATTTCTAGCACTTCGTTTGTAAAGTTGATTATAACCCCAATTAATGTTTTAATTATTTGTACCTTTCTGTTCATGGAAGTCTCATGAAATCTTGTAAATAAATGTTTTAGGACAGAATGGTTACCGTTGAATTTTTGTATAATTTTTAGTTAATTAAATCCAGTACTTTCTTCACAAAAGTTTAAAAGGGGTTCTATGCTTTGAAAATTATTTAGGGATGATTTTATTGCTGAAAAATTATGAAACTGGGTCAGTGCTATTTTTAAGGCTTTATCTGCATATTATAATTTATTTACAATTTCTGGTGGAATATTCTCTTTACTTGGTTCATAAATAATGGAAGATAGTAAATATTGCTAAAATAGTTTTGTTGCCCTTTTGATGATAGAAAAATTATGATACTTTGGATTTCCCCTATTGAGATAACCTACTATTTATCATAAATTTGCTGGACATCTTGCATGAGAACTTAGGGTAGTTCATGTTCAAACCGGTAGCCCTTAGGATTTTCGAGGAAATTAATTAAATGCCAAATAAATTAGGAAAATTCCCACACTCTGGATTTAGGCCATTTATATCATGATAAGTCCCCAGTAAATATTTAAGGGCATTTGGATGAGTTTTGGGATCATTGCATAACCGGTTCGACATATAGTCTAGGTTGGTCTGCATATAGCAAATTTGTGAATTGCATTAGGACATGATCTGAGAAAGTTATTGGAGTTAGTCATTTTGTCTGGGTGGACAATTGTGGATGAAATCACAATAGGATGATATGAAGAGTAGACAGAAGTAGTGATAGCTAGAGATAAGAGATGCTCGGGTTCGACGAAAGATCGTCTTTCCCGAAGTGAGGAAGGTTAAAAATCACCCTAGGATAGTCTATCGTAATATGAGAAGGGAATGGGTAAAGGGGATCAACCAATAACAATAAGTTCCTTGCGAAAGGGAACGATGGGCTTCAGCTACCATCATAGTTCCTAGTGCCCTTTGAGAGCCCTTCACGGGGAATGCCGGGGGCAGTCCTGGGTTAACGTAAACTGTAATAACAAACTGTCAAGAGTAACTTAGTAACTATGGCTGCACCTTTCACAAACACTATGTGGCACAAAAAGATTGATGAGAGCTTCGGCTCGGTTGGTTAAGAGACGGACGGGTTGGTCCGGGGAGCTTCGGCTCGGTTGGTTAAAAGACGGACGTTTTGGTCCGGGGAGCTTCGGCTCGGTTTTTGTGTGTTTACGATTAAATCTGCATGTGCATAAAAGGAATGAAAATTAAGGTGGTGGGTCTTCGGTATTGGAGGGTCGATGCACCGATGCCAATACGCTGACTCGGCAAGTGTGGTTAGCACTTCGCCAACAGAAGTCCGGTGCGCCCGCCGGCAAGAGTATGCAGGCATCCGCTTAGTGCACCAAGCATTGAGGCATACGATAGGTCTGACCGGTAGTGCTTTACTGGTTTAGAGGTGGGCGAGGCCCAACCCACCGCTTCCGTCTGCCACTACGGAGGTATCTTGGGAGGTAACGGCTCCGAAAGGGGTAACTAAAGGTCTGTGTGCACAGAGTCGGGTGTGTGAGTTGCACTTGCATGTTTCATCATACCCACTTGCATGTCATAGCATAATCGATTCATTTAACCCTGACACCTAAAGTATAAGTGGTATGGGACGCTTATACATTAGGACCTGCAAAACGACCCCTTGGTCTATAAGCTTGTGTGGGCAAGTTTATAAATTAAGGTTAAATTCAATATATATATGCTGTTGTTTGATAACCGACACCCCAACGTATAAGTGGTATGGGATACTATATTCGATGGGAGCCTTGCAGAAGATCCTTTGGCTTATGCGCTTTCGCACATAAGTTAAGGTTACCTTTCGTACTTTCTATTTCTGTCATATTTATTATAGAATTGCTAGATTAGTTCCGCTGCCATCTGTTTCTTGATTAAATCTCCACCTTCATGTCCTTCCCTTCTTCCTCTCCGCTCGGTACTTAGGAGCCATGGGGGAAGGGGTAGGGGATGATAGGGCTTAGTCTTTATGACTAACGGTTTTCGAACCGCATCATTTAGGGGATCGTGGAGCCCAGCATGGAGGAGCAGCCCCAGAGACCGGTGCGCCTGGAGATGGGGCAGTCTAGCTCCGGAGTTCATATAGCCGGGACCGTGAGTCCCGACCCTGAGTAGTTTCTGTTTTTGCTTCCGCATGAGAGATTTGTAGTGAGGATATGATGTACCGGGCATAAGCCCGCATTTATAGTACTCTGATTATTGTTATTTTGTGGACACTCCCTTCGTGGAGATTTTATTCTATATATGTGATTTACTTTCAGTGGACTTGCTCTTACTTCAATTATTGTGCTACCTTTCTGTGATCGAATTGGCCGGCAGAATCGGCGCCTTGTGGTGATGACCCTTCAGGAAGTGAAGGTGTCACCGCAAAGCGGCGATTCTGGGCCTAAGACCCCGGGTTTTAGAGAGAAAAAAAGGGGGTCTTACAAGTTGCATAAAAGGAATGAAAATTAAGGTGGTGGGTCTTCGGTATTGGAGGGTCGATGCACCGACGCCAATACGCTGACTCGGCAAGTGTGGTTAGCACTTCGCCAACAGAAGTCCTGTGCGCCAGCCAGCAAGAGTACGCAGGCGTCCGCTTAGTGCACCAAGCGTTGAGGCATACGATAGGTCTGACCGGTAGTGCTTTACTGGTTTAGAGGTGGGCGAGGCCCAACCCACCGCTTCCGTCTGCCACTACGGAGGTATCCTGGGAGGTAACGGCTCCGAAAGGGGGAACTAAAGGTCTGTGTGCACAGAGTCGGGTGTGTGAGTTGCACTTGCATGTTTCATCATACCCACTTGCATGTCATAGCATAATCGATTCATTTAACCCTGACACCTAAAGTATAAGTGGTATGGGACGCTTATACATTAGGACCTGCAAAACGACCCCTTGGTCTATAAGCTTGTGTGGGCAAGTTTATAAATTAAGGTTAAATTCTATATATATATATGCTGCTGTTTGATAACTGACACCCCAACGTATAAGTGGTATGAGACACTCTATACAATGGGAGCCTTGTAGAAGATCCTTTGGCTTATGCGCTTTCGCACATAAGTTAAGGTTACCTTTCGTACTTTCTGTTTCTGTCATATTTATTATAGAATTGCTAGATTAGTTCCGCTGCCATCTGTTTCTTGATTAAATCTCCACCTTCATGTCCTTCCCTATCTTCCTCTCTGCTCGGTACTTAGGAGCCATGGTGGAAGGGGTAGGGGATGATAGGCCTTAGTCTTTATGACTAACGGTTTTCAAACCGCATCATTTAGGGGATCGTGGAGCCCAGCATGGAGGAGTAGCCCCAGAGACCGATGCACCTAGAGATGGGGCAGTCTAGCTCCGAAGTTCATACAGCCGGGACTGTGAGTCTCGACCCTGATTAGTCTCTATTTTTGCTTCCGCATGAGAGATTTGTAGTGAGGATATGATGTACCGGGCATAAGCCCGCATTTATAGTACTCTGATTATTGTTATTTTGTGGACACTCCCTTCATGGAGATTTTATTCTATATATGTGATTTACTTTCAGTGGACTTGCTTTTACTTAAATTATTGTGCTACTTTTCTGTGATCGAATTGGCTGGCAGAATCGGCGCCTTGTTGTGATGACCCTTCAGGACGTGAAGGTGTCACCGCAAAGCGGCGATTCTGGGCCTAAGACCCCGAGTTTTAGAGAGAAAAAAAAGGGGTCTTACAAGTGGTATCAGAGGGAAACATCGATCTGAAAAAGGTAGCAGTCCACTATCCCTGGGTCACCCCCGCTCGAGTTTAGTTTGGGGACAAACTAAGCAGCGGAAGCAGTGGTGTGCCCATATGGGGATCACATATAAATTGTCCACTTTTATTTAAGATTGAACGTTTTCTCAGTATGGGTTTTTGTTACGCAGCCTCCAGCACAGCCTACGCCACAAGGTGGAGTTCAGCAGGCTCAGGGTGTTGCACCACCTCCACCGGTCCCCACTCCTTTCCTTCAGTCAGACATGGGACAGACTCTGGCTGCCATCCTGGAGGCCTTCAGGGCCTAGCAGGTTCCGGTCCCGCAGGCAAATCTGGGGGCCAACTGGCTAAGCATCTTCCGAGGACTGTCTCCCCCGTCCTACTTGGGGACAGAGTCGGCGGTTCGGACGGAAGAGTGGCTGGATATTATGTACGAGATGCTGACCGGGATACGATGTCCCTGGGAGGAGAGGGTGGCTCTGGTTGTCTCTTGCCTGGAGTCCCATGCCATGAGGTGGTGGAAGACGCTGTTGGACACAACATTTGACGATAGGGAGGTTGCGGAGGTTACCAGGGAAGAGTTCAGGGCCGCGCTGCTGGAGCATTTCGTTCCGCAGTCTGCCAGAGATGAGTTGGAGGAGCGGTTTTTACAGCTGAAGCAGGGCACCTGGACGGTGGTGGAGTACCATCGGGAGTTCGACCATCTAGCTCGATACGCAGATTCCTACCAGCTGGACGAAGCAGGGTACATCAGGAGGTTCTATAAGGGCTTGCGGGAGGATTTGAGGGAGGCCTTGTTGTTTGTATCCAACGGGCCTATCTCCCGGAGTTTGGAGATGGCAAAAAGGATTGAGGCTGATTGGCACACCACCCGGGGCCGGAAGCGGCCAGTAGAGGATTAGGGAAGGAGAGGTAGAAATGACCAGGGGCGAGGTGCTGTACCAGAGGGGAGAAGGACAGAGGACCAGCCTCATCAGGACGTGAGGCAGGAGCCGAGGGAACAGGTGATATTGGCCCCTCAACCTCTTCGGATGCAGGAGATGCCGAGAACCGGGGGAATGGCGTATCCCCCACCAGAGTGCTTCCTTTGTCATCAAATTGGGCACATTCGGAGGAACTGCCCCATGAGGGGCGCACCACCTCCAGCACCACAGGGTGGCCCACCAGCTCAGCATTACGGAGGCCGAGGACGCGGCCGCGGTCGTGGATACCAGGGGGAGATCGTAGACAGGAAAGGGAGCAGGTATATGCCTTGGACCTTGTGCAGCCTCAGAATCCGGAGCAGGTCATAGCAGGTACGCTGCAATGCCTCTTTATTTTCATAGAATTTCCCTTTCAATGGTTAAAACTTTGAACCGCACTAGATAGATTAGCAAGGAAAGTAAAACTCATTATAGAACCCTAAGACATCTAATCACCCCAGGTATAGTCTTCATCAGTGGCAAGCCGGCCCGCACGCTGTTCGATACTGGAGTTACTCACTCCTTTGTGTCAGAGACGTTCGTAGAAGGACTGGAAGGCTTGGAGCGATTCACAGGCTCGAGGATGAGGGTGCGACTACCGGATGGATCTGAGCTCCTTACCACGGATCACTGCAATATGGAGGCAGAAATTGGTGGAAAGGCAATCGAGGCTCCAGCGACGATTTTGAGGCTGACAGACTACGACTTGATCCTGGGTATGGTATGGCTGCACTGGAACCATGCCCAGATTGACTGCTAAGCAAAGAGGATCACCGTGAGACACGGGGACTCTTTCATTGTCATCAAAGGTATAAGACCTGCCTCTTGTATACTCTTATCTTCGGTACAGGCCGTTATGCCCATCTGCAGGGAGAGGAGGTCTATCAGATTCTATTTGAGATGGAGGAAGTTAAGGAGTCAGTGACAGACACCCCGGTGGTGCGAGATTTCGCTGACATTTTTCCAGAAAAACTGCCAGGACTACTCCACACCGAGAGCAGGACTTTCAGATACAGCTTGTGTTGGGGGCCAAGCCGGCATCTAAGGCCCCTTATCGGATGGCCCCGAAGGAGTTGGCAGAGTTTCAAACTCAGTTGCAGGAATTGGTTGAAGTAGGATTTGTTAGACCGAGTTCCTCCCCATGGGGAGCCCCGGTCCTATTCGTGAAGAAGAAGGACGGGACACTTCGCCTGTGTATCGATTATCGAGCACTAAACAGGCTGACCGTCCGGAATACCTACCCACTCCCACGGATAGACGAATTGTTCGACCAGCTGGAGGGAGCCCATTATTTCTCGAAGCTGGACTTGAGGTCAGGATACTACCAGCTACGGATCCAGGAGGAGGATATCCCAAAGACGGCCTTTAGTAGCAGATATAGCCTGTATGAGTTCACTGTGATGCCCTTCAGGCTCACGAATGCTCCGTCCGCGTTCATGAGTCTCATGAACCGGGTTTTCGAGGCCTACTTGGATGTGTTTGTCATAGTATTCATAGACGACATCCTGATCTACTCTAGGACGGAGGAGGAGCACACTCGACATCTGGCACTGACTTTGGAAAGGTTGCGGGGGCATCGCCTTTATGCGAAATTCAGCAAGTGTCAGTTTTGGTTGAAGGAGGTGGCTTTCCTAGGCCACATTATCAGCAGAGCCAGGTTGGCGGTGGATCCGGCAAAGATTCAGGCAGTCCGTGATTGGCGGCAGTTAAAGACAGCCACCGATGTACGAAGTTTCTTGGGACTTGTCGGTTATTACCGGAAGTTCGTGGAGGGGTTCTCTCAAATTGCCCTCCCACTTACGTCTTTGATGAAGAAGGAGGCACCTTTCGTTTGGACCCCGCAGTGCCAGGCGGCTTTCCAGGAGCTGAAGGACCGACTCATCTCAGCCCCTATTCTGGCCCTTCCATCTGGAAAGGAAGGATTCCAAGTGTATACCGACGCACCATACCAGGGGATGGGAGCAGTGCTGATGCAGAACGGACATGTCATAGCATATGCCTCCCGCCAGCTGAAGACCCATGAGAAGAACTACCCGGTGCACGACCTTGAGATGGGAGTGGTCGTTTTTGCTTTGAAGGTCTGGCGCCATTATCTTTAAGGAGTCCACTGCGACATCTACTCTGACCACAAGAACTTGAAATACGTGGACACGCAGAAGGAGCTGAATATCAGGCAGAGGTGCTGGGTGGAGTTCTTAGCAGACTATCAGTATGAGATGCACTACCATCCAGGGAAGGCAAACGTGGTGGCCGACGCGTTGAGCCGGAGAGCTGCCACTTCCAAAGCTGGGCCCCAGGTTATGTCCAGGGAGCTAGTCCGGTCATTCAGAGATATGTAGATATCCCTATGTCCGAGGATGATCCAGAGCTGTATAGGGAGTATCTGACATCGATGGTGGCCATAGACGATATTCAGGATCACATTCGGGACGGACAGAGGACAGATGCGTGGGCAGAGCCGATGTTCCGAGCCTTGGAGGACGGTTCGACAGGAGATTATTCCTTGAGAGATGGATTGCTACATTTCAGAGGCAGAGTATATATACCCGCAGGAGGCCAGATCCGAGAGGATATTATGACGGAGGCGCATTGCAGCTGGTACTCTGTGCACCCGGGGATCACAAAGATGACCGCTGATCTGAAGAAGACGATGTTTTGGCCGGGCATGAAGAAGGACATTGCGTACTTCGTGACCCATTGCGAGGCGTGTCAGTTGGTGAAGGCGGAGTGCAGGAACCCCGCAGGATTATTGCAGCCACTCCCGGTGCCGGAGTGGAAGTTTGATGATATAGCTATGGATTTTATACATGGTCTTCCCCGGTCTCGGATGGGGAATGACTCGATCTGTATGATTGTTGATCGGTTGACGAAGGTGGCCCGCTTTATACCAATCAGGAAAGATGACTCGGTGGGAGTGCTGGTACGGAAGTTCGTGGAGCAGTATGTCCGATATCATGGCGTGCCTTGGACGATAGTGTCGGACCGCGATGGATGGTTTACATCCAGGGAGTGGCGGTCAGTGCAGGCATACCTGGGCACCCGACTGACTTTTAGCACGACCTTCCACCCTCAGACGGACGGGCAGACAGAGCGCACCAACAGGATGTTGGAGGATCTACTACGACTGTGTATACTGGACCGAGGGGAGCCGTGGGAGAAGATGTTGTCGTTGGTCGAGTTCTCCTATAACAATAGCTACCAGTCCAGCATCAGGATGGCGCCTTATGAAGCCTTGTATGGAAGAAAATGTAGGACCCCGCTTTCTTGGGTTCAAGACGAGGATCCGAAGGTGCTGGGATCTGATTTTGTTGAAGACACCGAGGCTCAGGTGAGACTGATCAGAGATAGGATGTTGGAGGCGCAGAGCAGACAGGCTAAGTACTATGACGCCCGACATCGTGGAGTTTCAGGTAGGGGACCGAGTGTTCTTGAAGATCCGGCCCATGCACGGAGTCTCACGAGTGTGCGGTCGGAGGAAGAAGCTCAGCCCTAGGTATATGGGCCCTTACCGGATCCTGGAGCGGATCGGACCCCTAGCCTACAGGCTAGAGTTGCCACCAGAGCTGGAAGCTCTACACAACGTCTTCCACATTTCTTCACTGAGAAGGGCTCTACTACGCCCGGAGCAGCAGATTTTGACAACCGAAGGGCCGGTAGCTTCAGACCGATCTGTTCACATGGAGCCGGTTCGGATCGACCACAAAGGAGTACGGATCTTGCGTCGCAAGAAGATCCCCTTAGTCAAGGTTCTGTGGAGAAACCACGGTCAGGAGGAGCACACTTGGGAACTGCAGGACCTGATGGGGCAAAAATACCCGGAGTTGTTCAGTCAGGTATACCTCACCAACTCTTGGTATACTATAAATTACCTTGTTGTACTAAACAGGTAGGACTAGATAAGGAAAAATTTAGAACCTAGGCATGCGCAGGAAAGTAGGGGCTAATCTTTTGTTTATTGGGGAGATTGACTTCGTTTATCAAACAAGTGGTCGCTTGAACCCAATAGAAAAATCGTATGGGATGTTACAAGTTTAGTTTATTTCGGTAAAAGTCCCCGTAGGCTTAACCTTGATTTCGGGGACGAAATCTTTATTTTGTTTATTGGGAATTGTAACATCCCATTTCCGGCTAGACCCCTGGGAATGGTTTTGTCTTAACAGAACCCTGGGAAGCCCAGGAATTGAAGTTTGTCGACCCTGATTTTGAGTCAAGGGGCGGTCACGCCCGTGACGACCCGCCACGCCCGTGACCTAGGGCGTGACTCCTTCGACGATCGTCGATCTCAGGGAGATGATCGTCGGTCGCAGAATTTTCAACCCGGCCCTGCCACGCCCGTGACCCAGGTGTCACGCCCGTGACCAGGGGCGTGATCCCTTCGGCGATCGTCAATCTCAGCGCGACGATCGCCGAGCGCGGAATTTGCCTCATGACCCTGTCACGCCCGTGACCTATGTGTCACGCCCGTGACCTAGGGTGTGACCACCCTTCGACGATCGTCGATCTCAGTTCGACGATCGCCGAACCCAGAATTTGGTCACCCGGCCCTGTCACGCCCGTGACCTATGTGTCACGCCCGTGACCTAGGGCGTGACCACCCTTCGACGATCGTCGATCTCAGTTTGACGATCGCCGAACCCAGAATTTGGTCACCCGGGCCTGTCACGCCCGTGACCCATGTGTCACGCCCGTGACCTAGGGCGTGACCACCCTTCAACGATCTTCGACCTCAGTTCGACGGTCGTCGAACCCAGAATTGGCCACCCGGGCCTGTCACGCCCGTGACCTATGTGTCACGCCCGTGACATTGACCGAAACGACGGTTCAGGCCCGAAATTATTCTAACACGCGTGGTAATAAACGCTGGTTTGGGAAGTTACACCAGGAGTGATAAGGGCTTATGCCCGGTACTGTCACAACCCACATTTTCTCCGAATTAAAGGATTGAGGCTGTGGTAAAGAGTCTCTTATCAACGTCCTGGGTTCGATCCCTAGTGGCAACAACCTACCACTGCTGAAAAACAGGCGCGGAGATGGCTTGGGGTGCATGCTCTGCAGACCTGGTTAGGCTGAACCCTTTCGAGCGTGGTGCTGGGGGTGCCGGCGGCTTGGGAGGCCGTTACAATCATGAATATAATAAAGAAGAGTAATAAGGGCTTATGCCCGGTACTGTCACAACCCCCATTTTCTCCGAATTAAAGAATTACCAGAGTATGAGAAAACACGGGTCATGATGCCACGTCAAGCAGGGGATTACTGCTGACGCTCAGGCAAAACCTTCTACTATACTTTATGAAAGAAATCCACGAGTTTAATGATTAGAAAATCAGTTATATTTTAGAGGCCGTATCCCTCGCCTCGGTGGATCACCTAGTCCATAGTTAAAAACTATACTTAAGCGCTGCGGAAAAATACTTTATTCAGGTTTGACATCCTAAGAAGTGCATAAGAGCCCTAAAAGGACCACTTATGCTATGCAAGACTCTTCATTTTATTTATATTATATATAAGAAAACGATCTTTATACGTTGTTTGGAAAATAGTGATTTACTTTTATAAAACATGATGATCATGCAATATACTTACAATAATAATTGTAGTTTTAAAATAACTAGCAACCTAGCATAAATCCTCCCCAGAGTAAGTAGACTATCTCCAGAAAATGGTAGCAGCAAAAGTAATATATCTAGTACAAAGGTAAACACTACCAGTGGGCGCAAACAACCTGACACGAACCCACTGGCAAATATGTATGTCTATAAGAAAAGTACTGAAAAACTACCTCACTAACAAAGCAATAGGACCTCCGAAGCCCAAGAGACAACCAGCAACTCCACCGCAACCTAGCCCCCAAACTGGCTACTGCTCAGAACCTGAGGCATTCAAAAGAAGAAAGAATACCTCAGCAAGCAAAACAAGGAAAGACTGCATGAAAGTGTCAACCAGGGAAATAAATGAAGGAGGAGAACACACAGCAGTAAAAGTCACAACTGCCGAAAGCAAGACCACAAGAAATGCACTACGTGCGAGGAAACAGCATCAACCCTGCCCAAAAACTACATCCTGCGGGGTCTACTAGGCTACCAAGAGCCCAAGTCCTGCAATCTACCAAGGAAGAAACTTCTAACACCCTAAGCTGTGGGAGATGGTAGTAGCAAAACAAACAACATGGAACCGGGTTGGAGGCAAACTAAGTACCCCAACCACCATTTCCAAGCCAACAAGCTCAAGGGTCTATATGTGAAAGCACAAGGGACCTTCCACCCCGTTGCCCAGCCCGTACCTGGAGCAAGATAGAAGAATAAGGGTGGCCTTGGCTAAATTACACAACACCTCCCTCATGAAGAACTCCAAACCACCACTACTAACCACGACTCACGATTCGGCCTTTAGTAAAGAAAAACATGGCCGACAAGGAAACTCAAAATATAAACAAGGAATTAAGTCAGGAACGCAAATCGAGGTAGAGGAAAAAGCGTTGAGATGACTCAACACGGCATTGCGTTGAGTGAGCCCCACTCGCTCAACGCCTAACAAGGCTTTGGCGTTGAGTGAGTTAGCCTCACTCAGCGCCAGAAACAACCATGGCGTTGAGTGAGGTTCACTCACTCAATGCCCTCTGCAAGAACAGCTCTGGCGTTGAGTGAGCTAACCTCACTCAACGCCAAAACAGCTATGGCGTTGAGTGAGGTCCACTCCCTCAATGCCTTCAGCAAAAGAGGCAGTGGCATTGAGTGAGCTAACCTCACTCAACACCAAAAAAGCTACGGCATTGAGTGAGGTCTACTCACTCAACGCCTTAGCAATAAACTGCAGGAAAACCCTAAACCAACACCAACAGGAAGAGGTTGGCGGGATTGCCGACTGATTCTCGCCGAATCAGCGGGAATCTAGATTGATTCTCGCCGAATCGGCGGGAATCCAGATTGATTCTCGTCGAATCGGCGGGAATCCATATTGATTCTCCTCGAATCGGCGGGAATCAAGATTGATTCTCGTCGAATCGGCGGGAATCCAGATTGATTCTCGTCGAATCGGCGGTAATCCAGATTGATACTCGTCGAATCGGCGGGAATCCAGATGGTTTCTCGCCGAATCGGGGGGAATCACTAACGATACTCGTTGAAATCGGCGAGAATCACTTAGTGATTCCCGTCGATTTTGACTTAGACAAATTTCTCACTCAGTCGCCTCACTACCCAGCTGCAAAAGAATAGACCAAACTATGGCTTTGAGTGTGTGCACCACACTCAACGCCAAGCCCGGGCGTCTTTTGGCTTTGAGTGTGTGCACCACACTCAACACCAAATCCCGAGAACCCACCAAGACTGGTTCTAACCAGAGCACTACCACTAAAACCTCCCTCACACTCTCTCTCTCGGCTCCACCCGCAAAAGCACCCAACCAGAACAAAAAAAAATCTGGAGTCTAAACGATGAAACAACTAGCGGGTTGAGCAAAAACAGCACAAGGAGGGGGGCTCATAAAGAGAAACTGAAGCACAGAGTAATAAGCAAACAAAAAGAGAAAAAAACTTGGCTTCTATCCTAAGGCTAACCGGGTAGTTAAGAGGGGGAAAAACAAAACAGCAAGTGCAAGGACCACTTCCCTCAGTTTCCGACGAAGCTTGGTCGGCTTTCCCTTAACTGCACATGGCACCAGCAGCAGTAACACCCTAACAGCAAAATTCGCGAACTTTAATGGCGGAAAAAGGCCAAAACCAGAATCCAAATCTCCTAAAAATCCTACGAAAAACAAATCTCTTACCGTAGAAACGAAGGTCTAAGAGAGAGCAAGACAATGCCGCTTTCGGAATCGAAATCCTTCCACGAACACCCCCGGAATCATCGTCTGAAAGCTAGGGCTAACCGCCATTCCGCCTCTGTTTTTCCGCGAACAGGAGCAGACGGTTTTCTTCTTTTGGTCTCGGGAAGAAGGAGGAAGGAGAAGTGGACCCGCCACTTCTTAAATAAGCTTTTATATAAGCTTTAAAAGCATCGGTTCAGCAAAACCGAATCCCAACCGCCGGCTCCCTTATTTAGATAAGAGGATTTCTACTAGGCTTTACTAATGGCACACCCAAAACGACGCAAAAACCAAACTATCTCGGAATTCGACGAAATTCGCACCGTAGCTAAATATCCACGCTACGAACGCAACGACGAAGTAGAAACTAACTTTCGACGAATAGTACTCAAGTTATACCCACCCGAAGACAAAACTCAAGCATCCCCCGAGAGGCCACACCGGGTCACCCAAAACGACTCGGCTTGCTAGGGAGATCTTTCCAACAGGCTACAAAATAGGCCACTCAATTATAAGGAGCTAAACCACACTCCACATATGGCACAAGCCAAGAAAACACGTCGACGTAATGCCAAATGAGAATTAAATAATCACAGAAAAAATCGGGGGCGTTACAGTCACTCCCCCTAAAAGAAAGTTTCGTCCCGAAACATTACGCACGACACTGCTAGTATAGAAGGAAAGTAATAAACAAAACATTATAAGAAGGAAACAAACCAAACTAATCAGGGAAACAGTTGAGGGTGAGCCTCCCTCATAGCCGACTCTAACTCCCAAGTCGTGCTTTCCAAACCCTAATTCTTCCATAGAACTTTGACCACCGGGATGGACTTCTTTCGCAGCACTCGATCTTGAGTATCAAAAATACGGACCGACACTTCAACAAAAGAGAGGTTGGGCTCAAACTGGGGCACAATGTCCAAGACTTTCCCACTACTGCGCACACACTTCCGTAATTGACTAACATGGAAAACATTATGAACACCTGGGAAGATTGCTGGCAATTCCAATCTATAAGCTGGCACGCCAATCCGCTCCAAAATCTTAAACAAGCCCACATACCTCGGGTCCAATTTCCGATTCTTACCAAACCTCTTTACACCCACCATCGGGGAAACCTTAAGAAATACAAGGTCCCCTACAGAAAACTCCAAGTCAGACCTATGCCGATTGTCGTTCTTCTCGTATCTCTCCTGAGCTATACGAAGCTTCTCACGAATAAGCTTCACTGCGACTTCCATTTCCTCAAGAGCATCTGGACCCAACAAAGGCCTCTCACCAGCCTCAGCCCAAAACAACGGTGTTCTACAGTGCCTCCCATACAAGGCTTCAAAAGGAGCCATCTGCAAGCTTTCCTGATAATTGTTGTTGTATGCAAATTCCATAAGTTGCGGCCGCTCATCCCACGCTCCACCGTGGTCTAAAATGTAGCATCAGATCATATCCTCAACTATCTGATTCACCCGCTCCGTCTGCCCATTAGTCTGTGGGTGATAAGCAGTAGAATACCTCAGATCCGTACCCAAACCCTCCTGCAGACTCTGCCAAAAACGAGAAGTAAATCAGGAGTCTCGATCGGAAATGATGCTAACCGGCACTCCGTGCAGTTGGATGACTTCATTCAAGTACAGCTCCGCTATCTTCTTTATCGGGTAATCAATCCTATATGGCACGAAGTGAGCAAACTTCGTCAGTCTATCCACTATGACCCAAACAGAATCAAATCCCCTTGGGGATTTCGGTAAGCCCGTGATGAAGTCCATAGATATACTTTCCCACTTCCAAGTCGGGATCTCTAACGAAGTCAACTTGCCACCAGGCCTTCCATGATCGGCCTTCACACGCTTGCAAGTGTGACACTCAACAACAAATCGGGCTATATCACCTTTCATGCCAAAGAACCAGGCAATTTGCTTTAAGTCACGATACTTCTTCATAGATCTTGGATGGTAAGCAACGCTGGATCCATGAGCCTCTCTACAAATCATACCCCTAATGTCCCCAACAGCGGGGATGCAAAATCTGCCGCTGTACTTCAAAGTACCCGTATCATCGATAGCAAAGTCTGGCAACTCCCCCTTCTCGGTCCTGGTGAATAAGTGTAGAAGATCCGGATCGTCCTTATTGTGCAGTCTTGTCAAAGAAATCCAAGACGGCTCTGTCATAGATAAACTACTCTGCAATTCACAACATCCCACTGATATATACATAAGGAGGAACTACTCCACTAAACGATTGGCGGAGAGGTTAAAGATCTTTCCCGTCTTAAGGCTCAGGGCGTCGACCACCACATTGGCCTTGCCTGGATGATACTCGATCTCTACGTCATAATCGGCCACATACTCTAGCCACCGACGCTGGCGCAGATTCAACTCCTTCTACGTGAACACATACTTCAGGCTCTTGTGATCAGTGAAGATCATGCACTGATACCCATAAAGTAGATGCCTCCACAGCTTCAACGCATAAATTACCGCAGCAAACTTAAGGTCATGCATAGGATAATTTCTCTCGTGAGTCTTTAATTGCCTTGACCCATACGCAATCATTTTTCCAACTTGCATCAACACGCAACCTAGACCAACATGCGAAGCATCCACGTAAACATCATACTCTACACCCTGAGTAGGTAGGGTCAGGATGGGAGCAGTGCACAATCTGTCCTTAAGCTCCAGGAAGGCTTCTTCGCACTTATCGCTCCAAACAAAGGCCACGTTCTTCTGAGTCAACCTGGTCAGAGGTGCAGCCAGGGTAGAGAAACCCTCCACGAACCTCCGATAGTAGCCGGCCAACCCTAGAAAGCTTCTGATCTCCTTTGGCGTGCCCGGCCTACTCCAATCCATCACTGCTGCGATCTTTTCCGGGTCGACCGAGATCCCATCCTTATTCACCACGTGGCCTAGAAATGAAACCTGAGGCAACCAAAATTTGCACTTGCTCAGCTTGGCGAATAACTTGTGATTCCTCAACTCTGATAGAACCAAGCGCAGATGTTGCTCATGCTCCTCAGCGCTGCGAGAATAAACCAACACGTCATCGATGAAGACCACCACGAATTTATCTAGGAAATCCTTGAACACCCGGTTCACCATGTCCATGAACGCTGATGGTGCATTGGTCAATCCGAATGACATCACTAAGAACTCAAAATGTCCATGCCTCGATCTAAACACAGTCCGTAGAATATCTGCCTCACAGATCCTAAGCTGATGATAGCCCGAATGAAGGTCGATCTTGGAGAACACCGTGCTACCACACAACTTGTCAAATAAATCATCGATCCTCGGCAGAGGGTACCTATTCTTGATTGTGACTTTGTTCAACTCCCTATAGTTAATGCAAAGCCGCATTGACCCATCCTTCTTTTTCACAAATATAACAGGAGCACCCCAAGGCGACGAACTCTACCTGATAAACCCTTTCGCCAACAACTCATCTAACTGCACTCGCAACTCCTCTAGCTCACGAGGGGCCATCCGGTATGGCGCCTTAGCAATAGGATGTGTACCCGACTCCAAATCGATCACAAACACAACATCCCACTCGGGAGGAAGATAAGGAAGGTCATCAGGAAAAACATCGGCAAAATCACGAACAATTGAAATCTCCTCCAAGCGCGGTACACTAATAGCGGTCCCAACCACCGAGACCAAACAAGCAAAACAATCCAAAAGAAACAGCTTCTGAGCACATACCGCAGAGATGACAGAAGAATCCTGGCTCAGATCTGCACACACGCTTCTGGGCTGACCGTCATCCATGATGAAGTCCAAGAACTTCCCTTTGCACTGAATAACCACATCATACCTAAACAGTTAGTCCATGCCCAGAATAACATCGAAGTCCTCCAGATCAATCATCTTCAGGTTTGGCTTCGCAATGAAGTCCCCCAATAAAACAGGGTAATCTAACATGCCCAAATCAGACAACACAGACTCACTAGAGGGGAACTTGACATGGAAGGTACCCCGAACTCCATCTAAAGTCAACCGATGTCGCTCCACAAAGGCTCTAGCCACGAACGAGTTGGTAGCGCCGGAGTCAAATAGAATACGCGCCCAGCGGTTCTTCACCTTAAACTTCCCTATAGAAACATATAAAACTAAGGAGCTACCACAACAATACTGCAAACATTCTAGCAAGACAAGAACAAAACATTCAGGCTGGAAAGACAACTAACCTGAGACGACCCGAGTCGAATCTTGAGCCTCCTCAGAAGAGATCACATTCAGCTTTCCCTTTCCCTTGTACACACGTTGAGGTGGAGGTAATGCCTGTAGAGGAACTACATGAAGAACAGGCTGGACCTGAGGACACCTAGACTTTATGTTTCCCTTCTGCCCACACTGAAAGCAGACTTTATCCTTGGACCAGCACTGGGTAGCATCATGCCCAGGTCGCTTGCAAATAGAACAGGAGTCATCTCTCCTAGAAGCACTCTGAATCGCATGAACCTGCTCCTTCCTCTGAGCTACTGCCTTCTTGAAACATCTCTCGACAGGGTGGCCTGATCGGCCACAGAAGCTGCACACCACTTTGCTCTTCTTTCCCAGAGCCGCACCGGGTACCTGGGGTTTCTTCTCCTCCACAGACTTCCTCTTGTCCTTCTTCATTTGTTGGCCTCTGTTCTTCGCGATCTCAATAGGCTCCACCTTCAGAGCAGCCTCCACTATTCCTGCATACGTCTCTGACCCATAAGCACTGGTCAACTGCTGCACCTCGCTCCTCAAACCATCGAGAAATCGCTTAACTCGATCAGCCTCAATGCTGACCAATCCAGGGGCAAAACGGCTCAACTTGCTGAACTCTATCTCATAGTCACCCACCGTGAGTTGCCTTTGCTTCAGATGGAGGAAGTAGTTCATGAGGTAGTCACGCTCGACGTGGGTAAGAACTTACTCAACAGCATCTCCTTGAACACCTCGCAAGAGCATCCAGCTACCAAGCTCTCCTTCTCTCTCAACCACCAACTCTTAGCCAAACCTTTAAGCTGATAGGCGGCTATCATCACCCTCTGATCATCTGCAATCCCTGAGTACGAAAACATCTCCTCCATGGAGATCAGCCAGTCGTCTATTACCATGAAATCTTCCTTCCCGTCATATGTGGGAGGGCTCAGCCTCTGAAACTGCGAGATGAAGGCCATCTCTGCTGGTACCACCACTGGAGGTCTTAAGGGTGCAGGAGGAGGAGCGACAGCTAACCCCCCTGCAAGACCTTGCACTCCTTGAGTCTGACCTGCCACAACCGCCACCAGGGACTGAATCTGGGCCTGCATCTCTACCATTTTTCTGCTCATGGCATCGCTACTCTGCCGTAGGCTCTCGATCACCGCGTCATTCTGAGCTCCAGATGACTCACCCTCAGACAGCGGAGTCGATCTAGTCGAAGGACGTCTCGCCGTCCTAAAATCATAGCAACACTAGTTAGATCCTAGTACAACGGCTAGACCCACTACCAGTACAGACAATACATATATAGATATAAACATAAAGCTGCCAAACTTGCTCTGGGAGTTTTTTTTTTTTTACAAAAAAATTGATGATATGTCCTAACCTAAGATGGTTAACCACCACCATACTAATTCATGTGCCTAGATCGGGAATGCATGAATTTGTATTACTTTTGCCTTGAAATCTTATGTGTGTACATATGTCATCCTGCCAGTTTTTAGCTTGGCACATTGTGCTTATGCAATGTTATGCTATGCATGATAGTGCTATGCATTCTAAAAAGAACCTAATGCATGTTATGAGCGGCGTACGCATGAAAATGTTATGCATCCCATACTACATAACATTTGCATGCAACGAAAAAGAAAACGTGCTAGTCGCAGCCATGTGGTGAGGTTATGCATCCCATACTACGTAACCTTCACATGTTGCCCCTATGGTGGATCCATATACGAACACATAGTATGCATCCCATACTACACAATATGCCCCGTATACTTCATGTTATGCTATGATTGTAGTGTTCATGCTTTTGCCAAGACGGGCTGATGACATATCGGTGTGTGAATGACATGATGCTGAACTACTAAAGCAATCAAAGGAAGGTTGCCCCATTAACTTGTCAAGCAACCTCCCGCTGATACCAACTGTCAAAACACGCATTTTCTCTGAATTAAAGAATTATAAGAGTATGAGAAAACACGCGTCATGATGTCACGTCAAGCAGGGGATAACTGCTGACGCTTAGACAAAACCTTCTACTATACTTTATGAAAGAAATTCATGAGTTTAATGATTAGAAAATCAGTTATATTTTAGAGGCGTATACCTCGGCTCGGTGGATCACCTACTCCATAGTTAAAAACTATACTTAAGCGCTGCAGAAAAATACTTTATTCTGGTTTGACATCCTAAGAAGTGCATAAGAGCCCTAAGAGGACCACTTATGCTATGCAAGACTCTACATTTAATTTATATTATATATAAGAAAATGATCTTTATACATTGTTTGGAAAATAGTGATTTACTTTTATAAAACATGCTGATCATGCAATATACTTACAATAATAATTGTAGTTTTAAAATAACTAGCAACCTAGCATAAATCCTCCCCAGAGTTAGTAGACTATCTCCAGAAAATGGTAGCAGCAAAAGTAATATATCTAGTACAAATGTAAACACTACCAATGGGCGCCAACAACCTGACACGAACCCACTAGCAAATATGTATGTCTGTAAGAAAAGTACTGAAAACTACCTCACTAACAAAGAGATAGGACCTCGAAAGCCCAAGAGACCACCAGCAACTCCACCGCAACCAGCCACCAAACTGGCTACTACTCAGAACCCGAGGCATTCAAAAGAAGAAATAATACCTCAGCAAGCAAAACAGGAAAGACTGCATGAAAGTGTCAACCAGGGAAATAAATGAAGGAGGAGAACACACAGCAATAAAAGTCACAACTGCCCAAAGCAAGACTACAAGAAACGCACTATGTGCGAGGAAACAGCATCAACCCTGCCCAGAAACTATATCCTGCGGAGTCTACTAGGCTACCAAGTGCTGCAATCTACCAAGGAAGAAACTTCTAACACCCTAAGCTGTGGGAGATGGTAGTAGCAAAACAAACAACATGGATCCGGGTTGGAGGCAAACTCAGTCCCCCAACCACCATTTCCAAGCCAACAAGCTCAAGGGTCTACATATGAAAGCACAAGGGACCTTCCACCCCCTTTCCCATCCCATACCTGGATCAAGATAGAAGAATAAGGGTGGCCTTGGCTAAATTACACAACACCTCCCTCAAGAAGAGCTCAAAACCACCACTACTAACCACGACCCACGATTCGGCCTTTAGTAAAGAAAAATATGGCCGACAAGGAAACTAAAAATATAAACAAGGAATTCATTCATGAATGAAAATCGAGGTAGAGGAAAAAGCGTTGAGTTGACTCAAAACGGCATGGCGTTGAGTGAGCCCCACTCGCTCAATGCCTAACCAGACCTTGGCGTTGAGTGAGTTAGCCTCACTCAGCGCCAGAAATAACCATGGCGTTTAGTGAGGTTCACTCACTCAACGCCCTCCGCAAGAACAGCTCTTGCGTTGAGTGAGCTAACCTCACTCAACACACAAAACTATGGCATTGAGTGAGGTCCACTCCCTCAACGCCTTCAGTAAAAGAGGCAGTGGCATTGAGTGAGCTAACCTCACTCAACGCCAAAACAGCTACGGCATTGAGTGAGGTAACCTCACTCAACGCCTTAGCACTAAACCGCAGGAAAACCCTAAACCAACGCCAACAAGAAGAGGTCAGCAGGATTGCCGACTGATTCTCGCCGAATCGGCGGGAATCCAGATTGATTCTCGTCCAATCGGCGGGAATCCATATTGATTCTCGTCGAATCGGCGGGAATCCAGATTGATTCTCGTCGAATCGGCGGGAATCCAGATTGATTCTCGTCGAGTCGGCGGGAATCCATATTGATTCTAGTCGAATCGACGGGAATCCATATTGATTCTCGTCAAATCGGCGGGAATCTAGATTGATTCTCGCCGAATCGGTGGGAATCACTAACGATACTCGTCGAAATCGGCAAGAATCACTTACTGATTCCCGTCGATTTTGACTTAGACGAATTTCTCACTCAGTCGCCTCACTACTTACCACAAAAGAATAGACCAAACTATGGCTTTGAGTGTGTGCACCACACTCAACGCCAAGCCCGGGCGGCTTTTGGCTTTGAGTGTGTGCACCACACTCAACACCAAATCCCGAGAACCCAGCAAGCCTGGTTCTAACCAGAGCACTACCACTAAAACCTCCCTCACTCTCTCTCTCGGCTCCACCCGCAAAAGCACCCAACCAGAACAAAAAAAATCTGGAGTTTAAACGGTGAAACAACCAGCGGGTTGAGCAAAAACAGCACAAGGAGGGGGGCTCATAAAGGGAAACTAAAGCACAGAGTATTAAGCAAACAAAAAGAGAAAAAAACATGGCTTCTATCCTAAGGCTAACCGAGTAGTTAAGAGGGGGAAAACAAAACAGCAAGTGCAAGGACCACTTGCCTCGGTTTCCTACGAACCTTCGTCGGCTTTCCCTTAACTGCACATGGCACCAGCAGCAGTAACACCCTAACAGCAAAAATCCCGAGCTTTAATGGCGGAAAAAGGCCAAAACAAGAATCCAAATCTCCTAAAAATTCTACGAAAAACAAATCTCTTACCATATAAATGAAGGTCTAAGAGAGAGCAAGACAACGCCGCTTTCGGAATCGAAATCCGTCCACGAATACCCCCGGAATCACCGTCCGAAAGCTAGGGCTAACCGCCGTTCCGCCTCTGTTTTTCCGCGAACAGGAGCAAACGGTTTTCTTCTTTTGGTCTCGGGAATAAGGAGGAAGGAGAAGTGGACCCACCACTTCTTAAATAAGCTTTTATATAAGCTTTAAAAGCATCGGTTAAGCAAAACCGAATCACAACCGCCGACTCCCTTATTTAGATAAGAGGATTTCTACTAGGCTTTACCAATGGCACACCCAAAACGACGTGAAAACCAAACTATCTCGGAATTCGATGAAATTCGCACTGTAGCTAAATATCCATGCTACGAACGCAACGGCGAAGTCGAAGCTAACTTTCAACGAACAGGACTCAAGTTATACCAACTCGAAGCCAAAACACAAGCATCCCCGAGAGGCAAAAACGGGTCACCAAAAACGACTCGGCTTGCTAGGGAGATCTTGCCAACAGGCTACAAAATAGGCCACTCAGTTCTAAGGAGCTAAACCACACTCCACATATGGCACAAGCCAAGAAAACGCGTCGACATAACGCCAAACTAGAATAAAATAATCGCAGGAAAAAATCGGGGGCGTTACAGGTACATCATATCAAATCTCTCTCTCACAAATCAAATGTGGAAGCTAATCAACTAATCTCGTCCCACCTGAGGTTGTGCTCCAGTAGTAGTAGGTGGCACCGTTATCTGCTCCTCATGTCCTGCCTCCTCAATGTGCTGGTCCATCTCCTCGAGCTCCTAAAATGATATGGTCACCGATCATTAGTCAAAAATACTAAGTCATTTCCTCCGCACCTTGCCCCGCAACTCCTAGGCACCGAGTGAGAGGACGAAGCGGAGGATAACAAGGGGTAACAAGCATAAGCAGATAATAGTTGCACTATACTAACAAGCATATGAGGAGTAACAGTAGTTCTACTCAAGCAGTTTTTAGTAAGAGGTACAAGTATAGTAAGTGATGAATAGAATAGCAGTAAGTAGAGAATGTAACAGTAGTAAGTAAAGTAGAGTAAAGGCAGTGCTACGCAGTATGGTAACGTAAGTATAACTACTACTTCTAATCTATCATCACAGAAGTACCCTAACTTATATGAGTGCCCATACAAACATATAAGTAAGAGTTTCAAAAATTAACTTATCATATAGAATAGCCCATACTAATTTATATGATAAGGATCCATGAAGCGTATGCCTACTATGCATGAACTCATGCGGTTTATTATACAACATGCAAGTGTAACTCACACACAACAACTCTGTGATCAAAGACTTTTAGTTCTGGCTTTTCGGAGTTTGCAACACTCTCTGGTACCACCGTTGTGGCAACGGTAGCAGTGGAGTGGGTGTCTCCACTCCTAGGCAGGTATGCACACTACCAAACATGGACCTCCCATACGCCTCTATACACATCCTAGGTGCACTCTAGAGTCTTGCGTACTAATTGCTGACTACCCGTCAGTCTTGTTGGGTCGGATGTGCGCTTTCGGGGATTGTCCTCCAGACCGCAGTACAAACAACCTACTGGCCCCTCAAACCTACACATCCTCCTGAGTCACCGTACCGCCATCGGTGTGCCGATTGGCCCAGTACCGCATTACCCGCCACTACTATGTTTATGCACATGCAAGTATTACAACTCGAGCCTTCAGCTCGCAGGACCAACCTGTCCTGAATCCCTCCAACCCTACACGGCTGAGCATATAATACAAATTCCTCAAACCCTACACGGGCGAGAATATTATCATGAATCCCTCCAACCCAGTACGGGTGAGTATAGTGATACGATGTCTAACCTATTAGGCTACTCTTGTCTATGGGTTATTATACTTAGTGACTTAAGATTAATCCTAGGACTGCCCAGGGTATACCCGGTGAAGGGCTCTCACGGGCACTAGGAACTATGATTGGCTGAAGCCCAAAGCTCCCTTTCTCAAGGATATTTACTTTAGAGGATGTCAACCCATGATTCCCCTTTTGCTCTCATTATTACTCTCGGGCGATCCTAATGATTTAAGATGTTATTCAAGGGGCGACGGTCTTCCGGCGACCTCCACCTAGTTGCTATCCAAGGCTCGCACTTTTACTCTCGTCACTAAGACAACACTACCAACCAGGGTTATACTCTACTTGTGATCTCTAGCTCAACCGTCGATCCATCCCCCGGTGGTCCTTATAGTATAACCTACTTTCACTATACGCAGCCCATGACCTAATACCACCCCGAAATATAACTTCTAATTCCTTGGCCCTCCTGCCCCTAAATATTTATCCTAGGATGGTATGGACTAATGAAGTGAGCATGTGGATTTTCATAATTTTCTTAAGTCATTAAAGCCTCTAATTAAATCATTTAACTTATTCCCTAGGTCATTTAACACATGAAGTATTACAAATTTTAATGCCCTGACCAAAGGAATTTTTCCTGAGTTGTGTCTTGGTAAAATATTGCTAACTACAAAAATTCATAATTGTCCTTTGATAATTCTACTTATTCCTTAATTAATACAAAATTCACATAATTGCCATTTTCCAAATGAAGTATAAGGAATACGTTACCCAAAATTCTAGAATCGGGCAGCGGTGACGGGAATCAAGAAGAAGAAGAAAAGCCAAGAGACAGGCCGAGCGGCCTGGCGATCTTCTTCTGCCGAGCTGCAGGACTCGGCCTCTGGGTGGGCTGGTCTGGACCTCCTCTGACGGCGACCTGGGACATAGGTCGCGCAACTTGGGCAAGGACAGGCCGACCCTTAGATGATGGCTGGACTAGAACTGGCGGCGGTCTGACGTAGAGGCCGCCCGGCTTCTCTGACAATAAGCCGGCTAGCTGAGAACGGCGGCTGGAAATGACAAGCCGCCCGAACTGAAAAGACTGGAGAACTAGTCGCGGATTCTGGGTTAACATAATCCCCACACATTTTTAAGTTTCTGAAAAACTTCGAAAATGTAGAACTAAGCCGGAGACCGCGACTACCATTAATGCTTCTGCATCTATAAAATGCCGAGGGCCCTGCCATTTCGTCAAGATTTCTGCCAAGCCACGGGTCACTATTCACCACTCGCGGTTAGAATCCTCCAAGCCGACAGAGACTTCTACAAGATGGACATCATGTCCTCGATGCTAGATCGCGAAAAGAAGTCGTCTGGGTCGAAAAGGAGGAGCAGCTGAGCGGACAGTTCTGACCAACATCCCGAGAAGAAAGCTGAGAAGTCGATCATACCGGCGGCTTCTTCTTCTGGGAAGAAATCGATGGAAGCCGTCGCGGAATCCTCGCAGGCCGCGATCAAAGTCAAAGCGGTTTCTAAATCTGCTCTCCCGCAAACCGAAACCACCAAATCTTTTGACATTACCTACTCACCCTCAGGTGAACCCCTCTTGAAGATCGTCGTGGCGGAGGAGAAGAGTGTAGACTCTTCCAAACCGCACGAATTTCCCACATCTGCTGACTTGATCATTGTTGAAGAGGATGACTCGGAGAAGCTACTGGAGGCCGAGCGGTCTCTGATCGAGAAGAGGAGGTGGACAGAGACAATCGTCGACCACTTGAAGCGACGTAAGAAAAAGGTCGAGACCCTTGAGGAAAGGATGGAGAGGAAAGGGCGGAAGATGCGGGTTGATAACCGCAATGTTTCTGTGAAGACCGGAGCGGCTAGTCTCCAGCATAAGCCGCGAGAGAAAGAAGTATCTGAGGGTCCGTCGACTCCATCTTCCAAGCTGGACGAGCCAGAGAGTACGCCTGCGGTTAGCGAATCTCTGAGCGATATCTTGAAGGGCATGGAGAAATTCCAGCAGCAGGACAAGTTACTGGCAACTCCGCCGGCTTCTGCGGAGGTCGCCGAAACCGATGTCGAAGTTACAGGAGAGAAGCTTGGCGAACCGGCTCCTGCGGTTTCAGAAGGAGCTGAAAAACTAAAACTCAGAGAGAAGATAGAGGAGATGAAGAAATTAATCACCGAGAAGCAGGTGGCGACTACATTTCCTGCCCTGCAAGGTAAACACGAAGAAGTTAAGCGTATTGTATAATTCTACAAGCTGCGGTCACGGAAGAAGGGAGCGGACACAATATTTAACCCGTCGGCGAGCTTCTTCCTGACCATGGCACAACTAAAAAGCAAAGCTAAAGAGACCGCGCGGCTATGGAAAGAAAAGCTGAAGCGAATAGACTCCGAAAGGCTTAGGCGACCAGCGGCTAGACTTTGTACTGCGGCTTTTGAAGGAGAGATAATCACGGGCTGCGGTCTCGTTCTAACGAGATCTTTTAAAAGGTGTCGGTCATGTTACTGAATCTGACCGCTTGTTTGTTCGCTGCAGGTGTACCTGAAACTGCCATCAAGCCGGGCGATCTGACCACCTGCCTACTTCCACTGATACCACCGTTACCTCCCAATATCCGCGATCAAAGGACAGCCGAATTCCAGTGTGAAGTCGCTGCCTTGCAGGCTAGGATAAGGGAGCACGCCGAGGCCCTTCGAGCCAGGGAAGAAGAGTGGCGACTTCAAGAACAAGATCAACGGTTTATGCTGGAGGCCGCTGAAAAGAGAACAAAGGAAGTGCTGGAAGACTTGGAGCTGGAGAGAAGAACGATGCGGTCTGAATTGGAGGCCGCTGAGAAAAGGATGCAGGAGGCCCTGGTCAGCCTGGAGTTGGAGAGAACGATGATGCAGATTACGCATGAGACCGCTAACAAAAGGGTGCAGGAGGCACTGGCCAGCGCGGACATGGATAAAACGGCAAAGCGGACAGCACTGGAGGCCGCTAACAAAAGGATGCAGGAGTCCCTGGCCAGCTGGGAGGAGGAGAAGACAACGATGCGGACTACGCTTGAAGCCGCTGAGCAAAGAACACTGGAGGCGCTGGCCCACCTGGAGCAGGAGAAGACAGAGAAACTTGACCTGCAGGCTTTAGTGTTGATGCTCGGCCGGATTGAGAGGGAAAGGGCAGACACCACTCGACTTGACGAGGAGAGGGATAAGGATCGACTAGAGGAGGCCGGCAGAGGCTTGCGACCTACTGGGACGACTGCTGAATAGCACCAACTACCAAATCGCCCGGCTTCCGGAGAGACTTCGGATTCACCAGTAGTCGCGGAGGTTAGGCAGGTCGCTGCTTCTGGCGACCCGGGAGATCGCGCTCTACCGCTGGTTCCATTTGCCCGCGTAGAGCGTGATACCTCGCGAGTTCATCGGACTCTGCACTCTATCCACAACCTTGTTAGTCAAGTGTATGTCCACCTGGTACAGGCCGGCGACCAAGTCGCGTGGGTTGGGCGAGAGGCTCCAGAAAGTGGAGAGAAATAATTATGAGAACTTTAATTTGGCTTTGTAATAAGCATCAACTCGTGATGCCGGACAGTTTGATTACTGTGGACAATTGTTATTGTCTGTTTGTATATTAGTGCGAATCGCTTGTGGCTTTGTGCGGTTTGAATACTTTCTAGTCGCTGTCTTTTCTTCTTTGGAAATTTTGCCAAGTACTGGAATTATAGTCGCTCGAACTGCCGAACTGGAATGCGGTTAGAATACTTTACCTTGCAGGTTGAGCCGTGTGGCCTGATATCTAACCGCGATTTGACAACCACTACTGTAGCTGCGTAGGAAATCTATAAATTGAGATGATCCCGGAGTCTTCGGCACAGAAGATCAAAATGCGAGCTAAAGCAATGGCGATGCGGTCTGACAAAGCTCCAGCCGTCAGGACCGACGCGGCTTCTGACTTCCATTCGGCGGATCATAAGGAAGGCCGGCTTACCGAAGCCGAGCTTGACAGCTTTGTAGAGAAGCATATGAAAGACAGCCCGCTGCTCGCGCGGCTTCCGCTTCCTCACGAGCGGATTAACACCTCCGCAGCCAACCAAATCGCTATCCCAATCGATCACTTTGATTGCGGCTTCGGCTTCCCTGTGCTAATGGAAGCCGTTGCGGTCTTCAACCACTATGGAGTAGTGCCAGGATAGCTGCCACCGAACTCTATTGCGGCGATTTACAGCTTCATCTCCTACCTCAGGTCGGAGAGAGTTCGCTTCTCAATGAAGCTGTTCAGAGAATGCTTTTCGGTCCGGTCTATTCCGGACTCTGGGACAAAGATCTTTAGAGGACATCTGTACTTTTGCTGTCGGGGGCTAAAGGTCGTCAACCTGGCGAACAAAATCCCGAATTGGTCAGAAAGATACCTGATCTTCGAGGGTAACCTCGGACTCCTACCGGTCCATCCGCAAGTTCGCGACAATGCCTCTTTTGGTAGCAGCGGACTGGACGACGTGGAGAAGGAGATCTTCAACTTATTCAAGGGCGAGGGGCTCGACGTCACCCATTACCTCCCGCTGCTCCCGACTTTGGAGGATGTCCATGCGCAGGACAGTAAGTATCAGCCAGCCGAACTGCTCCAATAGCCGCGCGGCTTATCAACTGACTTGTTAACTTTGCCTTGCAGCTGCCGTCGCGGTCCCGCTGAACAAGCCGCTAACTCCTGGCGGCCTAACCCTTACACAGCGGGAGAAAAGGGCTAAGAGGGCCAGGCCGGAGCGGGATGAAGAGGAAGGAGCATCGGACTCCTCGAGCGACTTCACGCTGCATGGTATGGGCAGCCGCTTGAAGGATCTCCGCGGTAACCCCATCATGCAGTTGAGTGCCGACGGCGAATCAGTCTAGGTTTCCACCGCCCTCCCTAACTGGGGGAAGGAAACGATAAGCCGCCACGCCTCCGCGGCTGGCGCGGCTTTGTATGGTAGGCGCAACCTAAAAGTGCTGAAAAAGATACCGGCAGAGGATTTCTCGCGGTTTGCCGCGCAGGTCGGCGCGAGAAGCTTCGTGGCTAACCACTATATGGGCCTGGCCCATAGGCGGTTAGTCGCAAGTGAAGGCGACCTGAAGCGGCAACTCGCCGAAAAGGAGGAAGAAAACGCACGCTTGAAGGAGCTCAATGCGGTAAGATATTACCTGATTTATGCGACCTCATTTAACAAGCCGCTCGGACTGACCTTCTTCCTTCCTTTGCAGAAAATGTATGATCCGGCCAACTCGGCCTTTCAGGACGCGGTCTTTCTGCATCTTATCCAAGGGATCGACGGAGCACTGAAATGCCTTCGAGATCGCGGCGGCCTCGCCCCGGGATTCATCGACTTCACCTGCGCCGACCTGTATCCACCCTTGAAGAAAAGGGTAGCCGCGGTTTATCGAGCGCTGAAAGGCAAGGAGAAGATCGATGGAGAGGGCGAGGGCAAGGCAGAAGAGGAAGAGGAGGACAACGAGGGAAGCAGGAGCGAGAGCGCTTCTTCAGAAACCGGCGGTCAAGCGTCTGAGACCGTGCGGGTTGTTGCCGGCACGTCAGAGACCAGGGGCATTGGCAGTTCGTGTTCATCCTCGTCTGACAGCGGCGACTACTCGCCTTCTGAGATCAACATCGACGGTGAACCGGACTCCGTCACTCCTACGTCCAAAAGACTGAAGCCGAATAGCTAGGATAGACTATTTGTTATTGTCTTTACATTTTTTGAGACCGCCGGTAAGATTTTGTAAACCGCGCGGTCTACCTTTTATACTTGACATTAGAAATGAAAATATTTTACCTTTTGTGAGAATCTATTGTAATTTTACTTACTTTTTTGTTTATGCGGCTTATTCTTTCTTACTCGTTTCCGACTTAAGAAATCTCATCGATGACTTCACCGAATAATAACTACCTTTGCTCCGGTTAAACTCGAGTAGAATACCGGTAACCGGATATATTAGTCGTCTGCGAAATTATAACAATCCGATCATCCTTGAGCGTATATAGAGCAATAAGCCAGGCGGTCAGGAGATTATTCGCCAAGAAGATAAGGAAGTTCAACTGTTGAAGGTTCATATTCAACCACAAAGTCCCACGATTAATGTATAGGCCGTAATTTTATTAGAGATGAAGAAGATACATGGCGATCGATAAGCCGCTCGGCTAAGGGGATAAACCGGATAGATATTGTAAAAACCAAGCTGATTGTGGCGGCTTCTATACATAGCAAGCCGCGAATTGATTTGAATGAATACCATAAGCCGGCGGACTAGCATTAGTTGACAGGATCAAGTCAGCCGAATTCCAGAATATATTAATAATAATCCGTGAGAGATTTCATAGCCGAAAAGAATAAACCGAAATATGTAACCACGCGGTCTGCGGACTGCATATCGATAATAATATGTGAAAACCATAATTTATCTACCACTGTAACTTGTAGGTTGAAAAGATAACGAAAACTCTGCACGCGCACTGTCTTACAACATAAACTGAGAATCATTACTCTTCTAAAGAAAATCCTATTTCAACTCATCTGCGAATGATTCGAGCGGGGTTTACATCTGCGACTGATGTCGTGCGGGATTGCCACTACACATCTGCGACTGATGTCGTGCGGGAAGTGGAGGGCCAAAAAAGTAATATTATTTTTGTTATAAGTAAATGTCCACATACGTATGTCAATGTTAAGTGTAAAGCTAAGAAGCAGAATTTAGAGGGCATATGAATGCTTATTTCTAGAGGAAAGCATAGTAAAAGGATATGGGCTTGAAGCTTGATTGAACCCAATTGTCGATGATCGTTGACAGATATTTATGAAGCTAGATGCTGGTGAGGACTGGTTTGCGGCTATATATATTACAACTGTCATTATCTAAAGAAAAGAAGCAAATGCAAGAAACTCCGAACACATGCGAGATATACGAAATATGTAAAAGAAAGACAAACAAGATACTACCGCTCCTAACACTTCCACTATTTAACAACAGAATCTTCATTTGCAACATCGGCTTTATCAGTAGAAAATGTGCAGGAAGATCATAGGACAACATAGTCTTGTAATTTCCCTGCCCTTGCAAATTGATCTGCTAGTTTCCGGAGAGCCCGACAATCTTCTGTGTTGTGACGAATATCCTTATGATATTTACAAAAAAGTTCTTCATGTCGATGTTCAATCTTTGATTTCATACGTCGAGGCTTTTTAAATTCTTTCATGCTAGCAAGAATTGGCAGAAGATCTTCCATAGAAATTTTGAACTTGACATACCTGTCCGAGTACCTTTCATACTTGAGTGTTTTAGGATCAAAAGACATGATAGGGCAAGCTTCTATACACTCTGATGATTTATCCTGTTGCGAAGGTTCTGAAGCATTTCGGGAAGAACTGGGTTGTTGATGATAAAAATCTTTCTGATATTCCTTAGCCATTTGATTTAAGAATGATATATAGTTGGCATTTGCTGCTTCACCCATTATGAACTGATTAGCTGTTTTAATAAGATCTCCATAGTTCTTTGGCTCCTTTTTGCTAACTTTAAATTTGAGAGGACCTTCTCGAAGTCCACTTATCAAGGCATATTTGTAAAAGTCTGGAGGAACGTTAACGATATCGAGCGTTTCCTTTTGAAACCGATCAATGAAATGAGCGGTAGACTCATCAACTTCCTGCTTGATTTGGAAGAGAGATACTAGGTTTCTCTTCCGCTTCCTGAAAGTATCAAATCTCAAAAGGAACTGTTTTTGAAAATCCC
The DNA here is from genome assembly GCA_039513925.1 of Platanthera zijinensis. Lineage (NCBI taxonomy): Eukaryota > Viridiplantae > Streptophyta > Magnoliopsida > Asparagales > Orchidaceae > Platanthera > Platanthera zijinensis. The sequence goes on along the minus strand of CM077082.1, from coordinate 165,243,516 downwards.
CAAAGCAAGTGATGGACCGAGAAGGTAAACCATAAAACCATTCCTGAGCAAGACCATCAAAGGTCATTAGAAAAAGCTTGCATTTGATTCCATCTGACATGGCTTTTAGAGAAGCAGCCGCTTCAAATGCTTGTAGATGTGAAACTGGATCACTAATCCCAGAATAACGTGGCAAGCGAGGCTCTCTAAAATCATCAACAACGGTATCCCAGCGAATTTGATCAACGAACGGAAAAGAAACTTCTTCTTCTCTATAGAGAGGTGTCTACTTCGTGCAAGCTTGAAATGCATCCTTAGCTACATTCTCGGGATGAGAACCATCTTGCCTTATTAAGGAATCCCGCATAGATGATAAGAAATTTTTGTAATTCCTCGGGAGATTCATTGCAAATGATAGATAACAACCAACACGAACTTAGAGACCGCCGGACAGTTACAGTCTGACCGAGCGGATAGAATGGCTAACGGTTACTGAGCAGGTTAACTGCCCTTGTCGCTGCTTGCTCAACTAGCCGCTAAGCACTAGCGGCCGAGCGGTCTGACAATATCTAGCCGCGGATTTCACCGGCTAACCGAGATCTGAAGGTTGCGTGTTAACTATTGATGCACGAAATGCGACGGGGAAAACGGGCACCATCAGCTAACCGTTCGAGCACTGGGGAAAGGAAGGGGGAAAGACTGTCGGCTAGTCGGTTACTAGCAGCTAGGAATGGCGGATAAGACCGGATAGAAAAAAGGGAGAAAGGGCCTATACCAGCGGCAACACCAGAGTTTGCCCGCCGCGGCCTGAATGCCTCTCCTGCGGCGGGCTTTCCTTTTATAAGAAATTAAGCGATTACACTTAGAAAGGAAAGAAGAAAGGAAGAAGCCGGCCGGACAATAGACCGCAAAGGACTAGAATCGAGGCCGCAGCTCTTAACAAGCGAGCTATTAGACTCGAGTCAGCGTGCTTTGGGTGTACTCCCGCCCCCTATTTATAGGCTTGTGGGCCTGCCCAAACGGGCAGGGCTAAAATAACCGGCTGCCCGAGGTACAATAGAATCGGGCAGCGGTGACGGGAATCAAGAAGAAGAAGAAAAGCCAAGAGACAGGCCGAGCGGCCTGGCGATCTTCTTCTGCCGAGCTGCAGGACTCGGCCTTTGGGCGGGCTGGTCTGGACCTCCTCTGACGGCGACCTGGGACATAGGTCGCGCAGCTTGGGCAAGGACAGGCCGACCCTTAGATGATGGCTGGACTAGAACTGGCGGCGGTCTGACGTAGTGGCCGCCCGGCTTGTCTGACAATAAGCCGGCTAGCTGAGAACAGCGACTGGAAATGACAAGCCGCCCGAACTGAAAAGATTGGAGAACTAGTCGCGGATTCTGGGTTAACACCAAATTTTTCTAATGAATATTTACAACAATTTCCTAATTATGTACAATAAGGGCAAAAATGTAATTCCTACATAACACCTATCAAAGTTCATCAAACAGTGCCCTCAAAATTTTTAATAATTGATTATGACATTATAAGTACCTTGAAAAGGTTTGGAAATTTTTATCTCAACAATAAATCTATTTTCAAATTTATTTTCCCAAAGTTCAATTATTTTAAAAATTCCAAATAATGGGATTTTTCTTCCAAAAAACCCATTATTGCAGTGAGGGGCATAATTCACCCTATTGAGCCTCTGAAATAAATATCATGATTTTTTGATGTACCATCTAGGCTTAATACACATTATTTACAATTTGGCTAATTGCACCCCAAGCCTATATATAACCAACACATGCAAGTGAGTTTACTCAACATTCAGTGGCCCCATGAGGCTGAAATTTCTACCAGGGGTAAATATTTACCCAAAGGTCAAGCCACCAAAATTTGAGGCCATGTGCAGTCATAATACTCCAAATATTTCATTTATTTAATTTTGTGTATTATGACAAATACTATAGGAAAAAGTCCCCCCAAAATTCACATTTTTGGTCAGGGGCTAGATAGGCCCTTGTTGAGCACATGACCAAAATCTTGGGTCCTGTGGACATCTGGTTTGGCTTGGGCATTCATTTTTATTTCTGCCCTAGCCTAGGACCAGTCCTATGAAAACTACCATACAGAACAGTATACTACACCAAATGATAAGTTTAGTGTGGCATATTAAAGTTAAGAGGGAGGGCTATATTTTTCATTTTAACCACAAGATATGAAAAGGCCTCTAAGACACCTAATAGTAGCATGCAAAATCACTGATTAAGTGTGATAGTTAGATACACTGCTCATTTATTAAATGAATAATTTAAATCATGTGTTTTTCATAGATCTTGAAGCAGAACTGGCGACATCCCATCATCATCCCAGATCAGCCGACGGCTGAGATTGAGCAATCCTGGGCCATCTTGTTTGGCATTTTCCGGCCAGCTGAGCCACCACCACCGCCGGCGATTGTCGCCACCACCTCCACTGAGGTGGTGGCTAGCGTTTCCCGGCGGTGAAGCCGTCTGAGTTGGCTCCTCCGGTGAACCCGAGCAAGAAGAAAAGATCAGAAAAATTGCACTTTTCTCCCATGGCATGGGCTCAATTTAGCCCGATATCTCCCCTAGTTGATCTAGAAAGCTAGTACGGGTAGAGGTGAGGTGAAACGATCCTGGTTCAAGCCTTGGCGGTTATTATGGCGGCGGTTTGCCATGGTTGAGCTTCTCCGGTGATCTCCTGCCCAAAATCTCATTTCTCCACCATTTTCTCTGTTTCAGCAGTCGATCTCCACTCGATTTCACCTTCTGAAGTTGATGGTGAGGCTGGTTTAGACTGAGGTGGGTTATACATAAAGGAACAACTAAGGTGAGCTCGGGCTAACCTTGGATGCTTCACCATGGCTGCCAAGTGGCCATCCTAGCACTCCAAACTCATTGTAATGAGTCATGTGGTCGGCCAGCAGCCTTTGGGCAGAAGGAGCCTTGGCCAAGTGGCCTCACACCCCCTTTTCCTCTTCTCACTCCTCTTCTCTCTCCTAAATTTCCCATTTTACCCCCATGCATGTACTCTCTCCTATTTCAGAGGGGTAGGGCTTGTCTATGACTCTTTGGGCTGCTAATGGGCCATGTTTAGTGGGCTTAGACCAAAGGGTGAAGCTTGGGTTCATTTCCCCCTCTTTTAGGCCTTATGTTGACCAAGTTGACTTTTTGAGTTGACTTGGTCAACATGATGAGTGGGATGACCCCACTTGATGGTTATGGGCCTAATGGCACCACCCAACTTGGGTTGGGTCAAGGGGGTGCCCCACTGAGGCTAATTGGCCCTATAGGTATGGGTTTGACCAAATTAGGGCTAAGGTTGACATTGGTCAACTAGGGTCAAACGGTTGACCTAGTGACATGCCCTAGGGTTCACTTAAATTGTTTTTAGGGTTAGGGCAATGTGGTGGGGTCATGGTGTGGCTAGGGTCCCCATTTAGGCTAGTTCGACCTAGTTTGACCTTGGTCTTATAGTGGCCCCACATTGCTACAACCCAGTACCTGGGGTCAAACCTAGCTAATTTCCTAACACCCACTCCATGCCTAACCCAATCTAAGTTAAGGGGCCTAAAAGTAACATGGGATGTTGCAAATCCTATAAACAAAAAAATAATAATTTCGTTCCCGAAATTTAAGTTCGGGTCTACGGGGTTCTACTTGCAAAATTTAAGCAAATTTTTTAAAACACAAAAACTAAAGCATACCTCAGGTAAATAGCTCCGGGTGTTGCTTCAACATCAGATTCCTCGGCTCCCAAGTGTGCTCCTCCCGCCCATGGTTGGACCACAACACCTTCACGAGAGGGACCTTCTTCTTCCGCAACACTCAGACGGCCGTATCATCAATCCGGATCAGCTCCAATCTAATGGATCTGTCTGGCACTACCGGACCGGCTGTGGTAGTAATGTGCTGCTCTGACCAAAGGAGAGTTCTTCGGAAGGAAGAGACATGGAAGACGTCGTGTAAGGTACTCAACTCCGGTGGCAGCTGTAGTCGGTAAGCTAAGGGGCTGAACCGCTCCAGGATCAAGTATGGCCCCATGTATCGTGACTGAGCTTCTTTTGTCTCCGCACCTGAGAGACACCGTGTACTGGACATATCTTCAAGAAAGCTCTGTCTCTAACCTGGAATTCCACCTTCCGGTGTCGAGCATCATAATACATCGCCTGCCTACTCTGGGCCTCTAGTAGCCGATCCCTGATCAAACGAATCTGAGTCTCCATGTCTTCCACAAAATCAGATCCAAGAGCCTTGGTGTCCACATCCTGAACCCAAGACAGCGGTGTCCGACACTTCCTCCCATAATGTGCCTCATATGGAGCCTTCCTGATGCTCGCCTGGTGGCTGTTATTGTAAGAGAATTCAATCAATGATAGCAGCCTCTTCCAAAGCTTCCCTGTATCTAATATGCATAATCTAAGTAGGTCCTCCATAGTCCTGTTTGTCCGCTCCGTCTTGTCGTCGATCTGTGGATGGTAGGCAGTGCTAAAGGTATGTCGGGAACCCAAGTAAGCATGCACTGGCCTCCACTCCCTGGAAGTGAACCGACCATCACAGTCCGAGACAATAGTCCTGGGGATGCCATGGTATCTGACGAACTGCTCCACGAATAATCTCACCAAAACTGCAACTGGAGCATCCTTCCTGACTGGGATAAACCGCGCTACCATGGTTAGCCTGTCGACTATGACCCAAATGGAATCATGCCTAGAGTGGGAGCGAGGCAGTCCGTGAAAAAAATCCATAACAATGTCCTCTAACTTCCACTCTAGGACTTGCAGTGGCTGTAATAAACTGCCCGGGCTCTTACATTCTGCCTTCATGCGCTGACAAGTCTCGCAGTGTGTCACAAAATAGGTGATCTCCCTCTTCATTCAAGGACAGTTCATGGTCCTCCGTAAGTCTGCCCACATCTTGGTGATGCCGGGATGCACTGAATATCTCGAGCAATGTGCCTCTCTGAGTATGTCATCACGGATACCATCTCCTGCTGGAATGTATACTCATCCACGGAATCGAAGGAGATCATCTTGCAGCGTGTAATCCTCAAACTTTCCCCCTTCCAGGGCACTGAAAATAAGCTCTAATGCAGCATCCAGCCTCTGATGTGTAGTAATGCGCTCCCGAATATCATCATCACTAAACAATGAGCTCAGGTACTCTCGGTATACCACTGGTTCGGCCTCAGATACCATGGTATTATGCATGTCTTCCATCATCCGTATCAGCTCTATAGACATCAACCGAGGCTCCAGTCCAGAAGTGCTGGTTCTCCTGCTCAAAGCATCTGCTACTGTGTTTGCCTTCCCCGAATGGTAGTGGATCTGATAAACATAGTCATAGAGGAATTCTAGCCATCTCCTCTATCGCAGGTTCAGGTCCTTCTGCATATCGATATATTTAAGATTCTTGTGATCCGAGTAGATATCACAATGAATCCCGTATAAGTAATGTCTCCACATCTTTAAGGCGAAAACCACAGCCCCGAGCTCTAAGTCATGCACTGGATAGTTATTCTCATGCTTATTCAACTGTCTCGAAGCATAAGCAATAACATGTCCTTGCTGCATCAAGACAGCACCCATCCCCTGGTAAGAGGCATCCGTGTAGATCTGAAATCCTTCACTCCCGGATGGGAGCGCAAGGATAGGGTATGAGGTGAGTCGGTCCTTCAGCTCCTGAAAAGCTATCTCGCACTGCTCTGACCAAACAAAATTTGCATCCTTCTTCATCAAGGAAGTGAGGAGGAGGGCTATCCTCGAGAATCCCTCCACAAACTTACGATAGTAACCTACTAATCCCAAGAAGCGGCGGATGTCTGACGCGATCTTCGGTCGTGGCCAATTCCATACTGTCTCTATCTTGGCTGGATCCACTTCCAATCTAGCCCCACTGATAGTGTGCCCCAGGAAGGCCAACTCCTGTAGCCAGAACTGGCATTTAGAAAATTTCGCATACATCTTAAACTCTCTCAGCCTCTGCAAAACCTATGTCATGTGCTCTATGTTCTCCTCCTGAGTCCAGGAATAGATTAGAATATCATCGATGAACACAATGACGAAGCGGTCTAAGTAGGGTTCGAATACACGGTTCATTAGGGTCATGAATGCGAAGGGGGCATTCGTGAGCCCAAAAGGCATCGCCGTGAAATCGTATAGCCCATATCATGAACTGAATGCCGTCTTCGATATGTCCTCTTCCCGGATGCGGAGCTGGTAGTAACGGGATCGCAAATCTAGCTTAGAGAAATAGAATGATCCCTGCAGCTGATCAAATAGCTCGTCTATCCGAGGCAGTGGATAGGTAGTGCTGACCGTCAACTTGTTCAGCTCCCGGTAATATATGCATAGTCGCAACGATCCATCTTTCTTCTTCACAAAAAGAACTGCTGCTCCCCACGGCGATGTGCTCGGCCGCACAAATCCCGATTCCACAAGCTCCTGAAGCTGAGTCTGGAACTCTGCCAACTCTCTTGGAGCAATCCTGTAAGGTGCCCGTGACATTGGCCTCGCCCCCGGCACTAACTGTATCCTAAAATCCAAGTCCCGAACTTGTGGTAGTCCGGGAAATTTCTCCGGGAATACATTAGAGAAATCCCGAACCATCAGGATATTAGCTATAGAACTCTCTGTTACTACCATATCGAAGCAGATGAAGTACACCTCCTCCCCCTGCTCGTAGGCCTTGACAGCTTGTATAGAAGATAATAAAAGATGGGGGATAGGTAAGATGCCTTCAATAGTGATGTAAGAGTCTCCATGTCTGAGCGTGATCCTTTTCGAGGGGCAGTCGATCTGAGCATGGTTCCAATGAAGCCAGTTCATGCCCAAAATCAAATCAAAGTCCGGTAATCTCAAGACCGCCGCCGGAGCTTCGAATATCTTGCCTCTGATCTCGGCCTCCATGTTGCAGCAATCTGTGGTACATAGCTCCGAGCCATCAGGAAGACGCACCCTCATTTCTATTCCAGGGAACCTTTCCACGCCCTCTACTCCTTCAATAAAAGTGTCCGACACGAATGAGTGTGAAGCACCCGTGTCGAATAGGGTATGAGCGGGCTTGCCGCTTATCATAACTTTGCCTGGGGTTTATTTGAGTTAAAAGAGTGGTTATTATTATATATATATATATTTTATGGTTTTCAAGATATTATTAAGGTTGAAAATTCTAAATTACAATAATTTAAGTACCTGTAATCATTTCTTCGGGGTTCCTTTACTTCGTGAGGTCTAGTGCATACATCTGTTCCTGGCCACGTTCTCGGCCATGATGTCCACGACCTCGGCCATGATTGTAACGCCCCTGATTTTTCCGATAATTATTTAATCCTCTTGGTGAGTCATTATGACGTAAGGGCGTTACGTTAGCGTAGAGTTGACGGCACGGTGTCGTAGTGCGTTTTGCGTCTGTTAGGTCGAGCCGACCAAATTTCAGAATTTTCACCGAAATCGTAAAATTTTGGGTTACAAAGTTAAGTAAATAAATTTGTGACTCGCTCGTTAAGTTTCGTCGCGATCCGGTCATTTTTGGAGCCTCTGCGAATTTCTGAAGCTCTGTACTTTTTATGTCCGCCACTATCTTTAGAAATTAATATCTTGGGAATGGTGCGTCAGAATTTGATTTCGACTTCGCCGTTGGATTCGTAGCGTCGTCTTTCGCCTATGACGCGATTTTCATTCGAATCGGCGCGCGTTTAGCTCTTCGTAATGACATAGTAATTAAATGTATTATTATAATTAATATTATAATTAATGTTATTATATATATATATATATATATATATATATATATATATATATATGTTTATTATTAAAACCCCTCTTCCTTGTCAAAAAGAAGCAGCCGACCCGATACCCCCCCTTCCCTCCTCCGTCCTATGCGAGCAAGAACCAGAGCGGCGATTTTCTTTCCGCGAATCTACCGGCGGCCGCCACCGGAGCTACGGTGCTCCAAATCACGATCCGAGCATAGATCCGGAAAGCTCTTGCCGAGAGCTTCGCGTGCGCGGTAACATTGATCTCTTTCGTGAAACTTTTGCGTTAGGGTTTTTCGGCCCTAACCCCGTTTGTCCGTTTTCTTGTAGATCTCGCTTTCCCGTGCTTCCGTTAGGACCGATCCGCAGCGTGGAGCAATTTGGAGGACGTTTTCGAGCGCGATTGAGGCAAGTGGTGCTCACTTGCAATTTTCTTCCTTTTGTTCTCTCCTCCTATTGTAGTATTGATCGTAATTATGGTTTAGAGTCGCGATTTCCGCTAGTCGTCATCGTTTAGAGATTTGTGTGTGACGCCTCATGAATAGATTTGTTCGTCGCGGGTAAGCTCGCCGAAAAAAAAACCTTGTCGCCTTTCGACGAAGTTCTATGCGTCGGAAACCTTTTTATCTTCTGTCGTGTTGTATGTGCGTCGTATCTCTCGCTAGTCGTGTCGGTTTGATTTTCTCGTCATCTTGACCAAACAAAATGTTCGTCCGTCGTGAGTGCCACAATTATTGTCCAATGTTACTTTTGTACGTACTGTAACCCCTCTTCATGTCATTGTCGACGCGTCAATTGAATCGTCGCGTCATTTCAACCAAGTTTTGTCGCCCTGTTGATGTATGAGTATCGTATGATCCGTTGAAGTTTTGTTGGTAAGAATCTTTGTCGTCTTCCGACGGAGGATTGTACGTCGGAAGTTTTACTGTCTTCTGTTGTGTCGTTTGACGTCGCGACATCATGATTGTCGCGCCGCTTTGACCAAGTTATCCTCTTCGCTTGATTTTAAGTGTCGCTTTGACCAAGTTAACCTCTCATCTTGATAGTACGTGTCCTTTTGACCATGTCCATCACATCGTTGGTCGTTCGTATCGTTGGAATGTAGTTTGTCGGAAGCATCATCGCTTTCCGTTGTTTTTAGTCGATGAAACCCTTGTTGCCATCCGTCGCTGCATTTGAGCGTGTGTTGGTTGGATTGTCGTGATTATTTAATATAGTGTCCCCTTATGATCCCAGTTTTAGTCGTAAGCGTCGTTAGTTGATTTGTTTATGTCGTGGACTTGGAAAAATATTATGGTTAAGGCCTTGGAGTTCTGCAAGGCAAATCTGTCTCTGTGTCGATCGTATGCTATGATCTGGTTTTAGTCCTTTTTAACGACGTCATGTACACTTAGCAGGGTCGTTACAAGAGAGAGAGGTTTTGTTTTTGTTGGCCTGTTCGTTTAGAGTTCTTCTTGGTTTGTTTCATTTATATGTATATATATAATAAAATATTTGATAACTATGGACTCTTGGTTGGCAGTGGATATAGGACCGCCACCTCAGTGCCTTGTTTTGATGGTATATTTTATGGACTGTTGGTTGGCAGTGGATTTAGGACCGCCACCTCAGTGCCTTGTTTTGATGGTATATTTTATGGACTGTTGGTTGGCAGTGGATATAGGACCGCCACCTCAGTGCCTTGTTGTTGTGGGTCATACACCCAGGCTTTGCCCGATGTTTTGATGTCATGTGGAGCTGATCAGTCTCTCTTAAATAATGAATTGTTATGTACAAAAGATGAAAGATATATATATACATATGCATATATTTCTCTCTAGGTTGTGTGATTGCTTACCTTGTGCAGCATAGTTAGTTCCTCTATGCTTTTTTTGTGTTTTATTGATTATACTGACTATTTGGTGATAGCTTTTTCGTACAATTTCTTGCTACTCGAGGTTTGTTGTTCCTCTTTGGTTTTCATAGCACTACTTGTAACTTGCTTCTGAGGTGTTCTTCTTTTGAATGCCTCAGGTTAAGAGCAGTAGTAGGTTTAGCTGTCAGAGTTGTGCTTCTGGTGCTGCGAGCTGCTGCAGCTGTTTGTTTCCACCTCAGAGTGTTGAGATAGTTGTTTTGTTAGACATGACAGTTTCTCTGTGGGTTTGTGTCAGTTGTTGACGCCCATAGTCTTAGATTTTTTTTTTGTGTTAGGTTACTTGCTAGTAGTACTGCTGTTACTTACTGTTAGTTTTATACTTGCTCTCTGAGAATGTTTTATGTTAGGATGCATGTTAGGTATTTTAAATATAAAATAAAACTGCATTTTTTTGTATAGTTCCATAACATGCTTTTAAACCTGTAAACTACTATTTTAAAGGTTATAAAACTGCTTTCTTACTTATAGTAAATCTATAAGTCACATGTTCATTACATTTTATGCTGAGTTTTCATTCTCATATAGGGTGACAAAAGAATCAAATTAGTGTTTTCTGCTGTGTAAACCTATACTTTCTCACTCGTGGCCTAGTTGATCCACCAGACCGAGGGACACGGTCAGCATACCTAATAATAAAGCAATGTTTTATAACATAACTCATAGTCTTGTTATAAAAATAAGTGATAGGATAGGTTTACCTGAACGTCTGCAGTTGTCCCCTGCACGGCGTGGCATCACGATCCCGTATTTTCTCACTCTGATAGTATTTTTATACTGAGAAAATGCGGGTTGTGAATGTTGGCATTAGAGGGAGGTTTTATAAGAGGGTTGGTTGGTTTGGCAAGTCAGTCGAACAACTTTTCCTTTAGCAAAACCTCAAGCATAGTTTCATTTCATTGCATACACACACCGATATGTCATCAGTAGATCTTGATGGAAGCATGAACACTACACTCATAGCATAATAAGAAGTATACGAGGCATATTATGTAGTATGGGATGCATAATATGTGTTTGTATATGGATCCACTATAGGTGGCAACATGTGACGGTTATGTAGTATGGGATGCATAACCACCATTACATGGGTTCCCATTAGCACGTTTTGTTTTTTCGTTACATACAATGTTATGTAGTATGGGATGCATAACATTGTATGTCTACGCCGCTCATAACATGTACTAGGGCCTTTTTAGAATGCATAGCACTACATACATGACATATCATCGCATAAGCACACGTGCCAAGTTAAAGATCTGCATGATGACGTATGTACACTCATGATTTGAAAGGAAATTTAAACATTCAGGCATACATATTATAAGCACAAGTTAGAAGCATAACATCATTTCATGATTTTCCTAGAGCAAGATAACAGCATGAGCAAGTATCTGTTCGTTCCCGATCTGATTCGAGTTTGTTTATTTCTGATTTGATCTGGGTTAGGATGTACGAGTTTGCTAGCTTAGGTGTCTTCAGCTAGTTTTTTGGTTAGTCGTTTGTTCGCGTTTGTAGAAAGTGGTCATGAAATGTTTTGCAATGGGGATGATATCCCAGTTTGAGGGTAAGTCTTCGAGTAGTTTGTATCAAAGCAATATTAGGTGAACTGTGTCAGAACTTCGAGACTCTGTCAAGGCAATTGGTCGTAATGCAGGCACAGTTGTAGGCATTACTTACTGCCACCTTGAGGCAGCAGCCTGGTGTGATTTTATTTTCTTTTCCTATGTTGGTTGAATACGAAAGTGAGATCGATCAATCAGCTAGATTTACTCCTGAGTCGATAGTTGTTGAGGAATGTCAAGTCTAAAACTTCTTGGGTAATCTCAGGTTAGACCCTAGTCAAGTTGATAGCTTCCTTAATATCTCGATTTCTGTCCGACTAAGTTTTGTGTGTGATTTATAGGAAGGTAAAGGTAAGTAATCGATGAGCACGCGTTCTTTGATTTTGGTGATATCAACTTGTGCGTGGTTAGAATTCTTATAGCTTGTTGTCGCTTGACTCCCGAACGAGTTAGTGCTTCGTTTCGCGCTAAATTTCCCTCTGGTGACTTGGAGGTGTCGAATCAGGATATCCAGAGTTGTCTCATTTTTTTTAGATTGGATTTTTAGGGTGTGTCGATGTATAGTGCAAGATTTGGAAAATTTCAGTATGATTTTTGGTCATGGAACGGAAGTCTTGTTTGTATGTTATAGACCGATGCTAGGATGAGCATCTGGACTTTATGATGAATATTGACTGACCCTAGAGTGTGTTTGGATTCCAATATCAGGATTCTCCGGCTATTTTGGCGGTGCGTTCTCGTAAATTCTTAGAGTCCGGCTGCGAGTCTTTTCTCATTTCCTTTTATGTTCTAGAAACTGCTCTTTTTGTGTTGCGTGTTCTGTGGCAGGAGAGTTCCCAGATGTTTTCCCAACTAGTTTTCCCGGTCTCCTTCCTGAGAGAGAGGCAGAGTTTGTTTTAGATATTGAGCCACATACTTATCTTTTCGGGAGATCACCTTACCGTTTGACCTGCGTGAACTGGAATAGTTTCATACCTTGCTAAATGGGTTGCCATTTTGAGGCATCTTTAAGTCAAGTCCCTTGCCCTAGAATGCTCCTGTTCTTTTCGCGAGCAAATGTGGGATGTCTTTAGAAGATCAGAAGTGAATTATAAAAGAGTTTAATGATGTGACTATTAGGATAAATGTCCACCATTGTGGATGGATGATTTGTTAAGTCACATTCAAGATAGTTCCGTATTCTTGAGGTTTGGCCTCAGTTTATACTTTTATATGTGAAGGATTTGTGTGTTAAATGTTCCATAGACTGCCCTTTTGTTCCCGTTTTAGGCTGTATTTTTAGGTTTTAGATATGACATTTGATTTTTACGAATGCATCCTCTGCCTTCACGGATTTGATGACTATAGTGTTGAGAGAATTTCCGGACCACCTCTTGGCCATTTTTCTTGATGATGTTTGGATATGTTCTAAGAGCGCAAATAAGCGTGTTGAGTATTAGGAGATTTGTGAAGTCTAGGCAAAGAAAGCGTAATTCTGTTGGCCGAGATAAACAATTGAAATATTTGGTTGACGTGAGTTTCTGTTTTGGGTCACAATTTTAAGAAGGATGAATTTTCGCCGAACTTAGTAAAGATCACAAAAGTGATTGATTTGGAAGAGAACTACTATAATGCGTAAAAATTGGAAAATTTAAAACGATGATCTATACCTCGATGTTTTGGAGATGATTTGTTTTGGCGCATTGGGTAAGACTTCTGCAAACATAAGAGCTTTGAGTATATCTTCACTCAAGAGAAATTGAATTTGCGCACCATAGATATTGGATAATATATATTCTGAACTTTGACATTGACATTCATTATCTCTTTGATTCTCCTAGAATGTACAAAAAAATTGAAATAAATTATTTGATGTTATGAGTTGGATTAATTGTTCATTAAGGTTTTCTAGAAAGCATTTATTCGATGTGTGCTATCGTAAATAGGTGGATAAAATGTGCCCATATTGTTTAATTCTGATTGATTGGTTACTCGGTGAAAAATGTAATATGACCGTATTAGGATGAGGTTGTGAGATTCCATAGTAAGTCTTTGAGTTTGTGTTAAGCCGAATCTTCAAGTTAATGTCGCGTTCCTGACAGAGTTTTGCAAGAAGTCTGGGGCTTGACCTTAGGTATTTATCCGTTTATTTGCAGACTGATGGTAGGTCAAGGATAAGGTTGTTCAGACTTGAAAGTAATGAGTTTTTCTGTAGCGGCGCCGTGAGGCGGGTGCCTGGCGCGAGCTTTCGGTTCGGTCAGGGCCCTAAATCCGGGTCATGCTATAAAAGTGTTTTTTTTGCGGCGTCTTGGGTGCGCCCGGTTAGGTTGGCCCGACCAGGTCTTTTAATTTTAGTGCATCTATGTGCTTGCTGGTAGGCTAGAAGGGTCTACTTCTTTCCCTGGTATGCACGTTGTGTTTCATCTGAGTCAGTTGTGAGTGTGCGTTCGCGATGATTGTCACGTCCTTGATTCGGTACCCAAGCATCAACCTAATCTCCCTTATGTCGAAGAGTCTGCCCGTATTTTGGAGACGCAAGATCGTGTGCTGAGAAGGAAAATGATTTCCAATGGTTAAAGCTTTCAGGCAAAATTAGGACGTCCAGAGTGCAATTTGGAAACTGGACTCTGTGATGAGAGAATCTCATCTCAACTTTTCTCCTAGTTTTCTCCGATTAGTGTTCTTATCTAGTGATTTTTCATCTCATCTCTCGCTTGTTCTCTCGTTTTGTGTTGCGTTCCAAGTTTCAGGACGAAACTTCCTTTTTGGAGGGGTGACTGTAACGCCCCTGATTTTTCCGATAATTATTTAATTCTCTTGGTGACGTCATTATGACGTAAGTGCGTTACGTTAGCATAGAGTTGACGGCGCGGTGTCGTAGTGCGTTTTGCGTCTGTTAGGTCGAGATGACCAAATTTTGAAATTTTCACCGAAATCGTAAAATTTTGGGTTACAAAGTTAATTTAATAAATTTGTGACTCGCTCGTCAAGTTTCGTCACGATCCGGTCATTTTTGGAGCCTCTGCGAATTTCTGAAGCTCTGTACTTTTTATGTTCGGCATTAACTTTAGAAATTAATATCTTGGGAACGGTGCGTCGGAATTTGATTTCAACTTCTTCATTGGATTCGTAGCGTCGTCATTCGCCTATGACGCGATTTTCGTTCGAATCGGCGCTCGTTTAGCCATCCGTAATGACATAGTAATTAAATGTATTATTATAATTAATATTATAATTAATGTTATTACATATATTATATTATTATATATAAAAAAATTTATATATATGTATATTATTAAAACCCTCTTCCTTGTCAAAAAGAAGCAGCCGACCCGAACCCCCCCCCCCCTTCCCTCCTCCGTCCTGTGCGAGCAAGAACCAGAGCGGCGATTTTCTTTCCGCGAATCTACCGGCGGCCGCCACCGGAGCTACGGTGCTCCAAATCATGATCCGAGCATAGATCCGGAAATCTCTTGCCGAGTGCTTCGCGTGCGCGGTAACATTGATCTCTTTCGTAAAACTTTTGCGTTAGAGTTTTTCGGCCCCAACCCCGTTTGTCCGTTTTCTTGTAGATCTCGCTTTCCCGTGCTTCCGTTAGGACCGATCCACAGCGTGGAGCAATTTGGAGGACGTTTTCAAGCGCGATTGAGGCAAGTGGTACTCACTTGCAATTTTCTTCCTTTTGTTCTCTCCTCTTATTGTAGAATTGATCGTAATTATGGTTTGGAGTCGCGATTTCTGCTAGTCGTCATCGTCTAGAGATTTGTGTGTGACGCCTCATGAATAGATTTGTTCGTCGCGGGTAAGCTCGCCGAAAAAAAAACCTTGGTGCCTTTTGACGAAGTTCTATGCATCGGAAACCTTTTTATCTTCTGTCGTGTTGTATGTGCGTCGTATCTCTCGCTAGTCGTTTCGGTTTGATTTTCTCATCATCTTGACCAAAGAAAATGTTTGTCCGTCGTGAGTGCCACAATTATTGTCCAATGTTACTTTTGTACCTATTTTAGCCCCTCTTCATGTCATTGTCGACGCGTCAATTGAATCGTCGCGTCATTTCAACCAAGTTATGTCGCCCTGTTAATGTATGAGTATCGTATGATCCGTTGAAGTTTTGTTTGTCGGAATCTTTGTCGTCTTCCAACGGAGGACTATACGTCGGAAGTTTTGCTGTCTTCTGCTGTGTCGTTTGTCGTCGCGACATCATGATTGTCGCGCCGCTTTGACAAAGTTATCCTCTTCGCTTGATTTTAAGTGTCGCTTTAACCAAGTTAACCTCTTAGCTCGATAGTACGTGTCCTTTTGACCATGTCCATCACTTCGTTGGTTGTTCGTATCGTTGGAATGTAGTTTGTCGGAAGCCTCGTCGCTTTCTGTTGTTTTTAGTCGATGAAACCCTTGTTGCCTTCCGTCGCTGCATTTGCGCGTGTGTTGGTTGGATTGTCGTGATGATTTAAGCTAGTGTCCCCTTATGATCCCAGTTTTAGTCGTAAGCGTCGTTAGTTGATTTGTTTATGTCGTGGACTTGGAAGAATATTATGGTTAAGGCCTTGGAGTTCTGCAAGGCAAATCTGTCTCTGTGTCGATCGTATGCTATGATCTGGTTTTAGTCCTTTTTAACGACGTCATGTACACTTAGCAGGGTCGTTACAAGAGAGAGAGGTTTTGTTTTTGTTGGCCTGTTCGTTTAGAGTTCTTCTTGGTTTGTTTCATTTATATGTATATATATAATAAAATATTTGATAACTATGGACTCTTGGTTGGCAGTGGATATAGGACCGCCACCTCAGTGCCTTGTTTTGATGGTATATTTTATGGACTGTTGGTTGGCAGTGGATTTAGGACCGCCACCTCAGTGCCTTGTTTTGATGGTATATTTTATGGACTGTTGGTTGGCAGTGGATATAGGACTGCCACCTCAGTGCCTTGTTATTGTGGGTCATACACCCAGGCTTTGCCCGATGTTTTGATGTCATGTGGAGCTGATCAGTCTCTCTTAAATCATGAATTGTTATGTAAAAAGATGAAAGATATATATATATATATATATATATATATATATATATATATATATATATATATACGTATGTATATATTTCTCTCCAGGTTGTGTGATTGCTTACCTTGTGCAGCATAGTTAGTTCCTCTATGCCTTTTTTTTGTGTTTTATTGATTATACTGACTATTTGGTGATAGCTTGTTCGTACAGTTTCTTGCTACTCGAGGTTTGTTGTTCCTCTTTGGTTTTCATAGCACTACTTGTAACTTTCTTCTGAGGTGTTCTTCTTTTGAATGCCTCAGGTTCAGAGCAGTAGCAGGTTTAGCTGTCAGAGTTGTGCTTCTGGTGTTGCGCGCTGCTGCAACTGTTTGTTTCCACCTCAGAGTGTTGAGGTAGTTGTTTTGTTAGACACGACAGTTTCTCTGTGGGTTTGTGTCAGCTGTTGACGCCCATAGTCTTAGATTTTTTTTTGTGTTAGGTTACTTGCTAGTAGTACTGCTGTTACTTACTGTTAGTTTTATACTTGCTCTATGAGAATGTTTTATGTTAGGATGCATGTTAGGTATTTTAAATAAAAAATAAAACTGCATTTTTTTTTTGCATAGTTCCATAGCATGCTTTTAAACCTGTAAACTACTATTTTAAAGGTTATAAAACTGCTTTCTTACTTATAGTAAATCTAGAAGTCACATGTTCATAGCATTTTATGCTGAGTTTTCATTCTCATATAGGGTGACAAAAGAATCAAACTAGTGTTTTCTGCTGTGTAAACCTATACTTTCTCACTCGTGGACTAGTTGATCCACCAGACCAAGGGACACGGTCAACATACCTAATAATAAAACAATGTTTTAAAACATAACTTATAGTCTTGCTATAAAAATAAGTGATAGGACAGGGTTGCCTGAACGTCTGCAGTTGTCCCCTACACAGCGTGGCATCACTATCGCGTATTTTCTCTCACTCTGATAGTATTTTAATATTGAGAAAATGCGGGTTGTGATAATGATGTCCACGATCTCGGCCTCGACCTTATCCTCGTCCTCGTCCCTGGTGTGCTGGAGGGGCCACTGGAGGTGGAGGAGGAGGAAGAGGGTGGATCTGATGTTGGCATTGCGACCTGATATGCCAAGGCTGGCCGCATCCAAAGCATATGAATTGTCTCTGGCCCCGATCATCCTGTCTCTGACCACGATTATCTTGCCTCATCGTTCCTTGCATCTGTAGAGGTGGGGGAGCTAGGACTATAGGAGGCCCCTGCTCCTTCCTGATGTTAGGACGACGACGTCCCCCACCCCTCCTGTATCCAATAACCTTGCCTCTCTGGGATGCCCTGCTACCTTCTCCGAATGATGACCCCTCTAGAAGCCTCTTTCCTATGCCTTACACCATTAGCTGGTCAGCCTCCAGCTTCTTTGCCATCTCTATAATCTGTATAGTGGTGCCATGAGATATGAACAATAAGGGATGCCTTAAGGAGTCTCAGAGCCCATGGTAGAACCTTTTAGCATACTTTTGGTCATCCCAGTCATGGAATCCTGCAAATCTAGCCAGATAGGAGAACTTTCTTTGATATTCGATCACGGATTTGCTCCCCTGCTGGAGGTTCAGAAACCTTGCTTCCAAAGCATCTCTGTCCGTAGTGGATACGTAGTGCTCTATGAACATATCACTGAACTCCTCCCAAGAAATATCCATCAGCTCCCTATCAGTATATACAGAGTCTCGTACAGACTTCCACCACCTCTTCGCATGTGCATCTAGTACCGCGGTGGCAAGAGGGACTTCCTGGCTGACTGGGCAACTGATGCCAGCCAACAACTCCTGAATTGTCTCCAGCCACTCTTCCGTCTTCACAACATCCTCTGTCCCGCGGTACACCGGCGGAGACAGACTCTTAAAGGCACTCAACCAGTTCGACCTCGGATTTGGCTGTGGGGCCAGGACCTGCTGGGCTCTGAAGGCTTCCAGGATAGCCGTCAGAGTTTGCCCCATCTCATTTTGCAAAAAGGGGTGGCAGCTGGAGAGGAAGGAACCATATTCAGCTGCGGAGCGACCTACGGAGGTTGCAAAATAGGTAAGGTTTAATTAGAATTGGCCTAACTCATTATTTTAAATGGACTGTTTATGTGACTTTTATACATGGACATACCATTACTTCCGCTGCATAATTTGTCTACAAACTAATGCTCGAGCGGGATGTTCCAGTGTTGTGGACTTCTTTCTCATATAATCGTTTGTTTATGTGATACCAATTTGTAAAATCTGACTCCCCCTTCCGGGGAGTTAACCCGGATCTTATGCCCAGAACCGCCATCTTACAGTGACACTAACGCACGGGTTAGTCGATACCGCAAGACGCCGATTCAGCCTGTTAGAACGATCAAAACCTGTTCGGCCAATATGAGAAACAGAAGTAAAGCTAATATGAGTATAACAATATTCAGTCCACAGTCACAGTACAAATCATAAGTATATAAATGAAAATTACAAGTCCATCATTAATATAATAAAGAAGAGTAATAAGGGCTTATGCCCGGTACATCATATCAAATCTCTCTCTCACAAATCAAACGCAGAAGGTAATCAACTAATATCATTCCACCTGAGGTCGTGCTCTAGTAGTAGTAGGTGGCACCGGTATCTTCTCCTCATGTCCTGCCTCCTCAACGTGCTGGTCCATCTCCCCGAGCTCCTAAAATGATATGGTCACCGACCATTAGTAAAAAATACTAAGGCTTTACCTCCGCACCTCGCCCCGCAACTCCTAGGCACCGAGCGGGAGGACGAAGCGGAGGAAACCAAGGGGTGATAAGTATAAGCAGATGATAGTGGCACTATACTAACAAGTATATGAGGAGTAACAGTAGTTGTACTCTAGCAGCTCTAAGTAAGAGGTACAAGTATAGTAAGTGAAGAATAGAACAACAGTAAGTAGAGAATGTAACAGCAGTAAGTAAATTAGAGTAAAGGTAGTGCTAGGCAGTATGGTAACGTAAGTATAACTGCTACTTATAATCTATCATCACAGAAGTACCCTAACTTATATGAGTGCCCATACAAACAAATAAGTTAGAGTTTCAAAAATTAACTTATCATATAGAAGAGCCCATACTAATCTATATGATAAGGTTCCATGAAGCGTATGCCTACTATGTATGAATGCATTCGGTTTATTATGCAACATGCAAGTGCAACTCACACACAACGACTCTGTGATCACAGACCTTTAGATCCCGCTTTTCGGAGTTAGCAACACTCTCTAGTACCACCGTTGTGGCTACGGTAGCAGTGGAGCGGGCGTCTCCACTCCTAGGCAGGTATGCACACTACCAAACCAAGACCTCCCATATGCCTCTGTAGACGTCCTAGGTGCACTCTAGAGTCTTGCGTACTAATTGCTGACTACCCGCCAGTCTTGTTGGGTCGGGTGTGCGCTTTCAGGGATTGTCCTCCAGTCCGCAGTACAAATAACCTACTAGCCCCTCAAACCTACATATCCTCCTGAGTCACCGTACCGCCATCGGTGTGCCGATTGGCCCAGTACCGCATGACCCGCCACTAATATGTTTATACACATGCAAGTATTACAACTCGAGCCTTCAGCTCGACGGACCAACTTGTCCTGAATCCCTCCAACCCTACACGGGAGAGCATATAATACAAATTCCTCAAACCCTACACGGGCGAGAATATTATCATGAATCCCTCCAACCCAGTACGGGTGAGTATAGTGATACAATGCCTAACCTATTAGGCTACTCTTGTTTACGGGTTATTATACTTAGTGACTAAAGATTAATCCCACGACTGCGCAGGGTATACCCGGTGAAGGGCTCTCGGGGGCACTAGGAACTACAATGGGATGAAGCCCAAAGCTCCCTTTCTCAAGGATATTTACTTTAGTGGATGCCCACCCAAGATTCCCCTTTTGTTCTCATTATTACTCTCAGGCGATCCTAATGATTTAAGATGTTATTGAAGGGGCGACGGTCTTCCACCGACCTCAACCTAGTTGCTATCCATGGCTTGCACTTTTACTCTCGTCACTAAGACAACACTTCCAACAAGGGTTATACTCCACTTGTGATCTCTAGCTCAACCGTCGATCCATCCCCCGATGGTCCTTATAGTATAACCTACTTTCACTATACGCAGTCCATGACCTAATACCACCCCAAAATAGAACTTCCAATTCCTTGAGCCTCCTGCCCCTAAATATTTATCCTAGGATGGTATGGACTAATGAAGTGAGCATGTGGATTTTCATAATTTTCCTAAGTCATTAAAGCCTCTAATTAAATCATTTAACTTAATTCCCTAGGTCATTTAACACATGAAGTATTACAAATTATAATCCACTGACATAAGGAATTTTTGCTAAGTTGTGTCTTGGTAAAGTATTGTTAACTACCAAAATTCATAATTTTCCTTTGATTAATTCTATTTATTCCTTAATTAATACAAAATTCACATAATTGCCATTTTCCAAATGAAGTATAAGGAATACATTACCCAAAATTCTAGAAAAATTACAGAGCATATATATCATTAATTTAAATCTAACGACAGAGTTTCATAAACTCCTATGGATCGAGGGCTACAAAATTTCATTTTTAATTATATTACCAAAATGTCACTATGATTTTTTAAAAATTACTGAGTAATCCAAAATTCCTGAGAAAAATAAACAAGGTTAATCATACATCACCAAATTTATTTCCAAATTTTTATAATGAATATTTTCATCAGTTTCCGAATTATGTTCAATAAGGGCAAAAATGTAATTCCTATATAACACCTATCAATGTTCATCAAACAGTGCCCTAAAAATTTTTAAGAATTGATTATGACATTATAATGACCTTGACAAAGTTTGGAAATTTTTATCTCAACAATAAATCTATTTTCAAATTTATTTTCCCAAAGTTTAATTATTTTAAAAATTTCAAATAATGGGATTTTTGCTTCCAAAAATCCCATTATTGCAGTGAGGGGCATAATTCACCCTATTGAGCCTCTGAAATCAATATCATGATTTTTGGATGTATCATATAGGCTTAATACACATTATTTCTAATTTGGCTAATTGCACCCCAAGCCTATATATAACCAACACATGCAAGTTAGTTTACTCAACATGTAGTGGACCAATGAGGCTGAAATTTCTACCAGGGGTAAATATTGACCCAATGGTCAAGCCACCAAAATTTGGGGCCATTCAGATTTATAATACTCCAAATATTTCATTTATTTAATTTTGTGTATTATTACAAATACTATAGGAAACAGTCCCCCACAAATTCTCACTTTTGGGCAGGGCTAGATATGCTTTAGATGAGCACATGACCAAAATCTTGGGTCATGTAGACATCTGTTTTGGCTTGGGCAATCATTTTGATTTCTTCCCTTGCCTAGGACCAGTCCTAGGAAAACTACCCTACAGGACAGTATTCTGCACCAAATGATAAGTTTAGGGTGGAAAATTAAAGTTAAGAAGGAGGGATATATTTTTCATTTTAACCACAAGATGTGAAAAAGCCTCTAAGACCCCTAATATTATCATGCAAAGTGTAACATCACATTTCCGGCTAGATCCCTAGGAGTCGGTTGGTCGTGACAGAACCCTAGGAATCCCAAAAATTGAAATACATCGACCGAGATTTCGGGTCACGGGTTGGTCATGCCCGTGACCTACCCGTCACGCCCGTGACCTAGGGCGTGACTCCTTCGACGATCGTCGATCTCAGGGAGACGATCGTCGGGCGCAGAATTTTTTCAACCCGGGCCTGTCACTCCCGTGACCTATGTGTCACGCCCGTGACCTAGGGCGTGACACCTTCGACGATCGTACATCTCAGCGGGACGATCGTCGAAGCGCAGAATTTGCGTCATGGCCCTGTCACGCCCGTGACCCAGGTGTCACGCCCGTGACCAAGGGCGTGACCCCCCTTCGGCGATCGTCGATCTCAGCGAGACGATCGCCGAGCGCGGAATTTTCCTCATGACCCTGTCACGCCAGTGACCCATGTGTCACGCCCGTGACCTAGGGCGTGACCACCCTTCGACGATCGTCGACCTCAGTTCGACGATCGTCGAACCCAGAATTGGCCACCTGGGCCTGTCACGCCCGTGACCTATATGTCATGCCCGTGACCAAGGCCGAAACGTCAGCCAGACTGGAAATTTCGGTAACTGACATCGTAATCAATTCTGATTATGGGAAGTTACACCAAGAGTATTTATGGGCCGTTTCCTACTCTAATTATTTAATAAAATAAGGAAATGTTGGTCCAATAGGAAATCTCCACCTGGCTAACACCTCTTTGTTTCCAGCATTTCAACTGCCTCTACCATAACCGAAACGTCATTAAGAGAAATATTAATGGCCATGAACGTTTCATCCTTCCCCTCCCCACTTGCTGATCTATAAAAGACTCCTAAGAGCAAGAGGAAAAGGTTACACTCTCCATCAAACTGATTCGGATTCCTTCCCTTGCTGTTGAAGAATTTCCGGCGACGCCACCACCGCGCCAATGGCTTCACGACGGTCTGCACGCCTCCAGCCCACGAACAAGGTCCTCCCCTCCCTCTTCTTCTGCGGATAGATCTTAGAAATTGTTAGGAGAGATATCGGGCTCAAAAGAGCCAGATCGGGTGAGCGTTTCCATGGTTTTCCAAAAATTTCATGGTGGCGGGTTCACCGGAAACCGCCTCTCCGGCGGCCGTGCCGCCGCCCGGCGGTAGCCCTCACCTCAACAGAGGTGGTGGTGGTGGCTGGCCAGGGAGACGGCTGGGTGGCCAAGAAATAGCTTTAGAAAAGCTACAGGAATAGCTGTTTTTCTGGTTCTGTTCGGGTTCGGGTAAAGAAGAAGATGAACAGTGTTATTTTTATCATATTACATATTGTATAATTAGAAATTAATTCTCTTTACTGTGCACTAGGTTTAAACTGAAAATTATTGCCCGTAGGGGCTGAAACATAAAAAGTGGTCAACATAGAATATGTAGCCCTTGAAGTCTAGTTTAATTCAAAATTGATTTCACTCAATTTGGAGTCCTGGTTAGACCACAGCACACTTTTTTATGAGATCTATCCATAGGGCTGTCTTGACCTTAGAAAAATTCCTCACTCCAATCCAGTCATCAAAATGACTCAAAATTTGGCGTGTGGCCTAATATTATCTATATCTAGATGCTGTCCAAAAATTAGGATTTTTGGGAAAAAGTTTTCTATAGTTTTTAGAAAAATTTAATAATCCTAACATAATTTAATTAGATGGCTAAATGACATCCAAACCCTCCCAAATTTTGGTGAGTGGTCCCTGGATTTATCATAAGGTTCTGGTAAAAATTTAATCTCATTTGGAGATGATTTGAATAGGGTTGTGTTCAACCCAAGGATGATCCTTATAGGATAATTTAGGATCAAACACCCCCTTGGTATTTGAGTGGCCATATCGCCTCAACAGGGGCTGATATTTTGGTCACTGACTTTTTAGTGCATGACACACCCTCCAAGGGAGTTTGGAGTGGTTTGGTGTAGGATAGCTCTAGAACCCTAGGGAAAATCCCTTAATGGTGGTTTTTGGAGTTGTGAAGGTCATGGGGTCAAATGACCTTGGACTGACTTAAAATTTGGTGGAGAGAACCATAAGGCCAGTATAGTTCTCTGGACAAAAGTTTAGGGTATTTGGAGACAGTTAGGCCACCTAAAATCCTAACCCTAGTTTAGGTCACCAACTTTAATTTGAATTATTAGGCTATCTAATGAACTTCAAATCATGTAAAATTTGGCAAAGGGATTTTCTGGTCAAAGTAGCCATGATATAATTTTGTTGATATTTTTGGGTTAATTTATACAGTACTTCATTTACAACTCTAATTGTGCCCTAGATATTTATTTTGATGTTTATGGAATTTCTGTTCACTGGAATATTATGAAATCTTGGATTAGGGCTTCTTATAGCCTATTATACCTTTTGTATTTTTCTCTGAAATTTTAGATGACTAATAATAGTACCTCCTTCATTAAGTTAAGAAAATTAGTACCTTGCATTAAAATAAATGCAGAGTTCAAATGTTGGAGAAAAATTATGGTACTTGGTTTATGATGGTTTTAGGTCATTATATAGCTTCTATAAATTTCTTTGAATTTTTGGGTAAATATTTACAGTACTTCCTTCATAATAAAGTAAAAGTGGCCTAAAATGATAAATTAGGAAATATAGGCATAAGCATCTCTGGAATTTCTCAAAACTTTGAATTGCTATTTAAATGTCTCATAGGATTTTTACTGATTTTATGATGATTTATTGTTTGCTCATTAGTGCACTTCATGTTCATACTAGGGCATTCAGAATCTTAGAATAAATAAATTAAATGCCCGATAAATAGGAATATTTGGAAACCTTGTATTTAGACCAATTATGTCATGGTAGACCTCCAGTAAATATTATAGGAGATTCGAAAGACAAATTGGAGTACCTCCCCTTATACTCCTCATGTACCATAGGATGGTCTGCATATAGTAAAACCACGGAAACTGAATTAGAGTAATAATGAACTTGGGAAATGGAATTTTGGTAGTTGCTGGTTGGTTAGGGCAAGCTAAGATTAAGTTCATTATTGGAAGTCAGGATAAGTAGAGTGTGAGACTGGTTAAGGTTAAGTGGCGTACGGGAACGACGAAAGATCGTCCACCCCGGGTAGGAATGGAAGAGTCTTAATACTCTAGGGTTAGATCTAAGGTAACTAAAAAGGGATCGGGTCAAGGGCGATCAACCAATAACAATAAGTGCCTTGCGAAAGGGAACTTCGGGCCGTAATGCCGCCGTCTTTGTTCCTAGTACCCCTTGAGAGCCCTTCACGGGGTATGCAAGCGACAATTCTGGGCTAAGACCCCGGTGGTTTAAAAAGAAAAAAAAAGGGGGGGTCTTACAAGTGGTATCAGAGGAAACCTTGATCGAAAGAGAAGTAGTCCACAAAACCTTGGGCCACCCCCGTGCGAGCCTAGTTTGCGGACAAACTAGCAGTGGAAGTAGTGGTGTGCCCATCGGGGAAATTACATGTGAAAGTCCATCCTAACTCTTCTTAAATTCCATTCATTCGCTCTCTAACAAACGGAATTTTTACTTGTAGCCTGCGACGAACCCTACATCGCAGCAGGGGACACCCCAGGCTCCAAATGTGGTCCCGCCTCCGCCGGCTCCAGCTCCGTTCCAGCAGACGGAGATGGGGCAAACACTGACGACCATTCTGGAGGCCTTCAGAGATCAGCAAGCCCCGGCTCCACAGCCAAACCCCGGGGCCAATTGGATGACTGTCTTCCGGGGGCTTTCCCCTCCAGCTTACCAGGGGACGGAGTCTGCAGTACGTATGGAGGAATGGTTGGACACCATTTACGAGATGCTGACAGGGATTCGATGCCCTACTGAGGAGGCAGTTGCCTTGGCAGTCTCCTGCTTAGAGTCACACGGAAAGACGTGGTGGAAATCTCAGCTGGACACCACCATTGCGGGGATGGACTGCGCTGATATTACTTGGGAGGAGTTCAGAGCAGCGCTCTTGGGACATTTTGTACCTCAGTCGGCGAGGGATGACCTGGAGGATAGGTTCCTGTGGTTGAGGCAGGGGAACAGGACTGTGGTGGAGTACTATCAGGAGTTCACTCACCTGGCCCGCTATGCGGATGCTTACCAGTTAGACGATGTTGGCTATGCCCAGAGGTTTTATAAGGGGCTGCAAGATGACATGAGACAGGCCCTCCTTTTCGTCTCAGAGGGGAGTCTGGACAGGATTCTAGAGATGGCTAAGAAGAGAGAGGCGGATCAGCTTACAGTGAAGAGCCGGAAGAGAGCGGCTGATGATACAGTGATTGGAGGTCGTAGAGAACGTCCTCGGGGCTAGGTTATTGGGGAGAGATGGAACGGGGATCAGCCTCGTCAAGAGTTTGGGCAGGAGCAGAGGAGTCAGGGGGTGTTAGCTCCCCAGCCTATTCAGATGCTAGAAACGCCAAGGATAGCAGAGCAGCCACCGGTGTGCTATCAGTGCAACCAGCCGGGGCATATCAAGAGGAACTGCCCTATGAGGCGAGCACCCCCACCAGCACATCAGGACGCTCCGCCTCCCCGAAAGTTTGGTGGACGAGGACAGGACCGAGGACGAGGATTTCAGGATCGAGGCCGCAGGCTAGAGAGTGAGCAGGTGTATGCTCTAGACCTGACACAGCCCCGGAACTCGAAGCAGGTTATCACAGGTATGGCAGTACTTTTAAATTTTCTTCATATAAACTAGTATTTTAGACATAACCTGGTTAGAAATTAAGAGAAGACAACTGCAACAAGAATACTAAGACACTTAATTACCCCAGGCATAGTCTTCGTTAGCGGCAAGCCCGCTCACACCCTCTTCGACATGGGTGCGTCGCAATCGTTCGTGTCGGAGGATTTCGTGAAAGGACTGGCAGGTGTGGAGCCATTCACAGGGAAGATGATGAGGGTGCGCCTACCCGATGGATCATAGATAATGACCTCTGCTCATTGCAATATGAAAGCGAGGATCGGCGGGAAGGCGTTTGAGGCACCAGCGACGGTTCTGAAGATGCCAGATTACGATCTGATCCTGGCCATGACTTGGCTGTATTGGAACCATGCCCAGATCGATTGTGAGGCAAAGAGGATCACCGTGAGGCACGGCGACTCCTTCATTGTCATCAAAGGTATTATACCAGCACCCCGTTCCTTACTATCGTCTGTGCAGGCCGCTAAGGCCCACCTGCAGGGAGAAGAAGTTTATCAGGTCGTTTTTGAGGTGGTCGTGGCCAAGGACTCCATGACAGATATTCCAGTAGTACGGGACTTCGCCGACGTGTTTCCGGAGAAGCTACCAGGGCTACCCCCGCACCGAGAGAAGGACTTCCAGATTCAGCTCGTACTGGGGGCTAAGCCGGTATCCAGAGCTCCCTATCGAATGGCCCCAAAGGAGTTGGTGGAATTTCGAAGCCAGCTTCAGGAGTTAGTGGAGGCCGGGTTCGTTCGGCCTAGCTCTTCACCATGGGGAGCTCCGGTGTTGTTCGTTAAGAAGAAGGACGGGACCCTTCGACTGTGCATCAACTACCGGGCTCTGAACAGGTTGACAGTCCGGAATACTTATCCCTTACCAAGGATAGACGAGCTATTTGATTAGCTGGAGGGAGCCCATTGGTTCTTAAAGCTGGATCTGAGGTCAGGGTACTACCAGCTTCGCATTCGGGAGGAGGACATCCCGAAGACGGCCTTCAGCAGCAGATACGGCTTGTACGAATTTACAGTGATGCCGTTCGGGCTCACGAATGCACCCTCCGCATTCATGACCCTGATGAATCGGGTGTTCGAAGAGTATCTGGACGTCTTCGTCATCGTATTCATCGACGACATCCTTATCTATTCAAGGATGCAGGAGGAGCACGCGAGACATCTGGCCTTGACCTTGGAGAAGCTGTGTGAGCATGAATGTATGCCAAGTACAGCAAGTGCCAGTTTTGGCTAAAGGAGGTGGCCTTTCTGGGCCATGTCATCAGTGGAGCAGGTCTGGCAGTGGATCCGGCGAAGGTCCAGGCAGTACGGCATTGGACACCACTAAAGTCGGCCTCGGATGTTCGAAGTTTCTTGGGACTTGCCGGTTACTACCGGAAGTTCGTAAAGGGGTTCTCTCAGATTACCCTCCCTCTTACGTCTCTGACAAAGGAGTCCCCTTTTATCTGGATGCCTCGATGCGAATCTGCCTTCCAGGAGCTGAAGGATCGTCTCACCTCGGCTCCCATCCTTGCTCTTCCATCAGGGAAGGATGGATTCCAGGTGTACACAGATGCTTCCTATAAGGGGATGGGTGCCGTTCTGATGCAAAACGGCACGTAATAGCCTATGCCTCCCGTTAGTTGAAGCAACACAAGCAGAACTACCCCGTGCATGATTTGGAGATGGGGGCAGTCATTTTTGTTCTTAAGATCTGGCGACACTATCTCTACGGAGTACATTGCGATATCTTCTCCGACCACAAGAATCTGAAGTACGTCGACACCCAGAAGGAGTTAAACATCAGACAGAGACGCTGGGTGGAGTTTCTGTCGGACTACCAGTATACCTTGAACTACCATCCGGGGAAGGAGAACGTGGTCGCGGATGCTCAAAGCTGGAGAGAGAGTACGATAGGAGTAGGTCTGCAGCTGATGGCCTTGGAGTTGGTTAGATCATTCGAGGAGATGCAGATTTCATTAGTGTCTGAGGATGACCCGGAGCTATACAAGGAGTACCTGGGGGCGATGGTTACCACTGATGATATTCGAGACCACATCAGAGATGGGCAGATGCTGGATGAGAGAGCTGAGCCGATATTCCGAGCCTTGGAGGAAGGAACGACAGGAGATTACTCTTTGGGGGATGGGCTCCTGTGCTTCCGGGGCAGAGTCTACATACCAGCAGGAGGACGGATCCGGGAGGACATTTTGACGGAAGCTCACTGCACCCGATATTCTGTACACCCGGGGATCACCAAGATGGTAAAGGATTTGAAGAGAACGATGTACTGGCCGGGTATGAAGAAAGATATTACGTACTTTGTGACGCATTGCGAGGCCTGCCAGCTCGTGAAGGCGGAGTGTAGGAACCGGCAGGCTTGCTGCAGCCGCTTCCGGTGCCGGAGTGGAAGTTTGAGGATATAGCCATGGACTTCATACATGGGCTACCTCGATCCCGTGCGGGGAATGACTCGATCTGTGTGATAGTGGACAGACTAACAAAGGTGGGTAGATTCATTCCAATGGCAAAGGACACACCGGTCAGTGTATTAGTACGGAGGTTCATTGAGTAGTTTGTGCGTTATCATGGGGTGCCCAAGACTATCGTTTTGGATCGGGATGGGCGGTTTACATCCAGGGAATGGAGGTCAGTCCAGGCCCATCTGTGTTCTCGGTTGACATTCAGCATATCTTTTCACCCTCAGACCGACGGACAGACAGAGCGCACCAACTGTACACTGGAAGATCTGTTGCGACTGTGTATTTTGGACCGTGGCGAGCCTTGGGAGAGATTGCTGCCACTGGTCGAGTTTTCGTACAACAACGCTTATCAGTCCAGCATAGGCATGGCTCCATACGAGGCGTTGTACGGAAGGAGGTGCAGGACCCCACTATCATGGGTTCAGGATGAGGATCCGCAGGCACTAGGCTCGGAGTTTGTGGGAGATACAGATTCTCAGATTAGATTGATCTGGGACAGGATGTTGGAAGCCCAGAGTAAACAGGGGAAATACTACAATGCGAGGCATCGTCAAGTGGAGTTCCAGGTGGGAGACCGAGTTTTCTTGAAGATTCGGCCGATGCATGGAGTTTCGCGGGTGCGTAGGCGGAAGAAGCTCAGTCTGAGATATATGGGGCCTTATAGGATCCTGGAGCGGATCGGCCCCTTAGCCTATAGACTGGAGCTACCGCCGGAGTTAGCGGGATTGCATGACGTCTTCCACGTCTCCTCACTTCGGAGGGCTCTGCTACGCCCTGAGCAGCTGATCTCCTCGGCAGAGGGCCCGGTGGCCTCGGATCGGTCAGTAAATTTGGAGCCTATCAGGATTGACGATACAGCAGTGTGGGTCTTGCGACGAAAGAAGGTTTCGTTAGTCAAGGTTCTGTGGAACAATCATGGGCAGGAGGAGCATACATGGGAGCCACAGGACTTGATGCGGCAAAAATATCCGGAACTTTTCGTCAGGTATACCTCACAACCCCTCTGGACAATCAATTTTCCTTCCTGTTTTAAACCAATAGGACTGAAATTTCAAGAATAGGGGCTAATCTTTTGTTTATTGGGGTGTATATACCTAGTTAATTGGGCGAATTAATTTTAGATTTGAAACTGCACCAAGCAAACATAACGTAGAGATGTAATCTTTCAATTCTCATGGGATGTTACAAGCTGCTTTTTCCCGATTAGAATCCCGTAGGCTTAACCTTGATTTCGGGGACGAAATCTTTGTTTTGTTTATTGGGATTTATAATATCCCATTTCCGGCTAGACCCCTAGGAGTCGGTTGGTCGTGATAGAACCCTAGGAAGTCCAAAAAAAACTGAAATAAATCGACCGAGATTTCGGGTCATGGGTTGGTCACGCCCGTGACCGACCTGTCACGCCCGTGACCTAGGGCGTGACTCCTTCGACGATCCTCGATCTCAGTGAGACGATCGTCGGTCGCAGAATTTTTCTACCCGGCCTGTCACGCCCGTGACCTATGTGTCACGCCCGTGACCTAGGACGTGACACCTTCGACGATCGTCGATCCCAGCGGGATGATCGTCGAAACGTAGAAATTGCGTCATGTCCATGTCACGCCCGTGACCCAGGTGTCACGCCCGTGACCAAGGGCGTGACCCCTTCGGCGATCGTCGATCTCAGCGTGACGATAGCCGAGCGCGGATTTTGCCCCATGACCATATCACGCCCGTGACCCAAATGTCACGCCCGTGACCTAGGGCATGACCACCCTTCGTCGATCGTCGATCTCAGTTCGCCGGTCGTCGAACCTAGAATTGGTCACCCGGGCTTGTCACGCCCGTGACCCATGTGTCACGCCCGTGATTAAGGGCGTGACCACCCTTCGACGATCGTTGATCTCAGTTCGACGATCGTCGATCCCAGAATTGGCCACCCGGGCCTGTCACGCCCGTGACCTATGTGTCACGCCCGTGACCAAGGCCGAAACGTCAGCCAGACTGGAAATTTCGGTAACCGACGTTGTAATCAATTCTGATTATGGGAAGTTACACCAGGAGTATTTATGGGCCGTTTACTACTCTGATTATTTAATAAATTAAGGAAATGTTGGTCCAATAGGAAATCGCCACCTGGCAAACACCTCTTCGTTTCCAGCATTTCAACTGCCTCTACCATAACCGAAACGTCATTAAGAGAAATATTAATGGCCATGAACGTTTCATCCTTTCCCCTTCCCACCTGCTAATCTATAAAAGACTCCTAAGAGCAAGAGGAGAAGGTTACACGCTCAATTAAACGGATTCAGATTCCCCCCTTGCTGTTGAAGAATTTCCGGCGACGCCACCACCGCGCCAATGGCTTCCCGACGGTCTGCACGCCTCCAGCCCGCGAATAAGGTCCTCCCCTCCCTCTTCTTCTGCGGATAGATCTTAGAAATCGTTAGGAGAGATATCGGGCTCAAAAAAGCCAGATCGGGTGAGCGTTTCCATGGTTTTCCGAAAATTTCATGGTGGCGGGTTCGCCGGAAACCGCCTCTCCGGCGGCCGTGCCGCCGCCCGACGGTAGCCCTCACCTCAACAGAGGTGATGGTGGTAGTGGCCGGCCAGGGAGACGGCTGGGTGGCCGGGAAGTAGCTTTAGAAAAGCTACAGGAATAGTCGTTTTCTGGTTCTGATCGGGTTCGGGTAAAGAAGAAGATGAACAGTGTTATTTTCATCATATTATATATTGTATAATTAGGAATTAAATCCCTTTACTGTACACTAGGTTAAAACTGAAAATTATAGCCCGTAGGGGCTGAAACATAAAAAGTGGTCAACATAGAAAATGTAGCCCTTGAAGTCTAGTTTAATTTAAAATTGATTTCACTTGATTTGGAGCCCTGGTTAGACCACAGCACACTTTTTGGTGAGGTCTATCCATAGGGCTGTCTTAACCTTTGAAAAATTCCCCACTCCAATCCAGTCATCAAAATTACTTGAAATTTGGGGTGTGGCCTAATCTTACCTATATCTAGTTTGTACCCAAAAATGAGAATTTTTGGAGAATGTTTTTCTATAGTTTTTAGAAAAATTTAATAATCCTAGCATAAATTAATTAGATGGCTAAATTACTTCCAAACCCTCCCAAGTTTTGGTGAGTGGTCCCTGGGTGTAAAATAAGGTTTTGGTAAAAATTTCATCTCATTTAGAGATGTTTTGAATAGGGTTGTGTCCAACCCTAGGATGATCCTTATAGGATAATTTAGGATCAAACACCCCCTTGGTATTTGAGTGGCCATATCACCTCAACAGGGGCTGATATTTTGGTCACTGACTTTTTAGGGCATGACACACCCTCAAAGGGAGTTTGGAGTGGTTTGGTGTTGGGTAGCCCTAGAACCCTAGGGTAGGTCCCTTAATGGGGATTTGTAGGGTTGTGAAGTTCATGGGGTCAAATGACCTTGGACTGACTTAAAATTTGGTCGAGAGAACCATAGGGCAAGTATTATTCTCTGGACAAAAGTTTAGGGTATTTGGAGACAGCTAGGCCACCTAAAATCCTAACCATAGTTTAGGTCACCAACTTTAATTTGAATTATTAAGCTATCTAATGAACTTCAAATCAAGTAAAATTTGGGCAAAGGGAATTTCTGGTCAAAATAACCACGTTATAATTTTGTTGGGATTTTTGGGTTAATTTATACAGTACTTCATTTACAACTTTAATTGTGCCCTAGATATTTATTTTGATGATTATGGAATTTCTGTTCACTGGAATATTATGAAACCTTGGATTAGGACATCTTATAGCTTGTTGTACCTTCAGTATTTTTCTTGGGAATTTTAACTGATTATTTCTGGTACATACTTCTTTAACGTACTAATTGTGATATGTAGTCAACAATACAAAAAATGTACAATTACTATTTGGAAAATTATGAAATTGGGCCAGTGGGTGTTTCAAATTATGATAGTCACCCTATAATTTTCTATGGAATTTACGATTACTAAAAATAGTACCTCCTTCATTAAGTTAAGAAAATTAGTACCTTGCATTAAAATAAATTCAGAGTTCAAATGTTGGAGAAAAATTATGGTACTTGGTTTATGATGGTTTTAGGTCACTATATAGCTTTTACAATTTTCTTGGAATTTTTAGATATATATTTAAAGTACTTCCTTCATAATATAGTAGAAATGACCTAAAACGGTAAATTAGGAAATATAGGCCTAAACACCTCTGGAATCTCTCAAAATTTGGAATTACTGTTTAAATGCCTTATAGGATTTTTACTGACTTTATGATGATTTATTGTTAGCTCATTAGTGCACTTCATGTTCATACTAGGGCATTTGGAATCTTAGAATAAATAAATTAAATGCTCGATAAATAGGAAAATTTGGAAACCTTGGATTTAGACTAATTATGTCATGGTAGACCTCCAAATAATATTATAGGAGATTCGGAAGACAAATTGGAGTACCTCCCCTTATACTCCTCATGTACCTTAGGATGGTCTGCATATAGTAAAACCACGGAAACTGAACTAGAGTAATAATGAACTTGGGAAATGGAACTTTTGTAGTTGCTGGTTGGTTAGGGCAAGCAAGATTAAGTTCATTTTTGGAAGTCAGGATAAGTAGAGTGTGAGACTGGTTAAGGTTAAGTGTCGTACGAGAACGACGAAAGATCGTCCACCCCGGGTAGGAATGGAAGAGTCTTAATACTCTAGGGTTAGATCTAAAGTAACTAAAAGGGGATCAGGTTAAGGGAGATCAACCAATAACAATAAGTGCCTTGCGAAAGGGAACTTCGGGCCGTAATGCCGTCGTCTTAGTTCCCAGTGCCCCTTGAGAGCCCTTCACGGGGTATGCCGGGGGCAGTCCTGGGCTAACGTAAACCATAGGAATAATAAATTAAAAGAGCAACTAGTATAACTAGGGTTGCATATACACACTCCCCGATAGCTAGGAAGGTAGAATAAGTTGCTTTGGTTGCCATTCAGACGGTAGCTCTGAAGGTAGATGTACGGACAGGACAGTCCGGGGGGCCGAGGGCTTGAGGGTTGGCGTACAGAATAAAGGTGGTGGGTCTTCGGTATCTGATTGTCGTTCACACCGACATCGGTACGCTGACTCGGCGGTGTGGGACACTTAGCCAAAGAAAGTCTGGTGGGTACAGCCAGCAGTAGTACGCGGATACTCTAGGTTGTGTTCTTCTAGGGGCATACGGAAGGGCTAGACCTGGTAGTGTGGATACCCGCCTAGGAGTTGGGGGCCCGACCCACTGTGTCTGTTTTCCATTACGGAGGTTCCTGGGAGTGAAGCTAGCTGCCCGAACAGGGGGAACTAAAGGTTTGTGCGTATAGAGTCGTGTGCGTGTGTTGCACTTGCATGAATCATGGCATAGCATATCACTACACTCATATTTGCATACAACCGACACCCCAACGTATAAATCGGTATGGGACTTTTTATACGATGGGAGTCTTGCAAAAGACCCCTTAACTTATAAGTTTGTATGGGCATTCATATAAGTTAAGGTTACTTACTTATTTACTTGCTTGTTTACTTACTGTTCTCTAGCTGCCTTTTTATACAATTGCTACTTATTAATTGTCCTCCTTATTACTTAATGCCGTAGGATTGTTAGACCCACTTTATTCTAGTTAGTTGTTAGAATAACTCCCCTATCACCTGCTTGTTTATTCTACACCTTTATATCTTCCCTTTCCTCCTCTCCGCCCAGTGCTTAGGAGCCGTGGTGGGAGGGGTAGGGGATGATAGGGCTTAGTCTTTATGACTAATGGTTTTCGAACCACAACATTACAGGAGCTCCGGATGGGAGACAGGGACCAGCAGTCCAGGGACCAGCACCAGCGGAGTACGGTGCGCATGGAGGTGGGTCAGTCTAGCACCGGTGCACCTGCGACCAGCTCCGTGAGTGATTAGTATTTTTATAGCTTTCGCGATGAGTGATTTGTAGTGAGGACTCTGATGTACTGGGCTCGAGCCCATTTATCTATTTCCTATTATTATCTATTGATGGACTGGATGTGATTTCACTTTTATTTACATATTTCTGTGGACTTGTTTACATTTATGTATAATTACTTCTCTCTTTGTGATCGAAAAGGGCCGGCAGAATTGGCGTTTTGTAGTGGTTGCCTTCCCGTGAGTCGGTGCCACCGCAAAGCTGCAATTCTGGGCTAAGACCCCGGTGGTTTAAAAAAGAAAAAAAGGGGGTTTTACACTAAGTCATGGATGGGATAGTTCCACTCATGAACTTTCAACTAGCGTGAGCCATATGCTATAACTTACCAAACTGAAGAAGAACGCAGCCTAAGCCGCTCCATGATGCATCACTATAAATTTCATAGCCGTCTGAACCACATGGCATCGTCAAGACTGGTGCCGTAGTGAGACGACCTTTCAGGTCTTCAAACTTTTGTGGGCACTCCAGCGTCCAAACGAACTTCTGATCTTTTCTCATCAGTGTGGTGAGGGGCATGTATACCCTGAGAAGTTCTCTACGAAGCGCATATAGTAGCCCGCCAGTCCAAGGAAACTCTTGACTTGACTACTGAAGACAACACTAGCCACTCTCCTATGTCAACTATCTTTGTAGGATCCACCGTAATGCCCTCTCGACTAACCGCATGGCCAAGAAAGTCCATTGACGATAACCAGAACACGCACTTCGAGAACTTGGCATAGAGCTTGTTTCTTCTCAGGGTCTACAACACCATCCGAAAATGGTTCGCATGAATTTCTTCAGACTGAGAGTACACCAAAATGTCGTCAATAAAGACAATGGAAAATAAATCCAAGTACTCTCAAAACGTTCATTGCATTAGGTCCATAAACACTGATTGCGCATTTGTTAGTCCAAACGGCATTACCGTGAACTCTAATGACCATAACGTGTACCAAACGCTGTCTTGGGAATATCACATACCCGAATCCTCAACTGGTAATAGCCAAAATTTAAATCACGCTTTGAGTAGACAGTTAAGCCCACTAGCTGATCAAACAAGTCATCAATCTGTGGAATCAGATACTTGTTCTTTTCCATCAGCTTATTCAACTCTTGATAGTCAATGCATAGTAGCAAGCTTCTGTCGTTCTTTTTCACAAATAGGACCGGACCGCTCTAAGGTGACGTACTTGGGCGTATAAAGCCTTGCTCTATGAACTCTTGCAATTGAACCTTTATTTCTGCCATCTCCTTTGACATAACACGATATAGTGAGTGGGCCACAGGTTTTGCACCTGGAACCAACTCAATAGTGAAGTCAACATCCCTCTGATACTAATTTTGTAATTCCCCCATCCGCCGTATAGTATATGATAGATGGTCTGGTCGGGGCCCGATGCCATATACCACAGACAGTTAAGGAGATTACATATTATTTCAAAATCCAAGTTTAAATATGAACACACCCAAACTCAGAGCATTCTAGTAGAAGCATTTTAGTTTATGAACCCATAATAGAAGGAATGTCCACTACACAACAGGAATGTTATACATGTACACATATAACACGTGTTTCGGCTATAACATTATTACACTTATTCATTTAACAAAAAGTGGTTTCATACTTCGGCACACAGGCTGACCACACATGAAAACAGTAAATTTTTGCCTTTGGGCCTTCAAGGGCCAGCCAATTGCAGCACATGAGCCTAAGCCCGCTACTTTCCACTTGGATCGCCAGCACCTACACAAAAGGGCACACCAAAATGTGGCAAAACAAAGCAATGGTCAGCATTTTGGTGACCCATTTATAACGATCCTACCCCTTACACAGGGCGGCATTTCTCCATCCCTATAAACAAGGCATCATATATATATATCTCGTGGCATTTACAATGTGCAAATAAAGCACCATTCACCATAGACGTAGGGTCAACGACCACACGCCCTGTGCACTCAGGGCACATTTTCAGTGACCCGACATCCCCCGTATAACACCACGGTTTAGAGGTATTTAAAATTGACAGTAACTTTTTCGTTTAGAGGTACTTAACTTGATGACTATGTTGTTCAGATTCACTTAACTTGACGACTGACTGCCCATTCCGAGGAACTTAACTTGACGACCCAGTCGTTCAGACGTACTTAACTTGATGGCACAGTAATTGGCCACCACGGTTGATGCGCTCCTGGAAAGTTTACCGATCATGGTCAAGTAATAAAGATGAGGAGTACCTTCCCTAGATATCGATCTCACGCGGAGTGCAAGTAGGGAGCATGGATTTCAGTTTTGGAAAAATGAGTGTAAGTGCAACTATGAAAAAAGGGGGGGTCAGTTTTGGGTTCCTACGTTAAGCATGATTAAACTAGTGCGGGTTGCCATCACTGCGTCGTACGGGTGGATCACTCCAATGAGTAATAACGTGGATGAACGAACTATCAAGGGGTGTAAACACCTCTTCACAGCACGCGCTTCTAGCAATCGCTAGAACGGCTCAAAAGCAATCAACACTAGCAGAACTAAAGTTTACTACACAAGCCAAGATCAAAATATCCTTACCAAACCTTGCTGAAACCTCAAGAAAAAACAGTGTTATCAAGTTACAAGATCACTAGCACAATTTCAAAACATAGCAAGCTTAAGAAAAAGTGAAGGAATACAACCGAGCGCACGAAAGCTCTCCAAGAATCACGGCCAAAGGCGAGGGTAGTCGATCCTCGTCCTAGCTCGGTCTTCGGAAAGCGTCTGGGATCCAGAAGGGCTGTCACTTCCTCCTTCTAACCCGTCTTCTTTGTGTTGAGTCGCTATGTTGGATCTGAACAGATAACTTCGCAAGTGCAGCGACAAGGAACTCGAAAGGTGGCTTTTAGGTTGGAGATGGCAATGGTGGTTGGAGATGAAGCTTTTGCAAGCTCTTTGGAGGAGAACAATGGTCGGAAGAGCTTCCCATGGAGGAGAGAGAGAGTGACGACTGGAGGGATGATTTCCCGCTCAAAGGAGCGGAAATGGTGGGTGAAGCGAAATTAATCTGGTTTAGAAGAAATGTGCGTCTTAAATAGTAAATGTCAGAAATAATGGTCACGCACGGTTTGGTGCACGACCGTGAGCAAACCGTGCGATATTAACTTTAAGAATACGCATGAAGAAGAAGAACCGTTGACCCGTGCGTTTTACTCATGCATGTGCGATTCTTCCCGTGCGCTATGGAAATCGCACGGGTAATAATAGAAAGCACAAATCATAGTCAAACAGGGGGAATCATGCGTTTAAATCGCGCACGGGCGCTTCAACTCGTGCATGAAGGAAAACAAATGATTAACCACATATTGGCCTAAAATAAAAGCTACAGGAAAACCGTGCGTTTCCTTCGTGCACGGTTCCAAAGAAACTGTGCGTGAAGGAATCACACGGGCCGATTAATCCTCCAGAATAACTTGTAGAAAAACCACGATGAGAAGTAACCGTGCACTAAGAAAACGCACGATCGTGCGTTTTCAACCAATCAGCATTTTGAAATGAGGAAAACTTATCACCTACAAGCAACAAAAACACATCAAAGGAGGACACTCCAGCATTACAGAAAAATTACAAAACACTGGAAAGAGCCCCGGGGAGCACCATGTGCATTCCCCTAGCAAACGAATGCGCAATTGCGCACCCATGGGCAAAAAAGGTACACTAAGCGTGATGTACAAAAGAAATGAAATATCAACGTTAAGTCCCTAAAAGTGCAGTGCAAAGGCCCGAAAACCAGCCCAGATGAGTCCTAAAAACCTTATATAAATCGGGCTCATTACACCGACAGACTTAACTGTTTGCGCGTCCCGAGCAAACTAAATCTATTCAGACAGAAAAAATGACTTAGCTAACATAGAAATCATGATATGGAGTACCATGCGAAGTCACATGCTCGTACACATACAAATATAATAGAGGAAATTTCTAAGTATACAAAATAGTTTATGTTTTTCACAATGCATATCAAAATTTTATTGCTACTCAAAAATTGAATCACGGTGAATCTCCTGGTCCTGTGCTGGAAGAAAGTAGGCAGGACACTAAGGTGAGCTTTGCAAAAGATCGAGGCTCAGGATCACCTCTGAAGGAATCCACCAATGTCGGGGACCATATGCTCGCCCATTCACACTTTCTCCACGGCGCTAGTTCGAGTCAAGAGTGAATCTGTAGGACTTAAGGATAATCACGGGGCTTGGGTTACGACAAGGTAAACAAAGATAAATAGGGAGGCAATGCACCTAACCCCAATGAGCTATCATAACAAGAAATCCAACCGCTAATCCAAAATACAAACGAGTACACCACACCCCCAGAGTTAACTTTTAACGTATGGGTGTTTGCACCACCTACTCCAAATGTAATCACATAACCAAAAGGATTTTCAATTGTACTTTTTCTTTTAATTTTTTTCTTTACAAATATTTTTCTTTTTCATTTTCACCTTTTTTCTCGTCACATGAAAAAATAAACCTTGGAGCACATCCAATTTTTACAAAGATATCACCACATCAACACCCCAATCATGAAAATATAAAACACTAAAGCTCGACTTGGGTGTGCGACTAAGATCAGCTATGAGGCTTTGGTGAAAAAATGGTGGAGCTGAATCAATGTAATGGGTAGGCACAATGGGGCTAGCGAGGATATGACGTTAGGAACTGTACAAAGCTCAACCGGGCCAAAATGATGACCTACATCACACTCATCCTTGACTAATCATGCACCAATGCTTCGAGAGTAGCTTAGGGAAAGTACTTAACCACCGAGAAAGATAATACTTCCTCCCGACTCGAGCAAAATGAGTCTAGTGATGGCTACACACATCCCTATACTACCGTTTGATTCACACCGGATTCACTAACTTTTGAATAGAATAAAAAGTCTTTACGCAAATAGAAAAATATAAAACTATAAGCATACAAAAAAATTAAATCTATTAAAATTTCTACAGGAGACGAGAGCACTCGACTAGGAGCACAGTAATGTCAACATTTTACTCCATCTCACATTCCTAAGCTAGCACCATAATTTTCCCCAAATCTAACAAAGAAATGAGTTTAACTCGCAGAACGCAAAAAGCTAAGCACGTGCTTATGTGGGTGTAGTGGTGCACAATGCAATGAATTAAGCAAATAAAATAATAACAACTACTGGTATGCAAATGAAGTGCACGAGCAAAAGGTAACAGTGACGAGCTCTCCCCCAGACTAGAACTAAGCATCACAACATAATATATTGAAGTTAAAACTAAATAAAGATAAGGGGATAAGTTACCCAATGCTCAGCAGATGAGCATACCAGAAGAAGGGCATTTAACTTTAGCAACAAGCCCACAGTACAGGAGAAATTTACCTACAAAAAGCATTTCCCCAACAACGCAGATAGTAGGTACATAAACAAGCATCAAAAAAAATTACAGCAAGAAACAGCCTTAAATCAAATTAGAAGCGACAAAATTGGTTTGTCTCCCATGATCCCTTTTCTTTACCGTCCTTAAGGTGGACTACATACCTATATTAGCAGTTATATATAATAGTTCAGATCAAAAATTTACCATGTAAAGAAGAAGAAGAATCAATATCAACACACAACATTGATAAAATCTAACACCAGCAGCAATAGGAAAAAGGGAGATGGCCCCAGAGATCCCTCACTCTTCAGCTAAACGTTGATTTGTTATAGATCCCCCCAGACACGCGGGACGAGGAATAGGTGAAAGCTCTAGGGCCTAGGGAAGGTGAACCACCCCTGCCCCTAACCTCCTCCTTCTTGCGCTGGCAGGAAAAACTCTACGCCTTGCGTAGGAGCAGCTCCTTACGTTTCAACTCCATAGAAGGGTATTTCCATGGTGGTAAGGTCACATTCGGCATCACAATAGCCAGTTTATCATTCACGACCGGGGGCATCCTTTCCTTACCCATAGAGGGTGAAAGATCAGCCCAAGCTACCTGTTTAACAGTTTTACAAACTTTGTCCAAATAAATAGAAGTTTATAATCCAAATTTCTGCACACTCTTAACCGGCATGCGCAGCTCATCCTTCTTCACAACGGCATCATGTACCACCACGAGTGTCGCCGTCACTTCTTCTCCTTCAAATATCATCAGTGTTTTTATTGCTTTCTCACCCTGCTCTTGTCCCAGCAGTTGAAAATCTGCCTTAACAGCACTAAGAGCCTCATTAGATAACACAAGGGTAAAGTTCACCGGTTCTACAAGTACATCAGATGAAACAAGAGGAAGTGAAGGCGGTAGAGGCAAAATAACTTTGGGCGCAAGAGTGACTCCACTAGCATTAAAATACAGGGTCGCTTCACAGGCTTTTAGGTAGGGGACTCTAAGGATGGGTTTTGACGTGTTACACCTAGGTCCTTGCACCTGAAACTCTGTGATGACCGCAGAGCCATTCAAAACCACTTCTACACCCTTAACCTCCCCATTAGTCTTAACTACTGATCCATCCGCTAGCACTAAGGATTTCTGCCCATCAGATTTGATATTAAAATTCATCTTTTCAACATCTTGCAAAGCAAGAATGTTGCAGGATGAATAAGAATCGCATAGTGCTAAAGTTTCAATAGCATTAATTTTATATTTAATGGTCGTTTCATTGGTATTGCACTCCTCCGCATCCTCGACACTCTTCCCCTGCTCACGGGGATTTTTCTTCGTATTGCTACGAAATGCGTCGTGAGTACGCTCGGAAAACACATGGGACAGTTGCCCCAGTTTTGTTTCTAAGTTCCTCATAGATGTAGTCTAAGTCACCATATTGGACTGAGCCATTTCTACAAACTTCTCCATCATCTCCTCTAGCGTGCTCTTGCGCTTCCTTTGCATATTCAGATTATAATGCGGCTGAGGCGGTCGCGGCTAGCTGCTAGAAGCCCGAGCATCGAATTGATGCTGGCTTTCCTGCCATCTTTGACCGGGGGCGTTTTGGTTCCACGAGAAATTGTGTTGATTTCTCGCGTTAGGGTTATACGTGTTATTGTAAGTTACAACACTGTTTTGATTGCTTATGAATTAACATTTTAATCAGAAGGCATACCTGTCAGGTCAACAAACAACTCCCCCACTTGGCACTCATAAGCATGGTGTCCAGGGCTTCCACAACCCTGGCATGAGATGTTCATAACTGGAGCAGGCGGTGGGGTCGATCTAATCAACATTAACCTCCCATCTAAAGTAGGATGGCTCGATTCTTCTTGTTTCCCCACCGCATTTACATCAAATAAATTTCTTGCCCCTCTTGGGGCATTCCTTCCTGCCATCCAGTACGTGTTGTGGGAGGTCGTGTCTCTAAGGAGCCTCAACTCCTCTTCAGGAGATAAATTCATGATTGTCCCACCTGCCGCTGCATCAATCATTGCCCTGAAATTTGGCTCGATGGCAAAATAAAATATCTCCACAAGGTTCCAAGACTCACACTCGTGCTGGGGACATCGGCACTACAAGTCAGAAATCTCTCTCATGCCACGGATAAGGTCTCTTGGTCCAGCGGTCTGAATGTAGCGATTTCCCTGCGAGCATTAACAATTTTATCTACTGGGTGGAACTTAGCCAAGAACATAGAAGATAAAATTTCCCAGGTAGTTGCGGTGCCAGGGAAAATCATATAAAACCATGTCTTAGCCCTATCTCGCAACGAGAAAGGGAATAACCAACACATGCAAGTTGGTTTGCTCAACATCCAGTGACTAATTGAGGCTGAAATTTCTACCATGGGTAAATATTGAACCAAAGGTCAAGCCACCAAAATTTGGGGCCATCTGGAGTCATAATACTCCAAATATTTCATTTATTTAATTTTGTGTATTATGACAAATACTATAGGAAAAAGTCCCCCCAAAATTCTCATTTTTAGGCAGGTGCTAGATATGCCATAGATGAGCATATGCCCAAAATTTTGGGTCATATGGACATCTAGTTTTGCTTGGGCAATCATTTTGATTTCTGCCCTAGCATTGGACCAGTCCTAGGAAAACTACCCTACAGGACAGTATTCTGCACCAAATGATAAGTTTAGGGTGGCAAATTAAAGTTAAGAGGGAGGGTTATATTTTTTATTTTAACCACGAGATCTGAAAAGGCCTCTAAGACCCCTAATATTTGCATGCAAAATCACTGATTAAGTGTGACAGTTAGATACACTGTTCATTTATTAAATGAATAATTTAAATCATGTGTTTTGCACAGATCTTGAAGAAAAAACCGATGACATCCCATCATCATCCTAGATCAATCGACGGTTGAGATTGAGCCATCCTGGGCCATCTTGTCTGGCATTTTCTGGCAAGCTGAGCCACAACCACTGCCGACAATTTTCGCCACCACCTCCACTGAGGTGGTGGCTAGCATTTCTCGGCGATGAAGCCTCCGGAGTTGGCTCCTCCGACGAACTCGAGCAAGAAGAAAAGCTCAGAAAAATCGCACTTTTCTTCCAAAGCATCGGGCTTTACTGAGCCCGATATCTCCCCTAATTGATCTAGAAAGCTAGTACGGGTAGAGGTGAGGTGAAACGAACCTGTTTCAAGGCTTGGCAGGTGAGTGTAGCGGCGGTTTTCCATGGTTGAGCTACTCCGGCGATCTCCTGCCCGAAATCTCGTTTCTCCACCGTTTTCTCTTTTCTAGCAGTCAATCTCCACTCGATTTCACCTTCTGAAGTTGATGGTGAGGCTGGTTTGGACTGAGGTGGGTTATACAAGGAGGAACAACCAAGGTGAGCTCGGGCTCACCTTGGATTCTTCACCATGGCTGCCAAGTGGCCATCTCAGCACTCCAAACTCATTGTAATGAGTCATGTGGCCGACCAACAGCCTTTGGGTAGAAGGAGCCATGGCCAAGTGGCCTTACACCCCCTTTTCCTCTTCTCACTCTTCTCTCTCCTAAATTTCCCATTTTACCCCCATGCATGTACTCTCTATCCTATTTTAGAGGGGTAGGGCTGGTATATGACTCTTTCGGCTGCTAATGGGCCATGTTTAGTGGGCTTAGCCCAAAGGGTGAGGTTTGGGTTCATTTCCCCCTCTTTTAGGCCTTATGTTGACCAAGTTGACTTTTTGAGTTGACTAGGTCAACATGATTAGTGGGCTGACCCCACTTAATAGTCATGGGCCTAATGGCACCACCCAACTTGGGTTGGGTTAATGTGGTGCCGCACTTAGGCTAATTGGGCCTATAGGTATGGGTTTGACCAAATTCGGGCTAAGGTTGACTTTTGTCAACCTGGGTCAAAGGGTTGACCTAGTGACATGCCATAGGGTTCACTTAGATTGTTTTCAGGGTTAGGGCAATATGGTGGGGTCATGGTGTGGCTAGGGTCCCCATTTAGGCTAGTTTGACCTAGTTTGACCTTGGTCCTATAGTGGGCCCCACATGGCTACAACCCACTACCTAGGGTCAAACCTAGCTAATTTCCTAACACCGACCCCATACCTAACCCAATCTAAGTTAAGGGGCCTAAGAAGTAATATTGGATGTTACATTAGCTGTTAGGGATGAGATATAGGTGGGGTTGGCATTCTCGCCCTCAATGAAGCGATTGGCCATTGCTATTTGCTCTTGGAAGGTTGACGGCGCCTTTGTTGTTGCTTTAAACTTTAGAGGGCCTTCTCGGAAACCGTGAATCAAGGCAACCTTATAGTAATTGGGGTTCACATTCCTCACCCCTGGATCTCTTTTTGAAATCGATAAACGAATCGTGCCACTGATTAGTTGTCCCTTTGCTTGATGTCGAAGAGGGTTGCCAGTCCATCTTTTCTCTTCTTGGAGGTAGCAAACCTCAGAAGGAGTTCACTGCGAAGCTCAGCGAAGGAAGAAATCGTGCCTGGAGGCAGCTCATAGAACCACTCTCTCGCCTGTCCATCGAGAGTGGTGACCAGAAGTTTACACTTAATTGCATCGGAGAGGCATCTCAATG
This sequence comes from Platanthera zijinensis, assembly GCA_039513925.1. NCBI lineage: Eukaryota > Viridiplantae > Streptophyta > Magnoliopsida > Asparagales > Orchidaceae > Platanthera > Platanthera zijinensis. The sequence continues at coordinate 165,198,681 of CM077082.1, read as the reverse complement.
CAACTGCCCCTTCAAATGCCTGTAGATGGGCAACGAGATCAGTCTCCCCTGAATAGAAAGGAAGACATGGCTCTCTAAAATTATTGGGTGAAGACTCCAATCGGATTCTATCAACGAATGGAGATGGAGTCTCTAATTCTGTAGAGGAGCGGACTGGAACACGAGGGTCCGCGGGCTCGGCGGACTGCCTATCAGCGAAGTCATGGCGGGCTGGAGTCCCCCTTGCCGCCTCTTTGAAGAAATCTATCAGAGGGGAGAACTGATCAGCTTGAGGCCGTAGAGGAGCTGCGGGCTTAGCTGAATGGCGAGGTTGAGGAGCGACTGTAGGTGATCGCTCGAGAGGGGTTTGGGGATCTGGAGTCCGGCGGACCGGGGTGTCAGCAATTTCTTCTGCAGCCTGAGGAGCAAGCCGCTTAGTCAGGGAGAGCAGATCTTGGCTAATAGTACCAAGCCGCTGGTTGGTCTCTCTGCAAGATAACTCAGCCTCCCAGCAAGACTGCTCCAAGGCCTCCCACAGCGAGTCCTCTGGCGAGCTTGAGCGGTCTGAACAGTGAGCTCGACAGTGTAACATTCCTATCTGCTGATTTCAAAAACTGCTTGAATCTTAAGGTCACGTGTTAACGGTGTATACACGAAATGCGAAATAGAATCGAGCACCACCAGCTAACGGTTCGAGCACTGGGGAAGGAAGAAAAAGCAAACTGCAAGCAACAATCTACTTAGCGGACGAGAGAAAAAGAACAGAAGAGCCGTGAATCACGGTAACACTAGACTTCGCCCGCCGCGGCCTAAATACCACTCTTGTGTCGGGCTTTACTTTGATTGCAAATGACGGGTTGCAAGAAGAGTAAAGAAAGCTGTGCAGAAAGTAAGCCGGAGTCCACAAAGCTCGAGATTCGAGTCAGCGTGCCTTGGGTGCACCACTTTCCCCTATTTATAGATTTGGGGGCCTGCCCAAATGGGCATGGTTAAAATAAATGGCTGCCCGTGGTATAGGAGAGCCAGGCAGCGGTGACGGGAATCAAAAAAGAAAGGACAAGAAGTCCGCACGAGAATGGCAGACTGGGCTTATGAGCTGGGGCTTCCCTTTGGTCATGCAGAATGCAATCCTGGCTGAAGGGTCGCGACCTGAGCGAGCTGATTCTGGAGTCCTCCTAGAGATCTGGCAAGATCTGGAAACTGACCAAGGTAGGGCGACCTGGGCGAACTGGGAACTAGAGTCCTCCTCTGGGGGGTACCTCGACGACCTGAGAGGACTGAGGAACACAAGCCCGCCGAAAGAGGAGAAGGAAGTCCTGCTGAACATGTTGCAGATTCTGGGGTTAACAGCACTAAGGAGGGTATCTCCTCTACATGCCAAAAGGGGAAATAGACCAAGACCTCTTTCAAGAGCATTGGGGACAAAGACTCAGTTAGGTGCTTATACCTCGTGCATATGGACTTGTTTGGTCCTATGCCAGTTCAAATTCTAGGTAGGAAAGTCCACACCCTTGTGGTGGTTGATGAATACTCAAGATTTGCTTGGGTGTTCTTTCTTAAGAGATAAGATGAAACCCTTGAAGTCTTCAAGACCTTTGATAAGCAAATACAGAATGAACTAGACAGTACTTTGGTCAAAATCATAAGTGACCATAGGACTGAATTTCAGTCTGCAAGAATGACAATGTTCGGTGAAGAGCAAGGGATTCTCCAAGAATTCTCCTCACGTAGAACACCTCAGCAAAATGGAATTACTGGAAGGAAAACAGAACACTCATAGAGGCTGATAGGACCTTATAAAGTGACACATCTCTCCCAGAATATTTCTGGGCTGAGGTAGTAAACACTACATGTCATGTCCTTAACAGGGCCTCTATTACCAAAAGCCCCAAGAAGACTCCCTAAGAGATCTTTAAAGGAAAATACCAAACTTTTCCTACTTCCGGATTTTTAGTAGCAAGTGATATGTACTGAACAATGGAAAGACCTATGCGACTAAGTTTGCTGCCAAGTCCTATGAAGGGATATTTGTTGGGTACAATAACCACAGTAGGGAATATAGGATCTACAACTTGATGTGCACGAGAAGATCACCAACACTTGATGAACTGGGCTAAATCTGAACATCTAGAACAATTTTAAATTCTCAGATTTACATGCATTGGACATAAGCAACACCAACTCTACTTCACAGTAGATAAGCTCGTCTCTCTATGTGAGATTCAAAATGTAACACACTTTGTTTCACAAACCAACTAGAGGGACGGTTACTATTATGGAGCAACAAAGATATCACAACGAAATCACATACGCTCCATACGGGGTTTCATGGGGCAGTACCCCCGAATAATTTTTGAAATACTACCACTGATACCACACAAACTTCATCAACACTTGATGAAAACAGGAATAGACCTGGGCATTTAGAACGCTTCTAAAATTTCCAGATCTACAAGCAATGGATTTAGCAACTTCTGAAAAAATTATAATCTCACAACCTGGCTCTGATACCACTGATGGGTTTTGCTAATCGTCACAACATTTATGTACAGCGGAATAAGGAAATAAGAAAAACCGAAAAGATTGTTGTGGATATTGCGATGACCATTAATCAAGAAGTAATGAGCAATAAATAAATTATACCTTTACGGGATTGAGTCAATACTCAACCTAGGTTCTCCGATTGATTCCAACGTACGGCAACGGCCGGAGTTCCGAGCGTAGAATAGTGTCCATGCCGCTACGATTATCCACACGAGAATGGAGAACCCTAGACTCTTGCGTACATGATCTATGTCGGAAAGAGGCTTTCCCTCAACGTCTCTACAGAGTACTAGATCCGTTCAAGGAGAGGCGGCAATGATGAAGATGAGGCCTAGGAAACTGTTTTCGACGGCGGCTTGGGACGGCGGACAGTCGGCGGTGACTAGCGGCGATCTGTGAAAGCGGCAACGATAATTACGGGGTGGAACAGTTCTGTCGCGAAGAAGATGCGCCGTCGGCTTTGCGATTTAGGTCAGAAATGAACAATTGCATCTCATTTGGTTCAACAGTAAAACAATATTTATATAGTGAACTGAACCGGCCAAAGCCAGCAAAGAACCGCCGAACTGTACTAAGAAGGAATAAACCAGTCAAAGCAGAATTTGGCAAGTATCAGGTCGAAATACGATGAATCGGCGAATGGTCACGACAAAACACTGCGAATCGAAGAATAGTCACGACAATACACGATGAATCCAGCCTATTCGTCAAAACACCTTACCCATACTCGATGAATTTCCCTTCAGCTCGTGCTGATTACATATCGATTGACCCATATTCACAATACAGGTCCAGGAATTAAATTCCACCATGTCTAGAACGTCATAGGCTTGGTCCTTCACTCATATCACATATGAACACGGCCAACACAAACCTATCCAACTTATCCAAAACTCTTATGTGTTACCCCATAGGCTCATACTGCGTTGACAGTAATGCTACATGCTTGATCACTTCCAGATCACCATGGTAGAACCAACAAAGTTCTTATTCAGTGGATCTAAAAGCAGAAATAAATAGATATTGTGATTCTTATCAGCGATAGCAAGTTCATAATTGATTTCTGATTGAGAAGAGAAGTAGATCCTTCAGAGTCTGCTAGTCCAGATAGTTGTTTGAAGAAGATACAAAACTTTCAGATCCATTGTCTTCAACAGCAGATCATAATCTTGATTCTGAGTTACTTCAAACACAAGCATTCCCAAAACTGAAGATCTTTTCAACTTGTTGCTATGAAGAAGATAGGGCTGAAATATGCTCAGCCGTGGAAGGCAGACACAGAGAAAACCCTCTAGTTTCTAACTGTTGTAACACCATTTCTATTTTCTATAGGATCCAGTCTTGGATCTGAGTGTAGGATTCTGAGTAGAATCTGAGTTGTAAACCTGTGTTATAAAGGCTGAGTGTAGGATCCATTTTAGATCTGAGTGTAGGGATGTCCTCCCATCCTGAGTTATAGGGCTTTTGACCCTGAGGTAGGTGGTTGTTTAATAACTGAGTTGTAGGGCTTTATGCCTGAGCAGTAGGTCTTGGAGGAGAGTGAGTGGTCCTGCGGGATTGAGTTGTAATCTCTTAAGGAGCTGAGTTTTGGGGGAAGAGCCTTGTCTAACACATTGTTAGAAAGGTAGAGAGGGATAGTGAACATACCCATAAACTTGGGAACCACTATAAAATTATTGTTTCTTCTGGTTGTTGTTATTGAAAGCTAAACTAACTAATCCATATGCACATCAAAATAAGAAATAGGGCTAGATAATTTCAAAAGAGTCCTAAATCCTATTCCCCCCTAGGTGTTTGCTGACCTTGAAAAACAAAGTTTTTCAGCGATGCTCCACGTTTTCCCGGGAATGGAGTTGATTCAGAAGAAGTTGTAGAGGTGGTTAGTAAGGGTCACACTCTTAAGAGATCGAAGCGGACCATCCAACCACCAGCTCGTTATAGCAAAGGAAACACGATGAGCTTGGTCACTTGTTTCTTTGCAGGCCTTCTGACCGAGCGAGAGACTTCTAGCTTTGAAGATGCTACTAGAGTCAAGGAGTGGAAAAACGCCATAGATGAGGAGATGGCTGCCCTCAGGAAGAATAAGACGTGGGACATTGTGCCCAAGGTCGATGTCGTTACTCCTGTGACATGCAAGTGGGTCTATAAGCTGAAGAAGAATGAGGATGGGAGCATCAAGCGGTGTAAGGCTCTGCTTATTGCTCGAGGTTTTTCACAGTAGTACGGAGAAGATTATGAAGAGACGTTTAGTCATATGGCAAAGATGACTTCAGTTCGGGTCGTTTTGGACTTAGGGCTTGCCAGGATTGATAGATGTGGCAGATGGATGTAAAGACATCTTCATGGTTAAGCCACCAGGATATGTGTCTAAAGATCAGCCAGGATACGTCTATAAACTCCGGAAGGCATGTTGGGTATTGTATCCACAATAACCCTGATTTGAAGAAGGGTCCAATCAAGCTGAGATGAATTGAGGTTGTATTTGATATTGCATTTTAGTTATGTACTTGCAGATTTACAATGCCAAGTACACACCAATGATAAGTTACAGTGAGTCAGTAAACACAGGACTGCACAATGTAATCCTCATTAAGTAGGCCATCGTGTTGACTCACGCGTCATCTCTCTATCGGGGTGTACTTCTATCCTAAGTATAGGAGAAGGATCAATGAAGGCCAAAGACAAGGAGTCAAAAATGTAGAAATTTACCTAAGAAAAATTCAGCGAGCATGGTTAAGCATATACGTCGAATTCGTCGAGAATCGTTGTTGATACACGCCGAATTCGTCGAGTATATTTACAAATATCCGTCGAATTTGTTATATTTACTTAGGGTAAAGTTTTTAGACAAGTGAAAAATCTATCAAGTAAAATTCGCCAAGTATCGTTGTGCATACTCGTCGAATTTGTCGAATGTATCTAACGATACTCGCAGAATTCGTCGAATATGCTAAGTGATACACACCGAATGCGTCGAGTCTAGTCGACGCTACTTCTCAAGATTTTTCAAAGTCTAATTCGTCGAATATCAAAGCGTTGGGTGCATTGAGTTAACTCGATTATATTTGACGAATGCCACCTATGGAGTTGAGAGCGTCGAGCTGTTGACCGATACTCGACGAATTCGTCAAGTATGCCAGGTGATACTCGACGAATTCGTTGAGTATAAATCCTCGCTATAGAGTTTAGTGACCAGCCGACCTGGGATTTTTTCTCTAAATCCTTTTTGTCATATATCAAGATGTATTCGACAAGTATCATTATGATACTCGACGATACTCGACGAATTTTACTTAGGTCATTTTTCAAAAAATTTCTTCCTCCTGTCACGGGTTCGGTCGGCCATGTACAGTATTTTTCTAGGTTTCAATTTAGGAAATCTTTTTTAGCCGTTTTTTTCGAATCACTCTATAAATACCTAGAATAATTTCGAAATGATCACAGATCTTGAAAACCTAATTTCTCGAATCAATTTTCATATTTCTGGAAATAGAAAATCTTGTCGGATGACCTACACCTTTCGCGACTTTCTTCCGTTCAGTAGCAACTTCAAGCAAACTTCTTCATCATCGATGATATCATTGACTGGATCGCTTCTTCATTCAAGATCTTATTTAATCAGTACTTATTGGTCGAAGATCGAGGTTTAAGATCCAAAGATTTCAAGTTTCGGAGTTCTCCAAGATTCAACTTCCAACCTTCAAAGAACGTTGTATCAAGATTGGAATCATGTGTTGTTGTTGTAATTTTATTTTGAATATTGTAGGAGATTTTTCTCTGAGTTTTGTAGATCCGTTTGTTGATCGAGGGAGTAGATCCGGTTGTGGATCGAGTGTGTAGATCCAGTTTGCGGATCGAGTTGTAGGAGAGTTTGTTCTCCGAGTTGTAGGAGCTTCATCTTCGAGGTGTAGGAGTTGCGACTCTGAGGTATAAGATTTAACAAGATCTGAGTTTGGTGAAGTAGCTGAATTTTCCCTTCATGGTAGATGGGCGAGGCGGGACAGTGGACTTACCCAACTCGGTGAACCACTATAAAATCTCTGTGTTTGTGTGCTTGTTATTTTCGATTATTTTTATTCCGCAAAAAGACGCAAACATCACCAATTCACCCCCTCTAGGTGATTTAGGTAAACGCTAGATATTTTCAATTGGCATCTTAGGGGCATTTTGATCAATAAGGCTAACACCTTGATCAAGATCCCTGATCTAGCGTTAAGAGATTATGCATAGTCACCATGTATCGAAGCAAAGATATGTCATCCATGAAGCTGCCAGTGTGCACCAAAGATAACTTTCCCATGTGGAAAGAAAGAGTACGGTTCTACATGGAAGCTGTAGATCCGAGAATTTTTTAGATCGTGTAAGAAGGACCATACATCCCTACACATGCTTCAACTATAAATTCAGCAATTTAGATTCCCAAAAAGATGGTGGATCTCACTAAGGATGAGATTGCCCTAATCTCCCTGGACAAGAAGGTGAAGAATATAATAGCTAGTGCAGTGGATGACTCAATGCTCCAGAATATTGGGTCCATTATTCCTAATGTCCCTGATTTGTGAGAAATCAAATAGGTTATTATCACACGCATCCACTATATTTTTTCATGTGCATTTGAGGTCTTGAGTGCAGGTTGTCCATATCACATTGATTGGACATGTGGACACAATAAGTGTAACAACCCGACCCGTTAAACAACATATAATAGAAGGTCCGGCCGGGGCCCCACATTATATGCCACAAATAGATGGCGAGGTCACAGGTCGTACCCTAACCCAGAGCATTCTAGCGGAATTTTATAAGTTGCACAAACTAAATCCATGAATGTCCACTACTATAATAAATAACAAATTTATATAAAAGATCAAGAATGTATACAAGCTCACCTCTCACGGCCTTAAGGCCTTACAAGTTTCTCTTTATAAATATATGACTTCATACATCGGCACACAGGCCAGCCACATAAGAAATCCAAATCTTCGCACGACATTCGAGGGCCTACCAGCAGTAGCAGCACAAAGGGCTTCAATCTGCTCAATCCATTTTAGCATCAACAAGGGCAACACCTGCATATGGACATCCACCCCATGATTGATAAACAAAGCAACGGTCAGCATTCAGCTGACCAATTATAACGACCCTACCCGCTACCCGGGGCAGTGGTTTCATCCGTGTATGCACAACATATAAATATATATCACACACAACATCACAAATGCCGACCTCAGAGCCAGGCGCTCCGTGCACTCAGGGCACGATTATTGTGTACCAGAACATCCTCCATACACCACCGACTAGAGGTTCTTAACTTGTTGGCGATAGAGCATAGTCTACTACAGCGCGCAGACTAGAGACCCTCTCTCCCATCCCATTCAGAGGTAGTAACCTCACGATAACCGTAAGCACTATCAGTCGACCTACCCACGTAGTGTAACAAGCCTAGGGAAATCGCCGCGCTGCATTGCCACCAATCGACCGCTCACCCAATCCTACCACTAAAATTCTTAGGTGGCCCACCCACTCAGAGGTTCTAAACTTGTTGGCCATGGGCATCAGCCGTCAAATCCCTATTGGAGACCTCTCGCACCCAGCCACTCAAAGGTGCTCGCTTACAACAATCCGATCATTGAACTTGGTCGGTGTCCTACCCACTCAGAGTTTCTCGCATCCCTCTCTCAACACTAGCACATAGTGCCTCTTTGCAGTCCATCATACGGCTCGTACCGAGCATACAACCAAAGGAGCTATGCAAAGCTTCCTTACCACACTTCACAAGCGTCCTCACATGCCCCGCAAGCTATTGGTTGTATACACGGAGTCTTCTCCAGATCGTAGCATAACCAATCTAGACTATACGTCCAGATGGGCTTCACACAGCATGCCTATTTCGTACTACACACTTCCGGATCTAAAAGCAGACTCAACCACTTGAATCACTTATGCTATTCCATCTTTTGATGGAGGATTCCATAGATATACATGAATAAACAAAGGGCTTCACCTGCCTAAGGAAGAAAGATCGTTACCCTTGACGATCGCTTCAGCTCCATGAAAGAACTAGTCGGATGGAAATCAACATCGGCCTTGCCTCCGCAATGATGAAATCGGCTCTCGATTCGGACCGCTGAGGCCCTATCGGTGGCAGGAAAGCTTCTCCTTCTTCCTTCTTGCTCTCCTCTCTCTCTCTTCTCTTTAGAAAGAGAATGACCAACTTAAGAATGAGATATTCATCTCCATTCTCAGCCTTATAATAGCAGGGAGGAACTTGGATCACAGTATCCAAATAGAAGGGAACGAACGGCCTCGATCTACTTTGAAAAGCATCTACACAGATCTGACACGGCTTGTGACACGCCCGTGTCACATGCCGTGTTCCTTGAGTGGCTACAAAACCGACTCAATATTGATCAGAACATGGGCTACGACACGCCCGTGTCAACCAGTACACGGCCGTGTGACTGGCCGTGTCACCCCATCAACATAGGACCAAATCACCCTAGAAGAACACGGCTAAGGAAAATGCACGTGTCCTTGGCCGTGTGCCCAACACCCCCCTGTGACACGTCCATGTCACAGGGCGTGTTCCACACACAACTCCACTCCACTAAACGCTGCCCAGTTGCTACACTGAGCAGGACACGCCCTGGGGCACGCCCGTGTCCCAGGGCGTGTCGCCTCTCGATGATCGTCGACCGTGCTATCTCGAGAACTCGACTCGATGCACACAGTAAAGTACACGCCTTGGGATACGCCCGTGTCGAAGGCCGTGTGCACCGGACATGCCTTGGGACACGCCCATGTCCCAGGCCGTGTCACCTAACCTTACCTCAAAATTACAATTTGGGGTGTTACAACCCTCACCTCCTTATAGAAATTTCGTCCCAAAATTTAGCGCAACTACAATATCAACACAATAATGCAATCGAGAACAACTAACCAAAATGATTTAGGTTTAGAGCTCAGAGACCGCAGCTTGTCTCGCCCCACGACATCGCACAACTACCTATGTTTTCAACAAACATACATACATACAATATAATATGTACCTATTATAACACAAAGAAATAAAGTACACCCTTTACTTTACTCTTGCTCCTCCGCATCTTGCCTAAACCACTTTGCAGGCTCGTGCAATTCCAAATTATGCACGTGATTAGGCTGCTCTTCACAGTTTGAACTTTGCGGCTCCTGCAACTCGAGAGTGTAAACTTGATGCTGTGCTCGGGATGCAGATGATTCGGCCACAGCCTTGCCCTTTTCTTCATAGGCTGCACAAGACTTTTTCTCACCCTTCGAGGTGCCACTCTAATAATCTCGGGTGATATGCCCCTTCCTCCCACAGTTAAAACATCTATGTGTCTCCACACGTCCTTGCCTTTACGTTGCTCCCGAAGTAACATTCGACTGAGCATGTTCAGCAGGCCTGAACCGCTTCTTATCACGTTTCCTTAACTCCGATTGATCGGACATCGGAACTTTGAACTCCGACTTTTCTGCCGCCAAGTTTTTCTTGTCATGCATCCATTTCAAATCTTTCTTCAGCGCACAAGCTGTATCTACTAAGGCTTGTAAGCCTTGGTTCACTTAACTCGGAAGCGCAACTCTCAACTCATCTCGGAGTCCCTCATTGAATCTATTCGTCTTCCGCGCTTCTTCTGCAAAAGTCGACAACGCATAATGCCCTAGCATGGTAAATTCATGCAGGTAATCATCCACAGACTTCTCCCCCTATACCAGACGTTGGAATTCGTTCTCCATATTAATTCTCTGCGATACTGGAAAATACTTTGCCCAAAACAATCTAGAGAATTTGTCCATCGAAATCGCTCCCAAGCCTCTGCCTGCCAACTGGTGCATCTCAACTTCATCCCACCACAGTCTCGCCTCTCCTTCTAGTAGGAAAGTAGCTAACGTAACTCTCTTCCCCTCACCAATCCTGAGCGCTGTCAGGATCCTCTTCACTCTTGAAATCCAATCTTCCACCTGCGTTGGGGAATTCGCCCCGAGAAAGGTAGGAGGATGAAAATCCATAAACCGCTTTAGTTGCTCGTCAATCGCTCGCTCGTCCACCCGAGTCTCACACGCTCTTGCCTCGCACTAACCCAAACTGGCTCCACAACGGGCCTTTCCTGCCAAACAGGGTGTGCATGAATCATGGCAAAAACCACCTCCACAACTAGGCATGCGGTTTCCGCAGAAGGAGGATGTGTGAGCACCTCGGCTGGTGCCGCACTCTCATCCGAACGCTGGGGCTCAGACTGCCCAGCACCACTCCTTGTCACCTATATGTGAACAAGATATCAATAAGCAACCTCCAATCCAATAAAGGCAAACATACCGAATACACCCATGCACATTCCTAGTGGACATTCTTGAGTTCAATTTTGTAAAAACGGTTTGCACGTACACGTGCTCGCCACCCGACAAAAGAATTCGGCCACGAATTTGAAAGCGGAAAACTGAGGGGCCTCTGATACCAAAATGTAACAACCCGACCCGTTAAATAACATATAATAGAAGGTCCGGCCAGGGACCCACATTATATGCCATAAAAAGACGGTGAGGTCACAGGTTAATACAAAAATACCATCGCACCCTAACCAAGAGCATTCTAGCAGAATTTTATAAGTTGCATGAACTCAATCCATGAATGTCCACTACCATATAAATAACACATTTATATAAAAGAACAGGAATGTATACAAGCCCACCTATCACGGCCTTAAGGCCTTACAACTTTCTCTTTACAAATATATGACTTCATACATCGGCACGCAGGTCGGCCACACATGAAATCCAAATCTTCTCAAGGCCTTCGAGGGCCTACCAGCAACAGCAGCATAAAGGGCTTCAGCCCGCTCAATCCATTTCAACATCAATAAGGGCAGCACCTGCATATGGACATCAACCCCATGGGTGATAAACAAAGCAACGATCAACATTCAGCTAACCAATTATAACGACCCTACCCCCTACCCGGGGTAGTGGTTCCATCCCTACATGCACAATATATAAATATATATCACACACAACATCACAAATACAGGCCTCAGAGCCAGGCGCTCCGTGCACTCAGGGCACGATTATGGTGTACCGAAACATCCTTGGTACACCACCGACTAGAGGTTCTTAACTTGTTGGCGATGGAGCATAGTCTACTACAACACGCAGACTAGAGACCCTCTCTCCCATCCCATTCAGAGGTAGTAACCTCACGACAATCATGAGAACTATCAGTTGACCTACACACGTAGTGTAACAAGTCTATGGAAATCGCCCCACTGCATTGCCACCACTTGACCGCTCACCCGATCCTACCACTTAACTTGTTGGGTGGCCCGCCCACTCAGAGGTTCTTTACTTGTTGTCCATGGGCATCAGCCGCCAATCCCTATTGGAGACCTCTCGCACCCAGCCACTCAAAGGTGATCGCTTACAACTATCCGATCATTGAACTTGTTGGGTGGCCTACCCACTCAGAGGTTCTCGCATCCCTCTCTCAACACCGGCATATAGTGCCGCTTTCCATTCCATCATAGGTCTCGTACCGAGCATACAACCAAAGGAGCTATGCAAAGCTTCCTTACCATACTTCACAAGCATCCTCATATGCCCCGCAAGCTATTCGTTGTATACAGGAGTCTTTTACGGATGACAGCATCACCAATACATACTATACGTCTAGATGAGCTTCACACAGCATGCCTATTTAGTACTACAAACTTCCAGATTTAAATGCAGACTCAACCACTGGAATCACTTACACTCTTCTATCTTTTGATGGAGGATTCCATAGATATACATGCATAAACAAAGGGATTCATCTGCCCAAGGAAGAAAGATCGTTAGGCCAACAAGTTAAGAACCTCTGAGTGGGTGGGCCACCCAACAAGTTCAGTGAATCCCTATTGGAGACCTCTCGCACCCAGCCACTCAAAGGTGATCGCTTACAACAATCCGATCATTGAACTTGGTGGGTAGCCAACCCACTCAGAGGTTCTCGCATCCCTTTCTTGACACTGGCATATAGTGTCGCTTTCCAGTCCATCATACGGCTCATACCGAGCATACAACCAAAGGAGCTATGCAAAGCTTCTTTACCACACTTTACAAGCATCCTCATATACCCCGCAAGCTATTCGTTGTATACACGAAGTCTTCTACGGATCGCAGCATCACCAATCCAGACTATACGTCAAGATGGGCTTCACACAGCATGCCTATTTATTACTACACATTTACAGATTTAAATGCAGACTCAACCACTGGAATCACTTTCACTCTTCCATCTTTTGTTGGAGGATTCCATAGATATACATGCATAAACAAAGGGATTCACCTGCCTAAGGAAGAAAGATCGTTACCCTTGACGATCGCTTCAGTGCCATGAAAGAACTAGCCAGATGGAAATCACCGCAGCAGCCTTGCCTCCGCAATGCTGAACTCAGCTCTCGATTAGGACCGCTGAAGCCCTATCGGTGGCAGGAAATCTTCTCCTTCTTCCTTCCTTGCTCTCATCTCTCTCTCTTCTCTTTAGAAAGAGAATGGCCAACATAAGAATGAGATATTCATCTCCATTCCCGGCCTTATAATATCAGGGAGGAACTTGGACCACAGGATCCAAATATAAGGGAACGAACGGCCTCGATCTGCTTTGAAAAGCATCTACACAGAGGTGACACGGCATGTGACATGCCCGTGTCACAGGTCGTGATCCTTGAGCAGCTATAGAACCGACTAAATCTGGATTAGAACACGGGCTACGACACGCCCGTGTCACTTCCTGACATGCCCGTGTCAACCGGTACACGGTCGTGTAATTGGCCATATCACCCCATCAACACAGGACCAAATCACCCGAGAAGAACACAACTATTGCACACGCGCGTGTCCTTGGCCGTATGCCCAACACGCCCCTGTGACACGCCCGTGTCACAGGCCGTGTGCCACACTCAATGCCACTCCACTCAACGCCACTCAACGCCACCCGGTTGCCACCCTGAGAAGGACACGCCCTGGGACACGCCCACTTGTTATGAAAAGTTCTTTAGGATTGTGAATGAGCTGAAGACTTATGGAAGAGTGTTCAGTCACTATGAACTGAATGAAAAGTTCCTTAGATCACAGTCTAGAGAGTAGGACACTAAAATGCCATCAGAGAGGTGGAAAAGTTGGGTGACACTGTTCCTCACACCCTCTTTGGGAAGCTGTTGTCATATGAGATGCAGTTGGCTATATGGAAAGAAGAGGAGAACAATAACAAGTCTCAAGAAAGAGACAAGACTGTCGCTTTCAAAGCTGAAGGATCCAGCAAAAGCAGAAGAAAGTCTCCCTCTCCACTAAGGAGAGATGTTGAATCTGATTCTGGAAAATCAGAGAATAGCACATCAGACTGCCAATGGTCTGATGAAGATTTTGTTGCCTTCACTAGGCAATTCTAGAACTTCTTAAAGAAGAAGCACTAGAGAGGCAGGCCTTCCACCTCCTCTCATCCCAAGGATGACTACTATAAGGGCAGAAGAAAATCCTCTAAGAAGGACAGGTATGGTTCCAAAAGAAGTAAACATGTTTCATCTAACATGACTTGTAATCATTGCAGAAAACCTAGTCATGTGATAGCTGACTGCCCAGTCAAAAGAAAGGAACATAATGAGAAAAAGGACCACAATATAAAAGGCATGAAGGAGAAATCCCTCATTTCCAAGAAGCAAAGAAGCTGGACTGACTCCTCCTCATCAGATTCAGAAGAAGAAGTAGAAGATTCCTATATTGGGCAGTACTCTACAGAAGAAGGAGCTGTGGAAGCAGTGGAAGCAGACTGTTTCAAATGGCTGGCTACTTTAGAAGAAGAATCTGAGAAGGTTCATCCTGCTGTCAGGATTGAAGATAGGCCCCCTCTATCATCATCTGATGGTGATTCAGATGTGGATTCTGAAGAAGACAACTACTTCCTTAGGCTGATGGCTAAGTCAGATGAAGAAATCAGCTAGGATCAGCCTGGTCCAAGCAAGGTAATTTCTGTTACTAGCTCTGCCTATTACAATTATGAATCAGTTCTAGATTCTTATGCTTCTGCATCAAGTGATGATGATGGCTCAAAATATGAGGGAGACATCAATCAATTGATTGATAATTATGGTGCACTTCTGCAGTCTCTAAAGAAAAGCAAGCTACTGGCCAAACAACAAGCTCATGAAATTGCTTATTTAAAGCTTTCTGCTTCAGAATCAGCAAAATTACTGAATCTGAAGATTCAAGAAGTTAGCAAAATGAAGAATGTAATAATCATTCAGATGAGCACCATAACCTTCAAGAATAACCATATCAGGAATCGTGAAGGAAAGCTCCAAAAGGAGAGGGAACTAGTGGCTTGCTACTCCAAGCCAAGTACAGTATTGCTCTTAATAGACTCATTCTCCTCCCAAAAGGGAAAAATAGGGTTGGGATTCATGGGAAGTACAAGAGCTGCTAATTCCAAGGGAAAGGGCAAAGCTCAAGTGGAGCCACTAGCCTCTAAGCCTCCTGTAAAATTTGTTAGAGTGCAATTTACTTGCAATAACCATGACCATGAGAGTATTTATGGTCACTGGAATCATGCTAGACCATCTTGTGTGAACAAAGAAGTTCCACAATATGGTGGAAGCTACAACAAAGGTGCAAATGCCTATGAGAAAATGCAAATGGCCCATCCTTGACCATTTGTGTTTTATGCAATAGCCCCTTCAGTCAAGGGTAAAGCTACTGACTGTTCTTCAATTCCTCTAGCCCACTCTAAGACAAAGGGCAAGGTTGTCAGTACACCAGACCTGGGCATCTATGAGTCCATCAAGGGTATGCTTTCTGAAAAAGAAAGCTAGTGCTAGAAGGGCTCAAGATATTCCAAGCACTTCTACTACCAGACAATCCACTTGTCAGACTGGGGTTGGAAAACCATGGAACAGGACTGCTGCTACTACCTCTAGACCAAGAGCTACTGTAAACACAACCAGTAGAACTGCACCAAAAAGAAGGTACAACATCCATGAGTGTTGGTCTTGTGGCAATGTAGGCCACTTTGTTGTTGATTGCTGGGGTAACAACCGACCCATTAAATAACATATAATAGAATGTCCGACCGGGGCCCCGCATTATATGCTATAAATATACGGCGAGGTCACAAGTTAGTACCAAAATACCATGCATCCTAACTCAGAGAATTCTAGCAGAAGTTTACAAGTTGCACGAACTCAATCCATGAATGTCCACTAATATATAAATAACTCATTTATATACAAGACCAGGAATATAAACAAGCACACCACTCACGGCCTAAAGGACTTACAAGTTTCTCTTTACAAACTTACGACTTCATACATCGGCATACATGCCGGCCATACATGAAATCCAAAGCTTCGCACGGCCTTAGAGGGCCTAACAGTAACAGCATGGGCTTCAGCCCGCCCAATCCATTTCAGTATCTACAAGGGCAGCACCTGCATATAGACATCCACCCCATGGGTGACAAACAAAGCAACGGTCAACATTCTGATGACCAATTATAACGACCCTAACCATTACCCGAGGCAGTGGTTCCTTCCCTGTATGTATTCCAATCTCAACTCATATATACAATACACATTATCATCACAAACGTCGGCCTTCGTGCCAGACGTTCCGTGTACTTTGGCACAATTATGGTGTACGAAGCCCCTCATGGTTCCACCACGGATTTGAGGTGTTTACTTGTTGGCCGGGCCTAAGCCTCCAAACCCCTGTTGAAGACCTCACGCACCTGTTGATGGTTAAAACTCGTGGCGCCCCGCGGGTATGGGTGTTTGATTATTTATTAAAAGGAAAAGCGGTGGTTATGTTTATTTGAAAGAAAGGCGGGGCACGCAGATTTATTTATATGAAAAAAGGTTTTAGACCAAGTTTTAACGAAAGGTAGGCAAGTGCACCTATCACGTGTAGTACAGGATATTCCCGTGTGGAGGAATATCGGGGTCGTATTGTTCTCGGGGTCGGCTTAGCTATTTCTACTCTTTCCCTGAAATACCTATTATTCAACCGATAATTTTTTAGTTTGGTTTTATAAAAAAGAAAATGGCATAAAAATAAATATAATGTATAATAATAAATGAAAGCAGAAAATAAAGTGCGGAAATCCGATGACCAACTTAGCGCGACTATAAAAGAAGAGAATTGAACTAAAATAAACTTTTAATAAAAAAAGATCCTAATTTTTAAATTAAATAAGGCGGAGACTTTGCCGTGGAGGTTCCTTAGATATGAGCTCACCTTGGTCTAGGAATATCGCTCACCTGAACGCTAAGAATATTCGACCGATCACTAGACCGACGAAGGATTCCTCTTAACGCCCGCATTACGCTAAGAACCCTGCTATTTTGTGGGGAACCCAATCCGGTAGAGTCATGCGCCTCCTCTCTCGAGGGTTAGCGTGGAGCTCTCTTTACCCAAGGGTGATCGGTCCATACGCACAGCCTCTCGGCGTTGCGTATGGATAATGGAAATAGGGCCCACACATCGATATGCGATCCTACGCGGCGTTAACCCGGGGTAAACCTTAAGAAATTTAATTACACTGAAAAACAGGAGCTTCAATTATTTAAAGCTACTCTATTTGTCCCAATGCTCTTCGATATTGAGGTCTAAGGGCGGTTATCCACTCATCGGAATGGGGACACTTAAGCTAGAAAATAGAAAAGAAAGATGTAAAGAAAGCAGTAAGAAAGCAGTAAAGGAAAGCTGGAAATTGCAAGTCCTACTCAAACGAGTAGGACTGAAGAAAGTAGTAAATGCGAATCCAGGCTCAAATGAGTGGGCGGCGGTAAACTTATCTCATACACACATGCACTCTACTTGAAAGTAAAACACACACACACACGCACTCTACAGAAATAAAACACACGCACGCACTCTACAGAAATTAAAACACATGCACGCACACAAAGTTTCCTACTCAAGTGAGTAGGAGAAAATGAAAGCAATAAAAAACAAGTCCCACTCAAACGAGTAGGGCGGGAAATGAAAGCAGAGCGCCATTTAACTCTTAACGAGTAGGCGGAAATAAATGCGCACACACACGCACATGTACAGATATTGAAGTAATGCTGTAAAACTAACTCATACATGCACGCACACTTGCAAAAAATTAAGAAAAACAAAGTGACTGAAAAATTAAAACGATTGCATTTCTACGCTAGAATGCGGTAGAAATGCATAAAAAGTGAAAATAAAAATTAACCGGAGTGAAAAGTTTGACAAATAAACGCAAAAGTGAAGTGCTTGAAAAATAAAAACAACTGCATTTCTACCGCTAGAATGCGGTAGAAATGCATAAAAAGAGAAAATAAAAATTAAACGGGTAAAAAGTTTTGAAAGTTAAAACGAAAAGCTAAGCGCTCGAAAAATTAAAACGATGATATTTTTATTCTTAAGTTTTTATAAAACCACCTAAAAAGTGAAAATAAAACTAAAAAGGATGAAAAAGTTTTACAATCCTAAAACCCTAAGTTAAGGAAAATGAAAATCACACTTTTTAGGTGTTTTTATAAACCCTTAAGAATGAAAATAAGGAAAAAAGGAAAAGCTAAACCTAATCAAATGCGGATTATGAAAATAAAATGGACATTACAACGGCTAGAAATGCTGATAAAATCCTAAACTAAACGAGATTATGAAAGCTTTAAAAGATAAAACATAAAAAGAACAAAAAAGATGAACAAAAAATTCACATAAGTGAGGCGCTTCCATGAATTTTTCATACTATGCAAGAGAGAAAAAGTCTACAATTTTATTAAATAAAAAGCTATTACAAAGTAAACTAAAGCAAACATCCTAATACGATCTAAGAGAGAGAGAGAGGGATAAAATAATTCCCTTACATAAGCATGAAATCCAAATGGGCAGCACCTCCCCTAAGTAATTTGGACCAAAAAAGTGGACAGAAATCTCATACAGCAGCTGGCCTTTTATAGGTAAAATTTCGGGTAGGTCACGTCCGTGACTAGGGAGTGACAGGGGGGCGTGTCACTACTGTACATGAGCTGATCGGGTGATTTGACTGGAAAGTTGACTTCGGCTGAAAACGTGGCGGACACGCCCCAGGTCACGGGCGTGACGCTGGGCGTGTCGGGGAGGTTGATCTAGGGATTTCACGGGAGCTTTCACTTCGGGGCGGTCCACGTAGCGGCCACGAGCGTGACATAATTGTCACAGGCGTGTAGGGGGGGCGTGACTTGGACAGCTGGCAGCTCGATGTCGGCAGCGTTGACAGTTGACGAAGCGTTGAGTGCCGACATCGACACGGGCGTGATGAGCTTTTACACGGGTGTGACATGAAGGCGTTGAGTCTTGAACAGTGAAATCGTTGAGTGTCGACTCGATGATGGCGTTGAGTGCCTGACACGCCCGTGTCGGGCATGGTCACGGGCGTGACAGGTCAAAATTTGACTTTTATGAAATTTTTCAAAAAATAAAAATAAACTAAGTTAGTATACTTTTTATAAAAAGAAGCAATTTTATTGAATAAAACAACTATAAAAGACAAAAATAAACAAAAATGACTTATATAAAATACGAAAATATAGGTATATTTTCAAATCATCAAATACCCCCATACTTAAGCTTTTGCTATTCCAGAGCAAAAGTTAGAGATGAACCTATAAGGAATAAAAAAGAATCATAAATTAAACTAACGCTTAACTTAATTGTACGAAAGATCGAAATGAATTTCCGGGGTCTCGGAATTAAATCTTAACTTATGAAAATGTTAAAATAGAGGAACCGTTTCAAAAAATACTTCTAAATGAAAAAATAGAAAGCGAAAAATATTTTTGTTAGTTTAACAAAAATGGATTGGAATTATCGAAAAAACTTTAGCTAAAAAGAAATTGATAGGAAATAATTCAATTTAAAAATTTTGCTCTCAAAAAGTTCTAATTTAATTCTAGAATCATGAAAACTATATGTGGATTGATGGATATGAAGAAGGCTTTGATTTTGAGGCGAGGTAATTTTTTCTCGAACCTCCACATTTTTTGAATAATTAGGAAAATGAAATCTTATTTTCCTAACACATTTTTTTCATCTTCATAAATAAAATAAACCCAATGAATATGTATAGGAGTAATGAATTTTATCCTCTTACTCCATCATATAATCTTTTTAAATATTGGGTGCCTATGTTTACGGGATGAAATCTTATTCCCATTGACATAAGATCTTTTAAGGATGAGTGAGGAATCATACTGATTAAGGAATGAAAAAAAGGTGGATGAGATAATTTCTAAAAGAAAGCTAGAGTTTAAAAATTTTTTGAGAGCAATCTCTTTAATTTGAACGTTCCTACATTTCTTAAAGCATAAGTAGAAATAATATGAAATCCATAAATGTTATTTTATAACATAAAAATGTCCTTTTATTCAAAAAAATCAGAAGTGAAAATAAGAAAAACAAGTTCCCTATAATAAGAAAAAGACATAAAAAATTCTTTAAAATCTTAACCTCAGAAATCTAAATCTATCGAGCTACAATTAAAAAAATGAATAGTAAATAAAGAATTAATTAAAATTTGCTTATAAATAAACTCGAAACAATTATTTTGGAGAGCAAGGAGGTTAAGAAATGAGGTATTCAAATTAATTAATTCGAGATAAATTTTTTTTTTTATTTTATTTTTCTGAGTTTTTCTATTTTTTTTCTAATTTTTGGGGTTATTATCATTTTTTTGAATTTTTTAAAGGCCATGCAAGTTTTTTGAGTTTTTTGAGTTATAATTTTTTTTTTTTTGAATTTTTGGATTTACAGAAATATTTACAAGAAAAGAGAGAGAATTTTTACAAGATAGGAAAGAGAAAACTTGATGGTTATGGGTATTTGTTTATTTATTAAAAGGAAAAGCGGTGGTTATGTTTATTTGAAAGAAAGGCGGGGCGCGCGGATTTTTTTTATATAAAAAAGGGTTTTAGACCGAATTTTAACGAAAGGTAGGCAAGTGCACCTATCAAGTGTAGTACAGGATATTCCCGTGTGGAGGAATATCGGGGTCGTATTGTTCTCGGGGTCGGCTTAGCTATTTCTACTCTTTCCCTGAAATACCTATTATTCTACCGATTATTTTTTAGTTTGGTTTTATAAAAAAGAAAATGGCATAAAAATAAATATAATGCATAATAATAAATGAAAGCAGAAAATAAAGTGCGGAAAGCCGATGACCAACTTAGCGCGACTATAAAAGAAGAGAATTGAACTAAAATAAACTTTTAATAAAAAGAGATCCTAATTTTCAAATTAATTAAGGCGGAGACTTGGCCGTGGAGGTTCCTTAGATATGAGCTCACCTTGGTCTAGGAATATCGCTCACCTGAACGCTAAGACTATTCGACCGACCGCTAGACCGACGAAGGATTCCTCTTAACGCCCGCATTACGCTAAGAACCCCGCTATTGGGTGGGGAACCCAATCCGGTAAAGTGACGCACCTCCTCTCACGAGGGTTAGCGCGGAGCTCTCTTTACCCAAGGGTGATCGGTCCATACGCACGGCCTCTCGGCGTTGCATATTGATAACGGAAATAGGGCCCGCACATCGATATGCGGTCCTACGCGTCGTTAACCCGGGGCAAACCTTAAGAAATTTAATTAAACTGAAAAACAGGACCTTCAATTATTTAAAGCTACTCTATCTGTCCCAATGCTCTTCGATATTGAGGTCTAAGGGCAGTTACCCACTCATTGGGATGGGGACACTTATGCTAGAAAACAGAAATGAAAGCTGTAAAGAAAGCAGTAAAGGAAAGCTAAAAATTGCAAGTCCTACTCAAACGAGTAGGACTGAAGAAAGCAGTAAATGCGAATCCCGGCTCAAATGAGTGGGCGGGGGGTAAACTTATCTAATAAATGCACGCACTCTACTTGAAAGTAAAACACATACACACACTCTACAGAAATTAAAACACACGCACGCACTCTACAGAAATTAAAACACACGCACACACACAAAGTTTCCTACTCAAGTGAGTAAGAGAAAATGAAAGCATTAAAAAACAAGTCCCACTCAAACGAGTGGGCGGGAAATGAAAGCAGAGCTCCATTTAACTCTTAACAAGTAGGCAGAAATAAATGCACACACACACGCACACGTACAAATATTGAAGTAAAGCTGTAAAACTAACTCATACACGCACGCACACTTGCAAAAAATTAAGAAAAACAAAGTGACTGAAAAATTAAAACGATTGCATTTCTACCGCTAGAATGCGGTAGAAATGGATAAAAAGTGAAAATAAAAATTAACTGGAGTGAAAAGTTTTGCAAATAAACGCAAAAGTGAAGTGCTCGAAAAACAAAAACAACTGCATTTCTCTCGCTATAATGCGGTAGAAATGCATAAAAAGAGAAAATAAAAATTAAACGGGTAAAAAGTTTTGAAAGTTAAAACGAAAAGCTAAGCGCTCGGAAAATTAAAACGATGATATTTTTATTCTCAAGTTTTTATAAAACCACCTAAAAAGTGAAAATAAAACTAAAAAGGATGAAAAAGTTTTGCAATCCTAATAACCATAAGTTAAGGAAAATGAAAATCACACTTTTTAGGTGTTTTTATAAACCCTTAAGAATTAAAATAAGGAAAAAAGGAAAATCTAAACCTAAACAAGTGCGGATTATGAAAATAAAACGGACATTACAACGGCTAGAAATGACGATAAAATCCTAAACTAAGCCAGATTATGAAAGCTTTAAAAGATAAAACATAAAAAGAACAAAAAAGATGAACAAAAAAATCACACAAGTGAGGCGCTTCCATGAATTTTTCATACTATGCAAGAGAGAAAAAGTCTACAATTTTATTAATTAAAAAGCTATTACAAAGTAAACTAAAGCAAGCATCCTAATACGAACTAAGAGAGAGAGTGGGATAAAATAATTCCCTTACATAAGCATGGAATCCAAATGGGCAGCACCTCCCCTAAGCAATTTGGACTAAAAAAAGTGGACAGAAATCTCATACAGCAGCTGGCCTTTTATAGGCAAAATTTCGGGTTGGTCACGCCTGTGACTAGGGCGTGATAGGGGGGCGTGTCACTACTGTACATGAGCTGATTGGGTGATTTGACTGGAAAGTTGACTTTGGCTGAAAACGTGGCGGACACGCCCCAGGTCACGGGCGTGACGCTGGGCATGTCGGGAGGTTGATCTGGGGATTTGACGGGAGCTTTCACTACGGGGCGGTCCATGTGGCGACCACGGGCGTGACACAATTGTCACGGGCGTGTAGGGGGGGTGACTTGGACAGCTGGCAGCTCGATGTCGGCAGCGTTGATAGTTGACGAAGCGTTGAGTGTCGACATTGACACGGGCGTGACGAGCTTTGACACGGGCTTGACATGAAGGCGTTGAGTCTTGAACAGTGAAATCATTGAGTGTCAACTCGATGATGGCGTTGAGTGCCTGACACGCCCGTGTCGGGCATGGTCACGGGCGTGACAGGTCAAAATTTGACTTTTAAGAAATTTTTCAGAAAAATAAAAATAAACTAAGTTAGTATACTTTTTACAAAAAGAAGTAATTTTATTGAATAAAACAACTATAAATCACAAAAATAAACAAAAATGACATAAATAAAATACGAAAATATAGGTATATTTACAACTCATCAAATACCCCCATACTTAAGCTTTTGCTATTCCAGAGCAAAAGTTGGAGATGAACCTATAAGGAATAAAAAAGAATCATAAATTTAACTAACGCTTAACTTAATTGTACCAAAGATCAAAATGAATTTCTGGGGTCTCGGAATTAAATCTTAACTTATGAAAATGTTAAAATAGAGGAACCGTTTCAAAAAATACTTCTAAATGAAAAAATAGAAAGCGAAAAATATTTTTGTTTATTTAACAAAAATGGATTGGAATTATCGGAAAAAACTTTAGCTAAAAAGAAATTGATAGGAAATAATTCAATTTAAAAATTATGCTCTCAAAAAGTTCTAAATTAATTCTAGAATCATGAAAACTATATAAGTGGATTGGCGGATATGAAGAAGGCTTTGATTTTGAGGCGAGGTAATTTTTTCTCGAACCTCCACTTTTTTTGAATAATTAGGAAAATGAAATCTTATTTTCCTAACACATTTTTTTTCTTCTTCATAAATAAAATAAACCCAATGAATATGTATATGAGTAATGAATTTTATCCTCTTACTCCGTCTTATAATCTTTTTAAAATATTTGGTGCCTATGTTTACAGGAAGAAATCTTATCCCCATTGACATAAGATCTTTTAAGGGTGAGTGGGGAATCATACTGATTAAGGTATGAAAAAAAAGATGGATGAGATAATTTCTAAAAAAAAGCTAGAGTTTAAAAAATTTTAAGAGCAACCTCTTTAATTTGAACGTTCCTACGTTTCTTAAAGCATAAGTAGAAATAATATGAAATCCATAAATATTATTTTCTAACATAAAAATGTGCTTTTATTCAAAAAAATCAGAAGTGAAAATGAGAAAAACAAGTTCCCTTTAATAAGAAAAAGACATAAAAAATTCTTTAAAATCTTAACCCCAGAAATCTAAATCTATCCAGCTACAATTAAAAAACGAATAGTAAATAAAGAATTAATTAAAATTTGATTAAAAATAAACTCGAAACAATTATTTTGGAGAGCAAGGAGGTTAAGAAATGAGGTATTCGAATTATTTAATTAGAGATAAAAAAAAATTTGGATTTTTTTGAGTTTTTCTAATTTGTTTTTCTAATTTTTGGGGTTATTATCAATTTTTTTGAATTTTTTAAAGGTCATGCAAGTTTTTTGAGATGTTTGAGTTATAAATTTTTTTTTTTTGAATTTTTCGATTTACAGAAATATTTACAAGAAAAGAGAGAGAATTTTTACAAGATAGGAAAGAGAAGTGGAAAGAGACGAAAATATTTACAAAATATTTACAAAGTAGAAAAAGGATCGCCCGCGAACAGACTCTTATTTATGGTTGGTTCGATGAGTCGAACGTCACGGAGCGATGTTTCATTTTTTTGAAATTTTATTATTATTATTATTATTATTAAAGCATGAAAATATTTTTTTAAGTTTTTAATTTTTGCAAATTTTTTTTGGAAATTTTTTTATTAAGTGCAGGAAATAAAAAGACAGAAAATAGGAAACACCCCATACTTAAGTCCAACATTGTCCCCAATGTTGCACTAAGTATGAGGAACGAGATATATATATATATAAAGGACTAAGCAGTTATGTACAAAAAAATTAAAAACAGGGGTTTAGAAATCTTCCCTAAACGGCGTTCGGGGAAGCCCGTTAAATATAGCCCTGCATAAGTTAAAGTAAAAGCAGAAAAAAAACAGAAAAATGAAAAATATAAGTTCGGCGAAATATGTGCGGGTGATAGGGGGCGCGAGGGGTAAGTGAGTGTGATAAATGTGCGACGGATACGCGATCCCCTAGCGCTCACAGTAGGGAAGCGCGCCGAAACGACAAAATAAATACATAATAAAAACAAATATGGTTTTAAATTTTTTTTTTAAGTTTATGTTTTTTTTATATTTGATTTTGGTTTTTTGGTTGAAAATAAAAATAAAATGAAAAAAGAAAATAAGTTAAAGGCAAATTAAAATAAAAAAAGAAAGAGATATTATTATTATTATTTTCATTTTTTTGATATTTGATTTTTAGGTTTTCAAATTTTTAGGTTTTTAAGTTTTTATGATTTTTTTTAAGTTTTAGATTTTTTTAAGTTTTTAGGTTTATTTTTTTGATTTTTTAAAGTTTTCTGATTTTTTTTAAGTTTTTAGTTTTTTTAGTTTTAAAGTTTTTAATTTTTTTTGATTTTTTGATTTTTTAAAGTATTTATTACTTTTAATTTATATTGATATTATTATTATTATTATTATTATTTGGTGGCCATTTTTTTTGTAAGTAGAAATAAATGGTAAAATTAATAGGTTTCAGGAATTCAAAATAGTAAGTCGAGATATTCCCCGGCAACGGCGCAAAAAACTTGATGGTTAAAACTCGCGGCGCCCCGCGGGTATGGGTGTTTGTTTATTTATTAAAAGGAATAGCAGTGGTTATGTTTATTTGAAAGAAAGGCGGGGCGGCGGATTTATTTTATAAAAAAAAGGGTTTTACACCGAGTTTTAACGAAAGGTAGGCAAGTGCACCTATCACGTGTAGTACAGGATATTCCCGTGTGGAGGAATATCGGCATCGTATTGTTCTCGGGGCCGGCTTAGCTATTTCTTCTCTTTCCCTGAAATACCTTTGATTCTACCGATAATTTTTTAGTTTGGTTTTATAAAAAAGAAAATGGCATAAAAATAAATATAATGCATAATAATAAATGAAAGCAGAAAATAAAGTGCGGAAAGCCGATGACCAACTTAGCGCGACTATAAAAGAAGAGAATTGAACTAAAATAAACTTTTAATAAAAAGAGATCCTAATTTTCAAATTAATTAAGGCTGAGACTTGGTTGTGAAGGTTCCTTAGATATGAGCTCACCTTGGTCTAGGAATATCGCTCACCTGAACGCTAAGACTATTCGACCGATCGCTAGACCGACGAAGGATTCCTCTTAACGCCCGCATTACGCTCAGAACCCTGCTATTGGGAGGGGAACCCAATCCGGTAGAGTCACGCGCCTCCTCTCTCGAGGGTTAGCGCAGAGCTCTCTTTACCCAAGGGTGATCGGTCCATATGCACGGCCTCTCGGCGTTGCGTATGGATAACAGAAATAGGGCCCGTACATCGATATGCGGTCCTACGCGTCGTTAACCCGGGGCAAACCTTAAGAAAATTAATTAAACTGAAAAACAGGACCTTCAATTATTTAAAGCTACTCTATCTGTCCCAATGCTCTTCGATATTGAGGTCTAAGGGCGGTTAGCCACTCATCGGAATGGGGACACTTAAGCTAGAAAACATAAATGAAAGCTATAAAGAAAGCAGTAAGAAAATAGTAAAGGAAAGCTGGAACTTGCAAGTCCTACTCAAACGAGTTGGACTGAAGAAAGCAGTAAATGTGAATCCTGGCTCAAATGAGTGGGCGGGGGTAAACTTATCTCATACACGCACGCACTCTACTTGAAAGTAAAACACACACACGCACTCTACAAAAATTAAAACACACGCACGCACTCTACAGAAATTAAAACACACGCACGCACACGAATTTTCCTACTCAAGTGAGTAGGAGAAAATGAAAGCAATAAAAAAAAGTCCCACTCAAACGAGTGGGCGGGAAATGAAAGCGGAGCGCCATTTAACTCTTAACGAGTAGGCAGAAATAAATGCGCACACACACGCACACCTACAAATATTGAAGTAAAGCGGTAAAACTAACTCATACACACACGCACACTTGCAAAAAATTAAGAAAAACAAAGTGATTGAAAAATTAAAACGATTGCATTTCTTCCACTGGAATGCGGTAGAAATTCAAAAAAAGTGAAAATAAAAATTAACCGGAGTGAAAAGTTTTGCAAATAAACGCAAAAGTGAAGTGCTTGAAAAATAAAAACAACTGCATTTCTACCGCTAGAATGCGATAGAAATGCATAAAAAGAGAAAATAAAAATTAAATGGGTAAAAAGTTTTGAAAGTTAAAACGAAAAGCTAAGCGCTCGGAAAATTAAAACGATGATATTTTTATTCTTAAGTTTTTATAAAACCACCTAAAAAGTGAAAATAAAACTAAAAAGGACGAAAAAGTTTTACAATCCTAAAACCCTAAGTTAAGGAAAATGAAAATCACACTTTTTTAGGTGTTTTTATAAACCCTAGAATGAAAATAAGGAAAAAAGGAAAAGCTAAACCTAAACAAGTGCGGATTATGAAAATAAAACGGACATTACAACGGCTAGAAATGCCGATAAAATCCTAAACTAAGCGAGATTATGAAAGCTTTAAAAGATAAAACATAAAAAGAACAAGAAAGATGAACAAAAAAATCACATAAGTGAGGCGCTTCCTTGAATTTTTCATACTATGCAAGAGAGAAAAAGTCTACAATTTTATTAAATAAAAAGCTATTACAAAGTAAACTAAAGCAAACATCCTAATACGAACTAAGAGAGAGAGATGGATAAAATAATTCCCTTACATAAGCATGGAATCCAAATGGGCAGCACCTCCCCTAAGCAATTTGGACCAAAAAAGTGGACAGAAATCTCATACAACAGCTGGCCTTTTGTAGGAAAAATTTCGGGTTGGTCACGCCCGTGACTAGGGCGTGACAGGGGGGCGTGTCACTACTGTACATGAGCTGATCGGGTGATTTGACTGGAAAGTTGACTTCGGCTGAAAACGTGGCGGACATGCCCCAGGTCACGGGCGTGACGCTGGGCGTGTCGGGGAGGTTGATCTGGGGATTTGACGGAAGCTTTCACTTTGGGGCGGTCCACGTGGCGGCCACGAGCGTGACACAATTGTCACGGGCGTGTAGGGGGGCGTGACTTGGACAGCTGGCAGCTCAATGTCGGCAGCGTTGACAGTTGACGAAGCGTTGAGTGCCGACATCGACACGGGCGTGACGAGCTTTGACACGGGCGTGACATGAAGGCGTTGAGTCTTGAATAGTGAAATCGTTGAGTGTCGACTCGATGATGGCGTTGAGTGCCTGACACGCCCGTGTCGGGAATGGTCACGTGCGTGACAGGTCAAAATTTGACTTTTAAGAAATTTTTCAGAAAAATTAAAATAAATTAAGTTAGTATACTTTTTACAAAAAGAAGCAATTTTATTGAATAAAACAACTATAAAAAAAAATAAACAAAAATAACTTAATTAAAACACGAAAATATAGGTATATTTACAACCCATCAAATACCCCCATACTTAAGCTTTTTCTATTCCAGAGCAAAAGTTGGAGATGAACCTATAAGGAATAAAAAAAAATCATAAATTTAACTAACGCTTAACTTAATTGTACGAAAGATCGAAATGAATGTCCGGGGTCTCGGAATTAAATCTAAACTTATGAAAATGTTAAAATAGAGGAACCGTTTCAAAAAATACTTCTAAATGAAAAAATAGAAAGCGAAAAATATTTTTGTTAGTTTAACAAAAATGGATTGGAATTATCGAAAAAACTTTAGCTAAAAAGAAATTGATAGAAAATAATTCAATTTAAAAATTATGCTCTCAAAAAGTTCTAATTTAATTCTAGAATCATGAAAGCTATATAAGTTGATTGGCGGATATGAAGAAGGCTTTGATTTTGAGGCGAGGTAATTTTTTCTCGAACCTCCACATTTTTTGAATAATTAGGAAAATGAAATCTTATTTTCCTAACACATTTTTTTCTTTTTCATAAATAAAATAAACCCAATGAATATGTATAGGAGTAATGAATTTTATCCTCTTACTCCGTCATATAATCTTTTTAAAATATTGGGTGCCTATGTTTACGGGATGAAATCTTATCCTCATTGACATAAGATCTTTTAAGGGTGAGTGGGGAATCATACTGATTAAGGCATGAAAAAAAAGGTGGATGAGATAATTTCTAAAAGAAAGCTAGAGTTTAAAAAATTTTGAGAGCAACCTCTTTAATTTGAACTTTCCTACGTTTCTTAAAGCATAAGTAGAAATAATATGAAATCCATAAATGTTATTTTCTAACATAAAAATGTGCTTTTTTTCAAAAAAATCAAAAGTGAAAATGAGAAAAACAAGTTTCCTATAATAAGAAAAAGACATAAAAAATTCTTTAAAATCTTAACCCCAGAAATCTAAATCTGTCGAGCTACAATAAAAAATCGAATAGTAAATAAAGAATTAATTAAAATTCGCTTATAAATAAACTCGAAGCAATTATTTTGGAGAGCAAGGAGGTTAAGAAATGAGGTATTCGAATTATTTAATTCGAGATAAAATTTTATTTTTTATTTTATTTTTCTGAGTTTTTCTAATTTTTTTTCTAATTTTTGGGGTTATTATCATTTTTTTTTGAATTTTTTAAAGGTCATGCAAGTTTTTTGAGTTTTTTGAGTTATAAATTTTTTTTTTGAATTTTTGGATTTACAGAAATATTTACAAGAAAAGAGAGAGAATTTTTACAAGATAGGAAAGAGAAGTGGAAAGAGACGAGAATATTTACAAAATATTTACAAAGTAGAAAAAGGATCGCCCGCGAACAGACTCTTATTTGTGGTTGGTTCGATGAGTCGAACGTCGCGGAGCGATGTTTAATTTTTTTGAAATTATATTATTATTATTATTATTAAAGCATGAAAATATTTTTTGAAGTTTTTAATTTTTGCAAATTTTTTTTGGAAAATATTTTATTAATTACAGGAAATAAAAAGACAGAAAATAGGAAACACCCCCATACTTAAGTTCAACATTGTCCCAAATATTGCACTAAGTATGAGGAATGAGATATATATATAAAAAGGACTGAGCAGTTATGTACAAAAAAATTAAAAACAGGGGTTTAGAAATCTTCCCTAAACGGCGTTCGGGGAAGCCCGTTAAATATAGCCCTGCATAAGTTAAAGTAAAAGCAGAAAAAAATAAAATAGAAAAATGAAAAATATAAGTTCGGCGAAAAATGTGCGGGTGATAGGGGGCACGAGGGGTAAGTGAGTGTGATAAATGTGCGATGGATACGCGATCCCCTAGCGCTCACAGTAGTGAAGTGCGCCGAAACGACAAAATAAATACATAATTAAAAAAATTTTGTTTAAAATTTTTTTTTTTAAGTTTATGTTTTTTTATTTGATTTTGGTTTTTTGGTTGAAAATAAAAATAAAATTAAAAAATAAAATAAGTTAAAGGCAAAATAAAATAAAAAAAGAAAGAGATATTATTATATTTTTTTCATTTTTTTGATATTTGATTTTTAGTTTTTCAAATTTTTAGGTTTTTAAGTTTTTAAGTTTTTATGTTTTTTTAAGTTTTATATTTTTTTTAAGTTTTTAGGTTATTTTTTTGATTTTTTAAAGTTTTCTGATTTTTTTTTAAGTTTTTAGTTTTTTTAGTTTTAAAGTTTTTAATTTTTTTTTTATTTTTTGATTTTTTTAAAGTATTTATTACTCTTAATTTATATTGATATTATTATTATTATTATTAATATAGTTTTTTGGTGGCCATGTTTTTTTTTGAAAGTAGAAATAAATGGTAAAATTAATAGGTTTCAGGAATTCAAAATAGTAAGTCGAGATATTCCCCGGCAACGGCGCCAAAAACTTGATGGTTAAAACTCGCGGCGCCCCGCGGGTAAGGGTGTTTGTTTATTTATTAAAAGGAAACGTGGTGGTTATGTTTATTTGAAAGAAAGGCGGGGCGCGCGGATTTATTTTATATAAAAAAGGGTTTTAGACCGAGTTTTAACGAAAGGTAGGCAAGTGCACCTATCGCGTGTAGTACAGGATATTCCCGTGTGGAGGAATATCGGGGTCGTATTGTTCTTGAGGTCGGCTTAGCTATTTCTTCTCTTTCCCTGAAATACCTATTATTCTACCGATAATTTTTTAGTTTGGTTTTATAAAAAAGAAAATGGCATAAAAATAAATATAATGCATAATAATAAATGAAAGCAGAAAATAAAGTGCGAAAAGCCGATAACCAACTTAGCGCGACTATAAAAGAAGAGAATTGAACTAAAATAAACTTTTAATAAAAAGAGATCCTAATTTTCAAATTAATTACGGCGGAGACTTGGTCGTGGAGGTTCCTTAGATATGAGCTCACCTTGGTCTAGGAATATCACTCACCTGAACGCTAAGACTATTCGACCGATCGCTAGACCGACGAAGGATTCCTCTTAACGCCTGCATTACGCTAAGAACCCCGCTATTGGGTGGGGAACCCAATCCGGTAGAGTCACGCGCCTCCTCTATCGAGGGTTAGCGCGAAGCTCTCTTTACCCAAGGGTGATCAGTCCATACGCACGGCCTCTTGGCGTTGCGTATGGATAACGAAAATAGGGCCCGCACATCGATATGCGGTCCTACGCGTCGTTAACCCGGGGCAAACCTTAAGAAATTTAATTAAACTGAAAAACTGGACCTTCAATTATTTAAAGCTACTCTATCTGTCCCAATGCTCTTCGATATTGAGGTCTAAGGGCAGTTAGCCACTCATCGGAATTGGGAAACTTAAGCTAGAAAACAGAAAAGAAAGCTGTAAAGAAAGCAGTAAGAAAGCAGTAAAGGAAAGCTGAAAATTGCATGTCCTACTCAAATGAGTAGGACTGAAGAAAGCAGTAAATGCGAATCCCGGATCAAATGAGTGGGCGGGGGTAAACTTATCTCATACACGCACGCACTCTACTTGAAAGTAAAACACACACACGCACTCTACAGAAATTAAAACACACGCACGCACTATACAAAAATTAAAACACACCCACACACACAAAGCTTCCTACTCATGTGAGTAGGAGAAAATGAAAGCAATAAAAAACAAGTCCCACTCAAACGAGTGGGCGGGAAATGAAAGCGGAGCGCCATTTAACTCTTAACGAGTAGGCGGAAATAAATGCGCACGCACACACACGAACAAATATTGAAGTAAAGCTGTAAAACTAACTCATACACGCACGCACACTTGCAAAAAATTAAGAAAAACAAAGTGACTGAAAAATTAAAACGATTGCATTTCTACCGCTGGAATGCGGTAGAAATGCATAAAAAGTGAAAATAAAAATTAACCGGAGTGAAAAGTTTTGCAAATAAAAGCAAAAGTGAAGTGCTCGAAAAATAAAAACAACTGCATTTCTACCGCTAGAATGCGGTAGAAATGAATAAAAAGAGAAAATAAAAATTAAACGGGTAAAAACTTTTGAAAGTTAAAACGAAAAGCTAAGCGCTCGGAAAATTAAAACGATGATATTTTTATTCTTAAGTTTTTATAAAACTACCCGAAAAGTGAAAATAAAACTAAAAAGGACGAAAAAGTTTTACAATCCTAAAAACCCTAAGTTAAGGAAAAAGAAAATCACAATTTTTTAGGTGTTTTTATAAACCCTTAAGAATGAAAATAAGGAAAAAAGGAAAAGCTAAACCTAAACAAGTGCGGATTATGAAAATAAAACGGACATTTCAACGGCTAGAAATGTCGATAAAATCCTTAACTAAGTGAGATTATGAAAGCTTTAAAAGATAAAACATAAAAAGAACAAAAAAGATGAAAAAAAAATCACATAAGTGAGGCGCTTCCATGAATTTTTCATACTATGCAAGAGAGAAAAAGTCTATAATTTTATTAAATAAAAAGCTATTATAAAGTAAACTAAAACAAACATCCTAATATGAACTAAGAGAGAGAGAGGGATAAAATAATTCCCTTATATAAGCATGGAATCCAAATGGGCAGCACCTCCCCTAAGCAATTTGGACCAAAAAAGTGGACAGAAATCTCATACAGCAGCTGGCCTTTTATAGGCAAAATTTCGGGTTGGTCACGCCCGTGACTAGGGCGTGACAGGGGGGCGTGTCACTACTGTACATGAGCTGATCGAGTGATTTGACTGGAAAGTTGACTTCGGCTGAAAATGTGGCGCACACGCCCCAGGTCACCGGCGTGACGCTGGGCGTGTCGGGGAGGTTGATCTGGGGATTTTACGGGAGCTTTCACTTCGGGGCGGTCCACGTGGCGGCCACGGGCGTGACACAATTGTCACAGGCATGTAGGGGGGGCGTGACTTGGACAGCTGGCAGCTCGATGTCGGCAGAGTTGATAGTTGACGAAGCGTTGAGTGCCGACATCGACACGGGCGTGACGAGCTTTGACACGGGCATGACATGAAGGCGTTGAGTCTTGAACAGTGAAATCGTTGAGTGTCGACTCGATGATGGTGTTGAGTGTCTGACACGCCCGTGTCGGGCGTAGTCACGGGCGTGACAGGTCAAAATTTGACTTTTAAGAATTTTTTCAGAAAAATAAAAATAAACTAAGTTAGTATACTTTTTACAAAAAGAAGCAATTTTATTGAATAAAACAACTATAAAAGACAAAAATAAACAAAAATGACTTAAATAAAATACGAAAATATAGGTATATTTACAACTCATCACCTGTCCACTCAGAGGCACGCACCTCATAGCAAACTGTGAGTGCTATCATTCGAACTACCCGCGTAGTGTAACAAGCATAGGGAAATCGCCCCGCTGCACTACTACCAATCGACCGCTCACCCGATCCTACCACTATACTTGTTGGGTGGCCCACCTACTCAGAGGTTCTTAACTTATTGGCTTATGGGCATCAGCTGCCAAACCCCTGTTGGAGACCTCTCGTACCCACCCACTCAGAGGTGTTCGCTTACAATAATATGATCAATGAACTTGGTGGGTGTCCTACCCAATCAGAGGTTCTCACATTCCTCCTCAACACCGGAACATAGTGCCGCTTTCCACTCCATCAATACAGCTCGTGCCGAGCATACAACCAAAGGAGCTATACAATGCTTCCTTCTCACCATCACAATCGTCCTCACCAATCTCGGTAGGTTAACCGATGTTTAAACGGAGTCTTCTACGGTTCGCAGCATCACCAATCTAGACATCCATCCAGATGGGCTTCACACAGCATGCATATGTCATACTACACATTTCCGGCTCTAGTCGCAGACTCAACTGCTGGAATCACTTACGCTCTTCCATCTTTTGATGGAGGATTCCACAGATATACATGCATAGACAAAGTGATTCACCTGCCCAAGGAAGAAAGACCGTTACCCTTGACGATCGCTTCAGCGCCATGAAAGAAATAGCCGGAAGGAAAGCACCGCAGCGTCCTTGCCTTTGCAACGCTGAACTCGGCTCTCGATTCGGACTACTGAAGCTCCACCGGTAGTCTGAAAGCTTCTCCTTCTTCCTTCCTTGCTCTCCTCTCTCTCTTCACTTAGAAAGAGAATGGCCAATATGAGAATTAGATATTCATCTCCATTCTTGGCCTTATAAGAGCAGGGATGATCTTGGACCACAAGATCCAAATAGAAGGGAACAAACGGCCTTGATTGCTTTGAAAAGCATCTAAATAGAGCTGACACGGCGTGTGACACGCCCGTGTCGCTGGTCGTGTCCCTTGAGCGGCTACAGAACCGACTCAATCTAGAACAGAACACGGGCTACAATACGCCCGTGTCACTCTCTGACACGCCCGTGTCAACCGGTACAAGGCCATTTGGATGGCCGTGTCACCTCATCAACACAAGGCTGAAACAACCGATAAGGACACGGCTACGACACACGCCCGTGTCCTCAGCCGTGTGCACAACACGCCCCTTTGACATGCCCGTGTCACAGGCCGTGTACCACACTAAACGCCACTTAATGCCACTCCACTGAACGCCACTCAATGCCACTCCACTCAACGCTGCCCGAGCAGGACACGCTCTGGGACAAGCCCGTATCCCAGGTCGTGTGCACCAGACATGCCCTGGGACACGCCCGTGTGCCAGGGCGTGTCTCCCAGCCTGAACCCATTTTGGGACTTAGGGTTTTTGGGGTGTTACAATCCTCCCCTCCTTATAGAAATTTCGTCTAGAAATTTAGTGCAACGACAATGGTAACACCATAATGCAATCGATGCACTATTAACCAAAATGATTCGGGGTTACTCTCCCCATGTCCTCGCACCAACAAAAGTGTTTTCACAAACACACATACATACAATATACAAAGTACAACATACAAGCAATAAAATGCACCCTCCAATTTATTTCCGCTCATCCGCGTCTCTAAGCAGCTTTTTGACAGCCTCCTGCAACTCTAGGTTAAACACTCGTGGATGTTCCACTTAATGATGTGAGCTTTTCGGATCCTGCACTCCGAGATTATACACTCGCGGTTGCGGCCGGGACGCAGATAATTACGCCACGACCTTACCCTTTTCCCCATAGAACACGTCTGTCTTTTGTTCACTCTTTGACGGGCCTTTCAAACAGTAACGGGCTATATTCCCCAGCTTTCCACAATCGATACAGGTACGAGACTCAACACGTCCTTGACCAAATCTCGTGCCCGAAGCAACATCCGAAGACGTTTGTTCAGCAGGCCTAAAACTCTTCTTATCCCGTTTCCTAAACTCTTACTGTTCGGACTGCGGAACTTATAACTCCGACTTGTCTGCCGCCAAGTTCTTCTTGCCATGTACTCGTTTCAAATCTTTTTTCAGCGCACAAGTTGTATCTATAAGGCTTGGAAGCCTTGGTTCACTGAACTTTGAAACGCCAATCTAAACTGCCCTCATAGAATCTGTTCGTCTTCCGCGCTTCTTTCGCAAAATTTGACCCCGTATAACGCCCCAACCGGGTTAATTCATGCAGGTAGTCATCCACAGTCTTCTCATCCTGCACCAGACGATGAAATTCGGTCTCCATAGCAATTCTCCGTGATACTGGCAAATATTTTGCCAAAAAACCTGGAGAATTCGTCCATCGAAATCTATCTCAGGCCTCTGCCTGCCAACTTGTGCATCTCGACGTCATCCCACCACAGTCTCGCCTCTCCTTCCAGTAGGAAAGTGGCTAACGTCACTCTCTTCCCCTCATCAATCCTGAGCGCTGTCAGGATCCTTTTCATGCTTGATAGCCAATCTTCCGCCTGCATTGGGGAATGCTCCACGAGAAACGTAGGTGTATGAAAATCCATAAACCGCTTCAATTGCTCGTCAGTCGCTCGCTCGTCCACTCGAGCTTCCACACGATCTTGCCTTGCACCAACCCGAACTGGCTCCACTACAGGACATGCATGCCCAACAGGTTGTGCTTGAATCAAGACAAATACCACCTCCGCAACTAGGCGTATAGTTTCCACAAAAGGAGGAGGTGTGGGCACCTCGGCTGGTGCTGCACTCTCATCCGAACGCCGAGGCTCAGACTGCCCAACACCACTCCTTGTCACCTATATTTGAATAAGATATCAATAATCAACCTCCAATCCAAAACGGCAAGCATACTGAATACACACGCGCACATTCCTAGTGGACATTCTTGAGTTCAATTATGTTAAATCGGTTCGCACGTACACGTGCTCGCCACCCGACAAAAGAATTCAGCCACGAATTCGAAAGCGGACAAACGAGAGGCCTCTGATACCAAAATGTAACAACCCAACCCGTTAAATAACATATAATAGAAGGTCCGGCCGGGGCCCCACATTATATGCTACAAACAGACGGTGAGATCACAGGTTAATACCAAAATACCACGCATCCTAACTCAGATCATTCTAGTGGAAGTGAATGTCCACTAATATATAAATAACTCATTTATATACAAGACTTGGAATGTAAACAAGCACACCGCTCACGGCCTAAAGGCCTTACAAGTTTCTCTTTACAAACATATGACTTCATACATCGGCACGCAGACCGACAGCACATGAAATCCAAAGCTTCGCACGGCCTTCGAGGGCCTAACAGCAGTAGCAAGGGCTTCAGCCCGCTCAATCCATTTCAGCATCTACAAGGGCAGCACCTGCATATAGACATCCACCCCATGGGCGACAAATAAAGCAACGGTCAGCATTCTGCTTACCAATTATAACGACCCAACCCCTTACCTGGGGCAGTGGTTCCTTCCATGCATGTATTCCAATCTCAATACATATATACAATACACATTATCATCACAAATGCCGGCCTTCATGCCAGACGTTCCGTGCACTCAGTGCACACTTACGGTGTACCAAGCTCCTCGTGGTTCCACCACCGGTTCGAGGTGTTTACTTGTTGGCTGGGCCTAAGCATCCAAACCCCTGTTGAAGACCTCACGCACCCGTCCACTCAGAGGCACGCACCTCATAACAAACTGTGAGCGCTATCAGTCGACCTTCCCTCGTAGTGTAACAAGCCTAGGGAAATCTCCCCACTGCATTGCTACCAATCGACCACTCACCCGATCCTACCACTGAACTAGTTAGGTTGCCCACCCACTCAAAGTTTCTTAACTTGTTGGCTTATGGGCATCAGCCGCCAAACACCTGTTGGAGGCCTCTCGTACCCACCCACTCAGAGGTTTTTGCTTACAACAATCAAATCAATGAACTTTGTGGGTGTCCTACCCACTTAGAGGTTCTCTTATTCCTCCTCAACGCCGGCACATAGTGCCGCTTTCCACTCCATCAATACAGCTCATGCCGAGCATACAACAAAAGGAGCTATACAAAGCTTCCTTCTCACCATCACAATCATCCTCACCAATCTACGTAGGTTAACTGATGTATACACAGAGTCTTCTTCGGTTCGTAGCATCACCAATCCAGACATCCATCCAGATGGGCTTCGCACAGCATGCCTATGTCGTACTAGACATTTCCAGCTCTAGACGCAGACTCAACCGCTGGAATCACTTACGCTCTTCCATCTTTTGATGGAGGATTCCACAGATATACATGCATATATAAAGGGCTTCACCTGCCCAAGGAAGAAAGACGGTTACCCTTTATGATCGCTTCGGTGCCATGAAAGAACTAGCAGGAAGGAAAGCACCATAGTGGCCTTGCCTTCGCAACGCTAAACTCGGCTCTCGATTCGGACCGCTGAAGATCCACTGGTGGTCGGAAAGCTTCTCCTTCTTCCTTCCTTGCTCTCCTATCTCTCTTCACTTAGAAAGAGAATGGCCAATATGAGAATGAGATATTCATCACCATTCTCGGCCTTATAAGAGCAGGGATTATCTGGGACCATAGGATTCAAATAGAAGGGAACGAATGGCCTCGATTGCCTTGAAAAGAATCTAAATAGAGCTGACACGTCCTGTGACACGCTCATGTCATAGGCCGTGTCCCTTGAGCGGCTACATAACTGACTCAATCTGGAACAGAACATGGGCTACGACACGCCTGTGTCACTCTCTGACACGCCTGTGTCAACTAGTATACGGCCGTGTGGATGGCTGTGTCACCTCATCAATACAAGGCTTAAACACCCGAGAAGGACATGGCTACAGCACACGCCAATGTCCTCGGTTGTGTGCACAACACGCCCCGGTGACACACCCGTATCACAAGCTGTGTACCACACTCAATGCCACTCAATGCCACT
Organism: Platanthera zijinensis; assembly: GCA_039513925.1. Taxonomy (NCBI): domain Eukaryota; kingdom Viridiplantae; phylum Streptophyta; class Magnoliopsida; order Asparagales; family Orchidaceae; genus Platanthera; species Platanthera zijinensis. Next base: position 165,160,151 of record CM077082.1, on the reverse strand, counting down.
CAATGCCACTCCACTCAATGCTACCTGAGCAGGACACGCCCTGGGACACGCCCGTGTCCCAGGCCGTGTGCACCGGACACGCCCTGGGACACACCCGTGTCCCAAGTGTTGCGGGCTAGGGTTCGAAGAAAATAAACGCAACCGAACTAGCAACCAGATGAGGCAAGTATGCCTATCGAATTGTAGCTAGGGGACACAAGTGTCGTATTGAAATCCGGGAACTGTTGGCTATGCTTACTCACACGAACGCTATTATCTTATCGACGGAAAAATTAGGGTTTAGAGAATCTAATTGAGATTAAGGAAGTAAAACTAATGCTAGAAAGAGAGCTAATGCAATTAAGTAAAGTGCTATTAAGTAAAACGATTACGACAGAAGGTTGAAACTATGAAATGGAAATGCACTCGATCAAGATTCACCTCGGCTAAAGACGATTAAGAAAATGTGATAAAAATCTAAACTTAATAGTATAAAGGTCCTTGACCGTGGAGGTTCCTAAAGCTTGAACACGCTTCTCTCGAAGTCGTGCCCAACTGAGTTTAGGAAGGTCCGACCGACTCTCGTCTAAATCGGAGGCCTAAAACTCTCTTTACGCGGTGAACCCCACTACTGGATTTAACTCCAATCCAGGAGATTTAGACGTCTGCCTCTCTTGAGGGGTGCGTACAACTCCCTTTACTCTTGAATGCTCACTTCATTCTATCGGCCTCTCGGCTAGCCCAGAATGAAAGCAAAGGTGGAGAGTATATATCGATAATATACCTCCAACCCATGATTAATCAAGAGTAATTCAAGGCCCTAACCTAAAAAGAAAAGATTAATTAAAACATCATAACTAAATCGCTCTAACCTCGGATCATCAAGATCGAGTACAAGGAGGATTAGTTAATCATAGCGAAGTGGAGGAGGGCGGGATGAGTAGTGAAGCATAAAAAGAAGACAAGCTAAACAAGAACGCTTTTATTAATGAAAAGGGCAAGTTACACTATTGAAATTGAAATTACAAGTGCATGAAAATTAAATCCTATTCTAGCCCTACAAGTTGCACTAAGCAAGAGCAAAGATTACAAAGAAAGCATAAACAAGCTAAGATTAAACTAGGGTTAAACAAAAATTACAAAGAGAGGGGGAGAGAGAGAGAGAAAGCATGAAAAAACTCAAGAACCAAAGGGGCAGCACCTCCACCTCTCAACCAAAGCTTGCTGAAATGGAGAGGGGGGGGTCTCAATTTATAGATTTTTTCTCGGGTTGGTCACGCCCTCCGACACGCCCTAGGGGGGCGTGTCAGGGGGCGTGACAGTACTATGTTGACCTCGGGCTCTGGATTCTAGCGGAAGGGATGATTGCTTCGGTACGTCGGTGGTCACGCCCTAGGTCACGCCCGTGTAGGGGCGGCGTGACAGGCACGTCATGTCCAAATCATTGGTCAGAAATCCGTCAGTCGTCGAAAAGTTAATGTCACGCCCCAGGTCACGCCCGTGACGGGGGGCGTGACAGTACTATTTTCGTGCTGTGGAGAAATGGCATTTAATGCGGCGGCAGGCATTGTGGCAGAGGGCGACACGCCCATGGTCATGCCTGGTGACACGCCCAGGGAGGGCGTGTCAGGGGGCGTGACAGCGGTTTTGTCCATTTTCCTGTCCCTTCCAACAAAAGTCCTCGGGATTGTGTGACACGCCCTAGGTCATGCCCAGGGAGGGCGTGACAGGGGGGCGTGTCAGGTCATTTTTGACCAATTTCCTGAAAACCTGCAAAAGGTCAAGAAAATGTTAGTGACAACAATATTTACATAAAAAGGATAAAAATAAACTAATAATAGACATGTTTTGTACACTATAAAATAGAAAATACGATAATAGTTTAGGCTACAAAACGTATTATCAAATTCCCCCAAGCTTAAGCTTTGCTTGTCCCCAAGCAAAAATATAAAAACTAGATATTTATAAAAAGGACTAATCAAAAAGTTCTAATTATGCCTACACAAGTACTATGTGAAATTCTAAGTAGGGAAAAAGTGAAATGTAAGTCTAAAACAATTATTTAGGTATGGTAAAACTTTTATAAACTTTACTCAATAAAAACAAATTATCCAAAATTTTAACGAGATTTTTTAAATAGACTTAAGCAAAGCAACGAAAATGAAAAACACACATTGAGTTGTTACTAGATCCAAGCAACGCATTATAATTATATTAATTTAATTAACAAAAATCTAGGTTTAAATCCAAAACTAAAACTGATTTACTTTTTTTCTTTTCTTAGTTGTTAAATAAAAATCAAAAAGCGTGAATCAAAAGGACTTAAATAGGACAGAAACGTTTGGTTTAGGAATATGATTAGGAGTGGAATTCAAAGATAAATGTGAAGGTTTTAAAATCACACTAAACCAAAGCAAAGAGTTTCAAAAACTTTCATAAAAATATATACACATTTTTTTTCTTTTTCTTCTTTTTTTTCATTTTTTTTTCTGTTTTCAAAACAAAGGCCATAAATATTTTTATTTTCCTTTTTGAATTGGCCAAACAAAAATAAACATCACTTTTGAACATACTACTTTTTTTTTCGAAAACCTTTCTCCCACAAAAATCACAAAAATACCCTATCAAAATCGTCAAAATAATTTATGAAACTCAAAAAGGCTAATGTGATTCGATAGGTTGGAAATTTTGGCTTTGGTGAAACTGAAATGAAGGGAGGAGCTATCAAATGAAATCGGAAAAAGGCTCAAAAACGGCTAACTAGTGGTAAAAGTTTTTAGGTTGGCAGGAAAGCTCAAACGAAAACAAAAACGGCCTAAATCATTTTCACGCTTTGAATTTATTTAAAACAAAGGTTTGAAAATTTTCGAAAAGCGAGTCCTAGATAATAAAAGAAGATTGATGAAATTAACTTGAAAATAGAAATAATAGGTTACTTGGATCGTTCACATCTACTACGTTATTCAAAAGTTGACTTTACAAAAGTTATTCAAAAACGAAAAAGAAAATAGTGGATGATGAATTTTTGAGAAAGTAAAGGAAAAAAAACCATAATAGAAATGCGAGTTTTAGAAAAATATTTCACCTTAACATGCTACCGTGAATTAGAAACACAGCATGACCAACATTTTACTTGTGAAACATAATTAAAAAGGACGATTAGAAATATTATAATTAACTAAGTTGTTTATAGGAGATTTTGAGTAAAACAAAAACAAAAACTAGGGGTACTATTGAAATACCAAAATGTCTAAACTATTCAAAAACACATATATATATTTTTTTATTTTGAGAAATATTCTCTCTTTTTTTATTTTGGAAATTTTTTCTCTTTTTTTTGGAATTTTAAGATATTCATTTTTTTTATTATGGAAATATTTAAAATATATACAAAAAGAAAAATATTTATACTAAGCAAAAATGAAGGAGGAAGTCCTCCCCAAGCTTAAAACAGACATTGTCCTCAATGGCTAAAGAAGGGGATTGGAGAAGGAGAGAAAAATAAAGTACAGAATTGATAGATAGAATTGAAATACAGGTACTTCCCCAGATTTATTTGCTACGAAAGCTGAGTGATGCCGCTCCCCGAATGTCTTCTTTGGACTTCGTGATGGATTCAGCAACGTTGGAGCAGGCGATCGCAGAAGCTTCAGTTTGTCGGAGCCATCCGAGGCAAAAAATTGTAAAATAAAGAAAACAGAAAAAGATAACTTGGGTTGCCTCCCAAGAGCGCCCTTTGGTTAAAGCGTCGTTGAGCTTGACGCTTCAAAAGAATAATATTGTCCAAAAATATTGTTGTCCAGAAATAAAATTGTTTTTAGCAAAAATTAAAAGTTCAAGATTTGAGTTCGTGAAGCAGAAACTTAATAATGTTTGGACTTACATCATCATCACCAGAAAAGTAGAGTTTAAGACGCTGACAATTCACTTTGAAATTACCCTTATCAGGGTGAGAAATTAAAACAGTTCCATAAGGAAATACTTCTAAAATAGAAAACGGGCCAGACTAGCGAGATTTTAATTTGCCCGGAAATAAACGTAAACGAGAATTATATAAAAAGACTTGGTCGCCCGGCTTAAAGTTTTTAGAGTGCCTTAAGTGTTTATCGTGTAAACGTTTCGTCCGCTCTTTATAAAGTTTATTATTTTCATAAGCATAAGAGCGCCACTCATCGAGTTCATTTAGTTGAAATTTTAGAAGGTCACCGACTGAGTGGGGATCGAAGTTTAAAAATTTTAAGGCCCAAAAGGCGCGGTGTTCTTACTCTACGGGCAGATGGCACGATTTTCCATAGAACAGCTGATACGGCGTACATCCGAGGGCGGTTTTGTACGCTATTCGGTAGGCCCATAGAGCATCGACCAATTTGGTTGACCAGTCTTTCCTAGAAGTTGAAACAGTCTTTTCTAATATTCTTTTTATTTCTCTATTAACTATTTCGACTTGTCCGTTAGTTTGGGGGTGGTAGGCAGTGGAAAGCTTATGCGTAACGCCGTATTTGGTAAGGATTTTTGAAAATTGCGCGTTACAGAAATGGGAACCCCTATCGCTAACGATTGCGCGAGGCGTACTGAATCTAGAAAATAATTTTTTAAAAAAAGTGACTACAACTCGGGAGTCGTTCGTAGGAAGAGCTTGGGCCTCAGCCCATCGTGAAACATAATCAACAGCAACTAAAATATATTTGTTTCCGAAGCTAGAAGGAAGGGGGCCAACAAAATCAATTCCCCAGTGGTCGAAAATTTCGCACTCAAAGAAATAATTTTGCGGCATTTAATTTTTATTAGAAATGTTGCCCGACCATTGGCAACTATCACACCTGCTCACAAAGGCTTGCGCGTCTTTAAACAGGTTAGGCCAGTAAAAACCTGCGCAAAGCACCTTGTGAGCGGTGCGAGCAGCTTGATAGTGCCCACCTGTCGGACCTTCATGCAAATGTTTTAGAATATTAATTCCTTCATCATACGAAACACATCTCCTTATCACTTGATCCGCACAAATTCTGAAAAGATGCAGGTCTTCCCAAAAGTAGTTCTTCAGCTCAGAAAAGAATTTCTTCTTTTGCTGAGAGGAGAACTCTTTTGGGAGCACCCGGGCTACTAGATAGTTGGCGATGTGCGCGAACCAAGGAGAAGTAGATGTGTTAACTAAATGCAGCTTCTCATCAGGGAAATAATCATTAAAAGATTTTTCATTTAATTTTTCTATAAAGGGGTTATCTAATCTGGATAAATGGTCGGCGGCCAAGTTCTCGGCTCCTCGCTTATCACGGATCTCTAAGTCAAACTCCTGGAGGAGTAAGACCCAGCGAATCAAGCAAGGCTTGGCATCCATTTTGGTAAGAAGGTACTTGAGGGCCGAGTGGCCCGTAAAAACAATGATTTTTGAAAGTGTAATGTAAGGGCGGAATTTATCAAAGGCGAATACTACAGCTAAGAGCTCCTTCTCGGTTGTGGTGTAATTTTCTTGTGCAGATGTGAGGGTTTTACTAGCGTAATAGATGAGGTGGAAGTTTTTAGAAATGCGTTGACCTAATACGTCTCCCACCGCAAAACTACTCGCATCGCACATAATCTCGAAAGGAAGGTCCCACACCGGAGCTATCATAATCGGTGCGTTAATTAACTTTTCTTTAATTAATTCAAAGACAGAAATACAAGAGTCATCAAAAATGAATGAAGCGTCTTTTTCTAAGAGATGGGTGAGGGGCTTAGTGATCTTGGAGAAGTCCTTTATGAAACGACGATAAAAACTAGCGTGGCCTAGGAAACTTCTTATAGCTTTTATGTTTGTAGGCGGCGGCAACTTTTCAATAAATTCTATCTTGGCAACGTCTACCTCAATACCTTTAGCAGAAATTTTATGACCCAAAACTAACCCTTCCCTCACCATAAAATGGCATTTTTCCCAATTTAGGGCAAGGTTAGTTTCTTCGCATCGTTCTAAGACTTTTTCGAGGTTTTCTAAACATCTATCGAAGGAATCGCCGAAAATGGAGAAATCGTCCATGAATACCTCCATAATGCTTTCTACGTACTTGTCAAATATTGCGAGCATACATCGCTGGAATGTAGCTGGCGCATTGCACAATTCAAACGACATTCTTCGGTAAGCGAAGGTGCTGAAGGGACAAGTAAACGTAGTTTTCTCTTGGTCCTCGGGAGAGATGGGTATTTGAAAGTACCCCGAGAGGCCATCGAGAAAATAATAAAAACTATGGCCAGAGAGACGTTCAAACATCTGGTCGATAAACGACAAAGGAAAGTGGTCCTTGCGGGTGGCATCATTTAACTTACGGTAATCTATGCACATACGCCAACCTGTCACCGTCCGTTTCGGGATTAATTCATTATTCTCATTACTAACTACGGTTATCCCTCCCTTCTTTGGCACTACCTGAACGGGGCTAACCCACTTACTGTCCGAAATAGGGTAGATAATTCTTGCGTCTAATAATTTCATAACCTCGCGCTTAACTACTTTTTTCATATTCGGGTTTATACGGCGCTGAGGTTGAATAAAGTTACACGAATTATCTTCCATTAAAATTTTATGGGTACAGAAAGATGGGCTTATGCCCTTGATATCAGAAATTTGCCAAGCAATAGCTCGGCGATGCTTATGTAGAACTAGAAGAAGTTTATCGTTTTGCGTATCCGTGAGGTAGGCCGAAACGATAACTGATAACTTGAAATCTTTTTCTAAGAAAGCATACTTAAGGTGTTCGGGAAGTTCTTTAAGTTCTAGAGTAGGGGGTTCTTCATAAGAGGATTTTGAGATTCTTTCTTTTTCAAAAATAATATCTTCATAAACTTTTTTATAAGGAACAAAATAAGGGGTGGGGCTAGCAGCCAAGACGGCTTCTTGTAGCGATTCAGTGGGAAGAAAAGAGGAAGAACAAAAATCAGAAAATTCTTTTTCAAACTCAGAAAGACAATCAGAAGATTCATCACTTCCATGCAGCGATTCAGCGGGAAGAGAAGAAGAAAAACAAAAATCAGAAAGTTCTTTTTCAAAGTCGGAGAGGCAGCAGGAAGATTCATCACTCACGGCGTCTACGAAAAAACATGAGTCATCATTTTCTAGGGTGTTCTTCATCGAAGGGGTGATAGAAAATGTGACTTCGTCGTCGCCTACTCGAAGGAAGAGCTTACCATTGCTTACATCAATGATGGCTCTGGAGGTGGCAAGGAAGGGTCGGCCAAGGATTAGGGGAACCTCAACGTCTTCTTCGATGTCCAAAATGACAAAGTCCACCGGGAAGATGAACTTGTCGACTTTCACTAGAACGTCCTCCACTATTCCTAACGGGTACTTGACGGATCTTTCGGCTAGCTGGATACTCATACGCGTGGGGTTTAGGCTACCAATCCCTAACTTTTTAAACAACGAAAAGGGCATCAGGTTTATACTTGCGCCTAAGTTGGCTAACGCGTGTTTAACAAAAAGATCACCGAAGACACACGGGATAGAGAAACTACCCGGGTCACTGATTATCTTCGGCAAAACGTTTGTTAAAACAACGGAGCACTCGGCGTTTAGCGTGACGTACTAAAGATTCTCTAGCTTCTTCTTGTTGGTGAGGAGGTCCTTATGATACTTGGCGTATTTCGGCATCTGCGAAATAGCCTCGTAGAAGGGAAGATTAATGTGGATTTGTTTGAAGATCTCTAAGAAGCGGGAGTACTGATCATCTTGACGTTGTCTATTAAGTTCAGAGGGGTATGCAGGAGTTGAATTATTTTTGAAGATGGGTGGTGGGGTGGGATTATTTTCTAAAATAGGGGTGATAACATCTTCAGCAGAGGGTGGAAGCGGAGCAGAGCTTTGATTTTTAGAGGCGGGAGTGGAGTTTGCCTCGGGCTCTTCACTTACCATACCGGAGACTTGCTTCCCACTCCGAAGAGTTATAGCTTTCGCTTGCTCTCTCGGGTTGGGTTCGGTATTGGAAGGAAGAGACCCTGCGGGTCGCTCAGAAATTATTTTCGCGAGCTGTCCTACCTGATTTTCTAGACTTTTTACGCTTCCGGTTAAAGTTCTTATAGTAGCGTCATTTGTGGTGATATATTTAGAAAGTAATTCTTCCAAGCTTGGAGGTTTTGGGTAATTTTGAAGAGGTGGTGGTGGTGGTGGTGCAGAAAAATCATTTTGCGGGGGTGGGCGCATCGCATTCGATGGATTACTCCATGAAAAGTTCGGATGATTTCTTAAAGCAAGGTTATAACTATTCGGAAAATTAAAACCAGGCGGATGAAAATTCGCAGCAGAAAAATTATTAAAAGCAGTTCTAGGCATATTATTAACATATTCTAAATGTTCTGGAGTAGGGGTTGCAGATTCCCATACCTGAGGGGCGGAGGCAGCAGTCATCTCCGTTATCTTTTTGCTTAGGATTTCTACTTGCAGAGCGAGCTGGGAGACGTTGTCCACATCATAGATACCCGCAGGCTTGTTCGGGCGGGACCTAGGCACATTCCACTGATAAGTGTTCATGGCCATGTCCTCGAAAAGATCAAGAGCTGCTTCCGAGGTCTTATGATTTAAAGTACCGCCAGAGGCTGCGTCTATCATTTGCTTTGTATTTTGATTTAGCCCGTTATAGAACGTATGCACTTGTAACCATACAGACAGTTCGTGATGTGGGCATCGTCTTAATAGTTCTTTAAATCTCTCCCAAGTTTCATATAGGGTTTCAGAGTCTATTTGTCCGAAGGCAGAGATGTCGTTCCTAAGTTTTGCAGTTTTAGCTGGCGGAAAATACTTCGCCAAAATTTTTTCAGTTAATTCATTCCTAGTGGTTATGCTATTCTTCAGAAGTGTGTTCAGCCACTGCTTAGCTTTAGTTCTTAGAGAGAAGGGGAAGAGTCTCAGCCTGATTGCATCATTTGTGACACCATTTATCTTGAAGGTGTCACAAATTTCACGAAAGCTAGCTATATGTGCGTTTGGATCTTCATCTTGAAGTCCGTCAAATTGCACATATTGCTGCACCATTTGAATTATGCTAGGCTTTAATTCGAAGTTATTATTTGCTATAGCAGGGCGGACTATACTTCATTCTATTCCCTCGAGGTTCTGTCGTGCATAATAGGACATAGTCCTTTGCACGGCCTCATCTATGTTGGGTTCTTCCATTCTTAAAGTAGCAAATGACATGGAGTCCTCAACCGCACTTGGATAGTAGGACCTTGAAATCGCGATCTTCTCCGAAGAGTACGCTCAATTTCGTGGTCCAAGTCCAAAATGACCGACGGACTCCCACGGGTCATGCACTAAAAGAACAGAAAAGAAGAAGAGGAAGAGAAAAAGGATAAACTAGAAAAAAGATTAAAAAAAAATTTTCTTTTTTAAATAGATTTTTTTATAGATTAACTCCCGAACTTCCCAAGGACTACCCCGTGAAGGGTTCGCAAGATACTAGACAAGACAGTGGCGCTTAAAGCCCTTTGCCCTTTTCGAGAGAATTAGGTGGCGTAGAAAAATTGTGAGGTTGGTTACTATTAAGAGCGGTGATAAAAAAAAATTATGATTTTTTTAAAACTTTAAAAAAGTGGATGAGAAAGAGAAGAGATAAAATTAATAGGTTCGTGTTTTCAAAATATCAACGGAAGTTGGTTCCCCGGCAACGGTGCCAAAAACTTGTTGCGCGCTAGGGTTCGAAGAAAATAAACGCAATCGAACTAGCAACCCGATGAGGCAAGTATACCTATCGAATTGTAGCTAGGGGACACAAGTGTCGTATTGAAATCCGGAAACTGTTGGCTATGCTTACTCACACGAACGCTATTATCTTATCGACGGAAAAATTAGGGTTTAGAGAATCTAATTAAGATTAAGGAAATAAAACTAATGCTAGAAAGAGAGCTAATGCAATTAAGTAAAGTGCTATTAAGTAAAATGATTACGACAGAAGGTTGAAAATATGAAATGGAAATGCACTCGATCAAGATTCACCTCGGCTAAAGACAATTAAGAAAATGCGATAAAAATCTAAACTTAATAGGATAAAGGTCCTTGACCGTGGAGGTTCCTAAACCTTGAACACGCTTCTCTCGAAGTCGTGCCCAACTGAGTTTAGGAAGGTCCGACCGACTCTCGTCTAAATCGGAGGCCTAAAACTCGCCTTACGCGGTGAACCCCACTATTGGATTTTACTCCAATCCGGGATATTTGGACGTCTACCTCTCTCGAGGGGTGCGTAAAACTCCCTTTACTCTTGAATACTCACTTCATTCTATCGGCCTCTCGGCTAGCCCAGAATGAAAGCAAAGGTGGAGAGTATATATCGATAATATACCTCCAACCCATGATTAATCAAGAGTAATTCAAGGCCCTAACCTAAAAAGAAAAGATTAATTAAAACATCATAACTAAATCGCTCTAACCTCAGATCATCAAGATCGAGTACAAGGAGGATTAGTTAGTCATAGCGAAGTGGAGGAGGGGGGGATTAGTAGTGAAGCATAAAAAGAAGACAAGCTAAACAAGAACGCTTTTATTAATGAAAAAGGGCAAGTTACACTATTGAAATTGAAATTACAAGTGCATGAAAATTAAATCCTATTCTAGCCCTACAAGTAGCACTAAGAAAGAGCAAAGATTACAAAGAAAGCATAAACAAGCTATGATTAAACTAGGGTTAAACAAAAATTACAAAGAGAGGGGGAGAGAGAGAGAGAGAAAGCATGAAAAAACTCAAGAACCAAAGGGGCAGCACCTCCCCCTCTCAACCAAAGCTTGCTGAAATGGAGAGGGGGGGTCTCAATTTATAGATTTTTTCTCGGGTTGGTCACGCCCTCCGACACGCCCTAGGGGGGGCGTGTCAGGGGGCGTGACAGTACAATGTTGACCTCGGGCTCTGGATTCTGGCGGAAGGGATGATTGCTTCGGTACGTCGATGGTCACGCCCTAGGTCACGCCCGTGTAGGGGGGCGTGACAGGCATGTCATGTCCAAATCATTGGTCGGAAATCCGTCAGTCGTCGAAAAGTTGATGTCACGCCCCAGGTCATGCCTGTGACGGGGGGCGTGACAGTACTGTTTTCGTGCTGTGGAGAAACGGCATTTAATGCAGCGGCAGGCTTTGCGGCAGAGGGCGACACGCCCATGGTCACGCCTGGTGACACGCCCAGGGAGGGCGTGTTAGTGGGCGTGACAGCGGTTTTGTCCGTTTTCCTATCCCTTCCAACAAAAGTCCTCGGGATCGGGTGACACGCCCTAGGTCACGCCCAGGGAGGGCGTGACAGGGGGGCGTGTCAGGTCATTTTTGACCAATTTCCTGAAAACCTGCAAAAGGACAAGAAAATGTTAGTGACAATAATATTTTCATAAAAAGAATAAAAATAAACTAATAATAGACATGATTTGTACACTATAAAATAGAATATACGATAATAGTTTAGGCTACAAAACGTATTATCACCAGACCGTGTTACCCAGCCTGAACCCATTTTGGGACATAGGGTTTTTGGGGTGTTACAGTTGGCACAATCATTGTGTGTAGAGAGCAAATGTCAGCTTGCCTGTCAGAAAATATGCAGGAAAACAGAGTTAATTTAAGCCTAACATGCGCCAAGGACCCAATAAAAATTGGCATCCTAAGGTTAACTGATTTGTGTTTTGCAAGTTAGTCCAAGTGCCCATACCCCTATATGGTACTTGGACAGTGGATGTTCCAGGCACATGACTAGAACAAGGAGCATGTTGAAGTATTATGCTCCAGTAAAGAATGGACCGAAGGTTATCTTTGGTGGATCAGAAAAAGGGGTGACTAGAGGTTATGGTAAGATCTCTAATGGCATAGTCACTATAACTAGAGTAGCCTATGTGGAAGGGTTGCAACACAACCTGATAAGCATTAGCCAACTCTGTGATCTTGGCTATGACATAGTATTCTATGAGAATTAGTGCCAAATTAGGAGGTTAAGTGACCAAGAGGTCATCTTCACAGGAACTAGGAGTGGAAATGTGTACTGTTTAAATTTCTTATGCTCTAGCAAAGACTCACCTATATGCCTTGTTGTAGATGAGAAAGCCTCTTCCTATGTCCAATGACACAAGAGGCTAGCCCATCTAAATTATAGGACCATAGGCAAGTTGTTCAGCAATGAGCTGGTTAGGAATGGGCCTAAGTCTATATGCACTCGGGAGGGTATCTTCTCTGCACGCCAAAAGGGAAAACAGACAAAGACCTCCTTCAAGAGCATTTGCACCAAACACTCAGTGAGGTGTTTGTACCTCTTACATATGGATCTGTTTGGTCCTATGCTAATTCAAAGTCTAGGTAGGAAAGTCTACACCCTTGTGATTGTTGATGAATTTTCCATATTTTCCTGGGTGTTCTTTCTAAGTAAGAAATCTGAAACTCCTGATGTCTTTCACTCATTTGTCAAGCAAATTAAGAATGAATTCAACAGCACTTTGGTCAAAATCAGAAGTGACCATGGCACAAAGTATCAGTCTGAGTGCATGACAAGGTTCTTTGAAGAGCTAGGGATTCATCAAGAATTTTCCTCTCCTAGAATACCCCAGCAAAATGGAATTGCTGAGAGGAAAAATAGGACTCTCATAGAGGTTGGTAGAACCTTACTAAGTAACTCATCCCTCCCATAATACTTCTGGGCTGAGGCACTTAACACTGTATGCTATGTCCTTAATAGGGATTTTATCACCAAGAGCCACCAGAAGACTCCCTATGAGATCTTTAAAGGCAGAAAATCAAAACTGAGCTATTTCAGGATCTTTGGTTGCAAGTGGTATGTGCTCAATAATGGAAAAGTCCATTTAACTACGTTTGCTTCTAAGTCCCATGAAGGGATCTTTGTTGGGTTTAGCACGCATAGTAAGGCATATAGAATCTATAACTTAACTACCCAAGTTGTAGAAGAGTCAATGCATGTTGTTTTTGATGAATCTAACATAGTTAACTTTGAGCTTCCAAGCTCCTCCTCTTATAGTATTGCAGGTACAAAGCAGATGATGGACAAGATGACCGTCAAGGAATCTACCACCATAGTTCAAGAAAATGTTGATGGACTACCTATTCCAAGAGAAGGGGAAAACGTACCTGAAGAAAATGAAGACCAGCTACCTGAAAACCCTGAAGATTAGCAAGCTGCAGCTAGATTGCCTCCAGCTACTAGGAATCTAAGGCACCATCCAATACAACAAATTATTAGTGATTCAAATCATGGAGTCCAGAACAGAAGAGGGAGCTTGAATACATCTCTCTACTCAAGCTTCTTGTCTCAAAAAGAGCCAAAGAAGTTTGAAGAAGAAATCAAGGACCAGTTCTGGATTAGTGTAATGTAATAAGAACTGAACCAATTAAAGAGATGTAAGGTCTGGAAGTTGGTCCCCAGACAACAAGGACAAAATGTCATAGGGACTAAGTGGATCTTGTAACACCCCGTTCCGTCACACAGCATATAGTAGTAGGTCCGGCCGGAGCCTGACGCCATATACCACGGACAGACCGGTGGGTTACTCAATGAAACCAATCAACCAATCACAACGACCTACAAAGAGCATCTAACAGAAGCAATTTATTAAGTTGCAACAATAAGAACCCTGCCAACAAGCATGAATGTCCACTAACATAAAACCCAGTAGGAATGAATTACAAAATACACAAAAGTACTGACCTTTAGGACTTAAAATAGTTTGCTCAAATATAAGTGTCATCCAAACCTCGACATGCTGGTCGGTCACACATGAGAATACAAGAAAACACTCAAAATTTAGGTCTTCGAGGGCTGGCTCAGCAACCTGGGCTTTAGCCCGCTATTTACCGCTCGGCTCCGCAGCACCTGCAAGCATAATTCACCGCAACAATTGCAAACAAGAATAACGGACAGCTAAAGCTGACCAAATTATAATTATTCCGCCCCCAAACTGGGGAGGCAAAGCTTCTTCCCTGCACTTGTTAGCAAAACAAGCAATATAGCGAATAAACATCACATCATAGGTGCATGTACACACGGCCGTATACCCCGTGCTCTCAGGGCACTTACTCGGCGAAGCCAGTCCGAACCCAGTCTGATCCTCGACTCCACCACCCCCAGGGCGGCAAACCTCGTGAGCAGTTAGTCTTTTTAGCCGAAGCCTAGACTCGATCTCCAAATCATCGGTAAATGCCACGTTAACTTTAGGTCTCTTTAACCATAACAGATGGAGTTGGTAGGGTTCCACCAGCCCATTGCTTACCCCGCCATGGCCATTTGGCCTTTGATGCGGGCCAAGCTTCCCCCAGTCCCAACTATCGATAAAACACGTTACATAGCCATGCTATATACCCAGCTGGCTCCCAGGCCACCGAAATGGCAGAAATACGTTTTCGCCCAGATTTTCGGGTGCACCTTGGGGTTAATCCCCAAGATTCCCTTATGTATTCTAACGCATAGCAACCTGAAAATAAACAAAATGCACAGAGTCTTCTCCGACACAATATGCATAGCAAAACATCACCGATCCTGACCAACATGTCCGGGTAGGCTTCACACACCATGCCTATGTTCGTACTACGATTCCAGACTCTAACAAGGGGACTTTACATATCTACCCCAAGGAATGCCGCAAACTCACCGCACACTCGCGGGAGCGGGTTTTCCCATGCAAAGGAAGAAGAGCTTCACATGTTCTAGATGAAAATCATTACCCTAGCATTTTTCCAGGGCGCCATGGAAATCTATGTGGATGAAAAGCACCGCAATCTCCTTTCCTCCGAAGATCTAAAGTTGGCTCGCAATTTGGAGCTCCGAAACTCCGCCGGGACCGGATCTAGAATTCCTTCTTCCTCCTTGCTCTTTCTTCTCTCTAGGTTTTAGAAAGAGAGTGAACCAAAGTAAATTAGGATTTCTAAACCCTAAACCCGGGTATATCTCTGAGGAAACAACCCCCAGCCGTCGGATTTTAAAATAAGGAAACGGACGACCACGATTCAGCCCAAAAATAAACTTCCTGGGCCAAACACGGGTTGCTATATGGCCGTATGCATGACTGTGTTACTCATTCACCGTCACCATGAACTCCCGACCAGAACACGGCCTGTGACATGACATTCGACATGCCCGTGTCGCATGTGATACACCCGTGTCAGTGCCCATGTCAGGGCCTGTGTTTCCAAACAACCCAGGTCCAAAAATGTCCCGAGAATTATACGGCCATATGACATGCCCTTGTCACATGTCGTATGCTAGACAATCCCTGGCACACGCCCGTGTCCCAGTCCTTGTAATCTCCTTAGTCTAAACCGCAGACTACCCGAGCAGGATACGGCCTTGGGACACGCCCGTGTCCCAGGCTGTGTTCCCTGTCTTGAAACTCAACGCATTCAAATCGTCGACCTTTCACCCAGTCGTCGACCCCGAACACGATACGACCCATGGACATGCCTGTGTCCCAGGCCGTGTGCCCACTACCAAGTCCCAAACTTGGCTCAAAGTGCTACCCGTTATTCTTTTGAGTTTTGGGGCGTTACAACTCTCTCCCTCTTAAAAGAATTTTGTCCACGAAATTACCAAAGCAAAGATAAATAAAACAAAAAGCTTTACCTGAGAGAAATAACTCTGGGTACTCCTCCAGCATGGTATGCTCCTGTTCCCAAGAGAGCTCCTCAAGACCGCAATTTTCCCAACGGACCTTGACCATCCTGATCTCCTTGTTACAGAGTCGCTAAACCTCAAAGTCTTCAATACGAATGGGCTTGACCTTAATCATCAACCCTTCGTCCACCGGCAATTGACAACTGCGATCACCTACGAAGGCTCTTGCACTGCCTTCCGCAACACTAAAATGTGGAATACATCGTGTAGACCACTCAACTCCACCGATAGCCTCAGACGATAAGCCGCTTCGCCGATCCGCTCCAGAATCTCAAATGGTCCAAGGTATCTCGGGCTCAGCTTCTTCAAGCGTTGTACCCGTGACACACCCTTGAATAGCTTTAACTTCAAGTACACCTAATCGCCGACCGCGAACTCCACGTTCCGATGCTTGGCATTGTAGTACTTAGCTTGTCTATCCTGAGCAATCAGCAAACTCTCTCGAATGATCCGCACCAAAGAAGTAGCGCTTTCCACCTCTTTCTTTTTGTACAACCTTGCCTCACCCGTTTCTAGCCACGACAACGGCTTGCGACACTTTATAACATATAGGGCCTCGAAGGGCGCCATTTGAATACTCGCATGGTTGCTATTGTTGTACGCAAACTCCACCAAATACAGGTGGTCTTCCCAATGCTTGCCGAAGTCTAGAACACACAAGCGAAGCATATCTTCCATAGTTCTGTTGACCCTTTCGGTCTGCCGATCCGTTTGCGGATGGAAGGCTGTGCTGAACTTCAACTTAGTTCCGAGCATCTGTTGCACCAACCTCCAATCATTTGACGTGAACTGCCCATCACAGTCACTCGCGATACGGCGGGGCACACCGTGAAGCCGCACAATATTATCTACATATAACTTCGCCAGTTTCTTTACAACATCAACCTTCCTATGCGGAATGAAGTGCGACACTTTTGTTAACCGGTCTAGGATCACCCAGATTGCGTCGTTTCCCTTCTGCGACCTTGGCAAGCCATGAACAAATTCCATCCAAATGTCGTCGAACTTCCATTCTGGAATAAGAAAGGGTTTCAAGAATCCCACTATCTTTTCGCACTCTGCCTTTACTAAGGCGCAAGTTTGAAATTTAGCAACAAACAGTGCCACATCCTTCTTGAGCCCAGGCCACCAAAACAGCTTATTTAGGTCTCGGTACATCTTCGTTCTCCTTGGGTTGATTGAGTAGTTGGTGTTATGAGCCTCATACATCAACTCCGCACGTAGATTTCCCCCATTTGGGACGCACAAACGATTGCCCATATGATGTAGTCTTGCACGTTTCATACCGAATAGAACTACGGTCCAACGCCACGTCACTCTTCGATCCAATCCCTACACTCGCACAATCGCTCTACGCGACACCACGCAATTAAGTCTATCAATTTTATGCTAGCATACGAGTAGCCAATCCGGTTTGGATCCAACAAGGGCTATAAGGCCAATGTTCGATCGAGCTAAAAGTACACATATTCGGTCCGACCGAGCGGTGTTGTACCAAAAGAGTTCTACCGAAAAAGTACGATTCAGAATGGGTAGATCTCTCCCAACAAAAGCCAAACAAGGTTCGCCAAACCTTCTCGAATAAAAAACGATAATAAAGGGAATAACAAAGCATGCAACAAAATCCACGATACCATTCAAGTTTAACTAAAACAACACCAAAGATAAATCCACCACAAGACTTAATCTAAGAAATGAAATCACACGAGAGGTAGGAAGGATTCGTTACCCAATCGGAATGGGTGATTCCGATTACTCTCTACTTGGATATTCCCTCAACGGCTCCGCCAGAGTCGCGCCAGAAGGAGATGAAAATATTGCTCGCCCATGTCGCTTCACGCCGGTGTCGGAGATCCTCAAGGGGAAATCTTCTTGTTGGTGGTCGGGTAGGGTAGAAGATAAAAGTGGACGGGTAGGGGGTGACGGATAGTGGTCGGTTTTGTGGTTTGGAGGAGATAGAGGGTCGGTTAGGATGAGGTGGTGGCCGAACCTATTGGGAGGTGGGGTTGAGAAGGTGCTCGGGTTTGGTGTTGGTGGAGGAAGTCGGCGGCTAGGGAGGAGTGGTGGTGGCCGAAACTTGTAGTTGATGGAAGGAGAAGAAGATAAGGGGCCGGTGGCCAAGGAGAGGGAGGAGGGAAGGAGAGGGAGGTCGGGCAAGAGGAGGGGAGAGGAAGGGTGGCTGGCGTCCAAGAGGAAGAGAGGAAGAGGAGCCGAACTTCAAAGAGGGAGGAGAGGATGGGGGCGGCCAAGAAGGAGGAAGAGAGAGAAATCTTCAAAGGAGGTTTAGGGTTTCTTAATTTTTCATTCACTAAGTAAAATTATTAAAGTCCATGCCTATATATAGGCTTTACGTGATGCATAGGCTATGTGCAGCCCACTAAATAAAAATAAAAATAATACTAAATATCTTTAAAAATTACATGATGAAAATAAGATGCAAATAGAAATAAACTAAATAATGTTGAAAAGCCTTCATCTCATGTAGCTCCACATCATGTAGTCTTCATCTTCATCATATAGGAGAACGTCGTTGCCGTCGTCGTCATCATCTTCAAAATGTAGGAGAACGCCGTCGTCGTCGCCATCATCATCTTCAACTGTAGGAGAACGTCGTCATCATCGCCGTCATCATCTTCAACTTTTACACGTTGGTGGTTGTCGCCATCAATCCTCCCCCGCTCAAAAGAACTCATCACCGATGAGTTGGCGTGGAGGTGCTTGCGCCAAAGAACATCATCCAAAAGAACCATCGCCGTGTACGGGATCCAAGAGTCACCGGATACTGGACGATCACACAATCGTATCATGGAACGGTGAATACTGCCGCTTGGAGAGGAGAACAAAACACAAAATATGCACCTGTCTAGCAAAAAGATTGTCCTGCGGAACTTGGGAAATGCATTAGGAAAATAAAGAGGAAAAATTTCCGCATCAACAGTCAACGTACCTCCATTTGAGACCAATGGAGAGAACGATCCAAGAACAAGCTCACCCCCAACCCAAATGAAAATATAGTGGCACCAAACGTAGAGTTAGATATTTCAAATGGTGGAAAAACATAATGCGTGAAATTGGAAACATTTAAGCTAGGAGAATTACCCCATTCAGTGGTTAACTTCAACAGATATGTTGTTTCTCCTAATTGATTAAAAATCTGAAAAGTCCTACCTCGTCGGCTCGCCAACGTTTATAATGTGCCCGAAGGCATCCGTTCAGGGATGAGTTGCACCAAGAGTAAACCGAAAACCTTATAGGGAGACACCCTCTTATGTAAGTTAGCGATATATTGATAAGAAGACATGTGTGTGACTAGCGCTTCCTTACCGTGCTTATGTAAATTAAGAACAAGAGAGGCAAATACTAGTGCATGTTGACTTGACATAGAAAATGATGGTAACGGAACTACATAAGGTGGCACAAATGGAAATAAATAGGGTGGCACCAGCGGAACTATATCAGGTGGCGCCAATATAACGAGATCAGGGGGCACTAACGAGACTACATCTGGTGGTACTAGCAGAAAGAAATCAGGAGGCACAATCAATGACAAAATCAACAACGTATACTCAGGGATTTGACTAAACGTGGGAATTTGGGAGGAAAAAGACTATCAGAAGTTATATAGTGACCACACACAAATTCTATTATCACACTACGAGACATGTCCCATGGGGGGTCCAGCATGGATGGTAAAATTACATGACTCAAATCAATAAAAATAAATTCATGTCCGAAAGGATCTGCTGGTCGGGTCAACATATCAGATGGGAGAGTCGGGTAAGCTAAAATCGGGAGAGAGTTAAGATCACATTTAAATTAACGCAACGGAGTTAGCATCAGGGGACGCTTATCCGGTTCTACTTCTATATCGTCTTCCAAAAATGTAACTCTCTCGCTAGGATATACTTCGAACACATCCGTCATAACTTCCAAGTTAGTCGCAGTAAAAATCTCAGGAATGGGCACTACAATATGTCTCGGACTAAAAATAACTAGCTCGATTCCTAACATTTCATTGCCTAAATCACGAATGGGTAAGCTCTCAGCATAAGGAAACTCTTCCGACTCAACCAGAATATCAATTGCGTCAGGGTCATCAGAAGACTCCATGGAAATCAAGGTAGACGACTCCGAAATATCGTCAAAAGGGAATGGGGGTGATTCCTTAGAAGAGAAATCATCATCCTTGTCACTCGGGTAACTAATCTCTTCAACGTCAAAACTATCGTCAGTAATTTCAGCCTCGCCCTCAGTGACGGGCACAGTCCTAGGCATGACCTTAGACTCATCAGGGGAATCAACCACTAAATCAGGCAACTCAGGGGAAGACTCAAGATGTCCTACGGGCGTAATTGGGGTAGGACGCTCAATAGAGCCAATTTCAGATTTGCCACTAGACTCACCTATAGTAATCGTCTGACATGGAACTTTACTCCTAGGAATTTGGTGCTTCTCAATTTCCAACGCCGTGCAAAAGGTGGTGTCTATATCGGTGTGAACATATCGCAATAACTTTCCCTGGATGTAGGGGCTCAGCCCCCTACGAAACCTATAAAGGGTGACCTCATGCGATTCCTTTACACCGCTCCTAACCGTCATGTTGATGCACGAAATGCGACGGGAAAAACGGGCACCACCAGCTAACCGTTCGAGCACTGGGCAAGGTATTGGGAAAAGACTGTCGGCTAGTCGGTTACTAGCGGCTAGGAATGGCGGATAGGACCCGATAGAAAAAAGGGAGAAAGGGCCGCTACCAGCGGCAACACCAGAGTTCGCCCGCCGCGGCCTGAATGCCTCTCCTGCGGCGGGCTTTCCTTTTATAAGAAATTAAGCGATTACACTTAGAAAGGAAAGAAGAAAGGAAGAAGCCGGCCGGACAATAGACCGCAAAGGACTAGAATCGAGGCCGCGGCTCTTAACAAGCGAGCTCTTGGACTCGAGTCAGCGTGCTTTGGGTGTACTCCCGCCCCTATTTATAGGCTTGGGGGCCTGCCCAAATGGGGATGGCTAAAATTACCGGCTGCCCGAGGTACAAGAGAATCGGGCAGCGGTGACGGCAATCGAGAAGAATAAGAAAAGCCAAGAGACAGGCCGAGCGGCCTGACGATCTTCTTCTGCCGAGCTGCAGGACTCGGCCTCTGGGCGGGCTGGTCTGGACCTCCTCTGACGGCGACCTGGGACATAGGTCGCACAGCTTGGGCAAGGACATGCCGACCCTTAGATGATGGCTGGACTGGAACTGGCGGTGGTCTGACGTAGAGGCCGCCCGGCTTGTCTGACAATAAGCCGGCTAGCTGAGAACGGCTGCTGGAAATGACAAGCCGCTCGAACTGAAAAGACTGGAGAACTAGTCGCGGATTCTGGGTTAACATAATCCCCGCACATTTTTAAGTTTCTGAAAAAAACTTCGAAAATATAGAGCTAAGCCGGAGACCGCGACTGCCATTAATGCTTCTGCGTCTATAAAATGCCGAGGGCTCTGCCATTTCGTCATGATTTCTGTCAAGCCACGGGTCACTATTCGCCACTTGCGGCTAGAATCCTCCAAGCCGACAAAGACTTCTACAAGATGGACGTCATGTCCTCGATGCTAGATCGCGAAAAGAAGTCGTCTGGGTCGAAAAGGAGGAGCAGAAGAGCGGACAGTTCTGACCAACATCCCGAGAAGAAAGCTGAGAAGCCGATCACACCGGCGGCTTCTTCTTCTGGAAAGAAACCAATGGAAGCCGTCGCGGAATCCTCGCAGGCCGTGATCAAAGTCAAAGCGGTTTCCAAATCTGCTCTCCCACAAACTGAAACTACCAAATCTTTCGACATTACCTACTCACCCTCAGGCAAACCCCTCTTGAAGATCGCCAGGGCGGAGGAGAAGAGTGTCGACTCTTCCAAACCGCACGAATTGCCCACATCTGCTGACTTGATCATTATTGAAGAGGATGACTCGGAGAAGCTACTGGAGGCAGAGCGGTCTCTGATCGAGAAGAGGAGGCGGACAGAGACAACCGTCAGCCACTTGAAGCGACGTAAGAAAATGGTCGAGACCCTTGAGGAAAGGATGGAGAGGAAGGCATGGAAGATGCTGGTTGATAACTGCAATGTTTCGGTGAAGACCGGAGCGGCTAGTCTCCAGCATAAGCCACGGGAGAAAGAAGTATCTGAGGGTCCGTCGACTCCATCTTCCAAGCCGGATGAGCCAGAGAGTACGCCTGCGGTTAGCGAATCTCTGAGCGATATCCTGAAGGGCATGGATAAATTCCAGTAGTAGGACAAGTTTCTGGCCACTCCGCCGGCTTCTGCGGAGGTCGCCGACACCAATGTCGAAGTTACAGGAGAGAAGCATGGTGAACCGGCTCCTGCGGTTTCAGAAGGAGCTGAAAAACTGAAACTCAGAGAGAAGATAGAGGAGATGAAGAAATTAATCGCCGGGAAGCAGGCGGCGACTACATTTACTGCCTTGCAAGGTAAACGCGAAGAAGTTAAGCGTATTGTACAATTCTACAAGCCGCGGTCACGGAAGAAGGGATTGGACACAATATTTAACCCGCCGGCGAGCTTCTTCCTGACCACGGCACAACTGAAAAGCAAAGCTAAAGATACCGCGCGGCTATGGAAAGAAAAGCTGAACCGAATAGACTCCGAAAGGTTTAGGCGACCAGCGGCTAGAATTTATACTGCGGCTTTTGAAGGAGAGATAATCACGGGCTGCGGTCTCGTTCTAACGAGATCTTTGAAAAGGTGTCGGTCATGTTACTGAATCTAGCCGCTTGTTTGTTCGCTGCAGGTGCACCTGAAACTGCCATCAAGCCGGGCGATCTGACCACCTGCCTACTTCCACTGATACCACCGTTACCTTCCAATATTCGCGATCAAAGGACAGCCGAATTCCAGTGTGAAGTCGCTGCCTTGCTGGCTAGGATAAGGGAGCATGCCGAGGCCCTTCGAGCCAGGGAAGAAGAGTGGCGACTTCAAGAAGAAGATCAACAGTTTATGCTGGAGGCCGCTGAAAAGAGAACAAAGGAAGTGCTGGAAGACTTGGAGCTGGAGAGAGGACGATGCGGTCTGAGGTGGAGGCCGCTGAGAAAAGGACGCAGGAGGCCCTGGTCAGCTTGGAGTTGGAGAGAACGACGATGTGGATTACGCAGGAGACCGCTAACAAAAGGGTGTAGGAGGCACTGGCCAGCGCGGACATGGAGAAAACGGCAAAGCAGACAGTGCTGGAGGCCGCTGACAAAAGGATGCAGGAGTCCCTGGCCAGCTGGGAGGAGGAGAAGACAATGATGCGGACTGCGCTTGAGGCCGCTGAGCAAAGAACACTGGAGGCGCTGGCCCACCTGGAGCAGGAGAAGACAGAGAAACTTGACCTGCAAGCTTTAGTGCTGATGCTCGGCCGGATTGAGAGGGAAAGGGCGGACACCGCTTGACTTCTCGAGGAAAGGGATAAGGATCGACCAGAGGAGGCCGGCAGAGGCTTGCGACCAGCTGGGAAGACTGCTGAACAGCAGCAATTACCAAATCGCCCGGCTTCCGGAGAGACATCGGATTCACCAGTAGTCGCGGCGGTTAGGCAGATCGCTGCTTCTGGCGACCCGGGAGATCGCGCTCTACCGCTGGTTCCATTTGCCCGCATAGAGCGTGATACCTCGCGAGTTCATCGGACTCTGCACTCTATCCACAACCATGTCAGTCAAGTGTATGTCCAGCTGGTACAGGCCGGCGACCAAGTCGCGCGGGTTGGGCGAGAGGCTCCAGAGAGTGGAGAGAGATAATTATGAGAACTTTAATTTGGCTTTATAATAAGCATCAACTCATGATGCCGGACAGTTTGATTGTTGTGAACTATTGTGGTTATCTGTTTGTATATTAGTGCGAATCGCTTGTGGCTTTGTGCGGTTTGAATACTTCCTAGTCGCTGTCTTTTCTTCTTTGGAAATTTTGCCAAGTACTGGAATTTTAGTCGCTCGAACTGCCGAACTAGAATGCGGTTAGAATACTTTACCTTACAGGTTGAGCCGTGCGGCCTGATATCTAACCGCGATTTGACAACCACTACTGTAGCTGCGTAGGAAATCTATAAATTGAGATTATCCCGGAGACTTCGGCAGAGAAGATCAAAATGCGAGCTAAAGCAAAGGCGATGCGGTCTGACAAAGCTCCAGTCGTTAGGACCGACGCGAATTCTGCCTTCCATTCGGCGGATCATAAGGAAGGTCGGCTTACCCAAGCCGAGCTCGACAACTTTGCAGAGAAGCATATAAAAGACAGCCCGCTGCTCGCGCGGCTTCCGCTTCCTCACGAGCGGATTAACACCTCCGCAGCCAACCAGATCGCTATCACAATCGATCACTTTGACTGCGGCTTCGGCTTCCCTGTGCTGATGGAAGCAGTTGCGGTCTTCGACCACTACGGTGTAGTGCCAGGACAGCTGCCCCCAAACTCTATTGCGGCGATTTACAGCTTCATCTCCTACCTCAGGTCAGGAGAGAGTTCTCTTCTCGATGAAGCTATTCAGAGAATGATTTTCGGTCCGGTCTATTCCGGTCTCTGGGACAAAGATCTTCAGAGGGCATCTGTACTTTGGCTGCTGGGGGCTAAAGGTCATCAACCTGGCGAACAAAATCCCGAATTAGTCAGAAAGATACCTGATCTTCGAGGGTCAACTCGGACTCCTGCCGGTCCATCCGCAAGTTTGCGACGAAGCCGCTTTTAGCAGCAGCGGACTGGATGGCGTGGAGAAGGAGATCTTCAACTTCTTCAAGGGCGAGCGGCTCGACTTTACCCACTACCTCCCGCTGCTCCTAACTTTGGAAGATGTCCATGCGCAAGGCAGTAAGTATCACCCAGCCGAACTGCTCTGCTAGCCGCGCGGCTTACCAACTGACTTGTTAACTTTGCCTTGCAGCTGCCGTCGCGGTCCCGCTGAATAAGCCGCTAACTCCTGGCAGCCTAACCCTTACACAGTGGGAGAAAAGGGCCAAGAGGGCCATGCCGGATCGGGCTGAAGAGGAAGGAGCATCGGACTCCTCGAGCGACTTCACGCTGCATGGTATGGGCAGCCGCTTGAAGGATCTCCGCGGCAACCCCACCATGCAGTGGAGTGCCGACGGCGAATCAGTCCAAGTTTCCACCGCCCTCCCTAACTGGGGGAAGGAAACGATAAGCCGCCACGCCTCCGCGGCTGGCGCGGCTTTGTATGGTAGGCGCAACCTAAAAGCGCTGAAAAAGATACCTGCAGAGGACTTCTCGCTGTTTGCCGCGCAGTTCGGCGTGAGAAGCTTCGTGGCTAACCACGATATGGGCCTGGCCCATAGGCAGTTAGTCGCAAGTGAAGGCGACCTGAAGCGGCAACTCGCCGAAAAGGAGGAAGAAAACGCACGCTTGAAGGAGCTCAATGCGGTAAGATATTACCTGATTTATGCGACCTCATTTAACAAGCCGCTCAGACTGACCTTCTTCCTTTCTTTGCAGAAAATGTATGATCCGGCCAACTCGGCCTTTCAGGACGCGGTCTTACCGTAGCTTGTCGAAGGGATCGACGGAGAGCTGAAACGCCTTCGAGATCGCGGCGGCGTCGCCCCGGGATTCACCGACTTCACCTGCGCCGACCTGTATCCTCCCTTGAAGAAAAGGGTGGCCGCAGTTTACCGAGCTCTGAAGGGTAAGGAGAAGGTCGATGGAGAGGGCGAGGGCAAGGCAGAAGATAAAGACGAGCACAGCGAAGGAAACGGGAGCGAGACCGCTTCTTTAGGAATCGGCGGTCAAGCGTCTGAGACGCACGGGTTGATGCCGCTGGGTCAGAGACCAGGGGCACTGGCAGTTCGCGTTCATCCTCGTCTGACAGCGGTGACTACTCGCCTTCTGAGATCGACATCGACGGTGAACTAGACTCCGGCACTCCTGCGTCCAAAAGACTGAAGCCGAATAGCTAGGATAGATTACTTGTAATAGTTTTTACATTTTTTGAGACCGCCGGTAAGATTTTGTAAACCGCGAGGTCTACCTTTTATACTTGACATTAGAAATGAAAATATTTTACCTTTTGTGAGAATCTATTGTAATTTTACTTACTTGTTTGTTTATGCGGCTTAATCTTTCATACTCGTTTCCGGCTTAAGAACTCTCATCGATGACTCCACCGAATAACAACTACCTTTTGCTCCGGTTAAACTCGAGTAGAATACCGGTAACCGGTCATATTAGTCGTCTGCGAATTTATTACAATCCGATCACCCTTGAGCGTATATAGAGCAATAAGCTGTGCGGTCAGGAGATTATTCGCCAAGAAGATAAGGCAGTTCAACTGTTGAAGGTTCATATTTAACACGAAGCCCCACGATTAATGTAGTTGAGCCCTGATAGGCCTGTCCGAACTTTAATACGAAACTCGCTTCCAATAGGGAAACTACTGAACGATAGAGTTAAACATATTGCGACTTCTTTACATAGTAAGCCGCAAATTGATTTGAATGAATACCATAAGCCGGCGGACTAGAATTAGTTGACAGGAGCAAGTCGGCCGAATTCAAGAATATATAAATAATAATCCGTGAGAGATTTCATAGCCGAATAGAATAAACCGAAATGTGTAACCGCGCAGTCTGCTGACTGTGCAATATAAATCGGCTAGGTTGTAAGACCGTGAGATGGTGGATAAGCTGGAACGGATAATTGCGAGGTTTATGAACTGACCACCATATCGATAATCATATGTGAAAACCATAATTTATCTACCACTGCAACTTGCAGGTTGAAAAGATAACGAAAACTCTGCCTGCACTATCTTACAACATAAACTGAGAATCATTACTCTACTAAAGAAGATCTCATTTCAACTCATCTGCGAAGGATTCGAGCGGGGTTTACATCTGCGACTGATGTCGTGCGGGATTGCCACTATACATCTGCGACTGATGTCGTGCGGGATGTGGAGGGCCAAAAAAGTAATATTATTTTTGTTATAAGTAAATGTCCACATACGTATGTTAATGTTAAGTGTAAATCTAAGAAGCGGAATTTAGAGGGCATATGAATGCTTATTTCTAGAGGAAAGCTTAGCAAAAGGATACGGCTTGAAGCCTGATTGAACCCAATTATCGACGACTATCGAAAGATATTTATGAAGCTGGATGCTGGTGAGGACTGGTTTGCGGCTATATCTATTACAACTGTCATTATCAAAAGAAACAAATGCAAGAAACTCCGAACACATGGGAGATACAAGAAATATATAAACGAAAGACAAACAAGATATTATCGCTTCAAACACTTCCACTATCTAACAACAGAATCTTCATTTACAACATCTGCTTTATCAGTGGAAAATGTGCTGGAGGATCATAGGACAACATAGTCTTGTAATTTCCCTGTCCTTGCAAATTGATCTGCTAGTTTCCGGAGAGCCCGACAATCTTCTGTGTTGTGACCAATGTCCTTATGATATTTACAAAAAAGTTCTTCATGTCGATGTTCAATCTTTGATTTCATACGTCGAGGATTTTTAAATTCTTTCATACTAGCAAGAATTGGCAGAAGATCTTCCATAGAAATTTTGAACTTGACATACCTGTCCGAGTACCTTTCATACTTGAGTTTTTTAGGATCAAAAGACATGATAGGGCAAGCTTCTATACACTCTGATGATTTATCCTGTTGCGGAGGTTCTGAAGCATTTCGGGAAAAACCGGTCTGTTGATTATAAGAATCTTTCTGATATTCCATAGCCATTTGATTTAAGAAGGATATATAGTTGGCATTTGCTGCTTCACCCATTATGAACTGATTAGCTGTTTTAATAAGATCTCCATAGGTCTTTGGCACCTTTTTGCTAACTTTAAATTTGAGAGGACCTTCTTGAAGTCCGCTTATCAAGGCATATTTGTAAAAGTCTGGAGGAACGTTAACGATAACGAGCGTTTCCTTTTGAAACCGATCAACGAAATGAGCGGTAGACTCATCAACTTCCTGCTTGATTTGGAAGAGAGCTACTGGGTTTCTCTTCCGCTTCCTGAAAGTATCAAATCTCAAAAGGAACTGTTTTTGAAAATCACCAAAGCAAGTGATGGACCGAGAAAGTAAACCATGAAACCATTCCTGAGCAAGACCGTCAAAGGTCATTAGAAAAAGCTTGCATTTGATTCCATCTGACATGGCTTTTAAAGAAGCAGCCACTTCAAATGCTTGTAGATGTGAAACTGGATCACTAATCCCAGAATAACGTGGCAAGCGAGGCTCTCTAAAATCATCAGCAACGGTATCCCAGCGAATTTGATCAACGAACGGAAAAGAAACTTCTTCTTCTCTATAGAGAGGTGTCTGCTTCGTGCAAGCCTGAAATGCATCCTTAGCTACATTCTCGGGATGAGAACCATCTTGGCTCGTTAAGGAATCCCGCATAGATGATAAGAAATTTCTGTCATTCCTCGGGAGATTCATTGCAAATAATAACAATCAACATGTATCTAGAGACCGACGAACAGCTGCAGTCTGACCGAGCGGATAGAATGGCCAGCGGTTATTGAGCAGGTTAACTGCCCTTGCCGCTGCTTGCTCGACTAGCCGCTAAGCTCTAGCGGTCGCGCGGTCTGACAATATCTAGCCGCGGATTTTCACCGGCTAACCGAGATCTGAAGGTCGCGTGTTAACTGTTGATGCACGAAATGCGACGGGGAAAACGGGCACCACCAGTTAACCGTTCGAGCACTGGGGAAGGTATTGGGAAAAGACTGTCGGCTAGTCGATTACTAGCGGCTAGGAATGGCAGATAGGACCGGATAGAAAAAAGGGAGAAAGGGCGGCTACCAGTGGCAACACCAGAGTTCGCCCGCCACGGCCTGAATGCCTCTCCTGCGGCGGGCTTTCCTTTTATAAGAAATTAAGCGATTACACATAGAAAGGAAAGAAGAAAGGAAGAAGCCGGCCGGACAATAGACCGCAAAGGACTAGAATCGAGGTCGCGGCTCTTAACAAGCGAGCTCTTGGACTCGAGTCAGCGTGCTTTGGGTGTACTCCCGCCCCCTATTTATAGGCTTGGGGGCCTGCCCAAACGGGCAGGGCTAAAATTACCGCCTGCCCGAGGTACAAGAGAATCGGGAAGCGGTGACGGGAATCGAGAAGAAGAAGAAAAGCCAAGAGACAGGCCGAGCGGCCTGGCGATCTTCTTCTGCCGAGCTGCAGGACTCGGCCTCTGGGCGGGCTGGTCTGGACCTCCTCTGACGGCGACCTGGGACATAGGTCGCACAGCTTGGGCAAGGACAGGCCGACCCTTAGATGATGGCTGGACTGGAACTGGAGGCGGTCTGACGTAGAGGCCGCCCGGCTTGTCTGACAATAAGCCGGCTAGCTGAGAACGGCGGCTGGAAATGACAAGCTGCCCGAACTGAAAAGACTGGAGAACTAGTCGCGGATTCTGGGTTAACACGTCAAATCCTTAAAGAGTTGCATATAATCTGAGACCGACTTATTCCCTTGTTTAAGGGTAGCCAAATCACCAGTTATTTGCTGCTTGGCCTGGGCGTTTGGTTTATCTTCATTCCTAAAGATCGGTATGGAACTATCGCCATAAGTAGGGTAACTAGGGTGTTGCCTTGGGAGAAGTGGTGCTACATGGCTAGCCTTTAGTTGGTCAATCAACGCCTTAATCTCATCCAAAACCGGGCAATGGAATGGCTTTCTAACGTTCCAAAGGGAACCCAAAGATTTTTCTCGGGAAACATTGACTTCAAAGGCCATATTGTGATAACCGGAGAGAAAACTCGTTCCGGAATTTGTGCACATACAATGAGAAATGCTTCTGGCCCAATAAAAAATAAGTTTGTCGAAATTGTTCCCGCTTAACCACTAGAGTAATATTAATATAAAATGGATTTTCTTGCTGAATAAAATATGAAGATTATTAATAAAAAAATTTTGATGTTTTTGCTGAAAAATAAGAAATTTAAGCCGCTATTGACAGACAAAATAATTATTTTTTTTGTGATTTTTGATAACTAACGTGCAAACAGAAGTGCGGGTTAACGTGCCACAAGATGGTAGAGGGGTGCCAATTAGGAAATTGACGTGAACCTCCCTTTGATACCAGATTGATGTAGGCTTGCACGTTTCAAACCGAATTGAACTACGGTCAAACGCCACGTCACTCTTCGATCCAATCCCTACACTCGCACAATCGCTCTACGCGACACCACACAATTAAGTCAATCAATTTTATGCTGGCATACGGGTAGCCAATCCGGTTTGGATCCAACAAGGGCTATAAGGCAAATGTTCGATCGAGCTAAAAGGACCAATAATGGGTCTGACCGAGCGGTGTTGTACCAAAAGAGTTCTACCGAAAAAGTACGATTCGGAATGGGTAGATCTCTCCCAACAAAAGCCAAACAAGGTTCGCCAAACCTTCTCGAATAAAAAACGATAATAAAGGGAATTACAAAGCATGCAACGAAATCCACGATACCATTCAAGCTTATCTAAAACAACACCAAAGATAAATCCACCACAAGACTTAATCTAAGAAATGAAATCACACGGGAGGTAGGAAGGATTCGTTACCCAATCGGAATGGGTGATTCCGATTACTCTCTACTTGGATCGTCCCTCAACGGCTCCGCCGGAGTCGAGCCGGAAGGAGATGAAAATCTTGCTCGCCCTTGTCGCTTCACGCCGGTGTCGGAGATCCTCAAGGGGAAATCTTCTTGTTGGTGGTCGGGTAGGGTAGAAGATGAAAGTGGCCGGGTAGGGGGTGATGGATAGTGGTCGGTTTTGTGGTTTGGAGGAGATGGAGGGTCGGTTAGGATGAGTTTGTGGCCGTACCTATTGGGAGATGGGGTTGAGAAGGTGCTCGGGTTTGGTGTTGGTGGAGGAAGACGGCGGCTAGGGAGGAGTGGTGGTGGCCGAAACTTGTAGTTTATGGAAGGAGAAGAAGATAAGGAACCGGTGGCCAAGGAGAGTGAGGAGGGAAGGAGAGGGAGGCCGGGCAAGAGGAGGGGAGAGGAAGGGTGGCCGGCGTCCAAGAGGAAGAGAGGAAGAGGAGCCTAACTTCAAAGAGGGAGGAGAGGATGGGGGCGGCCAAGAAGGAGGAAGAGATAGAAATCTTCAAAGGAGGTTTTGGGTTTCTTAATTTTTCATTCACTAAGTAAAATTATGAAAGTCCATGCCTATATATAGGCTTTACATCATGCATAGGCTATGTGCAGCCCACTAAATAAAAATAAAAACAATACTAAATGTCTTTAAACATTACATGATGAAAATAAGATGCAAATAGAAATAAACTAAATAATGTTGAAAAGCCTTCATCTCATGTAGCTCCACATCATGTAGTCTTCATCTTCATCATGTAGGAGAACGTCGTTGACATCGCCATCATCATCTTCAACATGTAGGAGAATGCCGTTGTCGTCGCCATCATCATATTCAACTGTAGGAGAACGTCGTCGCTGTCGCCGTCATCATCTTCAACTTTAACATGTTGGGGGTTGTCGCCATCAATCCTCCCCCGCTCAAAAGAACTCATCACCGAAGAGTTGGCGTGGAGGTGCTGGCGCCGAAGAATATCATCCAAAAGAACCATCATCGAGTACAGGATCCAAGAGTCACCGGAGACTGGACGATCACACAATCGTATCTTGGAACGCTGAATACTGCCACATGGAGAGGAGAGAAAAACACCAAATATGCACCTGTCTAGCAAAAAGATTGTCCTGCGGAACTTGGGAAACGCATTAGGCAAAAAAAGAGGAAAAATTTCTGCATCAACAGTCAACGTACCTCCGTTGGAGACCAATGGAGAGAACGATCCAAGAACAAGCTTACCCCCCAACCCAAATGAAAATATAGTGGCACCAAACGTAGAGTTAGATATTTCAAATGGTGGAAAAACATAATGCGTGAAATTGGAAACATTTAAGCTAGGGGAATTACCCCATTCAGTGGTAAACTTCAACAGATATGTTGTTTCTCCTAATTGATTAAAAATCCGAAAAGTCCTAACTCGCCGGCTCGCCAACGTTTCTAAAGTGCCCGAAGGCATCCGTTCAGGGATGAGTTGCACCAAGAGTAAACCGAAAACCTTATAGGGAGACACCCTCTTATGTATGTTAGCGATATATTGATAAGAAGACATGTGTGTGACTAGCGCTTCCTTACCGTGCTTATGTAAATTAAGAACAAGAGAGGCAAATACTAGTGCATGATGACTTGACATAGAAAATGGCGGTAACAGAACTACATAAGGTTGCACAAATGGAAATAAATAGAGTGGCACCAGCGGAACTACATCAGGTGGCGCCAAAATAACGAGATCAGGGGGCACTAACGAGACTACATCTGGTGGTACTAGCAGAAAGAAATCAGGTGGAACAATCAACGACCACATTAACAACGTATACTCAGGGATTTGATTAAACATGGGAATTCGGCAGGATACAAGACTAACAGAAGTTATATAGTGACCACACACAAATTCTATTATCACACTACGAGACATGTCCCAAGGGGGGTCCAGCATGGATGGTAAAATTACATAACTCAAATCAGACAAAATAAATTCTTGTCCGAAAGGATCCACTGGTCGGGTCAACATATCAGGTGGGAGAGTCGGGTATGCTAAAATCAGGAGAGAGTTAAGATCACATTTAAATTCACGCAACGGAGTTAGCATCAGGGGACGCTCATCCGGGTCTATTTCTATATCGTCTTCCAAAAATGTAACTCTCTCGCTAGGATATACTTCCAACAGATCCATCATAACTTCCAAGTCAGTCGCAGTAAAAATATCAGGAATGGGCACTACAATTTGTCTTGGACTAAAAATAACTAGCTCGAGTCCTAATATTTCATTGCCTAAATCACGAATGGGTATGCTCTCAGCATAAGGTAACTCTTCCGACTCAACCAGAATATCAACTGCCTCAGGGTCATTAGAAGACTCCATGGAAATCAAGGTAGACGGCTCCGAAATATCATCGAAAGGGAATGGGGGTGATTCCTTAGAATAGAAATCATCTTCAAGGTCACTCTGGTAACCAATCTCTTCAACGTCAAAACTATCGTCAGTAATTTTAGCCTCGCCCTCAGTGACGGGCACAGTCCTAGGCATGACCTTAGACTCATCAGGGGAATCAACCACTAAATCAGGCAACTCAGGGGAAGACTCAAGATGTCCTACGGGCGTAATCGGGGTAGGACGCTCAATAGAGCCAATACCAGATTTGCCACTAGACTCACCTATAGTAATCGTCTGACATGGAACTTTACTCCTAGGAATTTGGTGCTTCTCAATTTCCAATGCCGTGCAAAAGGTGGTGTCTATATCTGTGTGACCATATCGCAATAACTTTCCCTGGATGTAGGGGCTCAGCCCCCTACAAAACCTAGAAAGGGTGACCTCAAGCGATTCCTTTACACCGCTCCTAACCGTCAAATCCTTAAAAAGTTCCATATAATCTGAGACCGACTTATTCCCTTGTTTAAGGGTAGCCAAATCACCAGTTATCTGCCACTTGGCCTTGGCGTTTGGTTTATCTTCATTCCTAAAGATCGGTATGGAACTATCGCCATCAGTAGGGTAACTAGGGTGTTGCCTTGGCAGAAGTGGTGCTACTTGGCTAGCCTTTAGTTGGTCAATCAATGCCTTAGGCTCCATTTGGTTCGGCGGTGGCGGATCGATCTGGCGGGTCGAAACAGAGTGTTCGAACTGGAGGGGGGAGGTGTCTTCTCCAAACGGAGCTTTTTGGGGCGTTTCTCAAGGCGGGCGGGTGGAAACGGAGCTAACGCCGTTGGAGGTTCATTTTTTTCCCTCCTTCCGGTGGCGTTTGCCCAAAACGGAGTAGCGAAACGCCCAAACAAATAGAGCCTTAATCTCATCCACAACCGGGCAATGGAATGGCTTTCTAACGTTCCAAAGGGAACCTGAAGATTTTTCTCGGGAAACATTGACTTCGAAGGCCATATTGTGATAACCGGAGAGAAAACTCGTTCTGGAATTTGTGCACATACAATGAGAAATGCTTCTGGCCCAATTAAAAATAAGTTTGTCGGAATTGTTCCCGCTTAAGCACTAGAGTAATATTAATATAAAATTGATTTTCTTGCTGAATAAAATATGAAGATTATTAATATTTTTTTTTGATGTTTTTGCTAAAAAATAAGAAATTTAAGCCGCTATTTGCAGAAAAAAAATAATTTTTTTTGTGATTTTTGACAACTAACATGCAAACAGAAGTGCGGGTTAACGTGCCACAAGATGGGGGGAGGGGTGCCAATTAGGAAATTGACGTGAATCTCCCTCTGATACCAAATTGATGTAGGCTTGCACGTTTCACACCGAATAGAACTACGGTCCAACGCCACGTCACTCTTCGATCAAATCCCTACACTCGCACAATCGCTCTACGCGACACCACGCAATTAAGTCTATCAATTTTATGCTAGCATACGGGTAGCCAATCCGGTTTGGATCCAACAAGGTCTATAAGGCAAATGTTCGATCGAGCTAAAAGGACCAATATTGGGTCCGACCGAGCGGTGTTGTACCAAAAGATTTCTACCGAAAAAGTACGATTCGGAATGGGTAGATCTCTCCCAATAAAAGCCAAACAAGGTTCGCCAAACCTTCTCGAATATAAAACGATAATAAAGTGAATTACAAAGCATGCAACGAAATCCACGATACCATTCAAGGTTATCTAAAACAACACCAAAGATAAATCCACCACAAGACTTAATCTAAGAAATGAAATCACATGAGAGGTAGGAAGGATTCGTTACCCAATCGGAATGGGTGATTCTGATTACTCTCTACTTGGATTGTCCCTCAATGGCTCCGCCGAAGTCGAGTCGGAAGGATATGAAAATGTTGCTCGCCCTTGTCGCTTCACGCCGGTGTCGGAGATCCTCAAGGGGAAATCTTCATGTTGGTGGTCGGGTAGGGTAGAAGATGAAAGTGGCCGGGTAGGTGGTGATGGATAGTGGTCGGTTTTGTGGTTTGGAGGAGATGGAGGGTCGGTTAGGATGAGGTGGTGGCCGAACCTATTGGGAGGTGGGGTTGAGAAGGTGCTCGAGTTTGGTGTTGGTGGAGGAAGACGGCGGCTATGGAGGAGTGGTGGTGGCCGAAACTTGTAGTTGATGGAAGGAGAAGAAGATAAGGGGTCGGTGGCCAAGGAGAGGGAGGAGGGAAGGAGAGGGAGGCCGGGCAAGAGGATGGGAGGGGAAGGGTGGTCGGCGGCCAAGAGGAAGAGAGGAAGAGGAGCCGAACTTTAAAGAGGGAGGAGAGGATGGGGGCGGACAAGAAGGAGGAAGAGAGAGAAATCTTCAAAGGAGGTTTAGGGTTTCTTAATATTTCATTCACTAAGTAAAATTATGAATGTCCATGCCTATATATAGGCTTTACATCATGCATAGGCTATGTGCAGCCCACTAAATAAAAATAAAATCAATACTAAATGTCTTTAAACATTACATGATGAAAATAAGATGCAAATAGAAATAAACTAAATAATGTTGAAAAGCCTTCATCTCATGTAGCTCCACATCATGTAGTCTTCATATTCATCATGTAGGAGAACGTCGTTGCCGTCGCCATCATCATCTTCAACATGTAGGAGAACACCATCATCGTCGTCATCATCATCTTCAACTGTAGGAGAACGCCATCGCCGTTATCATCTTCAACTTTAACACGTTGGGGGTTGTCGCCAACACCATCCTTATAATCCCATCCTTAACTTAAAACTAGGAATTTGACCCATCCAATGCTTCATCCATGAGCTCCTTCATGGTGCCATCCAACTCCATAGCCTGCCGAATGCGATCAGCCAGGTCATACCGAACTTCCGTCTAGTTCAACATTGCTTTGGTGCTAGTCTGCTTATCCACACAATAGATCTCTAACACCTCCAACTCCTGAATTAACCTCTCATCATGAACCGACAATGAGTTGGCTAGGGCGGGAGAATCCGCAACTTCATTTCCTTTGCCGGGTACATAATAAATCTTGAACGTATAGTCCCCAAGAAACTCCATCCATCTCCGCTGCCTCATGTTCAGATCCTTCTGATCCAACAGGTACTTCAAGCTCTTATGGTCGGTATAAATATCGACCTTTACGCCGTACAAATAATGTCTCCACAACTTAAGCGCAACTATCACGGCTGTCAACTCCAAGTTATGGACTGGATAATTCCTATCGTTCACTTTCAGCTGGCGTGATCCATACGCAATAACACTTCCATGCTGCAGCTGCACGCAGCCCAAACCACTACCTGAGGCATCACTATAAATCTCGAAGCCCTCGGTCCCACTTGGCGTACTTAGCACTGGCGCCGTGGTCAACCAACTCTTTAACTCCTCAAACTCTTGCATGCACTCCTGCGTCCATAAGAAATTTTGATCCTTCCTTTTCAACTTCGTGAGAGGTAGCGTTATCCGCGAGAAGTTCAATACGAAGCGCCTGTAATAGCCGGCAAGCCCAAGAAAACACCGGACTTATGCTACCGAAGACAACACAGGCCACTCATGTATCACAACAATCTTCGCCGGATCTACCGTTATCCCTTCTCCACTGACTATATGCCCAAGGAACGACACTGAGGATAACCAAAACTCGCACTTGGGGAACTTTGCCTATAGTTCGTTCCTCCTCAGCATCTCCAACACCAGATACATATGCTTGAAGTGATCTTCCTCGCACCGCGAGTACACCAATATGTCGTCAATGAATACGATCACAAAATGGTCTAGGTACTCTCTGAACGTCCTGTTCATCAAATCCATGAACACCGATGGCACATTAGTAAGCCCAAATGGCATGACCATGAACTCGAAATGCCCATACCTTGTGCTGAACGCTGTCTTCGGGATATCACTCTCCCTTATCCTTAGCTGATAATAACCGGACTTCAGATCCAACTTTGAATATACCGACGACCGGACTAACTGATCAAATAGATCATCAATCCTTGGGATAAGGTATTTGTTCTTTTTCATTAGCTTGTTCATCTCTCTGTAGTCGATACACAGCCGCAAGCTCCCTTCCTTCTTCTTAACAAAGAGGACCGGTGCGCTCCAAGGTGACGTGCTTGGATGCACATATCCTTACTCCATCAACTCTTCTAGTTGAACCTTTAACTCCGCCATCTCCTTAGGCGCCAACCTATAAGGAAAACGTGACACGGGTTTAGCACCTAACACTAGCTCGATCGTGAAATCGATCTCTCGCTTCGGTTGGGCTCCGGGAAGATCGCCCGGTAACATGTTGGAGTACTCACATACCACTGGGATACCATCCAAAGTGGTCTTAGGCTTTACAGCCTCCACTAATGTGAAGAACAGTTCTGCTCCAGCACAAACTGCCTTCACCACTTTAAGAGCAGACATCAGCGTCTTGCTCGACCCCTTCAATCCTGCAAACGTCGTCTCCTACACAACACCCAGCTTGACCTCTCTACGGTTACAATCAATAAAAGCCTTCTGCTCCGAAAGCCAATCCATAGTGAAGATGACGATGAACTCTACTAGCGGCAGCAATGACGCTAGCAAGTCAAAATCTTGGCTTCAAATATGAACCTTTACGGCACATACTTTGTCCGCGCGCATCGAACACCCATTCGGCAGCAGCACATCAAGTTTGTTCTTTGCCATCGAAGAAGGGACTCCGATGCACGTTATGAAACTTTCGGATAAAAATGAGTGTGAAGCTCCCGTATCGAAAAGTGTTCGTATCGGACAATCGCGAATCAGATCAAAGCCTATACAAACAGTATTAAGCTAACAAGCACTAGGTAACAGTATTTAAAGCTAACTTTCTATAAATTAAACCGTACCTGTCACCATATCGGCTTGCTTGATGGCCTCCTGCTGGCACAGATTATAGACTCTCGGTTGAGTCGGAGCATAGTGGGACGCGGTTGACTCCAACGCCTTGCCCTTTTCATCATAAGTGGCTCCTTGCTTTCTCTCGGACTTCGGACGTCCGCTCCAAAAATCGCAGGCAAAATACCCCGTCTTTCTACAAGTGAAACAAGTGCCCGGGGTTCGGTTGGTAGTTGCCCCCGAGGCACCTGAAGAAGGGGCTGGACCCGACGTCCTAACCTTCTTATGGAACCTGCGATATCCAGACTTCGAAGTAGTCGGCACTTTGAACTCCGGTTTCTTGCCACTAGAGTCCTGCTTCGCCTGAACATTCTTCAGGTCCTTTTCCAAGGACCGGGCCGAGTTGACCAAGGTCATGAAACCTAGCGCCATAGTCCCCGAAAGTAACAATCTCAAGTCATCTCTCAAGACTTCATAGAATCAGTTCGTCTTGCGGTTCTCATCAGCAAAGGTAGCGCTTGCGTATCGTCCTAAACGAGTAAACTCGTTGAGAAACTCGTCCACGGTACTGTATCCTTGAACCAATTTCTGGAATTCATTCTCCAAAGCAATCCTCTGAGCTGAGGGGAGGTATCGAGCAAAGAATAACCTTGAAAACTCCTCCATTGAGACATCAGCCAACTGCCTACCCATGAGATGGTGTAGCTCCAAGCCTTCCCACCATAGCCTTGCTCCTCGTTTAGCAAGAACGTCGTAATCGTGGTATTCTGCCACTCCTAAGTCTCAGTCACTGTCAGTACTCTATTAACTCTAGAGAGCCAATACTCCGCATGAGTTGGGGTTCCCGTCCCCAAGAACACAGGAGGATTGAAGCTCATCACGTGCTTCAGATGCTTATCCGTTTCTCTCCTCGGCAACACCGACTCCAAAACCACCTGTTCCACCCTCCTTGGCTCTGCCGCTTGGAGCGGTACTTGTTGCATAGTAGGAGCAGGCTTCTGTTCGTGCCTCGCAGGCTGCGCATTGATCATCACAAACACAGCCTCCACTACCAATCGAATGGTCTCGGCTGAAGGGGGTGTTACAGGCGTATCATTTGGTGTGCTGCTCGCCTCAGAAGCTGGCCGTTCCGACGGCCTAGCACCACTCCTGGTCACCTATAATCGTGCAAAAAACCGATAAGCGACCACACAACCTTGCAAAAAGCAATTATAAGAACGCGCAGGTTCCTCAAACATGTGTATTTTCATTTCTAAGTGGACATTAATTGGTTCTTTTCATGTTATAACGATGACGCACAAACATGTGCTCACCAACCCTTAAAGTGAATTCGTCCATGAATTCATTTAAGCTTGACCAAAACCGGTAGTCTGATACCAAATTATAACACGCTGTTCCATCACACAACATATAACAGTAGCTCCGACCGGGGTTCGACGCCATATACCTAGGACAGACCGGTGGGTTACTCAATGAAAGCAATCAACCAATCACAACGTCCTACACAGAGCATCTAGCGGAAGCAATTTATTAAGTTGCATTAATAAGAACCTTGCCAATAAGCATGAATGTCCACTAACAAAAAACCCAGTAGGAATGAATTACAAAATACACAAAAGTACTGGCCTTAAGGCCTTACAATAGTTTGATCAAATATAAGTGTCTTCCAAACCTCGGCACGCAGGCCGGTCACACATGAGAATACAAGAAAACACTCAAATTTTATGCCTTCGAGGGCCGGCTCAGCAACCTGGGCTTTAGCACTCTATTTACCGCTCGGCTCCGCAGCACCTGCAAGCACAATTCACCGCAACGATGACAAAAAAGAATAACGGTCAGCTAAAGCTTACCTAATTATAACGATTCCACCCCCAAACCGGGGCGGCAAAGCTTCTTCCCTGCACTTATTAGCAAAACCAACAACATAGCGAATAAACATCACATCATTGGTGCACGCACACCCGGCCGTACACCCCGTTCTCTCAGGGCACTTACTCGGCGAAGCCAGTCAGAACATAGTCCAATCCTCGACTCCACCACCACCCCTAGGGCGGAAAACCTCGTGAGTATTTAGTCTTTTCAGTCAGAGCCTAGACTCGATCTCCAAATCATTGGTAAGTGTCACGTTAACTTTAGGTTTCTTTAACCGAAACAGATGGAGCGGGTTGGGTTCCACCAGCCCGTTGCTCACCCCTCCATGGCCATTTTGCCAATGACGTGGGCCAAGCTTCCCCAAGTCCCAACTATTGATAAAACACGGTACATAGCCCCGCTATATACCCGGCTGGCTCCCAGGCCACCGAAATGACAGAAATACGTTTCCGCCAAGATTTCTGAGTGCACCTTGGGGTTAATGCCCAAGATTCCCTAATGCATTCTAACGCATAGCAACCCGAAAAGAAACAAAAGGCCCGGAGTCTTCTCCAGCACAATATGCATAGAAAAACATCACTAATCAAGACCAACATGTCCGGGTAGGCTTCACACACCATGCCTATGTTCGTACTACGATTCCATACTCTAAAATAGGGGAGTTTACATATCTACCCCAAGGAATACTGCAAACTCACCGCACACTCACGGGAGCAGGTTTTCCCATGCAAAGGAAGAAGAGCTTCACATGCTTAAGATGAAAATCATTACCCTAGCCTTTTTCCTTGGCGCCATGGAAATCTATGTGGATGAAAAGCACTGCAATCTCCTTGCCTCCGCAGATCCGAAGTCAGCTCGTGATTTGGAACTCTGTAACTCTGGCGGTTACTGGATCTAGCCTTCCTTCTTCCTCCTTGCTCTTTCCTCTCTCTTGCTTTTAGAAAGAGAGTCAACCAAATTAAACGAGGATTTCTAAACCCTAAACCCGGGTATATCCCCGAGGAAACACCTCCCAGCCGTCGGATCTTAAAATAAGGAAACGGACGGCCACGATTCAGCCCAAAAATAAACTTCCTAGGCTGAACACGGGTTGCTACACGGTTGTGTGCATGGTCGTGTTACTCATTCGCGGTCACCAGGAACTCCCGACTAGAATACGGCCTGTGACACGACATACGACACGCCTATGTCGCATGTGACATGCTCGTGTCAGTGCCCGTGTCACGACCCGTGTGTCCAAACAACCCAGGACAAGAAAAGTCCTGAGAAGTACACGGCCACATAACACGCTCGTATCATAAGCCGTGTGCTAGACACGCCCTGGGACACGCCCGTATACCAGGCCATGTAATCTCCTTAGTACAAAACCGCAGACTGCCTGAGCAGGACACAACCTTTGGACACGCTCATTTCCCAGGTCATGTTCCCTGTCTCGACACTCAACGCTTGCAAATCGTCAACCTCTCACCACGTTCTCGACCCCGAACATGACACGGCCCTGGAACATGCCCGTGTCCAAGACCGTGAGACCATTACCAAGTCCCAGAGTTGCCTCAAAATACTGCCCGTTGCTCTTTTGATTTTTGGGGCGTTACAGATCTACAGGAACAAGTTGGATCAATATGACATTATTGTCAAGAATAAGGATAGACTGGTGGCTAAAGGCTACTGATAAGAAGAGGGCATAGACTTTGACCAAACCTTTACCCCAGTAGCTAGATTGGAAGCCATAAGGATTTTACTTGCATTTGCTGCCTATCAGGGATTTAGAGTCTATCAGATGGATGTCAAGTCAGCATTCCTGAATGGGGACCTTGAAGAGGAAGTATATGTGGATTAGCCACCAGGTTTTGTAGATCCTAACTCTCCTAATTTTGTTTATAAGCTTTGGAAAGCTCTATATGGGATAAAGCAAGCCCCCAGGGCTTGGTATGAAACTTTTTTCAGCTTCCTAATTGAGAACGAATTCTCAAGGGGGAAGATAAACAAGACCCTATTCCTAAGGAAATCAATGGGCAA
Source organism: Platanthera zijinensis (assembly GCA_039513925.1). Taxonomy (NCBI): domain Eukaryota; kingdom Viridiplantae; phylum Streptophyta; class Magnoliopsida; order Asparagales; family Orchidaceae; genus Platanthera; species Platanthera zijinensis. The sequence goes on along the minus strand of CM077082.1, from coordinate 165,118,875 downwards.
GCTTATCCTAGTATAGATATATGTCGATGACATTATCTTTGGATCGACTGATGACAACCTTTGTAGGAAGTTTGCTAAACTTATACAAGGGAAGTTTGAATTGAGCAGTATGGGTGAGCTCAAGTTCTTCTTGGGACTCCATGTTAGACAGACTGATGTTAGCTTGTCAATATCTCAGTCCATGTTCACCAGGGAGCTAATAAAAAAGTATGGTATGGAGAATGCCTCCACCATGAGAACTTCCATGGGATCAAGTATGCCTATAGTCAAAGATGAGACAGGGAAACCTGTTGATGAGTCTTTGTATAGAAGGATAATTGGCTCCCTTCTATACCTGAATGCTAGTAGGCCTTACATCATGTATGTCATATGTGTCTGTGCTAGGTATCAGGCCTTCCCTAAAGAATCTCATTACTCTACTGTAAAGAGAATCTTGAAATATCTTAAGGGCACACAAGATCTTTGCCTATGGTACCCTTGAAATAGGGATTTTGATCTAACAGGATTTTTAGATGCAGATTTTGCAGGTTGCAAAGAAGACAGGAAAAGCACTACTGGAACTTATGAGTTCTTAGGAAGAAGGCTTGTTTCTTAGAGCAGTAAGAAGCAAACTAGTGTGGTTATATCCACTACTAAGTCGGAATATATATCAGTAGACAGCTGCTGTGCTAAGCTATTGTGGATCCAACATAGCTCCAGGATTACAACCTTCAGGTTAATAGAACTCCTCCCTACTTTGATTCTATATGTGCTATTTCTATTGCTAGGAATCCTGTCTCACATAGCAGGACAAAGCATATGGAAATAAGATATCATTTTATTAGGGAGCATGTAGAGAAGGAAGACATAAGTCTTGAGTTTGTCCCCACAGAAAAGCAAGTGGCTGATATCTTCACTAAGCCATTAGATGAAGCAAAGTTCAACACCCTAAAATTTGAGTTGGGTATGTTGAACTTGGCATAGCTTCAGGCACTCCCTTTTGCATTTTTTTGGGTGCAGGTATTGTTCCTCTTGCTGGACATATAGAGTCCCCAGTAGTATCAGTTCATTGATGCTTCTACTAAGGGGGAGTAAGTTACTCTAGAAAGAAGGGAGAAGGTCAGCCAAGGAAGGGCCAACCCCCATCTGACTATTCTACAGAAGTCAAAAAGGGGGAGAGAAGAGAGGAGGTCCTAGCATGGGGGAGACTTAGCAAGTGGGAGAGATGACAAAGGGGAAAGAAAGACATGTGGCACTCAATTAAGGAAAAACACCTTGCAGCAAAACAGGGGGAGCAAGTGATGCTCACCATACATGCATGAAATGAGGTAAATTTACTTATATCATATAAAAATTTCAATATTTATTTTGCTTTGTAGGTTTTGTGTATCATTGACCATGGAAAGAGAACATTTTTGATAAAGGTTGATAAGGGTTTTGACTTCTTCAAATAGGGGGAGATTGTTGGGTCCATTGTTCCCAATGTACCTGATTTATGAGAAGTCAAACAGGTGAGAAGTCAAACAGGTCAATCTCACACACATCCACTGTATTTGATGTGCATTTGAGGTCTTGAGTGCAGGTTGTCCATATCACATTAATTGGACATGTGGACACAATAAGTGGTTGCTGGACATAGCAAAAATCGACTAAGTCCACAGGCGTTGAGTGGAGCAAGCTCACTACATGCCAGAGGTATGGACTCAATATTATCTAGTAGAAATTTTCCTAAGTTCACAGGCATTGAGTGAGGATAGCTCACTCAACGCCATATAACATATATCATTGTGTCTATCTCAACTTAACTGAAAGATAACAAAAAATGTGGCTAATTCCATAGGCGTCGAGTGTAGTCTACTCACTCAACGCCATATAGCAAAAAGGTTGTGAGTCAGGCTAAGTCAGTCTAAGCCTAGAGAAATTGGCTGAAAATAAGGCTAAGTCCACAAACGTTGAGTGTGGTCTACTCAGTCAATGCCATACAAATTTTAGCGTTGAGTGTTGCTGTGCCAGTCAACTCCATAGAAAAGTTGGGAAAATTTTTGACTAAGTCCATAGGTGTTAAGTGTAGCTTACTCACTCAACGCTAGATAATAGACAAATTCTATTAAGTAGTTTGACGTTGAGTGGAGCATACTCTCTCAACGCCAAGGTGCAGATATATTTGCCTAGGCACAAAAATATTTGCCAAGGCAAATAGCATTGAGTGAGGCAAGCTCACTAAACGCTCTCAACGCATTGAAGCAGAAATTTGGTTAAGTCCTAATGACTGGACTGCATGGATTTTGTCGAGCTCAGCTTCGTCGACCAGAGCTCAGCGTTCGTCGAACTGAGCATGGAGTTTGTCGTATTGAGTTTGACCTTTTGTCGTACTAAGTCTACAGTTCGTCGAACTAAACTGGTGATTTCGTCGTGCTCAGCTTCGTCAAACTGAGCAAAGCGTTTGTCAATGTGAGCCTGGAGTTCATCGAACTGAGTTTAGCCTTTCATCGTACTAAGTTTATAGTTCGTCAAACAAAACTTATGCTTTCGTTGAGCTGAGCTTGTCGTTTATCTAACGGAGCTCAGCGTTTATCGAGCTCAATACTTAAACAGACAGAATTTTGTCTAAGTGTTGTGGCTTTGAGTGATACCTACTCACTCAACGCCTTTGGTTTTGATGATTGAATTTTGTTCGTCTAGAGATGTTGAGTCATGTTGAAGTCAGCAAAGTCAAATAGTCAACCAAAGTTCAAATGTTGCGGAAATGCTGTCAAATACGTTGGCTGGTAGCTGTTATCATCCTCTGCACTTTCCAAGAAATATTTTCATCATAAAGTGTTGGGGCCCACACACAGTAAGGAGCTGTTAAATCAAGATTAAATAGAAAGTATACGCTGAATGGCATAATCTCAGCCATCAATCCTGGTGGTAGGACCCACTGTTCAATTGGCCTTCAAAGAATAAAAAGAAACAAATCAGCCTGAGCAATCAATCGAATCAATTCCTTGTCTAGGTTTTCTGAAAATGAAAAGTGCGGCCAAACTTCATCTTCTTCCTCTCCATTTTCATCGAGCCTGAAGAAGTTGTTCTGCACAGAGAACCTTGCTAGGAAAGAGATAGCTGAAGCAATTACCATTTGCAACAGCATGTTCAGAAGCGATTCTGAGAAAGCAGATCAACAAGCTCTGCAGAGAAAAGAAAGCTGTTTGAAGAAAGATTCTACTGCCTACTTCATTGTCTTCAACAGCAATAGCTAGGACTGATATCTGCTCAATCCAGGAAGAAGAAGACACAGAGTTCTTGCTCGGGTGTTTAATCATACAACCTTTCTTGTTCTTTTGTTTAGATTCTTTGTGAGTGTGGTGTTGTATGCCTGTATTATAAAGGCTAAGGTATTTGTTACCTATGTTTGGCTTAGTGTCGTGTGAAAGATCTTTGTGACCTGGGTTTGGCTTAGTGCCTAGGTGTTAGGTCTGTGTGACCTGAGTGGTCTTACAGGATTTGGCTGTAAGCTATTAAGTAGCTGAGTTCTGGTGGGAGAGCCGAATCTAACACAATAATAGATAGGCGCAGAGGGACAGTGGATGTGCACATGATTGGGGAACCATTATAAAATTGCTGTGTCATCTGTGAATGTTCTTGAAAGCTGAAAATAAACCTAATCATAGGCACTGAAATCTGATCACAAGTTAGAAAAGTTAAAGAGAGACAAAAACCTATTCACCCCCTATATGTCTTTAGCTAGCCTTGAAAACAAGACTTTCACGTAACTTATTCCACTACAAATCTTCCAAGGAGATGTGGGACTGCCTGGTTGTACTTATGGAAGGTATTGTAGATGTGAGAGACGATCACAGATCATTGTTGAATCAGGAGTACGAAGCCTTTTAACAAGGTGCCAATGACTCCATAGCTGACAATTTTGAGAACTTTTCGAGATAGTCAACAGCCTCAGGAACTATGTCCTGTAATTCACTCATGGTGAATTGAACGACAAATTCCTCAGATCCTTGTAAATGTAATGGGACACCAAGGTAATTGCCATTAGAGAATTTGGGAAGCTGCCAGAGATAGATCCACTGAAACTATTCGGAAAGCTTCTCTCCTATGAACTCCAAATGAATACCAGAAAGAAGGAGGAGCAAGCCAACCAATCTTTAAGTAAAGAGAAGTCTATCACTCTAAAGGTTGAAGGTTCAAGGAAGTCGAAAGCTATGTCACCCAAAAGGACACGAGCTCCTGACACTCCTGAAGACTCTCATCCTTGCACATCAGGCTCCGAGCTATCAGACGGAGAGATCTCCTTAATCTCCATGCAGTTTAAGAAGATGTTGAGCAAGAGGAGACAAATGAAGAATAAGTCTTCCACTTTAGATTACAGAAGATCACATTGTTGGAACATCCTATTACTGATTTGGGTAAGGATCACAAAGTTCAAAGTATTATGTCTTGACCTCATTGTATAGTTTTAAAGGTAAACTAGAATAGGTCTAAGGCTTAGAACTTAGGTTTTAAAGCTGCCCCCAAGATCTCCTAGTTCAGATTACAAGTGCAGAAGACCAAAGCAATTATCGTCGAGCGCAGATCGACGAGGCGTCGAACTCAGATCGATTATCTCTAAGATCAGGTCGACGAGGCATCGAACTCGGTTCGATGATCTCCGAGCTCAGATCGACGATTTCTATCTCAAGTCAAAATCCAGATCTCTGAGCTCAGATCGATGATAGTCAAGCTCAGATCGACGATTTTCCTGAGAGATCGACAATTTCAGGACTTCAAAATAAGTCTGTTATGGAATTCAAATATCTTCCATATCCAGCATTTAATGCAAAATATTTTGTAGCCATTTCAATCAATCTGGAGCAAGTTTCAAGGAGACTGAAAGGGAATGTTTCTTAGGACTTTCCTCCAGACACAGCTATCAATTAAGGAAGTCATTTATGACTGGCTAACGGCTATCTAGGAGATTGGATTTCATAATATCACTACAGACAATAGAGATAGATTTCCAAGATTATTATCTCTCAAGAATTCTACAGGATCATACAGTTAGAGTTTTTACAGAACACAAGCAATAGAACAGAGAAGGAGATCAACACACAGAGAAGAATCCCTTCTACTCGTTCAGATCTCTTCTCTGATTCAAATTTTCTAGGCTTCATCAATCAAAGACTCCAGACACAACACATTTTAGCTTTTGCTGAAATTATCAATTGCTGGAGATCTCAACTTACTGAAGGCCTACCACCCTGTGCAAAGCTTCTTCTCCTGACCTACTACTAATCTCAGGGGGAGCTTTGACATAAATAAATCCACTAGTCTTATCTTTGATTGTTGACAGAGAAGAACTCCTTCACTCTTTTTATTTTCTTTTGTTGTACAAGGGTTATTCAAAACTCCCTTCAAAAGTTTTGTGTTTGGTTTCTGAGACCTTATCAAAACTCAGGGTGGCAAGACACCTGATCAAAAAATCTGGTTTGGTTTTTGAGCACCTTATCAAAAGCTCATTGGTGCCCATGACACCTGATCAATTCATCCTGCAGTGGATTCCTACCTAGGGTGGTAGAAGAGTGGATGTACCCAGGTTGATTGGAGAACCACTATAGCTCCTTGTATCATCTGGTTGTTTGTGTTTTATTTGCTGTGTGTTGTGAATTAGCTTTTTTTCTTTACTTTATTTTGTTTACTACAAGCACAATACACTATAATTAAATTAAGTCTTCCACTGCTAATTAGTTTTTAATTTGCAAAAATTATTTTAAAATACTATATTCACCCTCCCTCTAGAGTAAATGTAGATCTTACCCTCACTTTCAATTGATATCAGAGGGAGGTTGGTTATACAACAACTAAACCATCAATAGGTTGGTTGTTTTTACAGGCTAACACCTGAACCAAAAGATCTCTGATAAGATCAACCTTTAATAGAGGGCTGTTATTTCTATTATAATTATTTTAATATAAATCCATGGCACAGAACAAAGACTATGCATGCACCAGACCTCCAGTGTGCAATCTTTCTAAGTTTGCACTTTGGAAGGCAAGGATTAAATTGTACATGAATTCTATTGATGAGGATATCTTTAATTCTACTTTGACAGTGTGTCCAAGACCTCCAGAAATCACAAGTACAAATGCTGTTCCACCCCCTTCAGGAACAGATGCAGACATCAAGAAGTGGAAAGTTGCTGATGCAAAGGAAATGAATATATTGGCTCAGACAATGTCTGATGATATATTTCAGAAAGTAGGTGAATGCAACTCAGCAAAGGAAATCTGGGACAAGCTATCTTAGCTTGTGTTAGGATCTGCTGATGAGAGAAAGGACAGAAGATCTCATCTCATAACCCAGTATAAGAACTTCAAGAAGGGAGAAACTGAGTCAGTAGCTGACATGTATAACAGACTCAGTCTGATTGTCAGTGAATTGAAAACTTTGGAAAAGGAGATCTCACTGACTGAACTCAATGATAAGATCCTAAAGTGCTTCCCCAGCACTTGGGACTCAAGGATCTGGCCAATCAAGGATGCCAGAAGCTTGAATGAGATCACCATTGAAGCTCTATTGGGCAAGCTCAAGTCTTATGAGCTGCTCATCAAAAATAGAGAGGAAGAGCAAAAGATAGCTTCTCCAGCAATAAGGAAGGAGAAGAAAATTACTTTTAAAGCTACAGAAGAACAGCCTGAAGACAAGGTCACAGGAAATGAAGAGCTAATGAGCCTACTAGCCAAAAGATTCTATAACATGGCTAGAAAAGACTTCAGGAAAAGGTCATCCAGAGGCCATGAAAAGCCAAGGTATGACAAATCTAATAATAAAAAGATTATTTGTTTTGGATGCAGGAAACAAGGCCACATTGTGCCTGACTGTCCAGAGAACCAAAATAAGGACAAGAAAGATAAGAGAGAAAGGAAAAGAGACAAAGACTCTAGGAGAAACAACTATGACAAATCCTCATCTAGCAAGAACAAGCATACCAGGAAAGGATTTGTAGCTGAGACCTGGAGTGAGACTGAAGAAGTGTAAGACCCCTTTTTTTTCCTTTCCTTTTTGACACCGGGGACTTAGGCCCAGAACTGCCACCTTGAGGTGACACCTTCGCACCCGGGAAGGTTGTCACTACAAAACGCCGATCCTGCCGGCCAAATCGATCACAACTGTAGCAATAAAATAAGCAAGTCCACAGAAACCACACACGAATAGAAAATAATCTCCACGAAGGGAGTGTCCATAGATAGAACATATAACAGAAATCACGGGCTTATGCCCGGTACATCATGTCCTCACTACAAATCGCTCATCGCGGAAGAAAACTAATATAACTACTAGTGGTCGGGACTCACAGTCCCTGCTCTCTGGACTCCGGTACTAGACTGTCCGATCTCCAAGCGTGGCGACCTCCGGGCCTGCTCCTCCATGCTGGGCTCCGTGGTCCCCTAAAATGATGTGTTTCGAAAACCATTTGTCTAAAATACTAAGTCCTATCATCCCCCTCCCCTTCCCCAATGGCTCCTAAGCACTGAGCGGGGAGAAGGAAAAGGAAGGACATGAAAGTAGAGAATATCAAATAGCAGATGGCAGTGGAACTAAACTAGCAGTTCTAAGGTATAAAAGATGGTAATAATGATTAAAAATTTGAATAAGAAAGTAACCTTAACTTATGTGATTACACATAAGCTAAGGGATCTCTTGCAGGGCTCCTATCGTATAAAAAGTCCCATACCGATTTATACGATAGGGTGTCGGTTTTACTAGCAGGCTTAAATATATAGTACTGAATGAGAACCTTGACTTATAAGCACGCTCGCGCGAACTTATAAGCCAAGGGGTTGTTTTTGCAGGGCCTAATGTATAGAGCGTCCCATACCTCTTATACATTAGGTGTCAGATTATATGCAATGGTTATGCTATGAAATACAATTATGTCATGATGTGAACATGCAAGTGCAACTCACCGACTCGACTCTGTGTACACAGACCTTTAGTTCCCCCTTTTGGAGCCGTTACCTCCCAGGATACCTCCGTAGTGGCAGACGGAAGCGGTGGGTTGAGCCTCGCCCACATATAAACCAGTAAAGCACTACCGGTAAGACCTATCATACGCCTCAATGCATGGTGCACAAAGCAGACTCCTGCGTACACTTGCCGGCTGGCGCCCCGAACTTCTGTTGGCGAAGTGTTAACAATATTTGCTGAGTCAGCGTATTGGCGTCGGTGCATCGACCCTCCAATACCGAAGACCCACCACCTTATACCTTTTATTCACATGCAATAGTTTTGAGTCCAACCAACAACCGAGCCAAAGCTCCCCGGACTATCCCGGCCGTCATCAACCGAGCCAAAGCTCCCCGAACTATCCCGACCGTCATCGACCGAGCCAAAGCTCCCCGAACTATCCCGTCCATCAACAATCAACAACCGAGACAAAGCTCATCGGGCCACCCTGCCCATCACAAACCGTCACCGCGCCAGAGCTCGCCGGACTAACTTGCCCATCACCATAACCACTGGGCTTACTGCCCGAGTGACCCAATCAATCTCCCCGTGATATCGGGGTGTGAGAATATGAAACCCTAAACCTACTAGTTGCTCTTCATTTTATTTAATGCCTGCGACTTAGGTTTAGCTCTGGTCTGCCCAAGGTATTCCCCATGAAGTGCTCTCGAGGGCACTAGGAGCTACGATGGGCTGAAGCCCAAAGCTCCCTTTCGCAAGGCACTTATTCTTATTGGTTGATACCCAATCTCATATCCTTTAACTATTGCATTGGATCTAACCCTAGTATTTTGACACTTCCTCCTACGGGTTAGACGATCTTTCGTCGATCCCGAGCACCATCTAATATTTAGCAAAACCAAACCCCTTACTCATCCTAACTCGAGTGATGAACTCATTCTAAATTATCCAAACCTACAACCACTAATCCCGACACATGTGCCCAACTTTATACTCCAACATATTTTCTGCAGATTTACTATATGCAGACCACTAAGGTTAAATGCCATGTAAAATGGGAAGTACATCAAATAATCATCCAGTACTTCTATAATAATTATTGGTGATCCATTATGAACTTTCAGCCCTAAATCCAGAGATCCACAATTTTCGTATTTATTTAATAATTTGTTTAATTATTATGTGACTAAAACATCCAATATTGAACATGAAGTACCAATTTCAGATAAGATATCATTCCACTAATTTTATATGATGTTCAAAATAAGTAATCAACTTACTCTTAAAAATATCCAAATTTTTCAGTAAGGTTTTGTCCCCAAATTCTTACTTCAATTTATTCCTTAATAATTCATTTAAAGAGATATGTAAGACTATATTACTTCCAGAAATTTAGAGAAAATTCAAGTATGATTTTAAGAGTATATAAATGATTTGGGTCAAATTTCATAATTTATTTATCAGTAGAGAGCCTTAAATAAATTATTGAACAATTTTCTCATTTACCAAGTTTGTGAAGTAAGTACCACAAATATGTATTCAAAAATTTTCATAAAATTCAAATATGTCTATAAAGATTTAAACCTTTCTCTGTCAAACTTTCATGACCTACCAAGCGGCAGAGGGACCCAAAATGATCAATTTAATAATTAGGGCATCCCCTTGTGTTACAAATGAAGTACTACAATTATTAACCAAAAATTTTCAATTAAATTATCAGAGGTTCATTATATCCTTATATCCATTCTACCAAAATTTCATCTTAGTTGAAGGAGTTTAACTAGCCTACTTCAACCCTACTATATTTGTGCCCTAAACTAGGGTTTAGGTTTGGTGGGTCCCAACCTTCCCAAAATCCCCTATGATTTTCACCAGAGGGTTTTACTTACCCTAGTACCACCCAACAAAATTTCATGGTCATACAAAGTGTCTTAGCCACATGCCCTTCACAAGGTACAAAAGCCCTTCCTTAGGGTTTGACCTAGGATCTTGGGCCAAATAAATTCCAATCCTCCCCATTTTTCATGGGAAGGTTCAAAAAGTTATGCCAAGTTTTTGGCCCAAATTGGAACCTCTATTGAGGTAATTTGGACACTCTAAGCCAAAAATACATTTTTGGACCAAAATGCCCCTTTAAGGCAAGGCTAGGGTTTGCAAGATTTAAGTTCAATTCGCCTCCAAAATTAATGAAATTTTAACCAGAGCTTACTATTGCCCCATACACAACCCACCAATATTTGGATGGATTTGGAGTTCATTTAACTAATAAATTAATTTACCCTAGATAAATTAAATTATTTACAAAAACTATAGAAACATTATCCCCAAAAATTCCCATTATTAGGCAGGTTCTAGATATTGGTTAGGGTGACTCCCTACCATAATTTCAGCTCATTTGGGCTAAGGAACAAGTGTGGGCACTCTATTTAGCGTGTGCCTAACCATATGTATATACCCCACCAAAATGAGTGCCCTGGTCAAACCAGGCACCCAAATTGGTTCAAACCAATTTTGTCTAAAAATAGACTCAGAGGGCTACAATTTACATGTTGATCATTTTTCCTGAAAATTCACCTAAGTATTTATAATAATTAAACACATTAAATATGAAAAGTGTGATAGAATCATGAAATGAAATATCAACTTCCATAGTTTAATATCAATTCCTGCACGAATCTTGACGCGCGATTGGACGGAATCCCGTCATCTTCTACCTCCAGCCGGCAGCCCGAATTCATCCCCCCTGGGCTATCTTCCAGCTGCTTCCGTCGGCGATCCGACCTCCTCCCCGGCCGGCCACCGCCGCCAACACCTTCGTGGTGGTCGTGGCTATCTCCAGGCGGCGGTACGGGTGCCGGGGAGCACTATTCCGGCGAACCCGACAAGATGATTTTTCATGGAAATACCATGATTTTGAACTTTGGATCGAGCTCAATTGAGCCCGAACCTCGGCCCTAAGGATTCCTAAGATCTGCTCATGCAAGGAGTAGAGAAGGACCTTTGGGGGAGGCTAAAACTGTGTTGATCGCCGGATTGGCATGGTGGTGGCTGGTGGTTGTCGACCTTCTACAACTATGCAGTAAAAATGCTTGGCTCCTTCAAGTAAGTGGTGGGAAATCACCCTTGGAGTCTAGTGATGCTTTTAAAAGGGAGAGGAGGGGAGTTTGGTGGCTGAAATCCTCTATGCCATTTTTGGCCCAAGTCAAGCTTGGAGGCTATGGTGGGTAGGGGAGAAAACATGGCTCCAACAAGTCAAGGATTGGCTGGTTGAATTGGGGATGCCTTCCTTGTCCTAAAGCAATGAATGGAGGGGGTTGGGGAGGGGGAGGATGAGCCCAAAGTTTTCCTCCCTTTTTCTTCCTTCTCTTTCTCTCTCCTCCATAGGTGGCTCTTCCTCTCTCCTACACACCAAGCTGAATTTTGGCTCCTACCTAACCCAATGGCAGCCCACATGTCTATTTTATCCGTCAAACAAGGTTATCCCAATCAAAATGGGCTTGAGCTTGAGTTAGCCCATTTGGGCTAGCTTGACCCAAACTTGGATTGGGGCCCACTTAGGTTTATTTGGTCTTTAAGGTTTCCTTAATGGGTCTTTGGTGACCCATTGGCCTCCCCTAAGGTCAAGGTGGGGGTTGGATTGGCCCTTGAAGGTCACTTGACCCTTAACTAGGGCACTTTGACCATTTTAGGTCCAGAGTTTACTTTGGTCAACCTAGCCTTTTTGATTGGTCCCAATGGGTCCTTGGTGACCCTTTGGCCTCTCACTAGGGTTATGAGGGTATGTGTGGGGTCCACTTGGCTAAGGGACTTCAATTGACCCTTGTGTAGGTCAGTTTGACCCAATTAGGGTAATAGTTGACTATGGTCAACTTAGCCCCTTTGACTGCCTTCCATGGGTCCTTAGTGACCCATTGACCCCTCACTAGGGTTATGAAGGTATGGGTGGGGTCTTGGAGTCTTGGTGAAGCCCCATCATCACCTTAAACCAAGGTTCATAAATCTATTATGTGCAGACCATAGTGGTCTCATCCTCATTCCTAGGCTCACCTGGCCTTTATGGACTTTCTAGGGCTTTTTCATGACCTAGTCATGACAAAACTATCTCTAGGGGTCTAGTTGTCTGAGGGATGTTATAAATCCCAATAAACAAAACAAAGATTTCGTCCCCAAAATTGAGGTTAAGCCTACGGGGATTTCTACCGGAATGAAATAAACTTGTAACATCCCAGATGGTTTTCCTATTGAGTCGAAACGACTACTTGTTGAAAAAACGAGGGCAATCCCCCAATAAACAAAAGATTAGCCCCAACTTTTTCTGACAGAGTGCGCATGCCTATGTTCTCAATTTCCCTTATCTAGTCCTACCAGTTTAATACAAGAAGGTAATTTATAGTATGTGGTGAGGTATACCTGACTGAATAACTCCGGGTATTTCGGCCTCATTAGATCCTGCGGTTCCCAGGTGTGCTCATCCTGACCGTTGTTCCTCCACAGAACCTTGACTAAGGGGATCTTCTTGCGGCGCAAGATCCATACTCCTTTGTAATCGATCCGAACCGGCTCAAAGTGAACAGACCGGTCTGAAGCTACCGGCCCATCTGTAGTCGAAATCTGCTGCTCCAGGCATAGTAGAGCCCTCCTAAGAGAGGATATATGGAACACGTCGTGCAGACTTGCTAGCTCCGGTGGCAGCTCCTGCCTATATGCCAAGGGACCGATCCGCTCCTGGATCCTATAAGGCCCCATATATCTTGGGTTGAGCTTTTTCCTCTGTCCGCGTACCTGAGTAACTACATGCATTGGTCGGATCTTCAAGAACACCTGGTCTCCCACCCGGAATTCCACCTGACGGTGCCGAGCGTCGTAATACTTAGCCTGTCGGCTCTGTGCTTCTAGCATCCTGTCCCGTATCAATCTCACCTGAGCCTCGATGTCCTCGATAAACTCCGAGTCCAACGCCTTAGGGTCCTCGTCCTGTATCCTTGACAACGGAGTCCTGCACCTCCGTCCGTACAATGCCTCATAAGGAGCCATCCTTATACTAGACCGGTAGCTATTATTATACGAGAACTTGATCAGTGGCAACAATTTTTCCCAAGGTTCACCGCGATCTAATATGCAAAGTCGTAGCAAATCCTCTAGAGTCTGGTTAGTGCGTTCCGTCTATCCATCCGTCTAGGGATGAAAAGCCGTACTGAATGTTAGTCGCGTGCCCAAGTAAGTCTGCACTGACATCCACTCCCTGGATGTAAATCGTCCCTCCCGGTCCGACACAATCACCCAGATCGATTCATTCCCTGTCCGCGATCGGGGAAGTCCATGTATAAAGTCCATGGTGATATCATCGAACTTCCACTCTGGTACAGGGAGTGGCTGCAATAATCCTGCGGGGTTTCTGCACTCCGCTTTCACTAACTGGCATGCCTCGAAATAGGTCACAAAGTAGGTGATATCCTTCTTCATGCCTGGCCAGTACATAGTCTTCTTCAGATCTGCAGTCATCTTCGTAATCCCCAGGTGTACTGAATATCGACTGCAATGAGCCTCCATCATGATGTCCTCCCGGAACTGGCCTCCCTCTGGTATGTAAACCCGTCCTCTGAAGCACACTAAGTCATCCCTCAGCGAGTAATCTCCCACAGTGCCTGCTTCTAAGGCCCGGAATATCGGCTCTAGCTGGGAATCCTGCCTCTGTCCATCCTTGACCCATTCTCGAATGTCATCCATGGCAATTAATGACTATAGATACTCCCGGTACAACTCAAGGTGATCCTCAGACACAAGGGATAATTGCATCTTGTCTAACATCTGAACCAACTCCAAGGCCATCAACTGTGTTCCTACTCTGGATTTTGCGGTCTTTCGGCTCAGTGCATCGGCTACCAAATTCGCCTTTCCCGGGTGGTAGTGCATCTCGTACTGGTAGTCAGCTAAAAACTCCACCCATCGTCTCTGTCTGTTGTTCAACTCTTTCTGCGTGTTTACATACCTCAAATTTTTATGGTCAGAGTATATGTCGCAGTGGACACCGTACAGATAGTGCCGCCAGACTTTCAGTGCAAAAATGACAGCTCCCATTTCTAGGTCAAGAACTGGGTAGTTCTGCTTATGCTTCTTCAGCTGCCAAGAAGCGTAAGCTATCACATGGCCATTCTACATAAGCACTGCACCCATGCCCTGGTAGGAAGCGTCGGTGTAGACCTGGAATCCTTCTTTCGCTGAAGGAGGGCAAGTATAGGAGCCGAAGTGAGTCGTCCCTTTAGCTCTTGAAAAGCCACCTCACACTGTGGGATCCAGATAAAGGGTGTTGGGTACATTGGAAAATGTGTACCTGATTTGAAGAAGTCCAATTTAGATCAATGATATACATCAAGGTGTATTTGATGTTGCTTTGAGTTGACATGTGCAGGTGAAAAAGTGTTAAAGAATGCAGAAAAATATTCTAAGTCCATGTGTCGACACCTGAAGAAACAATGCTGACACTTCAGAATAATTGTGTCGACACTTGAAGGAAGCTGTGTCGACACAGAGAAAGATAGTCGACCACATTTGTGTCGACACTGGGAAGCAGTGTCGACTCACAGGAAGATAGTCGACCACATTTATGTCGACACTGGGAGGCTGTGTCGACACAATGAGACAGAGTCGACACATTTTGGCAAAGTCAACAATTGATGTGTCGACACCTGAAGGCAATGTCGACACATACTGAGTTCTGAATCTACAACAACTGTGTCGACACACAGGACTTGTGTCGAAACACTGCAAAGTCAAGACCAAGTTATTTTCTGAAGAAAGATGAAGTGTTGAGTCGACATAAATTCTCTGTGTCGACTCATTCTCAATATAAAGTTCTGAAGAAGCTGTGTCGACTTAAAGGCAAACTTGTCGACATCATCAAAGGTTGTGTCGACACCAAAGTTACTTGTGTCGACACATATAGGCAGTTGGTCTCGACACTTCCTGACAGTCTGTCTCAACACATTGCTGACCAAGACTAAGGCACAGGATCTGTTTGAAGACTTGACAGCTGTGGGTTGCAGCCAGTTAACTGATGTTGTCAGACTTGTCAGAAGACAGTTATAAACTGAATCTGCCAGTTACCATTAAGAAGGTCTATAAATAGACAGATTCAGAGGGAAGATAAGAAGATTGAACTTTGGCAATCAAATTAAGAAATCAAATCAAGAAGGAGTAATACACTAAAGAAGATCTTCATCAGAAGATCTAAGAAGATGATCTCAGGATCGATCTAAGAAGAGTTCTAACAAGAATTCAGAAGTATCATCAAAGGTGTTGGATAGAGAGGGATCCACCCATTTTAAAGAAGAAGAAGAAGGAAGCCATCAGTGGTTTCTCAAGAAGCTGTTTGGAAATCAACTCAGCTAAGTTCAGATTCAAGAAGCTTTGAAGAAAGCTCAGATTCAGTTGATTTCATCAGCTGATTAAGAATTGTCTTGTCCTCTTCTCTCTCAACAAAGGCAAGACATTAAAACTTCTTTTCTAAATTTCTGTAGGATCTGTTTTACACAGATCTGAGTTGTAAGCCTGTGATATAAAGGGTGAGTGTAGGAGAGTTGATCTCTGAGTGGTAGGGTTGTTTGCCTGAGTGTAGGAGAAGGTTCTTCTCTAAGTTGTAGGCCTTGTGGCAAGGCTGAGGTAGGGCAGTTGTGCCTGAGTTGTAGGAACCTATCCAGGTTCTGAGCTGTAGGATCTGAGGATCTGAGAATAGTGGAAGTTTGGCCGAATCTAGCATACTGCTAGATAGGTGAAGGGGAAAAGTGGATGTTCCCAAACCTTAGGGAACCACTATAAAACATTGTGCAATCTGTGATGTTTGAATTTCTGTGATTGCTGTGTTGAATGTTTTAATTCTGTGATTGAATTCTGCCTAAAAGAATAAACAAGCAATTAGAACCTATTCACCCCCCCCTCTAGGTGTTTTAGGTTGTCTTGAAAGTAAAACTATCAAGTGGTATCAGAGGGAGGTTCCTCAAAAAGGACTTAACAGTCTGAGGTAGATCTGAAAGGCAGAATCAAGATTCAAGAAGATGGGTTCTGGAGAGAATCATAAGGAGCTAGGGTCTATGAAATTACCCATATACAAGAAGGAAATTTTTGGAATTTGGAAAGAAAGAGTCAGGTTGTTTATGGAGGCATCTGACCCAAGAATATACATCATAGTTCAGGAAGGACCTTTCATTCCAATGAAGGTATCAGTTCATGATGCTAATATTCAAACTCCAAAGAGTTATTCTGAAATGACCAAGGATGAAATCATTTGGCAACTATGGACAAGAGAGCACAGAATATTATTGTGAGTGCCATAGATGATTCTACATTTCAGAATCTGATTCACTGCAAGACCTCCAAAGAAATGTGGGACACATTGATTGTCTACATGGATGGATCAGAAGAAGTAAGGCAGGACAGGAAATCTATGCTCAATCAGGAATATGAAAGTTTTAGACAAGGAAAATCTGATAGCATAACTAAGTGCTATAAGAAATTCTATATAATTGTGAATGAGCTAATGTCCTATGGAAGAGTCTTCAGTACTTATGAACTGAATGACAAATTCTTGAGATCCTTAACAAAGGATTGGGACACAAAGATCTGTGCCATAAGAGAAGTTGCTAAATTGGCAGAGATCTCTCCTCCCACCTTGTTTGGAAAGCTGATATCCTATGAAATGCAACTTTTGGTGAGGAAGGAGGAAAAGAATTCAAGAGGAGAGCATAGAGAAAAGACTGTGGCATTCAATGCAGAAGCCATTATAAAGAATAGGAGGATATCACCATCCTCTCCTAAGGAAATTGCAGAAGTCAGTTCTGAAAATTCAGATGATCAGAGTTCAGAAAGCTGTGATTCAGATGCAGACTTTGCTGCATTCACAAGGCAATTCCAAAGGTTCTTGAAGAAGAAGCAGTGGAAGTCTAAGCCCTCCACTTCACAGCAAGTTGATGACTATTATCAGAATAAAAAGTCATCAAGGAAAGAAAAGAGCAGATCAAAGCCCAGCAAAGCCACTACTTCAAAGATTGTCTGCTATTGTTGCAATAGGCCTAGACATGTAGTGGCTGACTGTCCTGATAAGAGAAAGGAGTCTTCAGACAAGAAGAAGACTCATCAAAAGGGCAAGAAGGAGAAATCCTTTGTTGCAAAGAAGGGTAAGAGCCTAACAGATCAGTCAACTTTAGAGTTAGAATCTGAAGCAGAAGCATATATTGGACTATATGTTGTATCTGAAGAAGAGGAGTTTCTGCAGTTGCTAGACTTCATCAATGAACAAGAGGATCATCACTGCATGGGACTGATGGCAGGATCAGAAGAGGACATATGCCAGAATCAGTCTGGTCCTAATAAGGTACAATGTCCTTCTATGAAATCTGTCTGTAGTACAAGTACAGAATCAGCTACATCTACATCAAGTGATGTAGATGCATCTGAATCTGAAGGAGATGTCTATCAATTGATAGATAAGTATGGGGACTTGTTGCAGGCCCTTAAGAAAAGCAAGAACCTGGTTAAATCTCAGGCTCATGAAATTGCTGAACTAAGGGTAGCTGCAACTGAGTTAGAGAAAGTAATTGATCAAAAGTTAAATGAAATTGCCAAGCTGAAGAATATAACTATTATTCAGATGGGCACAATTAATTATACCAATGATCAAGTGAAGAGTCTGGAGGCCAGACTAAGAATTGAAAAAGATTTAGTGGCTAGTTACTCTAAGCCAAAGTCTGTCTTACCCTTGATTGATGAATTTATGAATCAAAAGGGTAAGGCGGGATTAAGTTTCAAGAGGAAAGGCAAAGCTCCTATCAAGCCACTGAACTTTTCAGTCCCTATTAAGTTTAGAAAGGTGCAAGTGCCTTCTAATCAATATGATCATGAAAATATTCATGGTCATATTAAGACAAATGTTCTGAAAAACAAAGGTGTAAATGCCAACAGGCCTACACATGTTCATAAACCCAATGGTTATAAAAAATCAGTGGGTGAAGTTGCTGCAGCACCAGCAATGGACAGAAATTCTTTTGTCAAGGAAGTATCTAGATCTAGATACAACAAGTTTGAATGTTGGTGCTGTGGCAAGAGAGGCCATTTTGCACTAGACTGCTGGTATAACACAAGTGTTAGAAAGAACAATAGTCTACCTTATAGAAGAGATAATGGTAGCTTTGTTAATGCTAACCTGAACCAAGGACCCAAGACATACTTGGGTTCTAAGGATAAGTAAATCTGTGTTGCAGGATAATCCAAGTAGCCATACCCCTATATGGTACTTGGATAGTGGTTGTTCTAGGCACATGGCTGAAACAAAGGGGCTGTTGAAGGAGTATTCATCTGTCAAAGATGGACCTAAAGTGATCTTTGGTGGATCTGAAAATGGAGTCATCAAAGGGTTTGGTAACATTTCTTCTAACCTAATTACTATCACCCAAGTGGCTTATGTAAAAAGTTTGAAACATAATCTAATAAGCATAAGCCAGCTGAGTGATTTAGGATATGACATTTCATTTGTTAAGGATGGATGTCATATCAAAAGGTCATGTGATCAAGAGATCATTTTGACTGGGTATAGGAAGAGAAATGTATATTGTCTTAATTTTGTATATGAGAACAAGGCTTCTCCCATCTGTCTTATAGCTGATGACAATGCTTCTCATTGTGTTAAGTGGCACAAGAGATTGGCTTATCTTAACTACAAGACAATTGGCCAACTCTTTAGCAAAGAGTTAGTGAGGAATGGTCCTCAAGTTAAGTGTATAAAGGATGGAATATGCTCTGCTTGTCAAAAGGGCAAGAAGACAAAATCCTCCTTTCAAAGCCTTGAAAACAAGGATTCTGTGAGGTTCTTATACCTCTTGCATATGGATCTTTTGGGTCCTATGCCAGTTCATAGTCTAGGTAGGAAGGTCTACACTTTTGTGGTTGTAGATGACTATTCTAGATTTACATGGGTGTTCTTTTTGAGACAGAAATCTGAAACCCCAAGTGTCTTACTTAATTTTATAAAGCAAATTCAGAATGAACTGAATAGTACAGTGGTCAAAATCAGAAGTGACCATGGTACTGAGTTTCAATCTGAAAGCATGACAAAGTTATGTGAAGACTTTGGGATTTTCCAAGAGTTCTCCTCACCAAGAACACCTCAGCAAAATGGAATTGCTAAAAGAAAGAATAGAACATATATTGAAGCTGGTAGAACTCTATTGAGTGACATCTCTCTACCAGAATATTTCTGGGCTGAGGTAGTAAACACTGCTTGTCATGTGATCAATAGGGCTTCTATCACCAAGAGCCACAAAAAGACTCCCTATGAGATTATGAAAGGTAGAAAACCAAATCTATCCTACTTCAGAATCTTTGGTTGCAAATGCTATATACTTAACAATGGTAAGTCATATTTGACTAAGTTTGCTGCCAAATCCCAGGATGGGATATTTGTTGGGTACAGCACAAATAGTAAGGCCTATAGAATCTTCAACTTGACTACTCAAGTTGTTGAAGAATCTGTGCATGTTGTGTTTGATGAAACAAGATTAATCAACTGTGAGTTGTCTTGTAGATCAAATGACTCAACAGGTATAAGCAAAAGGATGAACAAGCTCTCTATTGCTGAAGCTTCAAAGGAAGATGGAGTATTGGAAAATGAAGGCTATTTCCAGGGGGAGTACAAGATTCAATAGAAGATGAAGAAAACCAAAAGGTTCAGCATAATGAAGGAGCTGGAGATGTTCAATCAGAAGGGAGTCTTCCTCCAGCTACAAGACATTTAAGAGACCATCCAACTGATCAGATAATAGGTGATCCAAGGCAGGGAGTGCAGACTAGAAGCAGAAGTCAAAGAACAGTTCTGCATTCAAGTTTCCTGTCACAAATGGAGCCTAAGAAGTTTGAAGAAGCAATCCAAGACCTGCACTGGACTGATGCTATGCAAGAGGAGCTGAATTAATTCAGAAGGTGCAATGTCTGGGAGCTTGTTCCTAAACCAAGAGGCCACAATATAATTGGGACAAAATGGATCTATAGGAACAAGTTGGATGAGAATGGAGTAATAGTGAAAAATAAAGCAAGATTGGTTGCTTAAAGGATACAGACAGGAAGAAGGGATTGACTTTGATCAAACCTTTGCCCCAGTAGCAAGGCTGGAGGAAATCAGAATGTTCCTTGCCTATGCAGCCTATCAAGACTTCAAGGTATACCAAATGGATGTGAAGTCAGCATTTCTGAATGGTGATCTTAAAGAAGAAGTATATGTAGAGCAGCCATCAGGTTTTGTAGATCCTCTTAAACCTGATTATGTTTATAAGCTTAGAAAAGCTTTGTATGGGTTAAAGCAAGCCCCAAGGGCATGGTATGAAACCCTGTCTACTTTCCTTATTGAGAATAAATTCTCAAGAGGAAAAATAGACAAAACTCTATTCCTTAGGGAATCCAAAGGCAAGATCATCTTAGTTCAGATCTATGTTGATGACATAATCTTTGGATCTACTGAAAACAACCTTTGTAAAAAGTTTGCCAAACTTATGCAAGGGAAGTTTGAGATGAGCAGTATGGGGGAACTGAAGTTCTTCTTGGGACTCCAAGTAAGACAGACTGATGATGGCTTGTCCATATCCCAGTCAAAGTTTACCAAAGAATTAATTAAGAAGTATGGTATGGAGTCATCCTCCATCATGAGAACTCCTATGGGAACAAGTATGCCTATATGCAAAGATGATGCAGGTAAACCTGTTGATGAGACTTTATATAGAGGAATAGTTAGTTCTCTACTATATCTCACAGCTAGTAGACCAGATATTATGTATGCTACATGTGTCTGTGCTAGGTACCAAGCCTGCCCTAAAGAGTCTCATTATACTGCAGTCAAAAGGATTCTGAGATATCTTAAGGGCACACCTAATCTAGGCCTTTGGTACCCTAGGAATAGAGATTTTCTACTAATAGGTTATTCAGATGCAGACTTTGTAGGCTGTAGAGAGGATAGGAAGAGTACAACAGGTACTTGTCAATTCTTGGGAGGAAGATTGATATCTTGGAGTAGTAAGAAGAAGACCAGTGTGGCTATATCTACAGCTGAGTCAGAATATGTTGCTGCTGGCAGCTGCTGTGCATAACTCTTGTGGATACAACATCAGCTTAAAGATTATGGTATTCAAGTAAGTAGAACACCTCTTTTGTGTGATTCTAAGAGTGCAATTTCTATTGCTAATAATCCTTTTTCTCATAGTAGAACTAAGCATATAGAAATTAAATACCATTTTCTTAGAGATCATGTAGAAAGAGAAGACATCACATTGGAATTTGTTAAGACAGATTATCAAATAGCAGATGTATTCACTAAGCCTCTGGATGAAACAAAATTCAATAAATTTAAAATTGAATTAGGCATGCTGACCATTGATTAGATTATCAACAAACTTACAAATAACACATTAGATTATCAAATGGTCTCAAGTGGTGTTGACAGAAACAGAAATTGGCTAAGTAAAATAGTGTCGACACATTCAGTGATAATGTGTCGACTCAGTGAAGTAATGTCGACAAGACAGAAATATTTTGTCGACATAGAGAATATGTGTCGACACTTAAGAATTAAATTGTCGACTTATCCAGGAATGTAGTGTCGACTTCACCAGAATAGTGATGTCGACACTTACAAATTTTGTGTCGACACTTATCCTAAGAGTCGACACAGATTTTCTGATACTCTACTATATCTCTCAGGTGTCGACATATCCACAATTGGTGTCGAGACATAGTAGACAGATTTGTTGTCGAGACAATAGAAGTTTGTGTCGACACATTCCATCTGTGTCGACACATATAGATTGTTTTTGCCCGCCTTTTGATCTTCTTTCAATAGAAGGTATAAATAGGTCAAGAACTTATTCAGTCGACACGCTTACAAGGTTTTCGAGACTGAAACCCTGTGTCAACTTTCTCTCTCTCTCTCTCTTCTCTCAAGCTTTCTCACCATAACAATGGCGCCGAAGATTGAAGACAACGTCAATGAAGGTGATGAGTTAGTAAGGAATGCCTTTGCCGAAGCCCCAACAGATGTTCAACGAGTTATCTCTCTTATTTCCGAATCCGGATTAGAGTTCATAGTTTCTGAACCTTCCAAGATATGGAAGAAGGAGGTGCATGAATTCTTAAACTCTGCATCAATAGGTTCAGATATTCTCAAGATCAAGTCCACTGTTCATGGGACGACAGTGAAGATTACCCCAAGAAGTCTAAGGAAGATTCTACATTTACCAATAATTGAGAATGAAGAAGAAGTCCCTGCTTCTAAGTTAAGGGAGGCTATCCAATGGTGCGGATTGGATCCCACTCTGAAGATTGGAGCTGCTTTCAACAGGAAAGGAATGAATCAGCAAGGGAAATTTCTGTCTGAAGTAGTTGGCAAGGTGATTCTTTGCAAACCAGGAGGACATGATAGGATTTCAGCCTATATGTTCAGCCTCATGACCAAAATTGTGTTTACAATTCCAACAGATTGGTCAGCTGTACTCTTTGAAAAGATCAAGGAAGGAATAAAGAAGCCAAATCTGGCTAGAATTATGAGTTTATATTTGAATGGAGTGATCCCTGAGGTATTGCAACACCTGCCAGGAACAAAGATCAATCACATGAGAAAGATGGATATGAGATTGTTTTATAGGTGGGATAGGGTGCTGTCAAAGGATGTGCCTGATGAGAGCAGGCAGGACACCCTAGTGAAATCCTCTTCTCATGCTCAAGATACTGAGCAGCTTCAAGAAGAACAAGAGAGGAAGCAGGATGAAGATCATCCTGTGTCTACTCCAGCCCAGCAAGACATTATACCTGCACAGATGCAGGGGGAGCAAGCTCATTCTCCTGCCCAGAATGAATCTACTCCTAATCAGGTACAGTTGCAGGGGGAGCTGGTATATTTTCTTAATAAAAGACATTTCTAATATTTCAATTTCTGCACAGGTGTAGGGGGAGAAAGTGTACTCACCTGCCCAGGACATCACCAATACTGAACAAGTACAGGGGGAGAAGATGTCAGACCCAGTGCAAGAGGCAGTACAAATTGATATCTCCAAAGATCTAAATATAGAGGATCCAATTGATACATCTTATGTTCAAGCTCAGAAGGAATATACTCTAGATGAGTTATTTCCTAATGTTGACATTGCTACTGATAGAGTAGAGGAGGGGCAAGATATTGAGAAGGCCCTTGACATGGAGATAGAAATTGAGAAGGAGCAAATGGTTGAGGGGGAGTCTGTGCATGTTGAGACTGAACAACATGGCACTGAGACTGATATTCCTCCTCCTCCTCAAGAAAGAGTTCAAGTTGATAGTTCATCTGAATCTGAGACTAAAGAAGCCAGAATGGCTAAGAAGAGAAAACTTGTTGTCTTCAAAAGAAGGAGCAAAGGTTATAAGCAGGCTCTACAGACTACAACTCCACCATCTCATTCTGACTTTAATTATAACATGTTTATGGTTGATTTGCAAGTTAAGCTAGATGAACATAGATTGGCTGTTGAAAAATATGTTGATGAGAGCAATAAGGCCCTTCAATTTGACTTGGCTCAGGATATAAAGTCAATTCGATTTGAAGTCAATATGCATAAGAAGGAGATGACAGATTGCTTCCATAAGGGAGGTAATGCTGTGGTGTATTTGGCAAAACAACAGCAGTCCATTATTACCAAGGCAGATGATATAGCACTGAAGCAAGGCTATGTTCTTACCAATCAGATAAACATGAATGCAAATCTTGAAGACTGTCACAATGAGATTCTTAATGAGTTGAAAAAGACTACTACTGAAGGGCAAACTGAAGCAAGAGCAAAAGAGATGGAAGAATTTGATAAGAAACTTTAAGATACAATTGAATCAGTTAAAACTGCTATCACTACCTCTCAAAAGGATATGATCTGACAAGCTTCAAAAGTTAAAACCATTTTTTAAAGAGGGTGTGAATTATCTGGATGGCCAGATCAGATTTCAGAAGGAAGATCTAAGAGATCATATTACCAGAGAAGCCATAAAGGGGGAGAGGTTGTTAGTTCATGCTGGCTCAAAGCACACCAAATGGGTGACAAATAGTATTCGAGCCACATTGGGATATCCACCTTTGTGTGATGATGCTATGGTGGCTGAGTCAGGAATCCAAACAGGTCTACTTGAAGGCAATCAACCTGAGGTTGCCCAAGTCATTTACCCTCCTCCAGATTTTGATATGATTGATCAGCAAGTTCAAGATATGTATAGCCCTCCAAAGGAGGTTAACAGGGTTGTTATTGAGAAAGTGATAAGCCTGAGGCCAATTTGAAAGAACAGCAAGATGCTCTACTAGCCAAGAAGAAATTTAGAGAGCAGGCTGAACTTAAGCCAGATTTTGAGCATTGGAGCCCTACTTCAAGAAATATTATACTCACTGCATGGAAGGCTGTAAAAGACCAAGTACATGAAAGTGGGAAGTGGTATAATGAAATGGAATGGAAAAGGCATGAAGTTAGGCAAGAGGCTATAGTACAATTCAGAAGAAAAGCCAAGCTGGGTAGGCTGCCACCAGATGCTCAGGAGCCGGGCAAGTACTTTCCAAAGCCCTATCATTACTTTGAAAGGCAAAGGCTCAAGGAAGAAGCTCTAAAGAAAGCTGAGCTAAAAGGCAAGAAGCCAGCTGAAGTTGTTGAAGCTCCTATGAAGGCTCAAATCCAATCTAGCAAAGGGATTGTCATAAGAGAGCCTGATTAGTCTTAGTTCTAAGTTCTTTCAAAAAAAAATGTTTTGTAATGTTTTGATCATTCAATATAAAAATCTGTAATCAAACATTACCAAGTTATAAACAAAATTTTGTTTGGAATCATATAATGTTCATTCTGTGATGGATTGTTATTATTTTGTTTGGAATCATATAATGTTCATTCTGTGATGGATTGTTATTATTTTGTTTATATTAAGTATTCTTGTTATGTCATATATCATCATTTTATACTTTTTATAAATGGTGTATATCATTGGATATAAGGGTTATGACTTCTCCAAATAGGGGGAGATTGTTGGGTACATTGGAAAATGTGTACCTGATTTGAAGAAGTCCAATTTAGCTCAATGATATACATCAAGGTGTATTTGATGTTGCTTTGAGTTGACATGTGCAGGTGAAAAAGTGTTAAAGAATGCAGAAAAATATTCTAAGTCCATGTGTCGACACCTGAAGAAACAATGCTGACACTTCAGAATATTTGTGTCGACACTTGAAGGAAGCTGTGTCGACATAGAGAAAGATAGTCGACCACATTTGTGTCGACACTGGGAAGCAGTGTCGACTCACAGGAAGATAGTCGACCACATTTATGTCGACACTGGGAGGCTGTGTCGACACAATGAGACAGAGTCGACACATTTTGGCAAAGTCAACAATTGATGTGTCGACACCTGAAGGCAGTGTCGACACATACTGAGTTCTGAATCTACAACAACTGTGTCGACACACAGGACTTGTGTCGACACACTGCAAAGTCAAGACCAAGTTATTTTCTGAAGAAAGATGAAGTGTTGAGTCGACATAAATTCTCTGTGTCGACTCATTCTCAAAATAAAGTTCTGAAGAAGCTGTGTCGACTTAAAGGCAAACTTGTCGACATCATCAAAGGTTGTGTCGACACCAAAGTTACTTGTGTCGACACATATAGACAGTTGGTATCGACACTTCCTGACAGTCTGTCTCAACATATTGCTGACCAAGACTAAGGCACAGGATCTGTTTGAAGACTTGATAGCTGTGGGTTGCAGCCAGTTAACTGATGTTGTCAGACTTGTCAGAAGACAGTTATAAACCGAATTAGCCGGTTACCATTAAGAAGGTCTATAAATAGACAGATTTAGAGGGAAGATAAGAAGATTGAACTTTGGCAATCAAATTAAGAAATCAAATCAAGAAGGAGTAATACACTAAAGAAGATCTTCATCAGAAGATCTAAGAAGACGATCTCAGGATCGATCTAAGAAGAGTCCTAATAAGAATTCAGAAGTATCATCAAAGGTGTTGGATAGAGAGGGATCCACCCATTTTGAAGAAGAAGAAGGAAGCCATCAGTGGTTTCTCAAGAAGCTATTTGGAAATCAACTCAGCTAAGTTCAGATTCAAGAAGCTTTGAAGAAAGCTCAGATTCAGTTGATTTCATCAGCTGATCAAGAATTGTCTTGTCCTCTTCTCTCTCAACAAAGGCAAGACATTAAAACTTCTTTTCTAAATTTTTGTAGGATCTGTTTTACACAGATCGGAGTTGTAAGCCTGTGATATAAAGGCTGAGTGTAGGAGAGTTGATCTCTGAGTGGTAGGGCTGTTTGCCTGAGTGTAGGAGAAGGTTCTTCTCTGAGTTATAGGCCTTGTGGCAAGGCTGAGGTAGGGCAGTTGTGCCTGAGTTGTAGGAACCTATCCAGGTTCTGAGCTATAGGATCTGATGATCTGAGAATAGTGGAAGTTTGGCCGAATCTAGCATACTGCTAGATAGGCGAAGGGGGAAAGTGGATGTACCCAAACCTTGGGGAACCACTATAAAACATTGTGCAATCTGTGATGTTTGAATTTCTGTGATTGCTGTGTTGAATGTTTTAATTCTGTGATTGAATTCTGCCTAAAAGAATAAACAAGCATTAGAACCTATTCACCCCCCCCCCTCTAGGTGTTTTAGGTTGTCTTGAAAGTAAACTATCAAAGGGTACCTCCTTCCTTGTCAAAGATGTGAGTGGAAGGGCGATACGAGAGAATCCCTCTACGAACTTCCGGTAGTAACCGGCGAGTCCTAGGAAACTCCGCACATCTGTGGCCATCTTCAACTATGGACAATCCAGAACTGCTTGGATCTTGGCCGGGTCCACTGTCAACCAAGCACCACTGATGATATGGCCTAGGAAAGCCACCTCCTTCAACCAAAACTGGCATTTGCTGATCTCCGCATAAAGCTTGTGCTCCCGTATTCTCTCCAGGGTCAGCGTCAGATGCTGTGTGTGCTCCTCCTCTGTCCTTGAGTAAATGAGGATGTCATCGATAAACACGATGACGAACATGTCCAAATATGCCTCGAACACCTGATTCATGAGGCTCATGAATGCCGACGGAGCATTTGTGAGCCTGAAGGGCATCACGGTAAACTCATATAGCCCATATTTGCTACTGAAGGAAGTCTTTGGAATGTCCTCCTCCTGGATATGTAGTTGGTAGTAACCCGACCTTAAATCCAATTTGGAAAAGAAATGCGCGCCTTTTAGCTGGTCAAACAGCTCATCTATCCTTGGCAGTGGATATGTATTTCGGACTGTCAATCGGTTTAGTGCTCGGTAATCGATGCACAATCTCAGAGTCCCGTCCTTCTTTTAAACGAACAAGACCGGGGCTCCCCATGGCGAAGAGCTCGGTCGGACAAATCCGGCCTCCAACAGTTCCTGGAGTTGGCTTCGAAATTTTGTCTATTCTTTTGGGGCCATCCGGTAAGGGGCTCTAGCTGCCGGCTTAGCCCCCAGCACTAGCTGTATCCGGAAATCCTGCTCCCGGTGCGGGGGTATCCCAGGCAGTTTCTCTGGGAATACGTCAGCAAAATCTCGTACCATCGGAATATCCGAGGTGGAGACCTTGGCCTCAGTCATTTCAAATACTACCTCATATACTTCTTCCCCATATAAGTGTGCCTTGACGGCCTGTACAGATGACAACATGAGAGGGGGAATAGATCTAGTACCTTCGATGATGAGGTAGGAATCCCCATGTCTCACGGTAACTCTCTTGGACATGCAGTCAATCTGAGCATGATTCCAGTTCAACCATGTCATTCCTAAGATCAAATCAAAGACTGGCATCTTCATGATTGTCGTTGGAGCTTCAAATATCTTTCCATTGATTTCCGCCTCAATGTTGCAGTGGGCCGAGGTCAGCAGCTCCGATCCGTCGGGTAATCGTATCCTCATCATCAAACCCGTGAATCGTTCCACGCCTTCCAACCCTTCTACGAAGGCTTCCGATACAAATGAGTGTGAAGCACCCGTATCAAACAGCGTATAAGCGGGTTTGCCGCCGATGAAAACTATTCTTGGGGGGGGGGGCGGCGGGGAAAGTTAAATGTCTTAGAATCTAGCTAGGGTTTTTTTCCTAGATTATCACTTCTATATAAATTTAAATTTCATGAGAAAATAACTTAAAATTTTCTGACATACCAGTGATTAATTGCTCCGGGTTCCGGGGTTGAGCCAGATCCAGTGCATAAATTTGCTCCCTCTCCTGCCAGCGATCTGCACCCTGGAAACCACGTCCTCGACCACATCCTCATCCTCAAAACTGTTGGGCATGCGGGGCAGCCTGTGGTGCTGGTAGAGGTGCTCCCCTCACGGGCAGTTTCTCCGAATGTGTCCTATCTGATGGCAGTTGTAGCACTCCGGTGGGGGAAATGCCATACCCCCGGGTCTTGGTGCCTCCCTCATCTGAAGAGGCTGAGGAGCCATTACCACCAGCTCCCTCGGCTCTCGTCACACCTCCTGGCGAGGTTGGTCCTCTATCCTTCTTCCCTCTCTCCCATCTTTTATGCGGCCCCTCCGCTGATCATTCCGGGCTCCCCAACCCTGGTCCTCCGTCGGCCTCTTTCGACCCCGAGTCGTGTTCCAATCAACCTCAATCATCTTGGCCATCTCTAACATCCGAGGTATAGGCCCGTTAGAAACAAACAGAAGGGCCTCCCTTAACTCCTCCTGCAGTCCCTTATAAAATGGTGTATCCCGCCTCATCTATCTGATAGGAGTCTGCGAATCGTGCTAAATGGTTGAACTCCCGGTGGTATTCTACCACTGTCTTGTTTCCCTGCTTACAATTGCAGGAACTTGTCCCCTAGCTCATCCCTAGTTGATTGTGGCACAAAATGCTCTAGTAAAGCGGCCATGAACTCCTCCCAAGTAATATCTGAAATCTCCATATCGGCAAAAGTCGTATCCAGCGATGTCTTCCACCATCTTTTGGCATGAGACTCTAAATAAGAGACTACCAAAGGAACCCTCTCCTCCCAGGGGCACCGTATCCCGGTCAACATTTCATACATAAAATCTAGCCATTCTTCTGTCTGAATAGCCGATTCTGTCCCAAAGTAAGATGGAGGAGAGAGTCCTCGGAAGATGCTCAGCCAATTGGCCCCCGGGTTTGGCTACGGGGCCGGAACCTGTTGGGCCCTGAAAGCTTCCAGAATAATTGTCAAGGTTTGCCCCATCTCTGAGTATAGGAATGGAGTGGAGACCGGGGTAGGTGGTGCAACATTCAGAGTCTTCTGGACTCTGCCTTGTGGTGTTGGCTACGTTGGGGGCTGTGTAACAGAAGTCAATTATAAGTAATCGCACATATCTAAAAGTGGACAATTTCGTTTGATCCCCCATATGGGCCCACCACTACTTCCGTTGCTTAGTTTGTCCCCAAACTAAACTCGTGAGGGGGTGGCCCGGGGTTTGTGGACTGCTACCTTTCGATCGATATATTTTCCTCTGATACCACTTGTAAGACCCCTTTTTTTCCTTTCCTTTTCGACACCGGGGTCTTAGGCCCAGAACCGCCGCCTTGCGGTGACACCTTCGCACCCAGGAAGGTCGTCACTACAAAACGCCGATCCTGCAGGCCAAATCGATCACAACTGTAGCAATAAAATAAGCAAGTCCACAGAAACCACACATGAATAGAAAAATAATCTCCACGAAGGGAGTGTCCACAGATAGAACATATACCAGAAATCCAGGGCTTATTCCCGGTACATCATGTCCTCACTACAAATTGCTCATCGCACAAGCAAACTAATATAACTAATAGTGGTCGGGACTCACAGTCCCTATTGTTTGGACTCCGGTATTAGACTGTCCGATCTCCGAGCGTGCCGACCTCTGGGGCTGCTCCTCCATGCTGGGCTCCGTGGTCCCCTAAAATGATGTGGTTCGAAAATTGTTAGTCTAAAAGACAAAGTCTTATCATCCCCCGCCCCTTCCCCCATGGCTCCTAAGCACCGAGCAGGGAGAAGGAAAGGGAAGGACATGAAAGTGGAGAATATCAAATAGCAGATGGCAGAGGAACTAAACTAGCAGTTCTAAGGTATAAAAGATGGTAATAATGATTAAAAATTTGAATAAGAAAGTAACCTTAACTTATGTGATTACACAAAAGCAAAGGGATCTCTTGCAGGGCTCCTTTCGTATAAAAAGTTCCATACCGATTTATACGATAGGGTGTCGGTTTTACTAACAGGCTTAAATATATAGTACTGAATGAGAACCTTGACTTATAAGCACGCTCGCGCGAACTTATAAGCCAAAGGGTCGTTTTGCAGGGCCAAATGTATAGAGCGTCCCATACCGCTTATACATTAGGTGTCAGGTTATATGCAATGTAATGCTATGAAATACAATTATGCCATGATGTGAACATGCAAGTGCAACTCACCCACTCGACTCTGTGTACACAGACCTTTAGTTCCCCCTTTCGGAGCCGTTACCTCCCAGGATACCTCCGTAGTGGCAGACGGAAGCGGTGGGTTGGGCCTCGCCCACCTCTAAACCAGTAAAGCACTACCGGTAAGACCTATCATATGCCTCAATGCCTTGTGCACAAAGCGGACTCCTGCGTACTCTTGCCAGCTGTCGCACCAGACTTCTGTTGGCGAAGTGCTAACCACACTTGCCGAGTCAGCGTATTGTCGTCGGTGCATCGACCCTCCAATACCGAAGACCCACCACCTTATACCTTTAAGGCACATGCAATAGTTATGAGTCCAACAAACAACCGAGCCAAAGCTCCCAGGACTATCCCGACCGTCATCAACCGAGCCAAAGCTCCCCGAACTATCCCGACCATCATCAACCGAGCCAAAGCTCCCCGGACTATCCCATCCGTCATAATCAACAACAGAGCCAAATCTCCCCGGACTATCCCGTCCGTCAACAATCAACAACCGAGACAAAGCTCGTCGGGCCACCCTGCCCATCACAAACCGTCACCGAGCCAAAGCTCACCGGACGAACTTGCCCATCACCATAACTACTGGGCTTACTTCCCGAGTGACCCAATCTATCTCCCCGTGATATCGGGGTGTGAGAATGTGAAACCCAAAACCTACTAGTTGCTCTTCATTTTATTTTATGCCTAAGACTTAGGTTTAGCTCAGGTCTGCCCAAGGTATTCCCCATGAAGGACTCTCGAGGGCACTAGGAGCTACAATGGGCTGAAGCCCAAAGCTCCCTTTCGCAAGGCACTTATTCTTATTGGTTGATACCCAATCTCATATCCTTTAACTATTTCATTGGATCTAACCCTAGTATTTTGACACTTCCTCCTACGGGTTAGACGATCTTTCGTCGATACCGAGCACCATCTAACATTTAGCCAAACCAAACCCCTTACTCATCCTAACTCGAGTGATGAACTCATTCTAAATTATCCAAACATACAACCACTAATCCCGACACATGTGTCCAACTTTATACTCCAACATATTTTCTGCAGATTTACTATATGTAGACCACTAAGGTTAAATGTCATGTAAAATGGGAAGTACATCAAATAATCATCCAGTACTCCTATAATAATTATTGGTTGTCCATTATGAACTTTAAGCCCTAAATCCAGAGATCCACAATTTTCCTATTTATTTAATAATTTGTTTAATTATTATAGTGACTAAAAGTTCAAATATTGAACATGAGTACAATTTTCAGACAAGATATCATTCCACTAATTTTATATGATATTCAAAATAAGTAATCAACTTACTCTCCAAAATATCCAAATTTTTCAGTAAGGTTTTGTCCACAAATTCTTATTTCAATTTATTCCTTAATAATTCATTTAAAGAGATATGTAAGACTATATTACTTCCAAAAATTCAGAGAAAATTCAAGTATTATTCTAAGAGTATATAAATGATTTGGGTCAAATTTCATAATTTATTTATCAGTAGAGAGCCTTAAATAAATTATTGAACAATTTTCTCATTTACCAAGTTTGTGAAGTAAGTACCACAAATATGTATTCAAAAATTTTCATAAAATTCATATATGTCTATGAAGATTTAAAAATTTCTCTGTCAAACTTTCATGACCTACCAAGGGGCAGAGGGACCCAAAATGATCAATTTAATAATTAGGGCATCCCCTTGTGTTACAAATGAAGTATTACAATTATTAACAAAAAAATTTCAATTAAATTATCAGAGGTTCATTATATCCTAATATCCATTCTACCAAAATTTCATCTTAGTTGAAGGAGTTTAACTAGCCTACTTCAACCTTACTATATTTGTGCCCTAAACTAGGGTTTGGGTTTGGTGGGTCCCAACCTTCCCAAAATCCCCTAAGATTTTCACCAAGGGGTTTTACTTACCCTAGTACCCACCCAACAAAATTTCATGGTCATACAAAGTGTCTTGGCCACATCCCATCACAAGGTACAAAAGCCCTTCCTTAGGGTTTGACCTAGGATCTTGGTCCAAATCAATTTCAATCCTCCCCATTTTTCATGGGAAGGTTTAAAAAGTTATGCCAAGTTTGTGGCCCAAATTTGAACCTCTATTGAGGTAATTTGGACACTCTAAGCCAAAAATACATTTTTGGACCAAAATGCCCCTTTTAAGGCAAGGCTAGGGTTTGCAAGATTTAAGTTCAATTCACCTCCAAAATTAATGAAATTTTAACCAAAGCTTAATATTTACCCCGTACACCACTCACCAAAATTTGGATGGATTTGGAGTTCATTTAACCCATAAATTAATTTACCCTAGATAAATAAAATTATTTACAAAAACTATAGAAAATTTATCCCCCAAAATTCTCATTTATGGGCAGGTTCTATATATTGGTTAGGGTAACTCCCTGCCAAAATTTCAGCTCATTTGGCCTAAGGATGAAGTGTTGACACTCTGTTTAGTGTCTGCCTAACCATATGTATAGACCCCACCAAAATGAGTGCCCTGGTCAAACCAAGCACCCAAATTGGTTCAAACCAATTTTGTCTGAACATAGACTCAGAGGGATATAATTTATGTGTTGATCATTTTTCCTGAAAATGCCCCTAGGTATTTTTAATAATTAAACAAATTAAATATGAAAAGTGTGACAGAATAATGAAATGAAATATCAACTTCCATAGTTTAATATCAATTCCTGCACGAATCTTGACGCGCGATTGGACAGAATCCCGTCATCTTCTACCTCCAGCTGACGGCCCGGATTCATCCCGCCTAGGCTATCTTCCAGCTGCTGCCGCCGGCGATCCGACCACCTCCCCGGCCGGCCACCGCCGCCAACACCTTCGTGGTGGTCATGGCTATCTCCAGGCGGCGGTACGGCCGCCGGGGAGCACTATTCCGGCGAACCCGACAAGATGATTTTTCATGGAAAAACCTTGATTTTGAAATTTGGATCGAGCTCAATTGAGCCCGAACCTTGGCCCTAAGGATTCCTAAGATCTGCCCATGCAAGAAGGAGTAGAGGAGGACCTGTGGGGGTGGCTGAAGCCGTGCGGATCGTCGGATTGGCATGGTGGTGACTGGTGTTGGTCGGCCTTCTGCAACTATGCAGTGAAAATGCTTGGCTCCTTCAAGTAAGTGGTGGGAAATCACCCTTGGAGTCCAGTGATGCTTTTAAAAGGGAGAGGTGGGGAATTAGGTCGTTGAAATCCTCTATGCAATTTTTGGCCCAAGTCAAGCTTGGAGGCTATGGTGGGTAGTGGAAAAAACATGGCTCCAACCAGTCAAGGATTGGCTGGTTGAATTGGGGCTGCCTTCCTTGTCCTAAAGCAATGAATGGAGGGCGTTGGGGAGGGGGAGGATGAGCCCAAAGACTTCCTCCCTTTTTCTTCCTTCTCTTTCTCTCTCCTCCATAGGTGGCTCTTCCTCTCTCCTACACACCAAGCTGAATTTTGGCTCCTACCTAACCCAATGGCATCCCACATGTCAATTTTATCCATCAAACAAGGTTAGCCCAATCACAATGGGCTTGAGCTTGAGTTAGCCCATTTGGGCTAGCTTGACCCAAACTTGGACTAGGGCCCACTTAGGTCAATTTGGTCCTTGAGGTTTCTTCAATGGGTCCTTGGTGACCCATTGGACTCCCCTAGGGTCAAGGTGGGGGTTGGATTGGCCCTTGAAGGTCACTTGACCCTTAACTAGGGCGCTTTGACCATTTTAGGTCAAGAGTTGACTTTGGTCAACCTAGCCTTTTTGATTGGTCTCAATGGGTCCTTGGTGACCCTTTGGCCTCTCACTAGGGTTATGAGGGTATGTGTGGGGTCCACTTTGCTAAGGGATTGCAATTGACCCTTGTGCAGGTCAGTTTGACCCAATTAGGGTTATAGATGACTTTGGTCAACTTAGCCCCTTTGACTGCCTTCCATGGGTCCTCAGTGACCCATTGACCCCTCACTAGGGTCATGAAGGTATGGGTGTGGTTTTGGAGTCTTGGTGAAGCCCCATGATCACCTTTAACCAAGGTTCAGTAATCTACTATGTGCAGACCATAGTGGTCTCATCCTCATTCCTAGGCTCACTTGGCCTTTATGGACTTTCTAGGGCTTTGCCATGACCTAGTCATTACAAAACTATCTCCAGGGGTCTAGTTGTCTGAGGGATGTTACAAGAAGAATCAGATACTTCATCAAGCTCATGTGATGATGAAGATGATGACCAAGAGAAGGACTTCTGCATGATGACTATCAATGCCTCTCAACACAATTCAGATGCAGAACAAGAGTCAGGATCTGAATATGAACCTGAAGCTGAAGAAGATCAGGTAATAGACTAATTTGATTTGGATTTAGAGGACTTTAAATTTGTGTTCAAGACACTGTGTTTAGACCCACTCAAGTCTGAGAAAGAGATTATCTCTCTCAGAAATCAACTGTCTGAACTCAGCACCTTAAAATTAGATAACCTCAAACTCTCTGAGGAGTTAGAATGTTATAGGGAGCAGATAGCTTCACTGAAAAGTGAATTATCTAAGGCAAAGAAGTTTGAAGAATCCCTCAATAGGAGAAGCATCAAACTGATGAACATCAGAAGCACAGTGAATTCAAGACTTAAAAATACACTGGGCTTGGGTGCTTCATCCAGCCAACCTATAGTATTAACAACCCCATTCAAATTTATCTCAGATAAAGGAAAGGGAGTTGTAGAGGTAGCTAGGAAGATTTATGATATACCGAAGAAAAAGAAAGTTCAACAGATATCGTCGAACAAAGCTCAACAATCTTCGAACAGAGCTCGACGATCTTCAAACAGAGCTCAGCATTTTCATGCTGAATCGTCGAACTCAGTTTGACGATCTCTAGTCTCTGATCTCAAGCAAAATTGATCTTTGAATGGAGCTCGACGATCTGACCCAAGATCCTCGAACTCAGCTCAGAGATCGTCGAACAGAGCTCAGAGCTTTGAACAATCTTTTAAGGGTAAGTCAAAATTCAATACTAGAGGTCCTACATCCCAAGGCTTCAACCCTTATGCTGAATGGATAATACCTCCTAGGAGATATCATCCTGAAGGCTATTAGAGTCAACCAGGGATGTCTCTTATTTCATATTTTAAAGGTTATCAACCTAGACCCAAGGTAAACTGGGTCAAAAATAAATAAATTGTTATATGTGCAGGTGAAGACCTATCCAACAATAAACCAGTAATGGTATCTGGATAGTGGGTGCTCAAAGCACATGACAGGGAGCAAGGATAATCTTACATCCTTCAAAGCCAAGCGTAGACCCAAGGTCATATTTGGAGACTCAAACTTTGGACAGACCAAGGGATATGGTGCAGTCAAGATAGGGTCACTCGCATTCAAGAAGGTGGCCTATGTGGAAGGACTGAAGCACAACTTAATAAGCATCAGTCAATTGTGTGATGAAGGATACCAGGTGATTTTCAACAAATCTTCATGCAAAATAAAATCAGAGGACAACACAACTGTGTTGATAGGTAAAAGGAAAGGTAACATCTATCTTGTAGGTTTTCAATCAACTAAGGTAGATATCTGTTTGTTCAATTCTGTTAGTAAACCAAATGAGCTATGACATAAGAGATTAGGACATGTAAACCTTAGAACCATTGCTAGGCTATCCTAGGACAACCTTGTTAGAGGACTACCTTCTGGCCCCTACAAGAAAGAAGGACTTGGCAGGGCTTGTCAATTAGGTAAGCAAACTAAAAATAGCTTTAAGTCACTTAATAAGAGTGATTCACCTAGGAGTTTGTATCTGTTATATATGGATCTATTTTGACAAATTACAGTACAAAGTCTAGGAGGGAAATCTTACACTTTAGTAGTTGTAGATGACTTCTCTAGATTCACATGGGTGTTCTTTCTGAGGAAGAAATCTTATAACTTTAAGTGTTTGATAGAGTTTCTCAAATGCATACATATTGAGTTAAATACTCACATTGCCCTGATTAGAAGTGATCATGGGACAGAGTTTGATTCTCTTCTTATGCAAGAGTTCTGTTAGAGTGAAGGGATCAGGAACACTTTCTCAGCTCCTAGAACTCCTCAAGAAAATTGGGTAGCTGAAAGGAAAAATAGAACCCTTATTGAATCTGCTACTACATTATTTACAGATGCTCACCTTCCTCTATCCCTTTGGGCAAAGGCAGTGGACACCTCAAACTATGTGTTGAATAGAAGTTTGATACATAAGCTAAAAGGCAAGACTCCCTATGAATTACTCAAAAGAAAGAAACCTAAAGTAGACTATTTTAGAACTTTTGGTTGTATTTGTTACATACATAATAATGATAAGAAATATATAGCAAAATTTCAATCCAAAGCTGATGAAGGAGTGTTTCTGGGATACTCCATGATCAGTAAGGCTTATAAGGTATACAACAAATCATCTCTTAAAATTGAAGAATCTGTACATGTGTTTTTTGATGAAACTAACATGTCTTACAAGGAGAAGAATACTTCTACCATAGAACCTTTACAAGTACATTCTCTTTCAGAGAATTTGAATAGGTTAAACATCATTGCAGAGGATACAACACCTTCACCTATCCAACAAAATGGTGAAAGCAGTGAAGATGAAGAAGACATTCAACATCCTGGTGATAATCACATTGAAGAGCCAGTTGTTGTTCCACAAGAGGAAACAACAACATAGGTTGGTGAACAATCAATACCCCCTGTTGATTTAGTAACATCAAGAGATCATCCAATCTCCCAAGTGATTGGTTACATCTCAGCTATTATGCAAACAAGAAATCAGGTCAACCAAAACCTGATGCACACCTGCTTTTTTTCTCAAATTGAGCCTCAATCCATACAAGATGTAGAACAAGATCCACGCTGGATCATTACAATGCAAAAGGAGTTACATCAATTTGTAAGAAACCAAGTATGGGAGCTAGTTCCAATGCCAAAGGAACATTCCATTGTTGGAACAAAATGGGTATTCAGGAACAAACTAGATGATCAAGGCATTACTGTAAGGAATATGGCAAGGCTAGTTGCACAAGGATACTCTCAAGAAGAAGGAATAGATTATGACCAGAACTTTGCACCAGTTTCAAGGTTAGAGCCATAAGAATATTCCTAGCCTAGGCAGCTCACAAAGACTCAAAGTATATCAAATGGATGTTAAGAGTGAATTTCTAAATGGAGATATTAAGGAAGAAGTCTATATCAGACAACCCCAAGGTTTTATCTCTCCTACTCATCCTGATCATGTTTTTAAACTGCATAAAACATTATATGGTCTCAAGCAAGCTCCTAGAGAATGGTATGAGACCTTAGCATACTTTCTTTCGAAAAGTGATTTTAAAAGGGGTAGAGTAGACCAAACTCTTTTCATTAGAACCCATAAGTCCAATATCCTACTAGTACAAATTTATGTAGATGACATTATCTTGGATCTACTGATTCAAACTTGTGCAAGAGGTTTTCCAACCTAATGCATTGAAAATTGGAAATGATTAACATGGGTGAGCTTTCTTTCTTTCTAGGATTGCAAATCAAACAGCATGCTGATGGCATATTCATCTCTCAAACCAAGTATGCAAAAGAGTTGGTTAAGAAATTTGGTATGTCTGAAGCATCATCTATGAAAACACATATGCCTACTAATGTTGTATTAGATGCCGATGAACATGGGAAACCTATTGATCAAACAACATATAGAGCAATGATTGGTTCTTTATTGTATCTTACAGCTAGTAGACCTGACTTAATGTTTGCTACATGCATCTGTCCTAGATTACAAGTAAGCCCTAGAGAGTCACACCTAATAATAGTAAAAAGGATTCTTAGGTATGTGAAAATTTGTCCAAATCTAGGTCTCTGGTATCCAAAAGATTAAGGATTTGAATTAACTGGGTTTTCAGATGCTGATTATGCTGGATGTAGAGTAGACAGGAAAAGCACCAGTGGAACTTGTCAGTTTATTGGTGACAAACTTGTCTCTTTGTTTTGTAAGAAACAAAAATCTGTGTCAACATCAACTACTGAAGCTGAATACATGGCAGCAGGTAGTTGTTGCTCACAGATATTGTGGATTCAAAATCAGCCCCTAAACAATGGCTACAACTTAGATAAGTCAAAAATCATTTGTGATAACACCAGTGATATTTCTATAGAACAAAATCCAGTCCTCCATAGTAGGACAAAACATATAGAGAATATGCATCACTTCCTAAGAGATAATGTTGAAAAGAATAAAATTGAACTTCAATATATCCCAACTGATTTGCAAAGGGGAGATATTTTCACCAAACCCTTAGATGAAAAGAAACACACATTCTTCCTGAATCAATTAGGAATGTTAGATGGAGGAAGTCTAAATTAAGATCCAAGATTTTTAAAACCTTAAAATTGACAAAGATAAGGCTAAAAACTCTATTTTTATAGTATCTATTGGTTCTTTCTTATCTCTGAACTGTGCTCGACGTTTTTCCCAAAGATCGTCGAACGGAGATCGACGTTCTCATGAAAGCGTCGAACGGGGCTCAGCGTTTCCCTGATAGTGCTAGGCTATCTCTTTCCAATCAGAGATCGTCGAACGGAGCTCGACGCTCTCCAATATCATCGAACGGAGATTGATGATGTTGAAGACCTTTCAGATTCCTTTAGAATCCCAGATCGTCAAACTGAGTTCAACGATCTTTCCTTTTCAGCGTCTAACCCTGATATAAAATCATGTTTTCGGTCGTCGTTTTCCTTTGCACATTCATACTTTCTACAGAGCTTTCTTTCCCTCCAAACCCCTCTACACTTGATCTTGTTTGGTTTGTCTTTGCATGAAAATCATGGCTGTTTCAGTTGCTGTTTTAGCTGCGATGTAATTTGATACAGGTTTTGATATAGATATGGATTCATTTGAAGGCAGTGATCAGATTTTCAAGGACATTCTATAATTATTCAAAGAACAACAGTTGATCAACATCATGAAATCAAGGATGAAGCTGGTTGCCGATGAAATCAAGGTATGGGTATACACAGCCCACAACCTAGATCAGAATACAGTTGTCGGGACTATTTCAGGAACCCAGGTATCCCTCACTCCGCACTTTTGACAGAATTTTTTCAACTGAGTACTGGACATGATAGTTTTGAGTTGTCTGGAGAAGAATTTCCTAATATACTGGATAGAATGGGACATACAGCATCAAACCCTAATAAATTACTTAAGAAAAATGTTACAGTAGAGTACAGATTTCTTGCTGATGTAGTGGGCAAAGTCATTTTAGCAAAACATTCTGCCCATGATACTATTTCTAGATATCATTTTTGCCTAATGGATGCTATTGTAGATAAGAAACACCTTAACTGGGGAGAGATTTTCTTTCATCTGATTAAGAAGAAAATCAATAAGAATTTTATTAATTTTGGGAGAATAGTAGGTTTGTTTTTGCACAACAAATGCCCCCAACAGCTAGTATCAAATGGCATGCATACAAATGCTTCCAAGAGACTATCTTGTCCTCTCTTTGGAAAATGGGATAGGCAGATTTCTAAACCCAGCAGGGGTTCTGCAACTCACACTACTTCAGGCACCGGGATAGTGACAGTCACTTCCCCTCAGGCAACTGCCCCTTTAGAAGATTTGCCTTCTTCCTCCTCCTCATCTCCACCATCTCCACCTCCAGTTTCCTCAACCATCCCTTCATCCCTCATCACAATTTCATCTTCTCCCATCTCAATTTCCTCACCTACAATCTCTACACCTCCACCAACCACTCTTCAAGAACAATTTCATCCACTACATTACTATCCCCCTCTTGACCTTGACTCATCCATTCAAATTCCATCATTCATCCTTATAGTTGACTCCTATATGGATGATTCTCATTCATCTCAATAAGAGCTTCCCTCTTCTTCAACCTCCTTCCAATAGCTACTTCATGACATCTTAGCTCAGCCCTCATTCACCTCATCCATAACCTCAGTCATACCATCAGTTACCATCCCAGTTACATCCATCACCACAATCCCAATATCTTAACCATCCATACCCCATCCATACCCCATCCATAACCATCAACTCCACACATTTCTACAGCACCACCAACTACATCAACTTCTGCAACTTTCTTCTCTACCTCTACTCAAGCCTCCTTTAAGCAAGTAGATGTTACTTCTCTTGCTGATAGATTATATGAGATGTTAGCTCCCAGGCTAACACTCTTGCTGGATTCCTCCTTGGCTCCTCTACTAAAATCTATAAATGATTTATCTGCAAGTCTATCTTCTTCCCATCTTCCTCAGGAAATCCCTTCTATAGGGTGCCTTGATCCAGTTTCTACTGAATCTAGGCAGGGGGAGGTGCCTAATGAAGTAGTCATGCTGCCTGCTGAAGATTTAGACTTCATGCTTAGTTCAGAAGAAGTGCCAGATCTTCCAGCTCCAGCCCCAGTCCCATCTTTCAGGTTCCTGCTTTCAGTTTTTGATGGTCTATATAGCAGATATCTTCCAGCTCCAGCTATTGAAGATCTTTATAAGGCCATTGTGCCTATTACTATCTATGATCCCAGCTTGATCCAATCATACATGATTCAATTAAGGCTATGGAAGTTCCTGCTGTTGTTGCTTTTGATTATAATGATGTGATGATCACAGAGGCTATTGCTTCAGAGCCTGATGAGCCTGCTGTTGTGAATATTGTTGTTTCAGAAGCCTCTGTTGTTGTTTCTGTTGTTACTACTGGTGTCTCTAGTGTTATTTCTGTTGTTGTTGCTGCTGCTACTGCTGTTACTGCTTCTGCTCCTGATTCTCCTACCAAGGTAGCTTACAAGTAAATAGGTGCTATGTATGATAAGCCCTAGAGATCTGATAGTGATGAATTCAGGATAGATTAAGATGATTCCACTGCAACTGTTGTAAGGAAGAGGAAAGCTAGAAGCAAAGCAATGAAGAGAGTTCCTGTAAAGAAAGCCACTTCTGATAATGACATTCCTTACCATATATTGCATGATTTTCCTATTACTGAACATTGGATGCAATTTTCTAAGAACAAGTTGAAGGCTATGAAAAAGAGAAGGAAATATGACCAAGGCACATCTCATTATAATCCTCCTCCTCCTCCTCCTTCTCTAGGTGCAGGATCTGGTGGAAGTTCAGCTCATAAAACCTCCCATACTTCATCTCAATGTTCCTATCAGTTTCAAGAAAGATCTTAATCCAGAGGACATCAGCAAAGAGGCTACCAGTCAAGAAGAGGTCAATACAGAGGAAATCAAAGAGATTATAGAGTGTATTCAAGAGGACAGTCCAGACAGCAATCTTATCAAAGGGAAGGACAAGGCCCAACTGATTCAACTACTGGTCCATTCACTTATAAGCTCAAAGAAAGTGTTCCCTCAAAAGATCCTCCTTCTGACACCATTAACAGATATTAGCCTCCTGTTACATTTGTAGATCCAGAGAACAATCCAGTCTCTTGGATAGCCAGGTTGAAGGAGCTAGCTTCTTTAGACCAGATGAGGAAAGCCAGAGAATAAGGGAAAGACACTTCCAACATTTCAACATTTTCTGAACTTAGAAAGCAAGAGATTGAAAGGTATTCTACCAAAAAATTCTTTGATCCAGAAAGGTACATGGAATTGCACCCAGACGAGTTGTTCCCAGAGCCAAATCTCAAACTTCTCTTGGTGTTGCTGATGATAGAAGATCTAAGAGAGAAGCTGAAAACCCCAATAGGGAAATTCTCTTCTAAAAGGGCAAGGAAAAGGACTGGTAGTGTAAGCTTAACTACATATCTCTCTCTCTGAACAAATTTGCTGTGTGATTATAAATATGCTTCTACAATGTTGTTGTTTACATTTCTGCAATGTTGTATTTATTTCTGCTTTTATGCTTTTAAAATTCCTATAAATCATGTAAATAGTAATCCTAACCCAAATAGGGGGAGATTTTTGGAACATCCAATTACTGATTTGGGTAAGGATCACTATGTTCATAGGATTGTGTCTTGACCTTATTGTATAGTTTTAAAGGTCAACTAGAATAGGTCAAAGGCTTAGAACTTAGGTTTGAAAGCTGCCACCAAGATCTCCTAGTTCAGATTACAAGTGCAGAAGACCAAAGAAATTATCGTCGAGCGCAGATCGACGTGGCATCGAACTCAGTTCGACTATCTCTGAGCTCAGGTCGACGAGGCGTCGAACTCGGTTCGACGATCTCCGAGCTAAGATGATTTCTGTCTCAAGTAAAAATCCAGATCTCTGAGCTCGGATCGACGATAGTCAAGCTCAGATCGACGATTTTCCTATGAGATCGACGATTTCAGGACTTCAAAATAAGTCTGTTATGGACGAAGAAATGGGCGACTCTGAATACCATGGGAAGGTAAACTTGCACACCATTCTTTCAGAATCTGAAACTTCCTCCAATTGTCATGAATACTAATCCCATGATGAGAGTGAATAAGAGTTGATGGCTCAACATGAGCACTTGTGAAAGGCTTTCAACAAATGCCGGAAGGTAGTCCAAAAGCAAGTTAAAGAGATTGCCTCACTCAAGGCAGTGGAAGTAAATTTGAAAGAAGAAATTGCACAATTACTTCTTCTCAAAAATGAAGTTCACTCCTTAATAGAGGAACTTAAGGAATCGGCTAAGACGTTAAAACTAAAGGAAAAATATATTGATGAGTTGGAAGAAAAGCTTGTGGTGGAAAGAAAACTCATTGAGAGTTACTCCAAGCCGAAGACTATTCTTCGTCTCATAGATGAGTTCTCCGCTCAAAAGACGGTTGGTGGTCTTGACCACGTCGGTGGAAAAGGTAAGGCTGGCTGATGGCGACGATTCTGATGCGGCCATTAATTCCCATCATAGAGATTTCATGGATTGGGACAATCGATGCCGCAAGCTCGAATATGAAATTCTACCACGAAGTTCTTCGCCAACGCCGCCACAGCTACATGTTTTGAACGACGTCAATCGTCGCCATTAAAAAAATATATAATTATAAATTAAATAATTATAATTATATAATTTAGCAATATTTATTTTAAGCAAATTTTTTTAAGAGTTTTCTTTCATGCATTAAAATATTATATTTTAATTTCATGTATGATGGGTGCATATAACCATCAAGTTTTATTATTTTATTTCATATAATGTTGGGTGCATTTAACCATCATAGGTTTATTTTATTTTTTATAAAGGGTGGAGATGGAGTGGTGTAGGCTATATATAGCCATGTTATGAAGAGAATAATAGATGAATAATGAAAAATTCAAACAAAGAATTCAAAAGTTTGAATTTCC
Source organism: Platanthera zijinensis (assembly GCA_039513925.1). Classification (NCBI taxonomy): domain Eukaryota; kingdom Viridiplantae; phylum Streptophyta; class Magnoliopsida; order Asparagales; family Orchidaceae; genus Platanthera; species Platanthera zijinensis. Next base: position 165,075,210 of record CM077082.1, on the reverse strand, counting down.
CCTCCTCCTCCCTCTTTCCCCTTTTAGAAAATTTGGCCCCCTCTTCTCTTGATCCCTTTTGGCCCCCGGCCACCCTCATCTCTCCCTCTTTATCTTCGGCTTCCTCCCCTCCTCCTCCTCCTTCCTAATTGTCTCCACCATCATCTTCCTCTTTCTCCAAAATTTAGCTACCCTCTTTCCCTCTTGGAATTTTTGGCCAACCCTAGATGCACCCACCCTCTCCTTTCCAACCAACTGGCCACCCTCCTCCTTCCACCAACCCGAGCCCTCTCCTCCCTTCAAGCACCATTGAAAACTGCCCACCCTTGACTCCTTCCAACCACCCGACCACCCTCTTTCCATAAATATTCATCCACCACCTTGGAATATTACATCTACCACCCTTTCTCTCTCTTCCTTCCATATATATTGTCCTTCAAGGTTTCTCCCTCTCTTAGGGTGTTGAAAAAGGAAAATGGCTCATATCTTCATCGTCCGGTACAGATTTGTGGAGTCGCGTGGAGATAGATTCAACCACCGTCATGAGTGCTTCCTCCACTAATCTTGTGGACGGATTTTACTTGGGATTTGGGTAACGTTTTTTAAATCAACTCTTTCTTTGCTTCTTCTATATATTTGTGGGAATTTGTGAAATAGAAGGCTAGTATTAGTTCTGATTTATATTGAATATTGTGCTTAGTTAAATCTGATTTTTAAGCGTGTTTTCTTCCGAATATTTTCGTATAAATCGGAGCGGGTAGATTCGTGAGCACTTGAATAAATCAGGTTCACTACCTTTGATTTCTCCTCGAGTTCAAGTGATTTGGTCAACCTCATTTTTAAATAATTTGGGATTGATTTGGACTATGTTTTAAATCGATATTTTAGTCCAGATCCTCTCGTGTTGGTTTTTGTGAATGTGTTTAGATAAATTTAATTTGATGTGCTAATTGTCCAGATCGGGTGGGTCCTTTTCGCATGAGCGAACATTGGTATATAACCCTTGTTCAATCTCTAAAAGGGGTTGCGACCCTTTGCGTTTTGCATTGATATATTAGTTATTTTCACCGGTAGTGTAATTTTTAGAGAAACATTGCTCGCTGTATATTTATCATAATTACCGAACCTAAGAACGCGTAGTATTTAATCCGTCAAAACCATGGGCCAACATCAATTTGTAATCAGAGGGAGGTTCACGTCAATTTCCTAATTGGCACCCTGCACTTTTTATTAGTACGCCAACACGCCCTTGAACATTTTATTGCAAAAATATTAAAAATAAGTTTTTATTTTTAGTTTGCAAATAACGGCCTAAATTTTTTATTTTTTTGCAAAAAGTCACTTTTTTAATAATCTCCTATTTATTTCCAGCAAGAAAATACAAAAAAATATATTTATAGCCTTAGTTGTTTAGTGAGAACAATTCCATCTATTATAATTTTAAAGGGTCAGAGACATTATTTCAATGCATGTGCACACGATTCAAGTAGATTTTTTTGTCCCGTCACCACTAGAAAATGGACTATGACGTTAACTTTTCCCGATTACAATCTTTTTGTTCCATGACGAACATTAGGAAACAAGTTCATTCCCCTCTAATGGATAAGATTAGGGTTTTGTTTGCGTAACTAAAGTCTAACCAAGTGGCACCACAACCCCCTAGGCAAACCTACTATCATTTGGACTGTCTGCCTGAGCGAGAAATTGACATTTCTAGGTCATCTAGGATTGTTGCACCTACTAATGATGGTTTAGGGTGTCCCCAATCTTTTAGAGACTGGCTTAAGGGGATAGAAATTTATTTTGATTGTCGTATATGGGACAACCACCAAAAGGTTAACATCGCCGAAGAGCGGTTAGTAGGTCTTTGGTTAAACGAAGAGCGTCATGTTGGTAGCTATTAATATGCTTGGCCGCAGATGTGAAGCTTACTCTTGGATCAATTAGATCCCTAATACGTTCGTACTAATAGCACCACACCCATTAGCAAGACTAGTTATGACACTGTACTTGTAGTTGCTTATAGGAGTGACCCTATGCTACCCGTTAGAAAGACTAGTTATGGCACTAGAGATGTAGCTTCTTATTGGAGTGACCATATATCTAATGTTAGATCTTATCTCCATAGTGGTAGTAATACCCAAAGGGTGCCTATTTCTACATCTATTGAAAATAAGCAGTTTAGACCCCATAATTTGGACTCCAAATATATTACTACTAGGGTGTTGGATCCTTTAGCTCTGACGTCTGCACCTCCTAAGATTGTGACTGATCCCCCCGAGGACTCTGATAGATATGGTATCTCTAGAATCTAAAGATGACCAGCTAGGTGAGAGTATTTTGACATATACGATAGTTCCCGGCGATTCAGATGATTCTGACATTGAGGGGATACCTAGTGATTTGGAAGACAATGTATGGGACGATGACAGTCCGATCTGTGAGAGTATCACTTTACCTATTACATGCTATGATAGTGTTGTGTCTGATCACCCTAGTATTGAGTGCCCCAACCAGGATATGATCCCAATCTTGATAGAGCCTACGATTGCATCTACAGATATTATATCTGAGTTATCTAAGGAGCCTGAGAGTGAGGACGTCCCTATTGTTATTATGGGCGAGTTACCATCTGAGGGATGGGTACTTTTGGACGATTCTTTTGTTATATACCTGGATGAGAGTTCCTTGATGTTGTCACCGTGAGGTGAAATTTTTACTGATTTGGATTTTATCACGGGATTGATTTTACCGACCCTTCCTCCTGTTCATTTATCCACATTAGATGACTCTTTAGGACATGGAACCGGTAGTCCCAATCTGAGTTTTTGTGACATGCCCACTCTATTTGTTCCTACATTGGGATTGTCTCAACGTATAGATATTATTAAGTTGAGCGCACTAGTTTTTGGTCTTTTTACCAAACCTCATAGGACTGACTATGAGTCTCCTTTAACAATTCATTATTCTGCGTGTCAGTCTATGGTTCTGTCCTCGACTGTTTATGACTCTTTGGCTATGATGCCTATGGATGTTGTGTCCCATAGAAATACTGACATATCACACCCGATTGCACGCATTTTCCCATCACCTTTTGATGACCGTCATGTCCACAAGTTAGAGAATATAGTTGGGCCCCTTGAGTTATATCGCTCGCACATCCCTTCAAATCCGGGAGCATCCAACTCTATTGTTCAAGATGAGAGGTTCTCCTTGGCATATCTCATGCTAAGCATGAGAATATTAAAGATAAATTTAAAACTGTGATTTTGGACACAACTGAAATTAATTTTTATTATAAGGCTCCCGTGCCACCTGACTTAACCCTATTATCCTCCGTATTTGGGTCAAGTCATGTAGCACATGGGTTCACTCCTCATGTATCTAGGACGTTAGCGTTTAATCTTAAGTTATGTCGCACGCACTTCCACTCCCTTCCGAGACCGTCCGATGCTAGAATTAGAGATTTGTGTTTAGTCTTGTCAGTCCACGAGCGGATGCCTTTTGGATTCATAAATAATTTAATACGTAGGAAAGCAGACCCATCCATGGATATGAAGAACTTCGGATTTCATGCTTTTATTTTAGATTTTTATAAAGCACATGGTGTTTCACTTTATTTCAAGTTTCCGGACTTTTTACTGTATTCTCTGTTCTACTTGAGTGGCTTTCTCCGTAGTTTCTTCCTCCCACTAAATGTTCTCTTGGGTTGGGGAGTGGTAGTTCTGTCGTGTCTATTTTCCACTTGGACTCCTTGGTTATTGAACCGGATGATAAGATTCAAGTTTTATTTCTTTTGCTTGACACCCTTTTGAGTTTCCTCAAAAGTCTTGTTGTTTCTTTGCCTGACAGGTTCTCAGTGCTTATGGATGTTCATGCTACTACGACATGGATAGCGGGGCCAGGTTTTCCACATGTTACTGCTGCTTTTGACTGTTCCCCCCTCACGGGCCACTCATCGGTGATGAGTAATTTTGAGTGGGGGAGAATTGATGGCGATGATGCTGATGCGGTCGTTGATCACCGTCATAGAGATTTCGTGGATTGGGACGATCAATACCACAAGCTCGAAGATGAAATTCTACCACGATGTTCTTTGCCAACGCCGTCGCAACTACATGTTTTGCACGACGTCCGCCGCTGCCATTAAATAAAATATATAATTATAAATTAAATAATTATAATTATATATTTTAGCAATTTTTATTTTTAGCAATTTTATTTTAAGAGTTTTATTTCATGCATTAAAATATTGTATTTTAATTTCATGTATAATGGGTGCATACAACCATCATGATGTATTATTTTTATTTCATGTAATGATGAGTGCATATAACCATCATAGGTTTATTTTATTTTTCATAAAGGGTGGTGGATATGGAGTGGTGTATGCTATATATAGCCATGTTATGAAGAGAATAATAGATGAAGAATGAAAAATTGAAACCAAGAATTCAAATTTTGAATTTCCCCTCCTCCTTTCACTTTTCCCTTTTAGAAAATTTGGCACCCTCTTCTCTTGCCCCCTCTTGGCCACCGGCCACCCCCCTCTCTCCCTCTCTATCTTCGGCTTCCTCTCCTCCTCCTCCTCCTCCTTCCTCAAGGTCTCCACTATCATCTTCCTCTTTATCCAAAATCGTGCCCCTACCATCTTTCCCTCTTGGAATTTTCGGCCAACCCTAGCCGCCACCCACCCTCTCCCTTACAATCAATCGGCCACCCTCCTAATTCCACCAACCCGAGCCCTCTTCACCCTTCCAACACCAAAGAAAAGCTCCATCCCTTGACTCTTTCCAACCACCCACCCACACTCTTTCAGAAAATATTCTTCCACCATCTTGGAATATTACATCTACCACCCTTTCTCTCTCTTCTTTCAATATATATATTGTCCTTCAAGGTTTCTCCCTCTCCTAGGGTGTTGCAAAAGGAAAACGGCTCGCATCTTCATCATCCTTTCCAGATCCGTGGAGTCGTGTGGAGATAGATTCAATCATCGTCATGAGTGCTTCCTCCACTCATCTTGTGGATGGATTTTACTTGGGATTTGGGTAACGATTTCTAAACTAACTCTTTGTGTGCTTCTTCTATATATTTGTGAGAATTTGTGAAATAGAAGGCTAGTATTAGTTCTGATTTATATTAAATATTGTGCTTAGTTAAATCTGATTTTTAAGCATGTTTTCTTCCGAATATTTTTGTATAAATCGGAGCGGGTAGATTCGTGAACACTAGAAGAAATTGGGTTCACTACCTTTGATTTCTCCTCGAGTTCAAGTGATTTGGTAAACCTCATTTTTAATTAATTTGGGATTGAATTGGACTTGGTTTTTAATCGCTATTTTAGTCTAGATTCTCTCGTGTTGGTTTTTTTGAATGTCTGCGGATAAATTTTATTTGACGTGCTAATTGTCCAGATCAGGTGGGTCCTTTTCGCTTGAGAGAACATTGGTATATAACCCTTGTTCAATCTCTAAAAGGTTTAGCGAACCTTTGCGTTGTGCATTAATATATTAGTTATTTTCATCGGTAGTGTAATTATTAGAGAAACATTACTCGCTGCATTTTTATCTTAATTACCAAACCTAAGAACGCATTGTATTTAATCCGTCGAAACCATTGGCCTACATCAATTTGTAATCAGAGGGAGGTTCACGTCAATTTCCTAATTGGCACCCTGCCCTTTTTATTAGTACGCTAACACGCACTTGCACATTTCATTGCCAAAATAATAAAAATAAATTTTTATTTTTAGTTTGCAAATAGCGGCCTTATTTTTTTATTTTTCTGCAAAAAATCAAAATTTATTTTTAATAATCTCTTATTTATTTCCAGCATGAAAATACAAAAAAATATATTTATAGCCTTAGTTGTTTAGTGGGAATAATTCCATCTATTATAATTTTAAAGGGTTAGAGACATTATTTAAATGCTTGTGCACACGATTCAAGTAGATTTTTTTGTCCTGTCACCGCTAAAAAATGGCCTATGACGTTAACGTTTCTCGATTACAATCTTTTGGTTCCATGACGAATGTTAGGAAACCAGTTCATTCCCCTATAATGGATGAGATTAGGGTTTTGTTTGCGCAACTAAAGGCTAACAATGTAGCACCACCACCCCCTAGGCAAACCTACTATCATTTGGACCATCTCCCTGAGCGAGAAATTGACGTTTCTAGGTCATCTAGGATTGTTGCACCTACTAATGATGGTTTAGGGTGTCCCCAAATTTTTAGAGACTGGCTTAAGGGGATAGAAATTTATTTTGATTGTCACATATGGGACGACCACCAAAAGGTTAACATTGCCCGAGAGCGGTTAGTAGGTCAAGCCCACGTGTTTTGGTTAAATGAAGATCGTCATATTTGTAGCTATCAATATGCTTGGCCGCAGATGCGAAGCTTACTCTCGGATCAATTTGATCTCGAATACCTTCCTACTAATAGCACCACACCCGTTAGCAAGACTAGTTATGGAACTGGACCTATAGTTGCTTATAGGAGTGACCCTATGCCACCCGTTAGCAAGACTAGTTGTGGCAATAGACCTGTAGCTGCTTATTGGAGTGACCATATACCTCAGGTTAGATCTTACAGCCATAGTGGTAGTAATACCCAAAGGGTGCCTATTTCCACCTCTAGGGAAAATAAGCAGTTTAGACCCCATAATTTGGAATCCAAAGATATTACGACTAGGGTGTTGGCTTTTTTAGCTCTGACGTCTGTGCCTCCTAAGATTGTGACTGATACCCCCGAGGACTCTGATGTAGATATGGTATCTCTATATTCTAAAGATGACCATCTAGGTGAGAGTATTTCGACATATACGATAGTGCCCGACGATTCAGATAATTCTGACATTGAGGGGATACCTAGTGATTTGGAAGACGATGTGTGGGATGATGACAGTCCGATCTGTGAGAGTATCACGTTACCTATTACATGCTATGATAGTGTTGTGTCTGATCACCCTAGTATTGAGTGCCCCATCAAGGATGCGATCCCCATCTTGATAGAGCCTATGATTGTATCCACAGATATTATATATGAGTTATCTGAGGAGCCTGAGAGTGAGGACGTCCCTATTGTTATTGTGGGTGAGTTACCATTTGAGGGAAGGGTACTTTTGGATGATTCTTTTGTTATATACCCGGATGAGAGTTCCTTGATGTTGTCACCATGAGGTGAAATTTTTACTGATTTGGATTTTACACGGGATTGATTTTATTGACCCTTCCTCCTGTTCATTTGTCCACATTAGATGACTCTTTAGGACGTGGAACCGGTAGTCCTAATCTGAGTTTTTGTGACACACCCACTCAATTAGTTCCTACATTGGCATTGTCTCAATGTATAGATATTATTAAGTTGAGAGCACTAGTTTATGGTCTTTTTATCGCATCTCATAGGACTGGCTATGTGTCATCTTTGACAGTTCATTATTCTGCGTGTCCGTCTACGGTTCTATACTCGACTGTTTATTACTCTTTGGCTATGATGCCTATGGATGCGGTGTCCCCTAGAAATACTTACATACCACACCCGGTTGCACACATTTACCCATCACCTTTTGATGACCCTCATGTCCACAAGTTAGTGAATATAGTTGGGCCCCTTGAGTTGTATCGCTCGCACATCCCTTCACATCCGGGAGCGTCCAAATCAATTATTCAAGATGAGCGGTTCTCCTTGGCATATCTCATGCAAAGCAAGAGAATATAAAAGATAAAATTAAAACTATGATTTTGGATCCCACTGAAATTATTTTTGATTATAAGGCTCTCGTGCCACATGACTTAACCCCATTATCCTCCTCATTTGGGTCAAGTCATGTAGCACATGGGTTCACTCCTCATGTATCTAGGATGTTAGTGTTTAATCTTAAGTTATGTCGCACGCACTTCCACTCCCTTTCGAGACCGTCCGATGCTAGAATTAGAGATTTGGGTTTAGTCTGGTCAGTCCACGAGCGGATGCCTTTTGGCTTCATAAATAATTTAATACGTAAGAAAGCCGACCCATCCATGGATATGAAGAACTTTGGATTTCATGCTTTTATTTTAGATTTTTATAAAGCACATGGTTTTTCACTTTATTTCAAGTTTCCGGACATTTTACTGTATTCTCTGTTCAACTTGAGTGACTTTCTCCGTCGTTTCATCCTCCCACTAAATGTTCTCTTGGGTTTGGGAGTGGTAGTTCTGCCGTGTCTATTTTCCACTTGGAATCCTTGGTTACTGAACCGGATGGTAAGATTAAAGTTTTATTTCTTTTGCTTGACACCCTTTTGAGTTTCCTCGAAAGTCTTGTTATTTCTTTGCCTGACAGGTTCTCAGTGCTTATGGATGTTCATGCTTCTACGACATGGATAGCGGGGCCAGATTTGCCACATGTTGCTGCTGCTTTTGACTGTTCCACCTCACAGGCCACTCATCGGTGATTAGTAATTTTGAGTGGGGGAGAATTGATGGTGATGATGCTGATGCGGTCGTTGATCACCGTCATAAAGAGTTCGTGGATTGGGATGATCTATACCACAAGCTCGAAGATGAAATTCTACCACGACGTTCTTTTCCAATGCCGCCGCAGCTACATGTTTTGCACGACGTCCTCCGCCGCCATTAAATAAAATATATAATTATAAATTAAATAATTTTAATTACATATTTTAGCAATTTTTATTTTAAGCAATTTTATTTTAATTTCATGTATAATGGGTGCATATAACCATCATGCTGTATTTTTTTTATTTCATGTAATGATGGGTGCATATAACCATCATAGGTTTATTTTATTTTTCATAAAGGGTGGAGATAGAGTGGTGTAGGCTATATATATCCTTGTTATGCAGAGAATAATAGATGAAGAATGAAAAATTGAAACATAGAATTCAAATTTTGAATTTCCCCTCCTCTCTCTTTTCCCTTTGAGAAAATTTGGCACCCTCTTCTATTTCCCCTCTTGGTCGCCGGCCACCACCCTCTCTCCCTCTCTATCTTTGGCCTCCTCTCCTCCGCCTCCTCCTTCCTCAAGGTCTCCAATATCATCTTCCTCTTTCTCCAAAATCGAGCCCCTACCCTCTTTCCCTCTTGGAATTTTCGGCCAACCCTAGCCGCCACCCACCCTCTCCTTTACAACCAATCGGCCACCCTCCTAATTCCACAAACCCGAGCCCTCTCCACCCTTCCAACACCAAAGAAAACCTCCTAACCTTGACTCCTTCCAACCACCCAGCCACACTCTTTCCATAAATATTCTTCCACCATCTTGGAATATTACATCTACCACCCTTTCTCTCTCTTCTTTCCATATATATATTTTCCTTCAAGGTTTCTCCCTCTCCTAGGGTGTTGCAAAAGAAAAACGGCTCGTTTCTTCATTGTCCGGTGCAGATCTGTGGAGTCGCATGAGATTGATTCAACCACCATCGTGAGCGCTTCATCCACTCATCTTGTGGACGGATTTTTCTTGGGATTTAGGTAATGATTTTTAAACCAACTCTTTGTGTCCTTCTCCTATATATTTGTTAGAATGGGTGGAATTGAAGGCTAGTAATTAATTATGATTTATATTTAATATTGTGCTTAGTTAAATCTTATTTTTAAGTGTGTTTTTTCGGAATATTTTCATATAAATCGGAGCGGGTAGATCTCGTGAACACTAGAAGAAATAAGGTTCACTACCTTTTATTTCTCATCGAGTTCAAGTGATTTGGTGGACCTCGTTTTTAATTAATTTGGATTTATTTGGACTTGGTTTTAAATCGCTATTTTAGTCTGGATCCTCTCGTGTTGTTTTTTGTGAATGTATGCGGATAAATTTAATTTGACGTGCAAATTGTCCAGATAGGGTAGGTCCTTTTCGCTTGAGCGAACATTAGTATATAACCCTTGTTCAATCTCTAAAAGGGGTAGCGGCCCTTTGCGTTGTGCGTTGATATATTGGTTAATTTCATCGGTAGTGTAATTTTTAGAGAAACATTGCTCGCTGCGTATTTATCTTAATTATCGAACCTAAGAACGTGTAGTACTTAATCCGTCAAAACCATGGGCTTCCATAACTGCCAAGAAGGCTAGCACCAAAGAAAATGGGAAGGCACCCATCGATAAACCTTCGTTTAGGAAAGTAATCTTTCTGAAGAACAAGTTTGACCTTGAGTCGTCCTATGGTCATCATGCTAGGCCTACTCATGTTGAGCCCAAGAACAGATACAAGGGATGGACCCATCCCCTTGACTTTGGTGCCAGCTTGTTAAAGGCATCATTTGAGGAAATCATGATGAAGAGGTATGGTCCATATGTGCATGACCATAATAATAAGAAGGCACCAAAGGCCACATATGTTTTACCTAAGGCTAAGGAAATGGGAAGCACCTGTATTTGCTGCAACCAGGAGACCTCCACCTATAGGAATGCTACCCTTACTAGACCCCGTGTTCAAAGGGTAAAGCAATGGTACAAACAAAGGTATAATTGATTCGACTATTGGTGCTGCGGAAAAATTGGTCATTTTGGCGCAGATTGTTGGTATATCCTAGAGTTAGTTATGCGAGACCGACCACTCACAAGGCTAATGTTCCTAGGGGGAGTATGCTGACCATGAACCAAGGACCCAAATACGTTTGTGTTCCTAAGGTAAACTGATTTATTTTTGCAGAAATGTCAAAAGTCCAATAGAACTCTGATCTTGTATTTGGACAGTGGATGCTCTCGGCACATGACCGGGACAAGAAGACTTTTATATGATTATACCCAAGTCGAAGATGGACCAAAAGTCATCTTTGGAGGTTCAGACTGGGGATCAACAAAAGGTTATGGTATGATTTCCAATGGCGTAGTCTCTTTTATAGACATTGCTTATGTTGATGGATCACACCATAGTCTTATAAGCATAAGTCAACTATATGACAAAGGCTATATTGTTGAGTTCTGTAAGGACAAGTGTCTGATAATATCGTTCGCAAATTTGGAGATGGTCTTAACTGGCACTCGGAGAATAAATATTTTCTGTTTAAATTTCCATTGCTTTCTACACTTCTATACTAGTGTGCTTTATGACAAAAAGTAGTGCGTCTCTCTGTGACCAAAGGCAAAAGAGATTAGCATATATTAATTTTAAAACCTTAAATATGCTATTTTCTCACAACTTAGTGCCCAATGTTCCCAGCATTAAGTGCCTTAAAGAGAGTCCATGTCACTCCGGTCAAATGGGAAGCAGACACGAGCTGCCTTAAAGGGTATTGTTGAGAAAGATTCTTCTCGAAGCTTATACTTGATTCACATGGACTTATTAGGTCCTTTGCATATTCACAGCTTAGGAGGTAAGGTATATAAGTTAGAAATTGTCGATGACTACTCGCATTTCACTTGGGTGTTCTTTTTGAAACACAAGTCAGACACCTTCGCGTCTTTCACCAATTTTGTCCGGCAAATTCTGAATGAACTGAACTGCTGAGTTGTCAAAATCAGAAGTGACCACAAAATAGAGTTTTAGTCTGGTGCCATGACAGAATTCTATGAAAGTCAAGGTATCTTTCATGAGTTTTCCTCCCCGCGCACCCCCTAACAAAATGGAGTTGCTGAGAGAAGGAATAAAACCCTAATTGAAGCATGTACAACCATGTTGAACGACGCTTCACTTCCGGAATACTTCTGGGATGAAATAGTCAACACGGCTTGTCACGTGCAAAATAGAGTACTCATCAACAATAGCTATTATAAGACCCCCTATGAGCTATTGAAGGACAGAAAACCGACTGTGTCCTACTTTAGAATCTTTTGAAGAAAATGCTTCGTACTTAATAATGGGAAGTATTACCTCAAAAAGTGTAGTGAAAAATATTTTGAAGGTATTTTTCAAGGATATAGTAGGCATAGTAAGCCATATAGGATTTTTAAAAAGAAATCTCTGGTGGTAGAAGAGTGTATAAATGTTGTATTTGATGAGACAGACCTACTCCATAGTAGCTCATCTAGTATTATTGGTGCAGATGCAGGTACCAGGTTCAAGGAGCTAAGCTTGGATGAAGCTGTCAAGGAAGACGGTCCAAGGTCAGTAAAGATCTTCGATCTAGGATTGGTGCATTAAGAACACCTAGAGGAAGAAGTGCCTCAACCCATATAGGTTACACAAGATATTACAGAGCCTGCTGGAGAGAGGGAAAGGAATCTAGGGTTCTGACACCTAAGTGAGCACGCAGCTGATCTAATCATTGAAGAGCCAGGTGACGGTGTGAGAACCAGAAGAGGTACAACTAATGAAGTTTTGCATCTAAGCTTTCTATCTCCGCTTGAACCAAAGAAGTTCGAGGAAGCGAACAAAGATGCCACTTAAATAATAACAATGCAATAGCAGCTCAATCAGTTCAAATGATGCAAAGTATGGGAGCTGGTACGCAGGCCCAAATGACAGAATATGATAGGCACCAAGTGGATATTCAGAAACAAGTTGGATGAGAACGGAGTAATCATCAAGAATGAAGCCCAGATTGTAGCTCAATGATACAGACAAGAAGAGGGATTGACTTCGACAAAACTTTTGCTCTAGTGGCAAGGCTCGAAGCGATCAGATTGTTTCTTGTGCATGCTGCCCTTAAAGGCTTCACAGTCTACCAAATGGACGTGATGTCAGCATTCCTGAACCAAAATCTTAAAGAGGAAGTATACGTAACGCAACCTACAGGTTTTGCAAACTCTAAATTCCCTTATCATATTTTTTTAAATAAAGATTTATATGGTTTAAAGCAAGCTCCTCGAGCTTTGTACGAGAGGTTGTCTAGCTTTCTTCTTGAGAACAAGTTCACAAGGGTAAGATAGACAAGACATTATGAAAGTGAGGGATAGATCTTATGTTTACTCTAGAGAGGGGGTGAATAGAGTTTTAAAAATCTTTTGATTAATTTTTATAACGGATTAAAATAAGTGATATATATATAAGTATGAAAAGAAATATCACAGCACAAAAGAAAAAAGTAAAGGAAAACCAGATGACACAAAGAGTTTATAGTGGTTTCCCAATTAACCTGGGTACATCCACTCTTCTACCACCCTGATAAGAATCCACTACAGGTTTTTGATCAGGTGCCCTTCCACTACAAGATCTATTTTCTAAGGGAGATCTAGCAACCCTTTGAGCTTTTGACCAGGTGCTCAAAAACTAAACTAAGTCTTTTGTTTACGAGACTTAACAACCAAAGGGATAAATTTTGAAGGGAGTTAAAATCACTTTTATAATGGTGAAATTAAATAAAGAGTATGTTGTTCTTCTCTTCCTTAATGCTCTTGAGAGAAGACTAATGGATTTGTTGATGTTGTCAAAGCTCCCCCTGAGGTGTAGAATAGTTCAGGAGAAATGAAGCTTTGCTCAGGGTGTAGGTTTTCAGATTGCTTGTTGATCTTCAGGAAGCTTTTAGACAGATGTTGATGGATTGTCTCTTGAAATCTCTGAAGCAAAAACTGATAAAGAACTTGAGTTGTATATGAGCTATTCTTCGTTTTGTTTTCTGTATAAATTCTTTTCCAGTACAACTATCTCTTTATGTTTATTCCTGTCTTGCTACTATCTACCTTGAAAAGAAATTCTTATGTATATTCTTTGTAGATTTTAGCATTTGAAATTTGAATTCCTTTCCTTAACTGACTGAAGAATTTCCGGGAGTTGAAAGACTAAAAATTGTCTTAACTGAATTTCCTCAACTATCTCAGTAAATTAGACAAGTAATAACTCTATGAAAACCATAATTATTGATGTCAAGGAATGGCTATATTCATAAGAATATTGTGCATTAATTATCAGAGAATTATAGATATATTATAATATAATTAGAAATTCTTCTGCCTTAGTCGAACTGAAATAATCAGAGAGTAGTTGAATAGAATCTTGGAGAAAATAGTCGAACTTAGCAAACTTTCTTTGACCTGAGATCCAAATTCGTCAAACTTAAAACTGCTTGATTTTCAACTTGAGATGGTAGATTAAGAGGTAGAAGATAGTCAAATGGAGCTCCATTTTCATCAAGAAGAAAATACACTAGCCAATCTGAGCTCCAAGTTCATCGAACTGAGAAGGCACTTTGTCGAGCTGAGAATCTAATATAAGCTCACAAATTGTCGTTCTCAGCTAGACATTCATCGAGCTCAACTCAGACAAGGAACTCTGTGTTCGTCGATCTTAGATCGATGATCGTCGAGCTGAGTTAAGCTATCGTCGAACGCCTTTTATGTATCTTAGAAAACCACTTTTCTTTGGAGGTCTTCTATCTCTAAGTATTCTGAAGGGAGAAACAATCAATCTAGGTTTGTTGACTTGACCATAACACTGATAAAAACCTATGACCCTAGACTATACATGTTGGGTCATATAATAATTCTAATAGTGAACCTAGCCCAAATCAACCCTAAACATAGGTTGGGTTCCAACAATCTCCCCCTATTTGGATGAGGTTACTATGAACAACATAAAAGAAAAATCACAAAGCAAAAAACAATATCTGGCAGAATAATAATGTTTCAGCAGATATGAACAAAATGTTCCTTGTTAAATATTTACAGAAAATATTATATAAGTTAAAAAATGGAAAAAAAAATCTGTCAAACTTTCTTGGTTGCATCCTGTGAAATTTCAGTATATGGTTTGGTGAATATTATTTCCCTTTTGGGATAAGCTGCTTGAAGTTTTGTCATTTTCAATTCTTCAACTCGAAGAATTGTCACAGAAGCAGCTCTTGGCATAACTTCTTCAGGATGTAAAGACATATAAGTATCAACAATAAAAAGATTTCGTACCTGATAATTGTCTAGTTCTTTCTTTCTGTATGATGACATTGTAGTAAACTGGGAAACATAATGTCCTTCTTCTTTATCCATTCTGATTTGTGACAGTCCTATAAGCTTTTTAATCTGTCCATCCTTGAATTAGGATCCATTTCTGGATCACACATTGGAGATAGTGGCCTTTCTGGATTGGTTTTGTCTTTTTGGCTGCCATGTTCTTCTGGCTGACAGTCATGATGCTGTTGTTTTCTCTGATGACTGCTACACTGAGTATCTGAACTATAAGGTCTTTCTTTGCTGCTGTGAGTTGATCTTGATTGATAAGAGTGAGAATCAGATCTTTGAGCATGAGAAACACTGCCTGCTAATCCAGCTGCGGGAGGAGAACCTCTTCTAAAATAAGGTGGAGGAGAGTATCTCCTACTCTTCTCCCTAGCTTTCATTTCATTATTTGAATATCTCATCCAGTTATGGGTGTCTGGAGTGAGAATTATATTGTGTAGAATGTAATTGGGAGTGTCAGCAGTGGGGTTAGGTTTTGGAGCAGCTTTGGGAGGAGCCTTCTTTTTAGCTGTTCTCTTTTTAGAACTGAATTCTTTTGAATCATCTGAATCATTGTCATCATCAGATTTACTTACAGGATTGTAATAAAGGGCATGAATCCTTTGAAGCATTTCTTCAGAAAGTATTGGATGAGCCTGTGGCTGTACACTTGTATCTTTTATATCAGCTTGAGGATGTGCTTGAACTTCTGTCCCTATAATTTTTGTAACAACTTGAGACTGAATATAGTCACTTTCTTCTTCCATATCTTAAAACATAATCTCATCAAGATCTGGCATGGGAGACTCAGCCCAGCCAAAAGTTGGAGGTGAGAAAGCCTTTGGCTCTGTATCAGTTATTGGCTCTATAGTAATATCTGTAACTGAAAAACATGCCCTTAGTTGTTCCAAAGCTTCAGGACTTATTGGAGCTGAGTAGCAAACTATAGCTTTAGAAAAATCTGGAACTATATTAACAAAAGCTGATAGTTTTGAGATATGCACTGAATCAAAGTTATAAGGAAAGAATATCAACTGTGAGATTTATAATGAAATCACCAATTGTGATTATTGATGTATCTGCTGAATCTTCTTCAAAACAAGTCATTTATGTACCTTCATCAAGAATTTCAATAATCTCTGTTAAAATCGTTACTATTGCTGGAGTTGCTACTGCTAAGGAGCTTCTTCATTGAATATCTCCCCATGCTGGATTTAGAGATACCTGAACCCAAGCCCCTAGAAGAAGGGACAGAAGAGGAAGAGGCAATTTTGAAAGAAAGATCAGTAATGGTAAAAGTAAGAGGGGCAACTGATTCCTCTACTAGCTTTTTCAGAGAGGGAGTGATAAATTTGGGAAGATCATTAGCTATGTCAGAGAAGTTTAGATAAAGGGGTTTAGGAGTAGATGGTGTGAAGGTGGATTGGTGACCACAATTTGAACATACAGAGAATCCTTAAGGGAAGTCTGACTGTGGGAATGATGGGAATGTTGGTGGAATGTTTGATGGAGGGATGAAATCAGGTAATTGATCCTGAAGAGGTGAATGTTGTGGAGATGGTTGAGGAGATGGAGATGAGAGCAGATTGAATGTAGGAGATGATGGAATATCATCAAGATGTTGTGAATAAGTGATTGAGGAGGTAGAGATGGTGGTGTATCCTCATGGATTTGAATTGGTGATTGGGGTTGAGATGGTGATACTGGATGAATGAAGGTAGAAGGTTGGTGAAGTGGAGTTGATGAAGGAAATATAGAATGAGGTGGAGATGGAGGCGGATCAGGAGCTTCTTCTAGTGTTTGAGAAGTGGTTGTTTCAGCCCTTGTGTCCTCTGAAGCAATCCTAGAGGACGAGGCCCTGGAGGGCTTGGGTATAGTCCTCTCCCATCTGCCAAACAGGGCAGAGGTAAGCTTCTTTGATGTATTAATGAAAATGGGCTGGGATACAAATAATTCAGGAACCTTTTCCTAGAGGAAGATTCCCAGAATTTTTTTAAGACACACATCCTTTTTGCTTATCTTTTTTTTGATCAAATCAAATATAATCTTGCCCCAGTTCACTGATTTCTTTTTTACCAAGGCACTCATAAAGTCTAACTGATGCCTGGTAATTTGGTCATGGGCCTGCTTGCCTAGGTAGACCTTTCCAACCACATCAACTAGAAACTTATATTCAACTGATAAGTTATTTTTCAATAGCTTGTTAGGGTTTCCCTGAGAGTGACCCATTATAAATAGCATGTCCTCAAACTCATTGCTAGTTAATTCAAAATCATCTTCTCCATTTATAAAACAAAAAACTTCTATTAAAACATCAGGAGTAAGAAAAACCTGGTTTCCAGAAATTGATCCTGAGATGATGGTTTGTTCTGGAGATATTGCTGTAAATATCCATTCTTTGATTTCATCCACTAGAAGTTTGATTCTGAAGGTCATGAACTTTTTCAACTGAGGTCCTTCAAACAACTGAAGGGTGTCTTTGAAGATTTGATTAGAGTGACCAAAGGAGTCTACGTAAATGTCAAAACCTGCATCGAACTTCATTATAGAAAGGGTCGCCGCCAAGGTCGCCATTATTTTCCTGCAAAAACGAGAGAGAGATCAAGTGCAAAAGAACAGGAAAGCGCGAGATGGAGTTCGATGAAAACCCTATTATATGTTTTTAGAAGGTGAAATGGCGAACTCCGTCCTACGCAAAAGAACAACTTCGAACACAGGTCGACAAAAAATTTCATGAAGAAATAAAAAGCGTCGATCTCAATTTTAAGAGGGGAAAAACATTTCATTGTTCTCAGGTCGACGAAATATTTCCTAAAACAAAATTCATCGATCTCCGTTCGACGAAAAGTTTCACTAAGAGATTTTGTCGATCTCTGTTCAACGAAAAGCTCAAGAAGAGTTCATATATCGTCGATCTCCGTTCGACAAAAAGTGGTAAATTCTTCGACCTCAGATAGAAATCAAATCAGACCTTCTCCATTAATCATACCTAGCTGATTTAGGAAGAACAAATGTTTCTTTTCATCCAAAGGTTCGGTGAAATTGTCCTCTCTTTGTAAATCAGTAGAGATAAAGACAAGGTTAATTTTTTGTTCTACATGATCTCTAATAAAATAATGTCTAATTTCTATATGCTTGGTCCTACTATGATGCATTGGATTTTGTTTAATGGAAATTACACTGGTACTATCACAAAATATAGTTGAATTATTTAGATTGAAACCATAATCCAGGAGTTGGTTTTGAATCCAAAAAATTTGTGAACAATAACTTCCAGCTATTATATATTCAGCTTTAACAGTTTAAGTTGACATAGATGTTTGTTTCTTGCAAAACAAAGACACAAGTCTATAACCAAGGAACTGGCATGTTCCTGATGTGCGTTTCCTATCAAATCTATATCCTGCAAAGTCAGCATCTGAGAATCCAGTTAATTCAAATTCTGACTCAGTTGGATACCAAAGTCCTAGATTGGGACAACCCTTTATATACCTTAAAATTCTTTTTAGTAAAATAAGGTGAGATTATTTAGGGTTCACTTGGAACCTAGTACAAAGACATGTTGCAAACTTTATATTTGGCTTGGAAGCTGTGAGATATAATAAGGATCCAACAATAGCCCTATATGTTTTCTGATCAACTGGCTTGCCCTATTCATCAGAATCAAACACAGCATTGGAAGCCATGGGTGTTTTCATAGTTGAGGCATCAGACATCCCAAATCTCATAATTAGCTCCTTAGCATATTTAAATTGGGATATGAAAATGTCATCAGGGGATTGCTTCACTTGAAGACCAAGGAAGTAGGAAAGCTCACCCATGCTACTCATTTCAAACATGGAATGCATCAGGTCAGAAAACCTTTTGCATAGTTTGGAATTAGTGGAGCCAAAAATTATGTCATCTACATATATTTGTACTAGCAAAATTTTATTTTTATGATGCATAATAAATAAAGTCCTATCTACAATGCCTGTAGTGAACTTATGCTCTAAGAGGAAGCTAGCTAGGTTCTCATACCAAGCTCTTGGAGATTTCTTTAAACCATAGAGAGCTTTTTGCAACTTAAAAATAAAAGAGGGATTAGTTGGAGAGATAAAACCTGGTGGTTGCTCCACATAGACTTCCTCTTTGAGTTCACCATTAAGGAATGCACTCTTGACATCAATTTGAGAAACTTTGAATTTCTTGAATGCTACATTGGAAAAAAAAATATACTGATAGCCTCCAGCCTTGTAATAGGGGCAAAGGTCTGTTCATAATCAATTTTTTTCTCCTAAGAATAGCCTTGAGCTACCAATCTTGCTTTGTTCCTTACAATTGATCCTTGAGCATCCAACTTGTTCCTGAAAACCCATTTAGTTCCAATGACTTGGTAGCCTTTGGGTCTTGAAACTAAATCCCAAACTCTGCATCTCTCAAATTGATTGAGCTCATCTTGCATTGTAATAATCCAATGGGGATCTTCCTCTACATCTTTTATGGATTGAGGTTCAATATGAGATATGAAGCAAGCATGCATCAAATCTTGGTTGAGTTGATGCCTTGTTTGCACACCAAATGATATGTCTCCAATCATTTAAGATATGGGATGATGTCTAAGTATGACAAGATCAGTAGGAGGAGTTGGTTCATCAATAGCTTGGGGAATTAATTCCTCTTGTGAAATTATGTTAACTATTGTTGATTCAACTGTTCCAACAATTTCTTCTTCACTCTCTTCATCAATCTGTGGAGAGGGATGCAATGTAACCTCTTGGGTGAGGTTTAAGTCATCCAATTTCTCACACATAAGGGGTACCTTCAATCTATCTCTGGTAGAAGAATCCTTCTCCTTGTAACACATATTAGCTTCATCAAAAGTTACATGTATAGATTCTTCCATTTTTAATTTTGATTTATTAAATACCCTATAGGCATTGCTGACTTGGGAATATCCAAGAAAAATTCCCTCTTCAGCTTTGGCTTCAAACATTCTAAGATGTTTCTTGTTATTATTTTGAATGTTATATTTACGACCAAATACTCTAAAATAATATATTTTAGGTTGCTTCCCTTTAAGCAATTCATATGGAGTCTTTCCCTTAAGTTTATGTATTAAACTTCTATTCAAAACATAATTTGTTGTGCTTATAGCCTCTGCCCAAAAGGATAAGGGCAAGTAAGCATCTGCAAGCAATGCCCCTACAGCTTCAATAAGGGTTCTATTTTTCCTTTCTACTCCTCCATTTTGTTGAGGAGTTCTAGGAGCAGATAAGCAATGCCTGATACATTCCTCTCAAATAATTCTTGTATAAGAAGAGATTCGAACTCAGTGCCTTGATCACTTTTGATTAATGCAATTGGAGTAGAGTACTGAATCTTTATGCTCCTAAGAAAGTCTGTAAGAATTTTAAAGTTATCTGACTTGTTTCTCAGAAAGAACACTTAAGTGAATCTAGAAAATTCATCTACAATAACTAGAGTGTAAGATTTCCCTCCCAGACTTTGTACAATAATGGGTCCAAAAAGATCCATGTGAAGCAAACACAAGATTCTGGGTGAATCAATCTTATTAATTGATTAAAAACTATTTTTAGTTTTCTTGCCTAACTGACAAGCCCTGTAGAGACATTCCTTCTTGTAGGGGCCAGAAAGCAATCCTCTAACAAGGTTGTCCCTAGATAGTTTAACACTATTTCTTAAATTTACATATCCTAGTAGTTTATGCCATAAGTCATTAGTATTATTAATCTGATTAAATAAACAGATTTCTGAAATAGCAGACTTGAAATTTACGACATATATGATGCCTACTCTAGTTCCTGTTAAAATAATTTCTTTTGAACTAGAAAAAATAATGAATAAAGACTTGTTAAATGTTACCTGATAACCTTCATCACGTAACTGACTTATGGATATCAGGTTATGCTTGAGACCACTCACATAGGCTACCTTCTTTAATGTGATAGCTCCAACTTTGACATTCCCATAACCTTTGGTTTGTACATAGTTGGAGTCTCCAAAGATCATCTTTGGTCTAAGCATTGAATTTTAATCAGTTAGATTTCCCTTGCTGCCTGTCATATGCTTAGAACACCCACTATCCAAGTACAATTGTTGCTCTATGGTAGGATAGTCCATCATCTGCAAGAAAATAGATTAGGTGTTCTTCACCCAAGTTACCTTGGCTCCTTGTTTTTTCTAAAATTTATAACTAGAAATGAAAGAAAATTCTGGTTGATTTTTTTACCCTAATGTGTGAAATATTCTAGGTGGAATTATCCATATGAGTAAAAGGGTTAACAAATATTTGTCTTTGATTATTATTTTTACAAGAATTAAAATTTCTGTTAAAGTTTTCTGGGTTCGACGAATTCCTGTAAGTTCGTCGATCTTCGTTCAACAAATAGGGATGAGTTTGTTGAACTCCGCTCAGAGAATGAAAATAATCTTTTTCTGTGCCCCAATTTCATCGATCGTGGTTCGAAGAATGGTTATATAGAAAATCTACGTTCATTGTTCGTCGATCTGAGTTCGACGAACCATATACATTTCATCGATCTTGGTTCGTAGAAAAATGTTGAACATTGTTTTTATTAAAAAAATTATTTTTCTTTTTCTTTTGTTTAGGTTTTTGAAATACTTCAATTTGTTAGTTGTTATCTTCTATTTTTTCTTTGACTTTTTCAGATATGAATTTAATAGGGGTAGAAAGAATGTTTTTAATAAGAAGAGGAGGCTGACTTGATGAAACTCCCAATCCTAATTTGTCATTAAGCCTGGTATTGACTGTGCTTATTATATTCATCAATTTGATCCTTCACCCATTATGGGATTCTCCAAATTCTTTAGCCTCATTTAATTTATTTTTTAATGAAATAATTTGTTCAGAAGCTAATTGTAATTCATCTTTTAGTTTGATGTTTTTAGAAAATAGATTGTCATATTCAATTTGTTTTTCTCTGAGAAGTTTGATTTCCTTCACAGATTTAATTAAGTCATTGCATAGAAGTTTGAATTTAGTTTTAAAATGATCAGAAGTGAAATAAAAAGAAGCTATTACCTGGTTCTCTTCTAATTCATATTATGCAGCTAATTCTTCAGCTACTGAGTGACTGCATGATGCATTAATTTCCATCAAGCAGATCTCTCTGGCTTTTGCCTCTTCTTCATCCTTACTAGAAATGGATGAAGTTTCTTCTTCTGAGTCACTCCAGGTCTCAGATACAAAGCCTCTCTACTTTTAATTATTGTATTTGTTGGAGGAGGGCTATCTAGAGTGTTTCTTAGATTTTTTTCCCTTTTCTCTTGTCCTTCTTTTGAGCCTCTGGACATTCTGGGAGAATGTGTCCTGGCTTCCTGCATCCATAGCAGAAAATTTCCTTGGTAGGAGTCTTGTCATACCTTGGCTTATCCTCATTTTTGTAAGATCTTCTGAAGTCCTCCTTGTCATCTTGTAGAATCTCTTAGTCAAGAGACTCCGTAGAACTTCTATATCTTGAGTGGTTTCAGCTTCTTCACTTGTTTTGAAAGCAATACTTTGCTCTTTCTTTGTTGAAGATGAAGTGGTCCTTTGTTCAGCTTCTCTTATCTTGATGAGCTGCTCATAGGATTTGAGCTTGCCAACAAATTTTCAGTTGAGATCTCATTTAGGCTTCTTGCTTCCTTGATTGGCTAGATCCTAGAGTCTTATGTGTTAGGGAAGCACATAAGAATCTTGTCATCTATCTCTGTTAATGAGATGTCCTTGTCCAAAGTTTTCAGCTCATTAATTATGAGGCTGCGTATATTGTACTTGTCCGCAACTGATTCTGCTTCTTCTTTCTTGAAGTTCTCATATTGAGAGATCAGATGTGATCTCCTTTCTTTCCTTTAATCAGCAGATCCTGCTACTATCCCATATAGGGAATCCCAGATATTCTTGGCTGAAGTACATTCAGTAACTTTCTGGAAAATGTCATCAGATATTGTTTGAGCTAGAATGTTCATAGCTTTGGCATATGCTATTTTATATTTCTTCTGAGCTTCTGTCCACTCAGGTGGTGGAATAGCACTAGTGCTACTATCCCATATAGGGAATCCCAGATATTCTTGGCTGAAGTACATTCAGTAACTTTCTGGAAAATGTCATCAGATATTGTTTGAGCTAGAATGTTCATAGCTTTGGCATATGCTATTTTATATTTCTTCTGAGCTTCTGTCCACTCAGGTGGTGGAATAGCACTAGTGCTTGTAGTGGTTGTTATAGATGGAGTAGGTGGACCTGTCAAAATAGAATTGTAGATATCTTCATCAATGAAATTCATATATAATCTGATCCTTGCCTTCCAAAGTACAAACTTGTTAAGATTGCACACTAGAGGTCTGGTGCTTGAGTACTCCTTATTTTGTGCCATGATATAAAAAGACACTAGATTAAATGAGATCTATCAAAGATCTTTTGGTTTAGGTGTTAGCCTATGAAACCAAACAACCTTACCCTCTGATACAAATTGAAAGTGAGGGATAGATCTTATGTTTACTCTAGAGGGGTGGGGGGGTAGGGGGGGGTGAATATAGTATTAAAAATCTTTTGATTAATTTTTATAGCGGATTAAAATAAGTGATATATATATATAAGTATGAAAAGAAATATCACAACACACAATAAAATAGTAAAGGCAAACTAGACGACACAAGGAGTTTATAGTGGTTCCCCAATAAACCTGGGTACATCCACTCTTCTACCACCCTAGTAGGAATTGACTACAGGTTTTTGATCAGGTGCCCTGAAACCACATGATCTATTTTCTAAGGGAGATTTGGCAACCCTTTGAGCTTTTGACCAGGTGCTCATAAACAAAACTAAGTCTTTTAATCAGGATACTTAATAACCAAAGGGATAACTTTTGAAGGGAGCTAAAAACCCTTTTACAGTGGTGAAAGAAAATAAAGATGATGTTGTTCTTCTCTATCTCAATGATCTTGAGAAAAGACTAGTGGATTTGTTGATGTTGTCAAAGCTCCACCTGAGATGTAGAATAGTTCAGGAGAAAAGAAGCTTTGCTTAGAGTATAGGCCTTCAGATTGCTTGTTGATCTTCAGGAAGCTTGTAGACAGATGTTGATGGATTGTCTCTTGAAAGCTCTGAAGCAAAAACATATGAAGAACTTGAGTTGTATATGAGCTATTCTTCTTTCAGTTTTCTATAAAAATTCTTTTCTAGTACAGCTATCTCTCTGTGTCTATTCATGTCTTGCTACTATCTACCTTGAAAAGAAATTCTTATGTATATTCCTTGCATATTTTAGAATTTGAAATTTGAATTCCTTTCTTTGACTGATTACAGAATTTTTGGGAGATGAATGTCTAGAAATTGTCTTAAATGAATTTCCTCAACTGTCCTAGTAAATAAGCCAAGTAATAACTATATGAAACCATAATTAATGCTGCAAAGGAATGACTAGATTCATAAGAATATTGTGCATTTATTATCAGAGCATTATAGACATATTATAATATAATTTGAAATTTTTCTACCTTAGTCGAATAGAAATCATCAGAGAGTAGTTGAACTGAACCTGGGAAAAAATAGTCGAACTCAGCAAACTTTCGTTGAGTTGAGATTCAAATTCATCGAACTGAAAACTGCTTGATCGTCGACCTGAAATGGCAGATTAAGAGGTAGAAGATCATCAAACGGAGCTCCAATTTCGTCAAGCAGAAAATACACTAGCCAATCTGAGCTCCAAGTTCGTCGAACTGAGAAGGCACTTCGTCGAGCTTAGAATCTGATATAAGCTCAAAGATCTTCGATCTCAGCTGGACTTTCGTCGAGCTCAACTCAGAGAAGGAACTCTGAGTTCATAGTTCTGATATCAACGATCGTCGAACGCCTTTTCTATCTCTCAAAAAACTGCTTTTCTCAGAAGATCTTTTGTCTTTAAGTCTTTTGAAAAAGAACCAATCAATCTAGGTTTGTTGACTTGACCTTAAAACTGATAAAAACCTATGATCCTAGACTATAGATGTTGGGTTATCTAATAATCCTAATAGTGAACCTAGCCCAAATCAACCCAAAACATTTGTGGGGTTCCAACCAATTATTTCTTTTTGAAGTTAAAGAAAAGATTTTTCTAGTGCAAAAATATGTCGACGACATCATATTTGGCTCTATAGAAGACAACCTTTGCAAAAAGTTTTCCTAACTTATGCAAGGGAAGTTTGAAATGAGTAGTATGGGAGAGCTGAAGTATTTCTTAGGACTTCAAGTTAAACAATCTAGGGATGGAATTTTCATTTCTCAGATGACGTTCACCAAGGAGCTTCTTAAGAAATTTAGAATGGAGAATGCAACCTCTATGAGGACTCCAATGGGATCAATTATGTCTCTGGATAAGGACGAGAAAGGGAATCTTTTGATGAAACTAAGTATAGAAGCATAATTGGATCCTTTCTCCACCTTACTGCTAGTAGACCAGACATAATGTTTTTGATATGTGTGTGCGGTAGATTTCAAGGGAACTCTAAGGAATCTCATTACGTCGCTGCAAAGCGGATTCTAAGATATGATGTAGGGGGCGTCCGGAATCGGAGATCTCCACGAAGCTAATGCTCTACCTATGCACTACAGGTCGTAGATCTACCGCACCTACACAATACTTATCGCCCACAATAGTTTCTCGTCGCAAGAACGCAGAACAAATAACAAAGGAAGAATGGCCGACTCGAAAACAATGATCGAAAATTTGAGTCGGAATATTCCGCAAGAAAAACACAAAGGTTGCCACTCCTTTTGAGAGCAAGACCAAGGCTATAGGCCAAGATCCGCTCAGGAAAATAGGATCCACCCGATCCAGAATTAAAAAGCCTAGCAACGGCGATTTCGATCCAAAACTTGCAGCGATTAAATTTAATTGTTCGGAGAAAATGAGTGCGAAACCACCACAACTAAAGAAGAAAATCACACTAGGGTAAGGGAAGAGATTACCCAACCTGAAAGCATTTTACACAAGATAATTGTGGGAGAATCACTCTCTCCACGGATCCACCGGCGTCACACCGAAGGGTTTACAACCTTCTTCCAAGGAGTCACACAAAAGGAAGCCACGCTGGAGTCGCACCGAATGGATGGAGGGAGCAAGGGGGCGGCGGCTTCACACCACAAGCAACGGGGGGCGACGGCTTGGAGAGGTCTCCTCTTGGCCGAAATTCTCAAGGAGAAGATTAGGTTTAACTCTTTGTCTCATTATCTCATAAGGAAGCCTCCTTATATAGGACTTACAAACAAGCCTTAACCATTCATGATGGAGATGTAATCTCATCCATCCAAATGGCTAAATTCACACCAACATTAAAATTGTTCAAAATTAAAAATAACAAAACATGCAATGAATATAAAATTATCACTTAAACATAGGATAATTTTATATTCCAAATATAAAATAGAGTTCAAGAAAATGAAGTAAATAAGGCTAATTCTTTGCAGTGGATGTAGCACGCCGCGGGCGGAAGTTGTAGCGTAGCCTTCCGTTAGCGTCATCGTGCCGCCTCACGTCCTTGAGTTGTATTGCCTTATGAACCGGATCATCATCAGCATCGTCAACATCATCTTCAAATGGTAGAGGAGGGGGCTCGCCATCAATCCTCCCCCGCTCAAATGCACGTATCTCTGTTGCGTGGTCCAAGCGATAGAGGTGAAGGAGAGCAGCATCCAAACTTTGCAGCTCCATCTCGAGTACCATAGAGTCATCCGAAGTGGGACGATCACGCCAACGGATGAGAAAGCGGTGGGTGTCGCCATCAGCAGTGGTAACAGGCTCAGCATCAACAGAGAGATATCTGTACTAGGCTAGGCACGGAGTATTCGGCGTCTACGTCTAGGATGGCTGAGAACAAGCATGAGCTTCATAATGCTGAAGCGATAGCAGTTCTATGTAATGATATGACGGGGCTTAGGGCTACATTAGCACAGATTTTACAAAATCAAGCTAGGCCACCACCACCTCCCGCCCATGTTGAGTGGCCCCACCGGCGCCAACACATCTTCGATTCGGATTCTGATGGGGACTCCCCATGAGTGCCCCCTTGAGGCCATCGCCACGAGCGAGAGTTTGATATTACTAGGGCCGTCAAGATTGAGGCCCCCACTTACGACGGCATGTGAGATCCACAAAACTTCTTTAATTGGACGGTGGATATGGAATGTTACTTCGACTAGCACAACCTCACGGACCCCTAAAAGGTCCAAGTTGCCAGGATGAAGTTAACTGGTCCTGCCAAAACTTATTGGTTGAATGAAGAGCGTAGGCTAGGAACTGGGAACGGAGACCCAATTATTAGATGGACCGTAATGAAGAATTTGTTGACCGATCAGTACGTCTCCGCGTACCATCGGACACGAATGTTTGACGAGCTTGCCACCCTGCAGCAGGGCTCAAGTTCAGTAGCGGAGTATATGGGAGAACTGAAGGACCGAATGGTACGTTGTGATCTGAAGGAAATCCACGAGGTCACCCTTTCTAGATTCCGTAAGGGGCTTCAACCCGATATTCAGCGGAAGCTCTTACGATATGGCCACACGGATCTAAACACGACATTCAATGCCGCCCTCGACATTGAGAAACACTTAGCATCTAAAACTCACTCCCATTATTCTCATACGAAGGGAAAATCCACTACCGGAGCATCTTCCTCCACATATAAGGACAAAGGTATGTTCTGGTCCGCCGAGTCAAAGTCTATCGTGATCACTACTAGGAACACTAAGAACCCTATGAGCGAACGTATTCCCATCAGAAAGGTTAGCAAGACTAACGCTACATGTTACTCTTGCGGCATTCAAGGTCACTACCCCTTCGAATGCCCAATGAAAACTAAAGCCATAGCCTTGTTAGAGTCGACGACTGATCTTGCGGATTACGTTTATGAGGCTGCTGAGGAGAGCGACCCAGAAGGGGTCCCAAGTGACTTAGAGGACGATCACCCCCTTATGGTGATGCGTTGTATCTTGACCACTCCTCGTCCATTAGATGATTGGAAGAGGACGAGCATATATTCTATGATTTTTAAGAGTGGCGAGAAGCTTTGTAAGCTGATTGTTGATATTGGTAGCTGTGTGAATGTCGTATCTGAGAACGCCGTTGCACGTATGTCCTTGACCACGGAACCACACCTGACCCCATATCAGGTTGCTTGGATCAACAAGATCTCCGTACCCGTTACCAAGCGATGCTTGGTCCCACTCTCATTTAAATATACATTGATGAGGTGTGGTGTGATGTCCTTCTGATGGTCGCTTTTCATGTGTTGTTAGGCCGCCCTTGGCTATACGACCGTGATGTTACACATTTTTGTAGAGCCAACACTTATGAATTCAAATTCAATGGCAAAACCAACACTCTGAAGCCGACCATCCCAAAGGAGCCCGTAGTCTTGGCTAAGGACACCACTATTCCGGTAGAACGGAAAACGTTAAATCTAGTTGGTAGGAAAGAGTTTGAGAGAGATCCGTTCTTTGATGGAATTATGTATGCGCTAGTCCTCCTATGTGCGAAGCCCGATTCTATCATTTTGGATGAGTTACCTAGTGAGTTACGGGTACTGTTGGAGGAGTATAGAGACGTATACCCGGATGAGTTTCCACCCACGTTACCCCCGCTTAGGAATATCCAGCATGCGATAGATCTCTTCCCGGGATCTTCCTTGCCAAATCAGCCCCATTATCGACTCCACCCCGCAGCTCACCTGGAGTTGCAGTCCCAGATAGAGGGTTTGCTAGAGAAAGGTTTTATTAGGACTAGTATGAGTCCATATACTATTCCAGCTCTACTTTCCCCCAAGAAGGATGGTACATGGAGGATGTGCATTGATAGCCGGGCTATCAACAAAATCACCATCAAGTATAGGTTCACCATTCCCCACCTAGATGATTTGTTGGATATCATGTACTGAGCCACCGTATTCTCCAAATTTGATCTTCGGAGTGTCTATCACTAGATTAGGATACGAGAGGGCGACGAGTGGAAGACGGCATTTAAGTCGAATGATGGTCTGTACGAATGTCTTGTGATGTCCTTTGGGTTATCCAATGCCCCTAGTACCTTCTCCCGGATGATGACACATGTCTTTCAGCCATTCATGGGGAAGTTCGTTGTCGTCTACTTTGACGATATTCTGATTTATAGCACCTCTACTACCGAGCACATCTCCCACATGAGAGTGATCCTTTTCACCTTTCGG
This sequence comes from Platanthera zijinensis, assembly GCA_039513925.1. Classification (NCBI taxonomy): domain Eukaryota; kingdom Viridiplantae; phylum Streptophyta; class Magnoliopsida; order Asparagales; family Orchidaceae; genus Platanthera; species Platanthera zijinensis. The sequence continues at coordinate 165,046,215 of CM077082.1, read as the reverse complement.
AAGGAGACTTTATTTCTCAATCTTAAGTAATGCACTTTCTATGCCTCAGAGGTACATTTCTTAGGCTATATAGTCGGCTCTAAGGGTACTCGAGTTGATCCGGGAAAGGTTCAGGTCATTAAGGACTGGCCCGTGCCAACCACCCTACGTGAGGTGGGTAGTTTCCATGGGTTAGCCACATTTTATCGTCGTTTCATACGAGACTTCAGTAGTATTATGGCGCCTATCACAAACTGTATGAAGAAGGGAGAGTTTACGTTGACAAAGTCCGCCACCTATGCTTTTGAACGAATAAAGGAGCTTGTGATTGAGGCACCTGCCCTACGTCTACCTGACTTTGCTAAAGTCTTTGAGCTCACATGTGATGCGTCTGGGGTAGGGATTGGAGGTGTCTTGAGCCAGGAGGGCCATCCCGTTAGTTATTTTAGCGAGAAGTTGTTCGGCCCTAAGCTGAACTATTCAAATTATGCTAGGGAATTTTATGCTCTAGTCCAATGTCTACACCATTGGAGGCACTATCTCCTCTCCAAGGAGTTTGTGATCCTCTCCGATCATGAGGCTTTACGTTTAATCAACGGCCAGCATAATATCAGCCCACGACACGCTAAGTGGGTAGCTTTCTTACAAGGTTACACGTTTAATCTCAAGCACCTTAAGGGAGATGATAACCGAGTCGCGGACGCCCTTAGTTGTCTTACTATTTTACTCACCTCTATGAAAGTACATATTGTAGGATTTGAGCGGGTTAATGATGAGTACGCCATGTGTCCTTACTTCCAGGACTTCTATTTATCTGCCGAGGATAGATCCCCCACGACGATATCTGCGTACGTCATCAAGGACGATTACCTATTTAAGAACGGGAAGCTATGTATTCCACAGTCATCGTTACGACTACATATCATATGGGAGTTGCATAGAGGAGGGTTGAGTGGCCACTTCGGTAGAGATAAGACCATTACGTTAGTCGAGGACAAATTTTATTGGCCAAAACTTAAGGTTATTGTGGGACAGGTAGTGAGTAGCTGCCGCACGTGTCAGGTTTCTAAGGGTAGTAAAACCAACGTAGGATTATATACACCCTTGCCTATTCCCTCCTTGACTTGGGAAGACGTTAGTATGGATTTTTTATTAGGCCTCCCCATTACCCTACGTCGTCACGACTCAGTTTTTGTAGTTGTGGATAGGTTTTCAAAGATGGCTTATTTCATCCCATGCAATAGGACAAACGATGTGTCTCACGTTGCTAAACTATATTTTAAAGAAGTCGTTAGTCACCGTGGAGTGCCAAAGACCATAGTACGGATAGGGACGTAAAATTCACTAGTTATTTTTGGAAAACTCTTTGGATATTAATGGGAACAAAATTATTGTTTTCCTCCACCTATCATCCCCAAACTGATGGGCAAACAGAAGTGGTTAATCGGAGCTTAGGAAATTTGTTACGATGCCTTGTGAGTGATCACAAGAGCACTTGGGATCTTCTCCTTCCCCATGCCTAATTAGCATACAATAATTCCAAGAATAGGTTTACGGGTTTGTCTCCAAATGAGATTGTCCATGGGTATACGGCTCCTGTGCCGCTTGACTTGGTGTCGTTGCCCCCAACGTACAAGGCAAGTCAGTTTGCACAATCCTTCGCCAGCACTTCCATGATTTACACGCACGTATACGGGCCACTTTCACTACGCAATACGACTCTTATCAAGCGCACGCTAATTTACATAGGAGAGTATCACACTTCAAAATTGGCGATCTAGTTTTAGTCCGTTTGGTTCCCGAACACTTGCCAACTGGCACCATTAAAAAGTTAGCACCAAAGCGCGCCGGCCCTTTTCAGATTGTTAATAAGTTAGGTGACAACGCTTTCATTTTGGACTTGCCTGCTGATTGGGGTATCTCCCCCATTTTTAACGTTTCAGATTTAACGATGTTTGGGTCACCACCACAAGAGTTGATTTCTTTGTCGTCTTCTTCTCCCACTCTAAATTCTCATGGGTGGGGGAGTGGTAGTACGGATGATCTCTCTCTTTCGGTCTCCACAGGTATATCATCAGATGGTAAGTTGCCTTCCTTCCTACCTACTACTAATATGTTCCCCAGGTTTCCACGGATGTTTTCCACTCCAGAGATGATACTTGATGCTGAGCCTGTTACCACTGCTGATGGCGACACCCACCGCTTTCTCATCCGTTGGCGTGATTGACCCCCTTCGGATGACTCTTGGGTACTCGAGATGGAGCTGCAAAGTTCGGATGATGCTCTCCTTCACCGCTATTGCTTGGACCACGCAACGGAGATGCGTGCATTTGAGCGGGGGAGGATTGATGGCGTGCCTCCTCCTCCACCATTTGGAGACAATGCTGACGATGTTGATGATGATCTGATTTATAAGGCAATACAACTCAAGGACGTGAGGCGACATGATGACGCTAACTGAAGGCTACGCTACAACTTCCGCCCGCGGTATGCTACATCCACTACAAAGAATTAGCCTTATTTATTTCATTTTCTTGAACTCTATTTTATATTTTGAATATAAAATTATCATATGTTTAAGTGATAATTCTATATTCATTGCATGTTTTGTTATTTTTAATTTTTAACAATTTTAATGTTGGTGTGCATTTAGCCATTCAGATGGATGAGATTTCATCTCCATCATGAATGGTTAAGGCTTGTTTGTAACTCCTAAATAAGGAGGCTTCCTTATGAGATAATGAGACAAAGAGTTAAACCTAATCTTCTCCTTGAGAATTTCGGCCAAGAGGAGACCTCTCCAAGCCGCCACCCCCCTTGCTTGTGGTGTGAAGCCGCCGCCCCCCTTGCTCACTCCATCCATTCGGGGCGACTCCGACGCGGGTTCCTTCGGGGTGACTCCTTGGAAGAAGGTTGCAAACCCTTCGGTGTGACGCCGGTGGATCCGTTGAGAGAGTGATTCTCCAACTATTATCTTATGTGAAAAGCATTCCGGTTGGGTAATCTCTTCCCTGTCCCTAGTGTGATTCTCTTCTTTAGTTGTGGTGGTTTCACACTCATTTTCTCCGGAAAATTAAATTTAATCGCTGCATGTTTGGGATCGAAATCGCCGTTGCTAGGCTTTTTAATTTCGGATCGGGTGGATCCTATTTGCCTGAGCGGATCTTGGCCTATAGCCTTGGTCTTGCTCTCAAAAAGAGTGGAAAACTTTGTGTTTTTCTTGGGGAATATTCCGACTAAAATTTCTGATCGTTGTTTTCGAGTCGACCATTCTTCCGTTGTTATTTGTGCTGCGTTCTTGCGACGAGAAACTATTGTGGGCGATAGGTACTGTGTAGGTGCGGTAGATCTACGACGTGTAGTGCGTAGATATAGCGTTAGCATCGTGGAGAACTCCGACTCCGGATGCCCCCTACATCAGATACCTTATGGGCACACCTAATTTTGGCTTATGGTACCCAAGAAGTAAAAAACTTCGAACTAATTCGCTTTTCAGATGTTGATTTTGCAGGTAGCAGGGATGACAGGAAAAGCACTTCTGGGACGTGCCAATTCCTCGGAAGACGGCTTATTTCATAAGGCGGCAAGAAGCAGAATTGTGTCACAACCTCTATTGCCGAGTAAGTGTATATCTCTACGGGTAGTTGTTGTGCACAACTTCTTTGGATCAGGAATAACTCGAAGATTACAATCTAAGGATCAGAGAGATTCTTATGTTTAACGACTCCTCCAGCTCTATCACAATCGCAAACAATCTGGTTTCCCACAACCAGACCAAGCACATTGAGGCGCGCTACCACTTATTCTGAGAGCATGTGGAGAACAAGGACATAGCCCTCAGCTATGTCCTGACGGAAAAGAAGATTGTCGATATCTTTACAAAGCCTCTTGACGAGACTAAGTACTCATTTTTCAAAACGGAGCTCAGTAAGCTAAACAAGGACTCATGAAGAAGGTTTAGCAAGCGGTCTCGGGATCCAGTTCTTAAAAGCAAAAATTTTTTAAGTCCAATTCGGTGAATATCGGTCATTTCGTAGCATACTCATACAAGTTTTGTCGAATCGGAGTCCTCCAACAACAAAATTTGGAGAAGTCTACTTAAGACAATATTTCAAATTGTATATATTGGATCTGAAGACTCGACGACCAAATTTGAGGTACGCGTAGTCTAGATGCAGTTTAAAAATCATATACATATATATAATCTTCTATAAATTAAAACAGGAGGCGCCCTTCACGATATCCGTCGATTCACGATGCAAGACGAAACACGCAGACATGAACCAACCCTTCAGCACCCTATTCGTCGAATCGCCGATAACTGTCGATTTCCCCTACCTCCCGTGCCCTAGCTCGCACGACCATAGAAAGATTATCGTAGTGCCCTAGTTTCATGCCTGGCTCTGAATATAGTGTGTTGCCGCCGACAACTGTGTGTCACCGCCGTTTGCCGACAAAATCATTCTTATAATCACAGTCTCTTTAGTACAGTGCAGTCTTTCGTTCTTGTAGCCTTCCAGAGGATCTTCAGTACAGTGCTTGCGTCAACACCTGAAGCTTCCTCAGAGCCATACAGAGTGCTCTCTAGAGGCGCAGAAATTCCAGTTCTCCTTAATTTGCAATGGCTCCTAGAAGCACCAGTGGCTTACTAGGTGGAGGTGAATTGGTCCGCACTGGATTTGCCTAAGCCTCCGATGATTTCAGGAACGTCATTCTGATGCTGGAAACAGCGAGACTCTCCTTTGTCCTCAAACACCCCTTCAAGGTGCTCGATTAGGAAGTCTTGGAGTTCCTCAATAATGCCAAATTACATCATTAGAACTTTGTGATAAAAAGCATGGTTCAGAAGGTCAAAGTGAAGATGAATGCCTCCCGGTTGTCTAGGTATTTGCGGCTACTTATGTGTGATAAGAACGACTACCTAGAGGGGGCCGATTTGCAAGGACATTATGCTTCTGTGGTCAACCCCGAGGCACCAAGGCCATAAAGCGCAAAGGAACGAGTGAGGAGGGAAAACTCCTCTCAGACATAATTGGCAATGTGCTCATTGACGTGTTGTCATGATTATCTGTCCTCAGATATGTTCAAGATACTAGTTGCAATAGTCTGCAGGAAGATGCTGGACTGGGGTGCTCTGCTGTTCGCCAAGATAAAAGACAACCTACGCACTCCCAATTTTGTGGGGATTATAACCATATACCTGAATGAACTCGATGGTGATAGGTTTGATATGACCAAAGGAGATCCTATCCATCACCTAAATAAGATAGATTCTACAATTTTATCGAGGTGGGATAGGCAAATCATCCAGCGAGGGGGAGCCCCAGTACCCCTAGTAGAGGAGGAAGATCATGTTCATAATGATAGGACCCCTTCTCCTCACCCCAGTGAGATTCCTGCTGGATTGAGTGCACAAATTGAGGGGGAGATTACTGCTCCTTCAGATATAGTTACAATGCTTCCTGACTTAGTGTCAGGGGATAACCTAATAGAGGTTGCTGCTATTGGTGGTGCTGTCACTTCTGAGGTTCAGACAGTTGAGGACTTAGAAGTGCATGTTGTGGAAGAGGATCAAGATTCTTCTGATCATGATGAGGATGCAGATGCTGATGTGGTTGATGATGAGGATTCTTCTGATCATGATGACAGTTGAAGATTATTAGATTGAGACTACTGATGAGGATGTGGTATTTACTGATAAGTCTACTGATAGCAATTCTGCCATACTGGTTTCATTGCCTATGCCTGTAGTCACTCTAGTTGATCCTCTCCCTAGGTCTGTCTCTACTATAGTGTCTGAGGGGGAGGCAACTCAGTCTAGGATTTCTATCTCCACTCAGGTTGACAGGATGATGCGCAACCGTGAGAAGCGGATTGGCAAGTTGCTAGGTGCCCCTCTAGTTTCTCCAGAGGAGGAGGTCACCATTTTTGAGGGGGAAGGAGATGATGTTATGCATTCTCCTATCCTAGGTGCTGCTGAGACAGCTCGTATTTATCCATCTGTTTCTATTCCAGTGCTGCCAGGCATTCCCAGTTCTAGTGATCAGCGTCTGAAAGTTTTTGAAGAAATGCTGACTAGGCAACAGGCTAAATTTGATGTCACGTTGCAGAAAGTGGTCAAAAGTGTCAAGCAATAGGAGAAGTTTATGCTTGATGGTCTTGTTGCAGTTCAAGTGAAATTTGATAAACCAGAGGAAAGGTTTGACACAATGTATAACGAAGCTACCTCTACAGTAACTCTTATGATGAGAGGACTTAAGCAAAACGAAGGAGTACTTAAAAATGTTGACACAAATACTCTCTCTCTCTCTCATCGAGGCCCATAACAGATCAATGACACACTATGACTCTTCTTTGAAATCTTATTCCAATATAATTGCTGCAGAAGCCAAAAAGGGGGAGGAAGCCCTTACAGCTAAGATGGACAGTGTTTAAAAGACTGTGCTCGACCAATTCAAACAAGCAAATGATTATAGATATGACAACACCGTGTGGTTACTTTGTTTGTTTTTCCCGTCTCAATTTCCTGCTAAGCTTTTTTAGGTTGATGTTCATCCGTTTCCGAACTACACTAAATATAGGGCAGACTCAAAGGACTTCTCTCAGGCCCATGTTACTGCTGCTGCTGCTGTGACTCTAGAGGTTGAAACTGCTACTGATGCTGCTATCGCTGTGTTCTCAGAGGCTCAGGTTCTCAAGAAAAGGAAATTTGGAGAAGGCACTTCCGAATTCAGAACAGAACCGGCGAGGCCAGCTCAAGTCATAGAAGGACCTAACTGTAAGATGGATGAAGTTTGGATCCCTACTACAAAAGGAATTGTCTTGGACACCTTTGCCTTATACGAGCTCGGAGCGGAGACACATCTGTATAACTATAGTCCAAAAGAATGGAACAAATACAAAGAGGCCTACACCAGGAGGAGGATTCATTTCCGGAAGTACACAAATGTTGATCCTATGCCTCCTCCACCAAAGTACTATCCGAATCCCATTGAATATTTTGACAGATAGTTGCAGAAGAGAAAGAACAGGAAGGGCTAATGTCTTATTTTCTTTCTGATTAATGTGTGTTGTGGGATGCCCTCCCTATTCTAAAAACATTTTAATTTGATATATATATGTGATGGTTTATATATTAATCTTGAATGCGTGTCAACTTATTTTTCATATCATGTCTTAACTTTAAAATTTTTTTGAGCAATTCACCATAGCTTGTACGATTTTGGCTTCTACAAATAGGGGGAGATTGTTGGGTATTGTATCCACAATAACCCTGATTTAAAGAAGGGTCCAGTTAAGCTAAGATGAATTGAGGTTGTATTTGATATTGCATTTTAGTTATGTACTTGTTGATTTATAATGCCAAGTACACACCAATGTCAAGTTACAGTGAGTCAGTAAACACAGGACTGCATAATATAATCCATCATTGTGTAGGCCTCTGTGTTGACTCACGTGTAATCTCTCTATTGGGGTGTACTTCTATCCGAAGTACAGGAGAAAGATCAAGGAAGGCCAAAGACCAGGAGTCAGAAACATAGAATTTTACCTGCGTAAAATTCAGCGATTATGGTTAAGCATACAGGTCGAATTCGTCAAGTATCGTCATTGATACATGCCGAATTCATCGAGTATACTTACCAATACACGTCGAATTCGTCATATTTACTTAGGGTAATGTTTTTGGACAAGTGAAAAAACTATCAAGTAAAATTCGCCGAGTATCGTTGTGCATACTCGTTGAATTCATCGAATGTATCCAACGGTACTCGCCGAATTTGTCGAATATGCTAAGTGATATATGTCGAATCCGTCGAGTAAAGTCGACGCTACATGTCTAGATTTTACCAAGTCTAATTCATCGAATATCAAAGCGTTAAGTGTGTTGAGTTAACTCGGCGATATTTTGACAAATGCCGCCAATGGCGTTGAGAGTGTTGAGTCTGTTGACCGATACTCCACGAATTCGTCGAGTATGCCAGGTGATACTCGATGAATTCGTCGAGTATGACTCCTCGATATAGCATGTAGTTACCAGCCAACCTGGGATGTTTTGTCTAAGTCCATTTCGTCTTATATCAAGATGTATTCGACGAGTATCATTATAATACTCGATGATACTAGACGAATTTGACTTAGGTAATTTTTCCGAAAATTTCATTCTCCTGTCAGGGGTTCGGTCGGCCATGTACAGTACTTTTCTAGGTTTCAATTTAGGAAATCTTTTTTAGCCTTTTCTTTTCGAATCACTCTATAAATACCTAGAGTTATTTTGAAATGATGACGGATCTTGAAAACCTAATTTCTCGAATAAATTTTCACATTTCCCGAAATAGAAAATCTCATCGGCCGACCTACCCCTTTCGCAACTTTCTCCCGTTCAGCCGCAACATCGAGCAACTGCCTTTATCATCAACGACATCACTTACTGGATCGTATCTTTGTTAAAGATCTGAGTTACTCCAGTCATTGTTGGTTGAAGATTGAGGTTTACGATCCAAAGATTTCAAGTTTTCGAGTACTCCAATATTCAACTTCCAACATTCAAAGAACGTCAGATCAAGATTTAAATCGTGTGTTGTTGTTGTAATTTTCTTTTGAATATTGTAGGAGAATTTCCTATGTGTTTTGTAGATCTGTTTTCGGATTAAGAGAGTATATCCGGTTGTGGATCGAGTGGGTTTGCGGAGCGAGTTGTAGGAGTGTTTGTTCTCCGAGTGGTAGGAGCTTCGTCTCCGAGGTGTAGGAGTTGCGACTTTGAGGTGTAAGATTTGACGAGATTTGAGTATGGTGAAGTAGCTGAATCTGCCCTTCGTGGGAGATAGGAGAGGCGGGATAGTGGACGTACCAACTTGGAGAACCACAATAAATTCTCTGTGTTTGTGTGCATGTTATTTACAATTATTTTTATTCTACAAAAAAACACAAACATCACCTATTCACCCCCACTAGGTGTTTTAGGTAGACGCTAGATACTTTAAAGGCCCTTTATGGTTTGAAGTAGGCTCTGCGGGCATGGTATGGGAAGATCACAGAATACCTCCCATTCTGCAGTTATTTTGCCTCAGATTAGGATTCGAGCCTGTTCATCAAGAAGAAGGGGGTGTTTCATGTCTTTGTTCTTTTGTATGTGGATGATATGATCGTCACGGGAAATTCTAAGGAGGAGGTGGCTAGGCTTAGGGTAGAGATAGCCATTCAGGTTGAAATGAAGGAATTGGGTGAGCTCCACCACTTCCATGGACTCGATATTGAGAGGAAAGAGAGAGGCATACTTGTTTCCCAAAGGGTCTATGCGGATCAGATCGTTCAGCGATTCAGCATGCGGGAAGGGAAGGGTAGCTCAACTCCACTTGATATAGGCATCAAGCTTCGACGAGATGTGGGGAGGATACTTCTAGATCCTCTAGTGTTTTGTGCTCTGGTGGGGAGCCTTATCTATTTGATGATTACAAGGCCATACATTGCATATGTTGTAGGCCAAGTAAGTCAGTATATGGCGGAACCTCGGGAGCCTTATCTGATGACGACAAGGAGCATTCTGAAGTACGTGAAGTCCACTTTTGATATGAGTCTCCTTTATGGGAGAGACACGGGCTTCAACCTATACTGTTATAGAGATGATGATTATGGGGGAGATTCAGATGACCGGAAGTCAATATCCGATTACGTCTTCATAAGTGGATTAGTGGAAATCTTTTGGTGCAGCAAGAAGTAGAATTTAGTGTCCGTCTCTACTACGGAAGCGGAGTACAAGGCTTCATCCTTGGCAACACGAGAAGCCATCTAGCTTAGGAGGCTAGTAGAGGACGTCCATGAAAAAGTGTGCGGTCCTACTCTGCTAAGAAGTAATAATGAAAGTGTAACGCTCCCATCTATCGTATACTATATGACAGAAGGTTCGGTCGGGGCCCAACGCCATATACCACGGACAGTTAAGGAGATTACATATTGTTTCCAAATCTAAGTTAAAATATGAACGCACCCTAACTCAGAGCATTCTAGCTGAAGCATTTCGGTTTATGAACCCATAACATAAGCAATGTCCACTACACAACATGAATGTTATATAGGTACACATATAACACATTTTTCGGTCGTAGCCTTATTACACTTGTTTAATTTAACAAAAAGTGGTTTCATACTTCGGCACGCAGGCCGGCCACACATAAAAACAGTAAATGTTTGCCTTTGGTGCTTCAAGGGCCAGCTAATTGCAGCACATGAGCCTCATCCCGCTACTTTCCACTTGGCTCTCCAGCACCTGCCCAAAATGGCCCACCAAAACGTGGCAAACAAAGTAACGGTCAGGATTTTGCTGACCCGTTTATAACGATCCCACCCCTTACTCGGGGCGACATTTCTCCATCCCTGCAAATAAGACATCATATATATGTAACATCCCTCAGACTTCTAGACCCCTAGGATGGTTTTTTCATGACTGGGTCATGATAAAACCATGGGAAGCACTAAAGGGTTTGGGTGAACATGGGATTTAAGGTGTGAACCACCTTGGTCTACAATAGTAGAATTCCAATTACAAGCTTAGTTATGATCATATGGCTTCACCATGACTCCATGACCCCACCACAACATCTCTAACCCATTAGAGGGTCCATTAGAGCCATAGAGACCCATTGGAGTCAACAAAAGGGGCTAAGTTGACCAAGGTCAACCTTAAGCCTAAGAAAGTCAACTTAGCTCAATTTCGGAAAATTGACAACCTATGTGTCAAATGACCTCACCCTTAGTCTCTTGGCATTATGGGGGACCCAATGGCCCCAAAAGCCCCATGCCTAAGTCACCCAAGTGGCTAATTTGGACAAACTCAACCCATATCTCAAATTGGTCAATTTTGGCTAACCTAGCCCAATCCAAGTGGGCTAAGACCAAACTAGTGTGTCCTATTCGTCTAGGAGGTGGAGATGAACCTTTGGGCCCCACCAATTCTAGAGATTGGTGACGAGGATAGAGAGAAAGGGAGTTTCCCCAAATTTGGAGGAGAGAGAAAGCTAGGGCATAATGGCCATCATGGCCATGGAGGCTCCATAATCCCCACTTTTATAGGGCTTTTACTCCTCTGAGGGAGAGGAGAGGCTTTTTGGAGATGGCCGGCCATTGGGGTGGCTCAGTGATGAGTTGTAAATATACTTATTTTTTAGTGTATTTATTTTGTCATTTTAATTTATTTTCATAGTTTTTAGCTTGTTTTATTCAATAAAATGTTTCTCTTTTGTAAAAATATATTCTAACTTAGCATTTTTTATTTTCTGAATTTTTCCAAAAAAACTGAATTTTCGGCCCTGTCACGCCCGTGACCATGCCCGATACGGGCGTGTCAGGCTCTCAACGCCATCATCGAGTCAAAACTCAACAATTTCACTGTTCTGAGCCCGACACGCCCAACGTCACGCCCGTGTCAAAGCTTGTCACGCCCGTGTCGAGGCCGACACACAACGCTTAGTCAAACTATCAACGCTACCGACATCAGGATGCCAGCTGTCCGGGTCACGCCCCCCTGTCACGCCCGTGACAATTCTGTCACGCCCGTGTCCGCCATGTGGACCGCCCCGAAGTCAAAGCTCGCGTCAAATCCCCAGATCCAGCTCCCCGTCACGCCCTAGTCACGCCCGTGACTGACACCTGTCACGCCCGTGACCTGGGGCGTGACCGCCACGTTTTCAGCCGAAGTCAACTTTCCAGTCCAATCACCCGATCAGCTCATGAACAGTACTGACACGCCCCCCTGTCACGCCCGTGACCTAGGGCATGACCAACCCGAAATTTTGCCTATAAAAGGGCAATTGCTGTATGAGAATTCTGTCTCCTTTTTTTACCACTTTGCCTAGGGGAGGTGCTGCCCATTTGGATTCCATGCTTATGTAAGGGAATTATTTTATTCCCCCCCCCCCCCTCTCTCTTTCTTAGCTTGTATTAGGATGTTTGCTTTATTTTACTTTGTAATAGCCTTTTTATTTATAAAATGTAAGTTTTTCTCTCTTTGCATGGCTTGGAATTCAATTAAGCGCCCTAACTCTTTGTAATTTTTCGTTCCCTTTTTTGTTCTTTTCATGTTTTATCTTTTTCAGCTTTATAACTCAGTTTAGTTTAGGATTTTTTCGCATTTACTAGCCGTTACGCTGCCCATTTTATTTTCATTTTCAGCACCCGTTTAGCTTTAGTTTATTTTTATTTTCACTTTTTATGCATTTCTACCGCATTCTAGCGGTAGAAATGCACTGGTTTTACTTTTTCGCCAACTTCCATTTTGCGTTTATTTGCAATACTTTTCGCTCCGTTTAATTTTTATTTTCTCTTTTTATGCATTTCTACCGCATTCTAGCGGTAGAAATGCAGTCGTTTTAATTTTCCGAGCACTTAGCTTTTCGTTTTAATTTTCAAAACTTTTTGTTCGGTTAATTTTTATTTCCACTTTTTATGCATTTCTACCGCATTCTAGCGGTAGAAATGCAGTTGTTTTAATTTTTTAGTCACTTTGTTTTTCTTAATTTTTGCATGTGTGTGTGCGTGTATGAGTTAGATTTTATTGCTTTATTTCAATTTTTGTAGAGTGTGTGCGTATGCATTTATTTCCGCCTACTCGTTAAGAGTTAAATGGCGCTTAGCTTTCATTTCCCGCCCACTCGTTTGAGTGGGACTTGTCATTTTACTGCTTTCATTTTCTTCCTACTCACTTGAGTAGGATAACTTTGTGTGTGTGTGTGTTTACTTTTCTGTAGAGTGCGTGTTTGTGATTTTAATTTCTGTAGAGTGCGTGCGTGTATGAGATAAATTTACCCCCGCCCACTCGCTCGAGCCGGGATTTGCATTTACTGCTTTCTTCAGTCCTACTCGTTTGGGTAGGACTTGCAATTTTCAGCTTTCATTTACTGCTTTATTTCCTGCTTTCTTTACAGCTTTCTTTATCGCTTTCTAGCGTAAGTGTCCCCATTCCGATGAGTGGCTAACCGCCCTTAGCCCTCAATATCGAAGAGCATTGGGACAGATAAAGTAGCTTTAAATAATTAAAGGTCCTGTTTTCTATTTAATTAAATTTCTTAAGGTTTGCCCCGGGTTAACGACGTGTAGGACCGCATATCGATGTGCAGGCTCTATTTCCGTTATCCATACGCAATGTCGAGAGGCCGCACGTATGGACCGATCACCCTTGGGTAAAGAGAGCTCCGCGCTAACCCTCGAGAGAGGAGGCGTGTGACTCTACCGGATTGGGTTCCCCACCCAATAGCGGGGTTCTTAGCGTAATGCGGGCGTTAAGAGGAATCCTTCGTCGGTCTAGCGATCGGTCGAATAGTCTTAGCGTTCAGGTGAGCGATAGTCCTAGAGATAAGTGAGCTCATTCCTTTGGAACCTCCATGGCCGAGTCTCCTCCTTAATTAATTTGAAAATTAGGATCTCTTTTTATTAAAAGTTATTTTAGTTCAAATTCTCTTTTGATATCGTCGCGCCGAGTTCTTCGTCGGCCTTCTGCACTTTATTTCCTGCTTTCATTTTCTATATTATATTTATTTTTATGTTCTCCATTTCATTTTTTATATAATCCATATAAAATATTATCGGTAGAATAATAGGCTTTCAGGGAAAGAGTAGATATAGCTAAGCCGGTCCCGAGAACAAAACGACCCCGATATTCCACACCAGAATATCCTGTAATACACGCGATAGGTGCACTTGCCTCTCTCTCGTTAAAACTCGGTTTCTAACAAAAACAAAATGCTCTTCTTTTTTTATAAATAAAAACCTCCACTTTCACACTTAAATAAGAGCCGGCGTTTTAATCATCAAGTTTTTGGCGCTGTTGCCGGGGAAAATTTCGTCTTACTATTTTGAATTCCTGAAACCTATTAATTTTACCCTTTATTTCTACTTATCTAAAAAAGAAAAAAATATTGCGCAACCAAAACAATTATATTAATAATAATATCAATATTAATATTAATAATAAATATTTCAAAAAATTCTAAAAATAAACAATTTAAAAACATTAAAACTAAAAATCAAAAAACTATCAAAAATATAAAAAAATTAAAAACTATAAAAATAAAAACTTAAAAACTTAAAAACTAAAAAATTAAAAAACTTTAAAAAAAAATCATCAAAAAAAAAATGATGAAATTTTTTTTTTTATCTTTCTTTTAATCCAAAAAATTTAAAATTCAAAATAATTATATATCTCTTTCATTTTTATTTTGCCTTTAACTTATTTTCTTATTTTCTTATTTTTATTTTCAAAAAATCAAAAACTAAAGAAATAAACTTATCTAAAAATTCAAAAAAAAACTAAGAAAAATATATAAAACAAAAAAATTTATTAATTATGTATTTATTTTGTCGTTTCGGCGCGCTTCACAATTGTGAGCGCTAGGGGATCGCATATCGGTCGCTCGCTCTTAGCTAAGGCCTTAGCTTCCGAGTCACACCCACCTGTCGCCCCTATCACCCGCACATTTTCGCCGAATATTTCTCTTTTTTTTTATTATATAATATATTTTTGCTATTTCTTTTAACTTTTGCAGGGTTATTCTTAACGGGCTTCCCCGAACGCGGTTTAGGGAAGAATTTCTAAACCCCTGTTTTTATTTGTTTTTTGTACATAAATACTCTTATATATATATATATATATATATCCTGTTTCTCATACTTAGTGCAACATTGGGGACAATGTTGGACTTAAGTATGGGGGTATTTCTTATTTTTTGTGCTTTTTATTTCCCGCACTTAATAAAAAAAAACTTAAAAACATTACAAAATTAAAAACTTCAAAAAATTTCATGCTTTAATAATAATAATAAATAAAATATTTTCAAAAAAAATGGAACATCGCTCCGCGACGTTCGACTCATCGAACCAACCACAAATAAGAGTCTGTTCGCGGGCGATCCTTTTTTTTACTTCGTAAATATTTTTGTAAATATTCTCGTCTCTTTCCCCTTCTCTTTCCTATCTTGTAAAATATCTTCTCTTTTCTTGTAAATATTTTTGAAAATAAAAAAAATAAAAATTCAAAAAAATTTGTATAACTCCAAAAATTCAAAAAAAATTGCATAACCTTTAAAAACATTCAAAAAATGATAAAAACACCAAAATATGAAAAAAAAAATTAGAAAAACTCAAAAAAAAAATTTATTTTTTCAATTAAATAATTCGAATACCTTAATTCTTAACCTCTTTGCTCTCCAAAATAATCGTTTCGAGTTTATTTATAAGCGAATTTTAATTAATTCTTTATTTACTATTCGTTTATTAATTGTAGCTCGATAGACTTAAATTTCTGGGGTTAAGATTTTAAAAAAAAATTTATGACTTTTTTTTATTATAGGGAACTTACGTTTCTAATTTCGCTTCTTATTTTTTGAAATAAAGCACATCTTTATGTTAGAAAATAACATTTATGGATTTTACATTATTTCCACTTATGCTTTTAGAAACGTAGGAATGTTCAAATTAAAAAGGTTGCTCTCGAATTTTTTTATTAAACTCTTGTTTTCTTTTAGAAATTCATCCCTTCCACCTTTTTTTCATGCCATACTTGGTATGATTCTCCACTCACCTTTAAAAGATCTTATGTCAATGGGGATAAGATTTCGTCCCGCAAACATAGGCACCCAATAGTTTAAAAAGATTATATGCTACGGAGTAAGAGGATAAAATTCATTACTCCTATACATATGCATTGGGTTTATTTATATTTATGAAGAAAAAAAAATGTTAGGAAAATAAGATTTCATTTTCCTAATAATCCAAAAAGAAAAAAAAGTGGAGGTTCGAGAAAAAATTACCTCGCCTCAAAAATCAAAGCCCTCTTCATAACCGCCAATCCACTTATTCATTTTTCATGATTCTAGAATTAATCTAAAACTTTTTGAGAGCATAATTTTTAAATTGAATTATTTCCTATTAATTTCTTTGTAGCTAAAGTTTTTTTGATAATTCAAATCCATTTTTGTTAAACTAACAAAATAATTTTCGCTTTTTATTTTTCTCGTTTAGAAGTATTTTTGAAACGGTTCCTTAATTTTAACATTTTCATAAGTTAAGATTTAATTCCGAGACCCCGGAAATTC
Organism: Platanthera zijinensis; assembly: GCA_039513925.1. Lineage (NCBI taxonomy): Eukaryota > Viridiplantae > Streptophyta > Magnoliopsida > Asparagales > Orchidaceae > Platanthera > Platanthera zijinensis. The sequence goes on along the minus strand of CM077082.1, from coordinate 165,030,154 downwards.
ATTTCGAGATTTTGTACAATTAACTTAAGCGTTAGTTAAATTTAGGATTCTTTTTTATTCCTTATAGGTTCATCTCCAACTTTTGCTTTGGAATAGGAAAAGCTTAAGTATGGGGGTATTTGATGAGTTGTAAATATACTTATTTTTTAGTGTATTTATTTTGTCATTTTAATTTATTTTCATAGTTTTTAGCTTGTTTTATTCAATAAAATGTTTCTCTTTTGTAAAAATATATTCTAACTTAGCATTTTTTATTTTCTGAATTTTTTCAGAAAAACTGAATTTTCGGCCCTGTCACGCCCGTGACCATGCCCGACACGGGCGTGTCAGGCTCTCAACGCCATCATCGAGTCAAAACTCAACAATTTCACTGTTCCGAGCCCGACACGCCCAACGTCACGCCCGTGTCAAAGCTTGTCACGCCCGTGTCGAGGTCGACACGCAACGCTTAGTCAAACAGTCAACGCTGCCGACATCAGGATCCCAGCTGTCCGGGTCACGCCCCCCTGTCACGCCCGTGACAATTCTGTCACGCCCGTGTCCGCCATGTGGACCGCCCCGAAGTCAAAGCTCGCATCAAATCCCCAGATCCAGCTCCCCGTCACGCCCTAGTCACGCCCGTGACTGACACCTGTCACGCCCGTGACCTGGGGCGTGACCGCCACGTTTTCAGCCGAAGTCAACTTTCCAGTCCAATCACCCGATCAGCTCATGAACAGTACTGACACGCCCCCCTATTACGCCCGTGACCTAGGGCGTGACCAACCCGAAATTTTGCCTATAAAAGGGCAGCTGTTGTATGAGAATACTGTCTCCTTTTTTGACCACTTTGCCTAGGGGAGGTGCTGCCCATTTGGATTCCATGCTTATGTAAGGGAATTATTTTATCCCCCCCCTCTCTCTCTCTTAGCTTGTATTAGGATGTTTGCTTTATTTTACTTTGTAATAGCCTTTTTATTTATAAAATGTTAGTTTTTCTCTCTTTGCATGGCTTGGAATTCAATTAAGCGCCCTAACTCTTTGTAATTTTTCGTTCCCTTTTTTGTTCTTTTCATGTTTTATCTTTTTCAGCTTTATAACTCAGTTTAGTTTAGGATTTTTTCGCATTTACTAGCCGTTACGCTGCCCATTTTATTTTCATTTTCCGCACCCGTTTAGCTTTAGTTTATTTTTATTTTCACTTTTTATGCATTTCTACCGCATTCTAGCGGTAGAAATGCACTGGTTTTAATTTTTCGCCAACTTCCATTTTGCGTTTATTTGCAAAACTTTTCGCTCCGTTTAATTTTTATTTTCTCTTTTTATGCATTTCTACCGCATTCTAGCGGTAGAAATGCAGTCGTTTTAATTTTCCGAGCACTTAGCTTTTCGTTTTAATTTTCAAAACTTTTTGTTCGGTTAATTTTTATTTCCACTTTTTATGCATTTCTACTGCATTCTAGCGGTAGAAATGCAGTTGTTTTAATTTTTCAGTCACTTTGTTTTTCTTAATTTTTGCATGTGTGTATGCGTGTATGAGTTAGATTTTATTGCTTTATTTCAATTTCTGTAGAGTGTGTGCGTATGCATTTATTTCCGCCTACTCGTTAAGAGTTAAATGGCGCTTAGCTTTCATTTTCCGCCCACTCGTTTGAGTGGGACTTGTCTTTTTACTGCTTTCATTTTCTTCCTACTCACTTGAGTAGGATAACTTTGTGTGTGTGTGTGTGTGTGTTTACTTTTCTGTAGAGTGCGTGTGTGTGATTTTAATTTCTGTAGAGTGCGTGCGTGTATGAGATAAATTTACCCCCGCCCACTCGCTCGAGCCGGGATTTGCATTTACTGCTTTCTTCAGTCCTACTCGTTTGGGTAGGACTTGCAATTTTCAGCTTTCATTTACTTCTTTATTTCCTGCTTTCTTTACAGCTTTCTTTATCGCTTTCTAGCGTAAGTGTCCCCATTCCGATGAGTGGCTAACCGCCCTTAGCCCTCAATATCGAAGAGCATTGGGACAGATAAAGTAGCTTTAAATAATTAAAGGTCCTGTTTTCTATTTAATTAAATTTCTTAAGGTTTGCCCCGGGTTAACGACGTGTAGGACCATATATCGATGTGCGGGCTCTATTTCCGTTATCCATACGCAACGCCGAGAGGCCGCACGTATGGACCGATCACCCTTGGGTAAAGAGAGCTCCGCGCTAACCCTCGAGAGAGGAGGCGCGTGACTCTACCGGATTGGGTTCCCCACCCAATAGCGGGGTTCTTAGCGTAATGCGGGCGTTAAGAGGAATCCTTTGTCGGTCTAGCGATCGGTCGAATAGTCTTAGCGTTCAGGTGAGCGATAGTCCTAGAGATAAGTGAGCTCATTCCTTTGGAACCTCCACGGCCGAGTCTCCGCCTTAATTAATTTGAAAATTAGGATCTCTTTTTATTAAAAGTTATTTTAGTTCAAATTCTCTTTTGATATCGTCGCGCCGAGTTCTTCGTCGGCCTTCTGCACTTTATTTCCTGCTTTCATTTTCTGTATTATATTTATTTTTATGTTCGCCATTTCATTTTTTATATAATCCACATAAAATATTATCGGTAGAATAATAGGCTTTCAGGGAAAGAGTAGATATAGCTAAGCTGGCCCCGAGAACAATACGACCCCGATATTCCACACCGGAATATCCTGTACTACACGCGATAGGTGTACTTGCCTCCCTCTCGTTAAAACTCGGTTTCTAACAAAAACAAAATGATCTTCCTTTTTTATAAATAAAAACCTCCACTTTCACACTTAAATAAGAGCCGGCGTTTTAATCATCACTCATCCCCCTTAATTTGGTTGAAACCGAAAAATGGAGTTTATGGCCATCAATCGAGTTTGATGATATTGGGGAGTTACAAGCCTCCTCTCCCAAATTCCTTCTTTAAGGACCTTCACTAGAGCTAGGGCAAGTGTTTCTCCCGATTACTTTTCAATTCCATTGAGGTTGGTGTAGAGGTTGCAGAGGAGCCAAAGTTTGGTGGCCGAAAATTGTGAGGAGTCAAAGCACACACATTCAATCCGCAAACCAGGTCCTCCTCTACTCCTTCTTCATGGGTTAGATCTTAGGAATATTTAGCGATGAGAATCGGGCTCAATCGAGCACGATCTAGTGGAATTTTTCCACTGGTTTTCCATGAAAATGAAGGTGTCAGGTTTGTCGGAATTCGCTGTCTCCGACGGCAAAACCACCTCCGACCGATAGCCCTCACCTTAATGGAGGTTGTGGTGGCGGTGGTTGGCCGGGGAGGTGGCCAGAGGACCGGGAATTGGGGCTAGAGTTTGCTCCAAGTTGGGTGAATCTGGGCCATTGGCTGGAGGAAAAAGAAAGCCAGGAACCGCCGACCCTGCTTTAAGATCACTGCAGATCTATCTATAATAAATTTGATTTATGTATATTCTGTCACATAATTTCACCTATTTTGGAATTTAAATTAAAAATTCTTAGAGGCCTTTTCAGAAAAAGTGGTCCATATGAAACTTGTAGCCATATGGGTTTAGTTTATTTAAAAATTAATTTGAACCAATTTGGTGTTCAGGTCAGACCACAACACTCATTTTGGTGAGGTTCATACTTAGGGTTGATAAGAGATTGTTTTGGGTTCTCCCATAAATCCTGACCTCCTAATTACTTGAAATTTGGATCATGTGTCATTCATATTTGGTTCTATAACATATCCAAAAATGGGAATTTTTGGAAAATATTTTTCTAAAGTTTTGGAAATTATTTCATTCTTCATGTAAGGTTTAATTAAGGGTCTAATGACCTCCAAATCGTCCTAAATTTTGGTGAGTGAACCTAGGGCTCAATATAGGACTTTGTATAAAATTTCACCCCATTTGGAGATGATTTGGTTTGGAATTTGGTAAACCCTAGGCTAGTCCAAAAAGGGTTATTTAGGTCAAGTGTCCCTTGTGTGTATTGAGTGACCAAATCGCCTCAACAAAGGTTGAAACTTGGGCCACTGATTTATTATGATAATAAACACCTTCACATGTAGTTTGGTGTGGATTAGGGTGGATTTGCCCTAGGACCCTAGTTCAAACCCTAAGTTTGAACTTTTGGGGTTTGTGAAGGACAAGGAGTGATATGTTCTTGTATGGACTTGGTGTTTAGTCCATGAGAGCATAGAGTGGTGAAATTCCCTAGGAAGGAATTTGGTGGTATTTGGACATATGCACCCCACTTTAATATCTGGCAAATTAATTAGGGCCATACACCTTATGGAATAATTAAGGGGTACTATGACCTGGGATCTTCATGAGGTTTTGGTAGGGGTAATTTATAGTAATATTAACCTAAGAAATTTATTTTAGGATATTTAGATAATAGTAGCTCATACTTGAAGATATAACCTTCACCTTGCCCTTCTTGATGATATTGGAGAAACTGTGGTTTAACTGTCTTAGGATGATATGAAGCTCTGACAAAGTTAATCAAATACCATTTTTGTATAGTGATAAATTAATTAGAATAATTGGGCATTTCCTCTTAGGACTTCATGGTAAAGTGACCTAGTGCACCTTATTTTGGTAAATAGATAATGAATAATATATCATGTTGGAAAATTGTATCACTTGGCCATAGAACTTTTTATGGCATAATAAAGCTTAAAAATTATTACATGTTATTTGGATGAGTTTACAAGAATGTTTCTTCACAAAGTGCACTATTATGGATTTATTTGAAGTATTTTTCTATATAGTTCACTGACCTTGGAATGGCATGAAACTTAATAATGTTTTATGGTCATAATGAGGCTCTGGTAATTTTTATATAATTTTTGGACTATGAATTACGGTACTTCCTTCATTACCTCTAATTATTTGAATTACCTTAAATTAATTATTTAGAGGATATTACATTTATGAATTTTTTTAAAATTTAGTATTCACTGATATTTTGCTATCATATAGTGTTCATAATTTTTGGGTGGACATAACTTAAGGAAATCTAGTACTCCATGTTAATAATTACCCATGGCCTGACTTTTGGGAAAATTTAGTAAATGCCAAATTAATTAGGAAACTTACAAACTTCTAGATTTAGGCTAAATGTGTCATGATAGTCCCCCAATAATTATCTTAGAGATTTTGGATGAAATTTGGAGTACCTCCTATCATGTACATCATATAGCTTAGATTGATCTGCATTTACTAAAACTGCGAAAATTGTGATAACTTGTGGGATGGACATAGGGAGATGGGGTTAATAGTTTACTGATTTTGATGAAGTGAAAATGAGAACATCATTAGGTGTCATGATGTTGAAGTGTTTGATTGAATGGTGTTAAATGGTGCTCGGGATCGACGAAATATCGTCCTTCCTGTTGAGGGAAAGAGAGTCAAAATACAATAGGGTTAGATTTAGTATAACTTTAAATGGGGTTGGTTGTGGGTAAATACCAATGAAAATAAGTACCTTGCGAAAGGGAGCTTTGGTCTTCAGCCCATCATAGTTCCTAGTGTCCTCGAGAGCCCTTCATAGGGAAGGCCCTGGGCAGTCCAAAGTTAACGTAAGATGTATGATTAAATGAAATACAAGAGTAATTAGAAATACTCTAGGATTACGCTTACACACACACTCCCCAGTGTGGTGGGAGTTAGGTTGGGTCTCATGAGCGGTAGGCTCGGTGGTTTGGTGATGGGCAGGTTAGCCCGGCAAGCCAATGGCTCGGTGGATATTTATTACAGACCAGTTAATCCGGGGAGATTTGGCTTGGGCAAGAAATACTTTAATGTTGCATGTGCATAAGTTTATAAGGTGGTGTGTCTTCTGTATTGGAGAGTCATCGCACCGACACCAATACATTGACTCGGCTAGTGTGGTATTTCAATTAGCCATATAAAGTTCGGTGTGCCAACCGGAAAGAGTAGACAGGAGCTCCGCTTAGTGTACCAGCGTTGAGGCATACAATTGGTCTGACTGGTAGTGCTGATACCGGTTTAGGGCTGGGCGAGGCCCAACCCACCGCTTCCGTCTACCACTACAGAGGTTTCCTGGGAGGTTAGGCTCCAAAAAGGGGGAACTAAAGGTTTGTGTGCACAGAGTCAGGTGTGTGAGTTGCACTTGCATGTTCATACCATAACATACTTGCTTGACATAGCATAATCATTGCATATAACCCTTGACACCTATTATATAAATTGGTATGGGACACTTTATACAATTGGCCTTGCAAAACGACCCCTTGGTCTATAAGTTTGTATGGGCATTCCTATAGGTCATGGTTACTTACTTAGTTTACCTTCTTGTACTTTTACTTGCTCACCTTGTTCATGTGTATACTTATATTGCTTACCTATTATCTGCTTACTTACACTTGTTGTGGTTTTATACTCATGATAGACTAGAACCGCCGTCATCTGCTTACTTTTATTACTCTCCACTTTACATATTTTCCCTTTCCTTCTCCCTGCTGGGTGCCTAGGAGCCATTGGGGGAGGGGTGGGGGATTATAGGACATAGTATTTTAGACTAACGATCGTTGACCAAATAATTTTAGGGGATCATGGAGCCGTACTAGGACATGCAGCCCCAGAGTTTGGTGCGCATGAATACGGGACAGTCTAAGACAGGAGTTCAGGCAGTAGGGACAATGAGTCCCGATCATTAGTAGTTACTATAGATTTGCTTCTGCATTGTATGACTTGTAGTGGGGATCATGATGTATCAGGCAAGAGCCCTCTTTAGTACTTTTCTTTATCATTAATGTGCACTCTCCCTTCATGGAGATTTATTTTATTTCATATGATTTCTGGTGGACCGGTATTTGAGTTTATTTTACTCTTTGTACTTACTCTTCTCTTCTCCGATCGGTATGGCTGGAAGGACCGGAGTTTTGTAGTGACGACCTTCCCAAGTGTATTTGTATCACCTCAAGGTGGCGGTTCTGGGCATAAGACCCTATTGGTTAAAAAAGGGGTCTTACATATTTATCTCATGGCATTTACAATGTGAAAATTAAGCACAATTCACCACAGACGTAGACTCAATGGACACACGCCCCGTGCTCTCAGGGCACATTTTCGGTGTCCTGGCATCCCTCGTATAACACCACCGTTTAGAGGTATTTAAACATGACGGTAACTTTGTCGTTCAGAGGTACTTAACTTGACGACTACGTCGTTCAGAGGTACTTAACTTGATGAATGACTACCCATTCAAAGGTGCTTAAATCGACAACCCAATCGTTCAGAGGTACTTAACTTGATGGCACATTAATTGGACTCCACGACACAACTCATTCTTTACTATTTTTGGCAGGTACCCAAAATTTCCTGGCAATTTAAGCTCACAGCTTTGCATACAGTGACCTCCAGGTCTCTTCAGGACAGGTCACACAAAATTGTAGCACCCTTGCAGCTATCGCCTGGCGATACTCACTTTCGCCCGGCGACATCAACAGTTCTCTAGACTATTATCTTTTCTTGGACTTTTCTTGGAAATACTTCCAATACTTTGATGCAGCATCCTGCACCCCCTAGAACCCGAATTTCACACGTACATCACACGCATATCCATGGATTCTTCTCCATCACGCAAAATAAACATCACCAATCAAGACCAACCCGTCCGGATGGGCTTCACACTATATTCCTATTTCGTACTCTACATTTATTGATCTATATGCTGGAATATATGGGGATCAAACAGATATACCCATTGAAATCCACCCTTTTTCACCTTTTGGTGATGGGACCTATACAAGTATGCATATTGAGGACTTCACTTCTTCGGAGCCATGGTGAATCTTTTCTATACGGATGGAAAGGAGCACGCCGCTCTCCTCTTTGTGGATCTATCCTCGGATCTGGTCTCCGACCACAAGATCTCCTTCAACGAGCTCACAAAACTCAGCCCAACACTTCCTTAGCTTCTTCTTCCTTTTTACTCAAGGAAAATCAAGAAATGAAGAGAGAGAGAGAAAGAGAAAGAGAATGAAACCACCTTCTTATTCTTCTCTGGTTAAGTGGATTCGGGATTAATCCCAGCCACATTATCTCTCATTCAAAACAAATAAAAGGCCAAGATTTTAGTTGACTAGTCAACTTTGGCAATATCGCCTGGCAATATCGCCTGGCGATATCAACTATCTCCACTCGGTGATATCGATTTCACCGCTTTGACCTAGGTCAACCACTGCTTATTGGCCGCTTAACAGACATTGACACATGTCATGTAGCACTATCGCCCGGTGATGCCCACTATCGCCCGTAATATCAAGCCACTCAATGCTTTTAGGTGTTGTGTGCGTTGAGTGCGTCGAGTGCCGACTCAATGCTTACCTCTATCGCCATCTGGCGATACCCACTATCACCACTCGATGATATCATTTCGACGATTCGTCGAATGCATTGAATGCTTCGAGTGCAGCTCGATAAACTCTACATAGTTATCGCCATCAGGCGATGCCCAATATCGCATAGCGATAGTGATAATCTTCCTGCTGTCAAATTTGGGGTGTTACAACCCTCCCCTCCTTACAGAATTTTTTTCCTGAAATTTTCATACAGCTATATGGAAGATAGCAACTTAAAAGTTACAACAACTTTCTATTCATATAAATAATGTTATAACAACTTACACAAACAACTCGTGATATTCATCACGGATGGTCTGCTCACGCTCCCATGTTAGCTCTTCACAGCCATAATTGTCCCACCGGACTTTGACCATCCTGATTATCTTGTTTCTTAGCTATTTGATCTTCGTATCCTCGATCAGAATGGGCATAACTTTCGTCATTAGCCTATTATCGACCAGTACTTGATCCGCAACAACCACTTGAGTTGATTCTTTTACAGCTTTTCGCAGCACCGATATGTGAAACACATCGTGCAAACCACTTAGCTCCGCAAATAAAGCTAACTGATAGGCATCGTCTCAAATTCACTCCACCACTTATAACAGACACAGATACCCCAGACTTAACTTTTTCAAGCGCCGAACCCTGGACACGCCCTTGAATGGCTATATCTTTAAGTATACCCACTCGCCAATTATAAACTCTACGTTTCGATGCTTGGCGTTGTAGTACTTTGCCTGCCTATCTTTGGCTATAAGTAGCCTCTCCCGGATAGAGCATATCGTCGAATTAGCCTCTTTGACTTCCTTACGCTTATATAACTTAGACTTTCCTGTTTCCACCGAAGCTAATGGTGTACGTCACTTCCTACCATACAAATATTCGAAAGACGCCATATTTATGCTAGATTGATAACTATTATTGTAGGCAAACTCTACCATATAGAGATGGTCTTCCCACCTTTTCCCGAAATACAGGGCGCACATACGGAGCATGTCCTCCATTATTCTGTTAGTCCTCTCAGTCTACCCATCCATTTGCATATGAAAGATCGTACTGAACTTTAGTTTTGTCCCCAATTATTTATGGATTAGCCTCCAATCATTCAAAGTAAAATGCCCATCTCGATCACTAACGATGCTATGAGGCACACTGTGCAATCGCACTATTTGCTCGACATAAAGCTTAGCCAAGATTTCAACTGAATCATCCCTCTTATTCGGAATGAAGTGAGGCACTTTAGTCAACCGGTCTACCATCACCCAAACAGAATCGTTCCCACATTGCGATCTTGGCAAACCGTGCACGAATTCCATCGAAATGTCATCAAACTTCCACTCGGGTATATGTATCTACTTCAGGAAACCTACAGGCTTTTGGCATTCAGCTTTTACCAAGGCACAAGTCTGACATTTTGCCACGTAATGGACTATATCTTTCTTCAGACCTGGCCACCATAACATCTTCTTCATGTCCTTATATAATTTTGTGCTCCCTGGGTGTATTGAATACGTTATAAAGCATGCCTCATACAACAATTCTTCACATAATTTACCCACATTCGGGATGCACAAACAATCACCTTTCCACAAAAGGCCGTGTTCCTAGGAGAATTGATCATTTAACCCATCCGCTGCATAACGTTGTAGACTCTCATCTAGTTTTGTTGCTCGCTGAACCCTATCCGCAAGGTCATACTGTACCTCTGTCCAGTTCAGGCATGCACTTGCGGAAGCATTCTTGTCTACATAAGATATATCTAAGGCCACCAACTCCTGCATTAGATTACCATCATGCATCTGCAACCAACTTACTCTTGCCAGAGTCCTACGACTCAAGGCGTTTGCGACTACATTTCCCTTCCCGGGAGTATAATGAATCTAGAAGGTGTAGTCTCCGAGGAACTCCATCCACTTTCGCTATCGCATATTTAGATCCTTCTAATCCAACAGATACTTAAGGCTCTTATGGTCTGTGATGATGTCAACTTTCATGCCATATAAGTAGTGATGCCACAGTTTGAGTTCAAATATCACCATCGCCAATTCTAAGTCATGTACAGGATAGTTCCACTCATGAACTTTCAACTGGCGTGAGCCATATGCTATCACTTTACCAAACTGAAGAAGAACGCAGCCTAAGCCGCTCCCTGATGCATCACTATAAATTTCATAGCCGTCTGAACCACATGGCATCGCCAAGATTGGTACCGTAGTGCGACGACCTTTCAGGTCCTCAAAATCTCGTGGGCACTCCAACGTCCAAACGAACTTCTTATCTTTTATCGTAAGTGTAGTGAGGGGCAAGTATATCTACGAGAAGTTCTCTACGAAGCGCCTATAGTAGCCCGCCAGTCCAAGGAAACTCTTGACTTCGACTACTGAAGACAACACTGGCCACTCCCGTATGGAAACTATCTTTGTAGGATCCACAGTAATGCCCTCTCCACTAACCAAATGGCCTAGAAAGGACACTGACGACAACTAGAACACGCACTTCGAGAACTTGGCATAGAGCTTGTTTCTTCTCAGGGTGTGCAACACCATCCGAAAATGGTTCGCATGAACTTCTTCAGACTGAGAGTACACCAAAATGTCGTCAATAATGACGATGATAAATAAATCCAAGTACTCTCGAAACGTTCATTGCATTAGGTCCATGAACATTTATGGCGCATTTGTTAGTCAACCCGGCATTACCGTGAACTCATAATTACCATAACGTGTACCAAATGCTGTCTTGGGAATATCACATTCCCGAATCCTCAATTGGTAATAGCCAAAATTTAAATCCAGCTTTGAGTAGACAGTTGATCCCACTAGCTGATCAAACAAGTCATCAATCTGTGGAATCGGAAACTTGTTCTTTTCCATCAGCTTATTCAGCTCTTGATAGTAAATGCATAGTCGCAAGCTTCTGTCGTTCTTTTTCACAAATAGGACCGTACCGCTCCAAGGTGACAAACTTGGGCGTATAAAGCCTTGCTCTAGTAACTCTTGCAATTGAACCTTTAGTTCCGCCATCTCCTTTGGCGTAACACGATATAGTGAGCGGGCAACAGGTTTCGCACCGGGAACCAATTCAATAGTGAAGTAAACATCCCTCTGATACCAACTTTGTAACTCACCCATCCGTCGTATAGTATCTGACAGAAGGTCCGGTCGCGGCCCACATAATATACCACGGACAGTCAAGGAGATTACATATTATTTCAAAATCCAAGTTCAAATATGAACACACCCTAACTCAGAGCATTCTAGAAGAAGCATTTTAGTTTTTGAACCCATAACAGATGGAATGTCCACTACATAACAGGAATGTTATATATGTACACATATAACACATGTTTCGGCTATAGCTTTATTACACTTGTTTCATTTAACAAAAAGATGTTTCATACTTCAGCACACAAGCCGGCCACACATGAAAACAGTAAATGTTCGCCTTTGGGCCTTCAAGGGCCAGCTAATTGCAGCACATGAGCCTCATCCCGCTACTTTCCACTTGGCTCTCAAGCACCTGCACAAAAGGGCACACCAAAATGTTGCAAACAAAGCAATGGTCAACATTTTGGTGACCCGTTTATAACGATCCCACCCCTTACACAGGGCGGCATTTCTCCATCCCTACAAACACGAAATCATATATATCTCGTGGAATTTACAATGTGCAAATTAAGCACCATTCACCACAGACGTAAGCTCAACGACCACACGCCCCGTGCACTCAGGGCACATTTTCAGTGACCCGACATCCCCCGTATAACACCACGGTTTAGAGGTATTTAAACTTGACGGTAACTTTATCATTCAGAGGTACTTAACTTGACAACTACGTTGTTCAGATGTACTTAACTTGACGACTGACTGCCCATTCCGAGGTACTTAACTTGACGACCCAGTCGTTCAGAGGTACTTAACTTGATGGCACAGTAATTGGGCTCCACGGCTGATGCGCTCCTGGAAAGTTTACCGATCACGGTCAAGTAATAAAGATGAGGAGTAGCTTCCCTAGATATCGATCTCATGAGAAGAGCAAGTAAGGAGCATGGATTTTAGTTTTGGAAAAATGAGTGTAAGTGCAACTATGAAAAAAAGGGGGGTTAAGTTTTGGGTTCCTACGTTAAGTATGATTAAACTAGTGCGGGTGGCCATCACCGTGTCGTACGGGTAGATCACTCCAACGAGTAATAACGTGGATGAACGAACTATCAAGGGGCGTAAACACCTCTTCACACCACACTTCTAGCAATCGCTAGAATGGATAAAACACAATCCACACTAGCAGAACTAAAGCTTACTACACAAGCCAAGATTAAAATATCCTTACCAAACCTTGCAGAAACCTCAAGCAAAAACAGTGTTATCAAGTTACAAGCTCACTAGCACATGTTCAAAACATAGCAAGATTAAGAAAAAGTGAAGTAATACAACAGAGCGCACGAAAGCTCTCCAAGATTCACGGCCAAAAGCGAGGGTAGTCGATCCTCGTCCTAGCTCGGTCTTCGGAAAGCGTCTGGGATCCAGAAGGGCTATCACTTCCTCCTTCTAACCCGTCTTCTTTGTGTTGAGTCGCTAAGTTGGATCTGAATAGAGAACTTCGCAAGTTCAGCAACAAGGAACTCAAAAGGTGGCTTTTAGGTTGGAGATGGCAATGGTGGTTGGAGACGAAGCTTTTGCTAGCTCTTTGTAGGAGAACAATGGTCGGATGAGCTTCCCACGGAGGAGAGAGAGAGTGACGACTGGAGGGATGATTTCCCGCTCAAAGGAGCGGAAATGGCGGGGGAAGCGGAGTTAATCCTGTCCAGAAGAAATCTGCGTCTTAAATAGTAAATGTTAGAAATAATGGTCAAGCATGGTTTGGTGCACGACCGTGCGCAAACCGTGCGATATTAACTTTCAAAATACGCCTGAAAAAAAAGAAGCGTTGACCCGTGCATTTTACTCATGCATAGGTGATTATGCCCGTGCACTATGGAAATCGCACGAGTAACAACATAATGCACGAATCGTAGTCAAACAGGTGGAATCGTGTGTTTAACTCGCACACGGGCGCTTCCGCCCGTTCGTGAATGAAAACACACGATTAACCACATATCAGCCTAAAACAAAAGCTACAGGAAAACTGTGTGTTTCTTTCGTGCATGGTTCCAAAGAAATTGTGCGTGAAGGAATCACACGGGCCGATCAATCCTCCCGAATAACTTGTAGAAAAACCAAGATCGTGCGTTTTCCACCAATCAGCATTTTGAAATGAGGAAAACTGACTACCTGCAATCAACAAAAACACAGCAAAGGAGGACCCTCCAGCAGCACAGATAAACAATATAACACTGGAAACAGCCCTGGGGAGCACCATGTGCATTCCCCCAGCAAACGAATGCGCAATTGCGCACCCACGAGCAAAAAAGGTGCACTAAGCGTGATGCACTGAAGAAATGAAATATCAACGTTAAGTCCCTAAAAGTGCAGTGCAAAGGCCCAAAAACCAGACCAGATGAGTCCTAAAAACCCTATATAAATCGGACTCATTACACCCCCAGACTTAACTATTTGTGCGTCCCGAGCAAACTAAATCTATGCAGACAGAAAAAATGACTTAGCTAACATAGAAATTGTGATATGGAGTACCATGTGAAGTCACATGCTTGTACGCATACAAATATAATAAAGGAAATTTCTAAGTGTGCAAAATAGTTTATGTTTTCACAATGCATATCAAAATTTTATTGCTACTCAAATATTGAATCACGGTGAATCTCCTGGTCCTGTGCAGGAAGAAAGTAGGTAGGCCACTAAGTTGAGCTTTGCAAAAGATCGGGGCTCAGGATCACCTCCAAAGGAATCCACCAATGACGGGGATCATATGCTCGCCCGTTCACACTCTCTCCACGGCGCTAGTTCGACTCAAGCGTGAATCCATATGACTTAAGGATAATCACGGGGCTTGGGTTACGACAAGGTAAACGAAGATAAACAGGGAGGCTATGATCCTAACCCAAATGAGGTATCATAACAAGAAATCCAACCGCTAATCCAAAATACAAACGAGTACAGCACACCCCAAGACTTAACTTTTAACATATGGGTGTGTGCACCGCCTACTCTAAATACAATCACATAACCAAAATGATTTTTAATTATATTTTTCTTTTAATTTTTTTATTTACAAATATTTTTCTTTTTCATTTTCACCTTTTTTCTCGTCATATGCAAAAATAAACCTTGGAGCACATCCACATTTTCACAAATATATCACCACATCAACACCCCAATCATGAAAATATAAAATAGTAAAGCTCGACTTGGGTGTGCGACTTGGATCAGCTACGAGGCTTTGGTGAAAAAATGGTGGAGCTGAATCAATGGAATGGGTAGGCACAACGGGGCTAGCGAGGATATGACATTAGGAATGGTACAAAGCTCAATCGGGCCAAAAATGATGACCTACATCACACTCACCCTTGACTAACCATGGACCAATGCTTCGAGAATAGCTTCGGGCAAGTTCTTAGCCACCAAGAAAGATAATACTTCCTCCCGACTAAAGTAAAATGAGTCTAGTCACGGCTACACACATCCCTATAATTCCATTTGATTCACACCGGATTCACCAACTTTTGAATAGAATAAAAAGTCTTTACGCAAATAGAAAAATATAAAACTATAAGTATACAGAAAAATTAAATCTATTCAAATTTCTACAGGAGACGAGAGCACTCGACTAGGAGCACAGCAATGTCAACATTTTACTCCATCTCACATACCTAAGCCAGCACCATAATTTTCCCCAAATCTAATAAAGAAATGAGTTTAACTCGCAGCACACAAAAAGCTAAGCACGCGCTCATGTGGGTGCAGTGGTGCGCAATGCAATGAACTAAGCAAATAAAATAATAACAACTACTGGTATGCAAATAAAGTGCACGTGCAAAAGGTAACAGTGATGAGCTCTCCCCTAGATTGGAACTAAGCATCACAACATAATATGTTGAAGTTAAAACTAAATAAAGATAAGGGGAGAAGTTACACAATGCTCAGCAGATGAGCATACCAGAAGATTGGCGTTTAACTTTAGCAACAAGCCCACGGTCCAGGCGAAATTCACCTGCAAAAAGCATATCCCCAACCACGCAAATAGTAGGTACATAAAAAGGCATCCAAATAAATTACAGCAAGCAAAAGCCTTAAATTAAATTAGAAGCGGCAAAATTGGGTTGTCTCCCATAAGCCCTTTTCTTTACCGTCCTTAAGGTGGACCAAATACCTATATTAGCAGTTATATATAATTGTTCAGATCAAAAATTTAACACACAAAGAAGAAGAATCTATAGCCATACACAGCACTAAGCAAATCTAACACCAGCAGCAATAGGAAAAAGGGAGACGGCCCCGGATATCCCTCACTCTTCAGCTAAACGCTGATTTGTGACAGATCCCCCCAGACACGCGGGACGAGGAATAGGTGAAAGCTCTAGGGATTAGGGAAGGTAAACCTCCCACGCCCCTAACCTCCTCCTTCCCTCGCTGGCAGGAAAAACTCTGCGCCATGCGTAGGAGCAGCTCCTTACGTTTAAACTCCATAGAAGGGGATTGCTAGGGTTGTAAGGTCATATTCGGCATCACAGTAGCCAGTTTACCATTAACGACCGGGGGCATCCTTTCCTCACCCGCAGCGGGTGAAAGATCGGCCCAAGCTACCTGTTTAATAATTTTACAAACTTTGTCCAAATAAATAGCAGTTTTTAATCCAAATTTCTGCACACTCTTAACCGACATGCGTAACTCATCCTTTTTCACAGCGGCATCATGTATCATATCGAGTGTCAGCGTCACTACTTCTCCTTTAATTATCATTAGTGTTTTTATTGCTTTCTCACCCTGCTCTTGTCCCATCAGTTGAAAATCTTCCTTAACAGCACTAAAAGCGTCATTAGATAACACAAGGGTAAAGTTCACTTGTTCTACAAGTACATCATAAGCAACAAGAGGAAGTGAAGGCGGTAGAGGCAAAATAACTTTGGGCGCAGGAGTGACGCTACTAGCATTAAAATGCAGGGTCGCTTCACAGGCTTTCAGGAAGGGGACTCCAAGGATGTGTTTTGACGTGTTACCCCTAGGTCCTAGCACTTGAAACTCTGTGATGACCGCATACCCTTTCAAAACCACTTCTACACCCTTAACCTCCCCATTAGTCTTAACTACTGATCCATCCAATAGCACTAAGGATTTCCACCCATCAGATTTGATATTTAAATTCAGCTTTTCAACATCTTGCAAAGTAAGAATGTTGTAGGATGAATTGGAATTGCATATTGTTAAAGTTTCAATAGCATTAATTTAATATTTAATGGTCGTTTCATTGTTATTGCACTCCTCCGCATCCTCGACACTCTTCCCCGTCTCACGGTGATTTTTCTCCGTATTGCTAGGAAATGCGCCGTGAGTACGCTCGGAAAACACGTGGGCAAGTTGCCTCAGTTGTGTTTCCAAGTTCCTCATAGATGCAGTCTAAGTCACCATATTGGACTGAGCCATTTCTACAAACTTCTCCATCATCTCCTCTAGCGTGCTCTTGCGTGTCCCTTGAATATTCAGATTATAACACAGCTGAGGCGGTCACGACTGGCTGCTAGAAGCCCGAGCATCGAATTGATGTTGGCCTCCCTGCCGTCTTTGACCGGGGGCGTTTTGGTTCCACGAGAAATTGTGTTGATTTCTCGCGTTAGGGTTATACACGTTATTGTTGTTGCAGCACTGTTTTGATTGCTTATGAAATTAACATTTTCATCAGAAGGCATAGCTGCTGGGTGAACAAACAACTCCCTCGCTTGGCACTCATAAGCATGGTGGTCAGGGCTTCCACAACCCTGGCATGAGATGGTCATAACTAGAGCAGGCGGTGGGGTCGATCTAATCAACATCATCCTCCCATCTAAAGTAGGATGGCTCGATTCTGCTTATTTCCCCACCGCATTTACATCAAATAAATTTCTTGCCCCTCTTCGGGCATTCCTTCCTGCCATCCACTACGTGTTGTGGGAGGTCGTGTCTCTAAGGAGCCTCAACTCCTCTTCAGGAGATAAATTCATGATTGTCCCACCTACTGCTGCATCAATCATTGCCCTGAAATTTGGCTAGATGGAAAAATAGAATATCTCCACCAGGTTCCATGTGTAAGATCGTGTCTCCCCATTCCGAGGCTAACCCGAATCTTATGCCCAGAACCGCCGCCTTACGGTGGCACTAACGCACAGGTTAGTCGACACCGCAAGACGCCGATTCTGCCTGCTAGAACGATCATAACCTATTGGCCAATATGAGAATAAAAGAGTATACAGCAGAGAAAAATGTAGAAGTCCACAGCCACAACACTAATCATATATAAATATCAAAAGAGTAGTACAAAATACAATCCACAATGAGTACAAATAATGAGAGCAAAAAGGGCTTATGCCCAGTACATCAATATCAAATCACTCTCTCTCTCAATCTAATAGCAGCGGAATCTATCATCTCAAATCATCACACCTGAACATGTGCTCCAGTAGTAGTAGCCGGTATCTGCCCCTCAAGCCCTGCCTCCTCGCCGTGCTGGTCCATCTCCTCGAGCTCCTAAAATAGTATGGTCACCGACCATTAGTCAAAAAGACTAAGTCGTTTCCTCCGCACCTCGCCCCGCAACTCCTAGGCACCGTGCGGGAGGATGAAGCGGAGGACAATCAAGGGGTGACAAAGGTGGAAGCAGGTGACAGGAACTAATAGCAGAATATACAGAAATATAAGAAATGAAAAGTAACCTTCACTTATGCGAGTACACATAAGCAAGGGGTCTTCTACAAGGCTCCCATCGTATAAAAAGTCTCATACCATTTATACGATGGGGTGTCGGTTATCACTAGCAGTATATATATATATATAAAAGGAAATAACCTTAACCTATAAACTTGCCCACACAAGCTTATAGACTAAGGGATCGTTTAGCAGGTCCTAATGTATAAGCGTCCCATACCACTTATACATTAGGTGTCATAGGTTGTTATGTATGTTTATGATATGCATCTATATGGTGGGTATGTTTATGATATGCAGTGTAACACACACACACGACTCTGTGATCACAGACCTTTAGTTCCCACTTTTCGAGAGCTAGCATCACTCTCAGGTACTACCGTTGTGGCTACGGCAGCAGCGGAGCGGGCGTCTCCGCCTTCTAGGCGGGTATACACACTACCAGGCCTAGACCTCTGTTGTACGCCTCTGTACACCGACAAGTGCACTCTAGAGTCTCTGCGTACCACTTTGTTGACTACCTGTCAGTCTTGTTGGGCCGGGTGCACGTTATCGGGAAAAGTCCTCCAGACCTCAGTATAAACAACCTACTGGTCCCTCTAACCCTCGCACCCGCCTGGTCCACCGTACTACCGTCGGTGTGACGACTGGCCAGTACCGCATGGCCCGCCACTAGTATATGCACATGCAAGTATAATATATTGAGCCTCCAGCTCGCAGCACTATCCTGTCCCAATTTTCTCCAACCCGTCACGGGTGAGTATGTGCTACAAAACCTCCAACCCTACCCGGGTGAGTATGTGCTACAAAACCTCCAACCCTACCCGGGTGAGTATATATATATCAACCACTTCCCCCCAACTCTGCACGGGTGAGCATGTAGTACATAAACTCCAAGTCCCTCCAACCCAGCACGAGTGAGAACATGTCCAGTTCACTTAACCTATTAGACTACTCTTGTCTACCGGTTGTTATACCTAGTGACTTAAGGTTAATCCCAGGACTGCCCAAGGTATTCCCGGTGAAGGGCTCTCGGGGGCACTAGGAGCTACGATGGGCTGAATCCCAAAGCTCCCTTTCTCAAGGATATTTATTTTAGTTGATGTCTACCCAGAATTCCCTATTCTCCCACTGTTACCTAGAGTGACTTAGTGACTTAAAGTATTGATTGAGGAATGACGGTCTTCCGTCGGCCTCCTCCTAGATAAGTCTAAGGTTGCACTTTTACCCTCATCTCTAGAATACAACTGCCACCCAGGGTTATACTTCCGATCTTAGACTCTAGCTCAGTTGTCGATTCATTCCTTGGTGGCCTATAGTGTAGCCTACCTTTACTATGCGCACCCCATGACCTAGTACCACCCCGAAATCGAACTTTCAAATCCTTGGGCCACCAACCCCCAAATATTTATCCTAGGTTGGTATGATCTACTAGAATGAGTATGGTAATTTTCACAATTTTCTCAATTATTTTCATAATTAATTTATTTTCTCCCAATATTTCCCAAGGTCATTTAACATATGAAGTGTGTCTTTGCATAGCCCTAATGATACAAAATAATTATCCTAACCATTAACATGATGAAATATCACTATTTCCCAAGGTTTATAATTTCTCACCAAACATTTGTATTTATTTGTTAATTATCACAAAACCATCATAATTACCACTTTTCAAAGTAAGTATGAGAAATTTAATCACAACAATTCTAAGAAAATTACAGGGGATCTAAATCATCAAAATAAGGCTACTGACAAAGTTTCATCAACTTTAACAATGTTATAGACTTGCAATTCAATTTTGTGGGTATTTACCAAAATGCCATTATGATGAATTAAAATTTGTATGCACATCCAAAAAATTCTGAAATAAATATTTCAGTTAACTAATACCTATATACACCTCTATAAATATTCCCAAATTTTTCTGACCTATATTTTCATTAAATCATGAGTAAAAGCGATAGGGGTAAAATGGTCATTTCATGATAATCTAACGCAAAATACCTCAAACAGAGAAAATAAAAATACCCCAATTCAATTATGATCAAATATTTAACAGGGCCAAATTTGAAGATTTTTGCCTGATTAATTCTATTTTTCATTTTTATTTTCCAATAAGGCTATAGTTTTCAAAAATCCAAATAATGGGATTTTTGTTCCCAAAAATCCCATAATAATTTTGAGGGACTACATTTGACCTAAATGTCCTCTAGAATTAATTTCAAGGTCTTCAGAAGTCCTGAGGTGAATAAATACACATTTTAGCCAAATTGCTATTTGCACACCAAGGCTAATACTAGCTTACACTTGCAAGTGGGTTAACCCATCATGCATTGATCCAAATGGGTTGAAATTTTTATCATGCATCAATGCTGTCCCCAAGGACTTGCCACCAAAATTTGGGGCTATTTGGGTGCATATAACTCCAAATATTTCATTAATTTACATTTTGATATTATTGAAAAAACTATAGGAAAAGCTATCCCAAAAAATTCCCAATTTTTGGCATGGGCTAGATATGCCGTAGACATGCACATGACCAAAATTTCAGGTCATGAGGCTTACTGGTTTAGCATGGGCACTCAAATTAATATCTGCCCTAGCCTAGGACCAGCCCTAGGAGAATTGACCTACAGGACAGACCACTGGGTCAAAGTCCAAGATTAAGGTGGCCTTTTAAAGTTAAGATCTAGGGCTACAATTTATTTTGAAGGGTCTGGACCTAGAAATGACTCTAAGAGCCCTTATTTCCCCTTATAAGTTGACTGTTAGGGTGTGACAAATATTACACTATTCATTTATTAAATCAACATATATATATATATATATATATATATATATATATATATATATATATAAATAGCACGAATCCTAAAGCAGAACGGACGGAATCCCATCATCGTTCCCGATTATTTGACGGCCCAGATTGAATTTCCTGGGTCACTTTGTGGACCCATTTCCGGCCAACGGGGGCGGCGCCATGGCCGGCCAACAGTGCCATCACCTTCACGGTGGTGGTGGCTACATTTTCCCGGCGATGAGGCGGCGGGAGACGGCGGCGCCGGCGATCCCGAGAGGTGGGAATTTCTTGGAAAATTTCCGATTTTCTCACATGGCATCGGGCTCAATTGAGCCCGATTTCTCTCCTAAAAGATCTAGGAAGCTAGTACGCGGAGAGGTGAGGGGAAACAGACCTGGATTGGGGCTCGGCGGCGAGTCAGGCGGCAGTTTGGCATGGTGGTGGTGCGCCGGCGATCTCCTGCCCGAAACCTTGATTCTTCACCATTTTGCCTTGATCCAGGTGTCGAATTCTACTCCCCTCGGCCTTCTGAAGCTAATGGCTGGGTCGATTTGGGCTGAGGGTGTTTATACCTGGAGATAATTCCTATATGAGCTCGGTTTCACTTTGAAATCTCCACCCTTGCCTCCACTTGGCCACCCCCTGCTGTAATTCCTTTGGAATGAACCCCTGAGGTCAGCCAGCAGGCATTGGGGCTGAGGGAAAAGGGCCAAATGGCCTACTCCTTCTTCTTCCCCACTTCTCTCTCTTCTATTCCCAAAATTCCCTTTTTACCCTTGTGCATGTCTTCTCTCTCCACACCCAGAGGGGTAGGGCTGGTCATTGGCCCTTTGGGCTGTCTATGGGCCATATTTGGTGAGCTTGGCCCAAGGGAATTGGCTTGGGTCCACCTCTTCCTCTTTAGGCCTAATATTGACCATGTTGACTTTTGTGTTGACTTTGTCAACATGATGAGTAGGCTGACCCCACATGATGGCCATGGACTCCATGTCATCACCTAACATGGATTGGGTCATGGTTATGCCCCACTTAATCCAATTGGGCTCATGAGTGTGGGGTTTGACCACTTTAGATCCAAGGTTGACCTGGGTCAATTATGGTCAAAGTGTTGACCTAGGGCATGATCTTGGGTCCACTTAGATTGTAATTAGGGTTAGGGCAGTGTGGTGGGGGTCATGGTGTGGTTAGGGTCCTCATTTAGTCTAGTTTGACCTAGTTTGACTTGGCCCTATAGTGGACCCCACATGGTTACAACTCACCACCTAGGGTCAAACCTAGCTAATTTCCCCTAAATCACCACATGCCTAACCAAATCTAAGTTAAGGGGCTAGAAGTAACATGGGATGTTACACCAAGGCTCGCACCCATGCTGGGGACATCGGCACTACAAGTTAGTAAATCACTCCCATGCCACGGATAAGGTCTCTTGGTCAAGCTGTATGAATGTAGCGATTTCCCTGCGAGCATTAACAATTTTATCTACTGGGTGGAACTTATCCAAGAATATAGAAGATAAAATTTCCCAGGTAATTGCGGTGCCAGGGAAAATCATATAAATTCATGTCTTAGACCTATCTCGCAGCGAGAAAGGGAATAACTTCAGCTTCACCACCTCATCCGAAATGCCAACATAGCGGAATGTACCACATATCTTAGAAAACTCCGCCAAATGGAGCTGAGGGTCTTCGCTCGGCAGATCCGAGTACTGCGTATTGTTTCTAATCATGTTCAAGATCGTAGGCTTTATCTCGAAATGAGGGTTGGCAATGTAATGTAAGGACGACCGTGATTCGGACGTGACTACAATACGGACACCTACACGTTACCGAACAAGAAATAAAAGAGGGAACGCCGACCAAAAGCGAACGAAAAGGGGTCGGTTGGTTCCCAAAATCCGGGACTCGATACCACGTCCTTAGGACCTACTTCTCCAACAAGCACACAACTCACCGTAAGCCGGACTCGATACAACGTCCTTAAGACCTACCTCTCCAACAAGCACACAACTCACCGCACCTACACAAGCATCTATTCATTTTAATATAGCCGTTTCAAGCGCAACAATAGTTTATTTCGGAGCGGCGGAAAACCTTTAAGAGCGATCAAAATTCGAGTCGTGATTAATTCCCTTGTTGGCACATAAAGTGCGTCGAACGGAAGAGCAAATAGAGGCTAGGCCACGTTGCACTCCCAAGACGGATCTACCCGTTCCGGACAACAAGAGATTCAATAACAACACTGTCAAATTCAGATTTTGCAAGCGGCGGATTTAAAAATCACGGAAAAAACGGTGCATGAAAAACCTCCACAATTCTAAAGCAAGAATCACACAAAGGGAAGAGTTACCCAAACGGGATGAAAGTTTCACACAAAGATAAGGTGGGAGAATCACTCTCTCCACGGATCCGCCGGCGTCACACCGAAGGGTTTGCAACCTTCTTCCACGGAGTCGCACCAAGGAAGCTGCGCCGGAGTCGCACCGAACGGATGGAGGGAGCAAGGGGGCGGCGGCTTCACACCACTCAAGGGGGGTCGGCAGTTTCACACCACCAAGGGGGCCGGCGGCTTGGAGAAAGCTCTTGGCCGAATTTTCTCAAAGGAGAGGGAATTTAGGTTTCAAATATTCAATGATCATATTCCTCTTAAACACCTCCTTAAATAGGAGTTTACAATAACTCTTAGCCCTCCATGATGGAGATGTAATCTCATCCATCCAAAAGGCTAAATGCACACCAAAATAAAATATTGCTCTAAATGAAAAAAAATAACACATGCCATGAATAAAAAATTATCACTTAAACAAAGGATAATTTTATATTCCAAAATATTAAATAAAGTGCATGAAATAAGAAAATTAGGCTAATTTTTCCATGGCTGTTTTAGCACGTCGCGAGCGGAGGTTGTAACGTGCACTTCCTTCAGCGTCATCACGGCGTCTCAGATCTTTATGTCATAGCGCCTCGGCAACCGGGTCATCATCAAGTAGCGGTGGCGCTGCATCAATCCTCCCTCTCTCAAAATCGCGTATCTCTAATGCGTGAGTGGAGAGATAGCGGCGGAGAAGCTCGGCATCCAAATGTTGAAGCTCTGTCGTGAGTACCCAAGAGTCGTCCGAAGGGGGCGATCACGCCAACGGACGAGGAAGCGGTAAGTAGTACCATCCGGAATAGTGAATGGTTCCGCAGCGAGTATCATATCTGGAGTTAGAAATGTCCTGGGGAACCTGGGAAACATGTCAGCAGTAGGAGTAAAAGATGGTAACGTACCATCCGATGTTATACCTGCGGGGACCAAAGGAGAGAGATCATCTAAACTACAACTCCCCAACCCATTAGAATTTTTAGTGGAGGGAGAAGACGACAGAGAATTCAACTCAGGTGGAGGTAAAACAAACAGTATCAAATCCGAGACATTAAAAATAAGGGAGATACCCCAATCAGCCGGCAAATCCAAAACGAAAGTGTTGTCACCTAGTTTCTTGATAATCCGAAAAGGGCCAGCGCGCTTCGGTGCCAACTTCTTAATGGTGCCAGATGGCAAGCGTTCGAGAACTAAACGGACTAGGACCAAATCGCCAACTTTAAAGTGCAACATCCTCCTATGTAAATTAGCGTGCGACTTATAAGACTCGTATTGAGCAGTCAAGGTAGCTCGTATACGTGCATGTAAGTCATGAATATGTTGGGCGAAGGATTGTGCAAACTGACTTGTCTTGTATGTTGGGGGCAACGGTACCAAGTCAATTGGCACAGGGGCCTTGTATCCATGGACAATCTCGTTTGGTGACAGACCAGTAGACCGATTTTTGGAATTATTATAAGCTAATTGGGCGTGGGGAAGAATAAGATCCCACGTGCCTTTGTGATCGCTTACGAGGCATCTAAGAAGGCTACCCAAGCTTCGATTATCCAAAACCAAACCATTCACATAACGGTGGAAGACTATTCGAAACAACCTCGCAAGTAATTTAAAGGATGCATTTAGAAGGGTCAAGAAATTAAAAATGCGCCTAATTAAATTAAAACCATGAGGGGAGAACCCATGTGCCACATGACTTGAATTAATAGTATAAAATAACAGAATTATTTCCGGTGTCACATGTGCTTTAAATTCAAAAATTAACGTAGTGGGTTCCAACATTTTCATTTTAAATTTAAAATTAAATTTTGATTTAAAAATATCATAATAAATAGTCAGCGGAAAACGTTCGTCATTAACTACGTTCGCCCACGTCCTTCTAAGTAAGTTTAACGGGATGGCGGGAATAATAAACTTCTCTAAATATGAAGGGCTAGAAATGACTAAATCATCTACTCGAGCTAAGGGAACCGGAGGGAGAGTCGACAGGGTTGACTCCGTAGGGGGAACCAAGTCACACTCAACATCAAAGCATGGATTAAGCGTCCAAGAGAACGCCTCCGGTTGCAAGCCTTTAAAATCAAAAGTAAACTCGAATAGTGGATTCGTCCTCACTGAAAACTCATCCTCAGTTAACGTTTCGCCCCAGAATGAATCCACCAAATCATTAGAAATTTTACTTAAGTCAGAAACAGTGATCGTCTCAATAGTAGGCAAATTCGTATCCGATAAAATTTCCAAACTAACTTGGGCCTCAGGCGAAGGGGCTATCATCAAAGAAAGTCAGTTAGGCCCTCAGTGCTATCGTCATCCAAACATAATTCTTCCCATGAGGTGGGGACATTTTCTAAGTCAGAATAGGGGGATGGGCAAATCGAATCTAGGGGAGTATAATAATTAGCTTGAGTTCCAAGCGGCGATAATAACGTCAAAGGACTAACTCCCGGATGTATCACACTAAGCTTATCCCAAACTGAACATCCATCCCAAGGTGACTCTACCAATACCGTAGAAACCTCTAATAATCCTGGGTCAAAAAATATAACGTCGGATCCTAGCAAGTCATCACTTAAATCAGTGACATGTAAGCTCTCAACATCGGATGACTCTACCGACTCAACCAGAATGTCTACTGGCTCAGGGTCAATAGAAGATTCCATGACTAAATTATCGTCGAAGGGGATTGGAGATGATTCCTTAGGGGAGAAATCCTCTTCCAGGTCACTAGGGTAACCAATCTCCTCAACATCACTAAAAGCGTCAGTGAAACTTGCCTCATCCTCAGTGACGGGCGCAGTCCTAATCACATCCTCAGGTTCAACAGGAGAGTCAGGCACTATCGTAAGTGAAGGAAGACTCTCACCTAGCTGATTAATTTCATCTTCCAGAGATTCCATATCCACATAAGCATCCTCAGAGTTATCAGTCACTATATCAGAGGGCTTAGATGTCGAGGCTAAGGAAGCAAGCAGCCTAATAGTAACCTCTTTCGAGTTCAAATTATTGGGTCGGAATGGCTTATGTTTCCTATAGGTGGGACTAGGCACACTCTGGGTAATACTACCTCTTTGGGGATAGGATCTATCCTGAGGCGTAGGGTCACTCCTATAAGCGGATATGGGTCTAGTGCTGTAACTATTCTTACTAACGGGTGTGGTGCTATTAGTGCGCAGGTAGGCGGGATCAAATTGATCCGAGAGGAGGTTACGCATGTGTGGCCAAGCATAACGATAGCTACCAACACGACGCTCTTCGTTTAACAAAAATAATCGGGCCCGACCTACTAATCGCTCTCGGGCAAAGCTAACTTTTTCGTAGTCATCCCATAAGTGATAATTAAAATATTGTTCTAATCCCTTAAGCCAGTCTCTAAAATTTTGGGGATACTCTAAACCGTCATAAGTAGGAAAAATGTGGTGTACCCTAGGGGTGTGTTTAGCCATATCATTAGCATATGAATAGTCTAACCGAGAAGCATATACGTCATATGCCATTTAGTGAGAACCGGAGAAGAAACTCGATCTGATACTTGTGCACATGCAAAGAAAAGTAAACTGGCCCTAATTAAATCTCAAAGATTTAATTGTTCCCGCTAGTTTCAAAAAATGATATATGTATATTTTTTTATTTTCTGAGCAAGAAAATTATAAGGATTATTAATTAATTTTTTCAGATTTTTTTTTCAGAAAATAAAATTTAGCCGGCTATTGGCACACCAAATACTAAATTTTCAAATTAATTAATAAAAATAATTACTGAATAAAAAATAATAAATTTTTTTGTTTTCTTACTAATAATTAGATGGATAAATACCAGAAATTCTAAATTTTAGATTTTGAGGGAAAAAATAACATTTTTAGGCCGCTATTTGCAGACCACTATTATTATTTTTTGTAATTTTGAGAAAAATTTGAAATTTGGAATATGAAGTTGGAAATTTGAAATTTGAAATTTATTATTTGAAATTTGAAAATTTAAATTTGAAATTTTGAATTTTATTATTTTAAATTTTGAAATTTTAAATTTGAAATTTGAAATTTGAAATTTGAAATTTGAAATTTGAAATTTGAAATTTGAAATTTTGAAATTTGAATTTTGAATTTTGAATTTTGAAGTTTGAATTTTGAAATTTAAATTCAATTTCAAATTTGAATTTTAAATTTTGAAATTTTAATTTTGAAAATTTGAAATTTAAAATTCGAAATTTGAATTTTAAATTTTGAAATTTGACATTTTGAAAATTTTAAATTTGAAATTTTAATTTTGAGATTTGAATTTT
Source organism: Platanthera zijinensis (assembly GCA_039513925.1). Classification (NCBI taxonomy): domain Eukaryota; kingdom Viridiplantae; phylum Streptophyta; class Magnoliopsida; order Asparagales; family Orchidaceae; genus Platanthera; species Platanthera zijinensis. The sequence goes on along the minus strand of CM077082.1, from coordinate 165,002,604 downwards.
TTTTTTAAATTTCGCTGAAAAATAAAGATTTCAGCCCGCTATTTCCAGACCAACTGGACAGAATTACGATGTTCCAATTTTCAGGCTGACCTAACGAGGACGAATCGAAATATTTTCTGTTTTAATGTTGCTGGAAATAAGTGCAGGAAGCTACAGAATTTTTTTCAGATTTTTTTGACAAGTTTAAAATTCCGAAGGGTTTTACTAAACGCAGACCAATCCGAAAATTTCAGATCCTAGAAAGATGAGATCGACCAACGAAGAACGCAGAGAGGATGTTTACAACTTGAGAGTTGAAATGACCTCCCTCTGATACCAAATTGATGTAGGGACGACCTTGATTCGGACGTGACTACAATACGGACACCTACACGTTACCGAAATAGAAATAAAAGAGGGAACGCCGACCAAAAGCGAACGAAAAGGGGTCGGTTGGTTCCCAAAATTCGGGACTCGATACCACGTCCTTAGGACCTACTTCTCCAACAAACACACAACTCACTGTAAGCCGGACTCGATACAACGTCCTTAAGACCTACCTCTCCAACAAGCACACAACTCACCGCACCTACACAAGCATCTATTCATTTCAATATAGCCGTTTCAAGCGCAGCAATAGTTTATTTCGGAGCGGCGGAAAACCTTTAAGAGCGATCAAAATTCGAGTCGTGATTAATTCCCTTGTTGGCACATAAAGTGCGCCGAACGGAAGAGCAAATCGAGGCTAGGCCACGTTGCACTCCCAAGACGGATCTACCCGTTCCGGACAACAAGAGATTCAATAACAACACTGTCAAATTCAGATTTTGCAAGCGACGGATTTAAAAATCACGAAAAAAACGGTGCATGAAAAACCTCCACAATTCTAAAGCAAGAATCAAACAAAGGGAAGAGTTTACCCAACCGGGATGAAAGCTTCACACAAAGATAAGGTGGGAGAATCACTCTCTCCATGGATCCGCCGGCGTCACACCGAAGGGTTTGCAACCTTCTTCCACGGAGTCACACCAAGGAAGCCGCGCCGGAGTCGCACCGAACAGATGGAGGGAGTAAGGGGGCGGCGGCTTTACACCACACAAGGGGGCCGGCGGTTTCACACCACCAAGGGGGCCGGCGGCTTGGAGAAAGCTCTTGGCCGAATTTTCTCAAAGGAGAGGGAATTTAGGTTTCAAATATTCAATGATCATATTCCTCTTAAACACCTCCTTAAATAGGAGTTTACAATAACTCTTAGCCCTCCATGATGGAGATGTAATCTCATCCATCCAAAAGGCTAAATGCACACCAAAATAAAATATTGCTCTAAATGAAAAAAAAATAACACATGCCATCAATAAAAAATTATCAATTAATCATAAGATAATTTTATATTCCAAAATATTAAATAAAGTGCATGAAATAAGAAAATTAGGCTAATTTTTCCATGGCTGTTTTAGTACGTCGCGAGCAGAGGTTGTAACGTGCACTTCCTTCAGCGTCATCACGGCGTCTCAGATCTTTATGTCGTAACGCCTCGGCAACCGGGTCATCATCAAGTAGCGGTGGCGCTGCATCACAATGGCTGGTCCGAACCCGGGAGAGACACTCCCCGCTGTGGGGGTAGTGAAATCTTGCATCGTCCTGTCATGAGGTTGGACCACCTCCTAGCCCTCAACAATTCTTTTACCTTGGCCATTCCCTCCTTAGCCCATGTCTTCCATTCTCTCTCCTGCAGCAGCATCACGCATACGAGCTCTCCTTGCTCGTGCAGTCTTAAGATCAGCACCAAAATCTTCACCCCCACCACCACAGTTCAGATCTGTCATAACACACTCAAAAAAAGAAAACAATTAAAACACTAAAACACTTACAAACTATTTCCCAATCGAAACAAAATAACACGCAACGGTTGCACTCCCCGGCAATGGCGCCAAAAACTTGATGTGCTCTCGGAATGTTTACCGATCACGGTCAAGTAATAAAGATGAGGAGTAGCTTCCCCATATATTGATCTCACGCGGAGTGAAAGTAGGGAGCATGGATTTCACTTTTGGAAAAATGAGTGTAAGCGCAACTATGAAAAAGGGGGGTTCGGTTTTGGGTTCCTACGTTAAGCATGATTAAACTAGTGCGGGTCGTCATCACCGCGTCGTACGGGTGGATCAGTCAAATGAGTAATAATGTAGATCAACGAAATATCGAGGGTCGTAAACACCTCTTCGCAGCGCATGCTTCTAGCAATCGCTAGAACGGCTCAAACACAACCCACACTAGCAGAACTGAAGTTTACTACACAAGACAAGTTTAAAATATCACTACCAAACCTTGCTGAACCCTCAAGCAAAAATAGTGTTATCAAGTTACAAGCTCACTAGCACAAGTTCAGAACATAGCATGCTTAAGAAAAAGTGAAGGAATACAACCGAGCGCACGAAAGCTCTCCAAGATTCACGGCCGGAAGCGAGGGTTTTCAATCCTCGTCCTAGCTCGGTCTTCGGAAGGCATCAGGGATCCAGAAGGTTTGTCACTTCCTCCTTTAAACCCGTCTTCGCCGTGTTGAGTCACAAAGTTGGATCTGAACTGAGAACTTCGCAAGTCCAGCAACAAGGAACTCGAATGGTGGCTTGTAGGTCGAAGATGGCAATGGTGGTTGGAGACGAAGCTTTTGCAAGCTCTTCAGAGGAGAACAATGGTCGGAGGAGCTTCCCATGGAGGAGAGAGAGTGACGGCTGGAGGGATGATTTCCCGCTCAGAGGAGCATAAATGGCAGGGGAAGCGGAGTTAATCCAGTCCAAAAGAAATCTCCGTCTTAAATAGTAAAAGTTAGAAATAATGGTCACGCACAGTTTGGCGCACGACTGTGCGCAAACCGTGCGATTTTAACTTTCAGAATATGCCTGAAGAAGAAGAAGCGTTGACCCGTGTGTTTTACTCATACACGGGCGATTCCGCCCATGCGCTAAGGAAATTGCACGGGTAACAACAGAATGCACAAATCGCAGGCAAACAGTTTGAATCGTGCGTTTAACGCCCGCACGGGCGCTTCCGCCAATGCGTGAAGGAAAACACACTATTAACCACAGAATGGCCTAAAACAAAAGCTACAGGAGAACCGTGCGTTTCCTTCGCGCACAGTTCCGAAGAAACCGTGCTTGAAGGAATCACACGGGCCGGTCAATCCTCCAGAATAACTTGCAGAAAATGCACGATCAAAAGTAACCGTGCTCTAAGAAAATGCACGACCGTGCGCTTTCCACCAATCAACATTTTGAAATGAGGAAAACTGACCACCTGCAAGCAACAAAAACACAGAAAAGGAGGACCCTCCAGCGGCACAGAAAAACAACAAAACACTGGAAAGATTTTATGATAGTACAAGATATTTGCTCTTCTGTTTCCATCTACCTTACTTGGGCTCAAATAGGTTGAGTGTTCCTTCTCCTATTTTGCTGGTTTTTGGGGTTCACGATTTTTTCTACGCCCATTAATTATTTCAATGAAATTGATTCGATTACTTTGTTTTCGTAAGGGAGAAGCTGCGAGATAGTACCGTAGCATGACAAGAAACAAGGCCCAACCCACGTGGAAGAACACTCGAGCATGTGCCCGGGTGGAAAGTTTTGCGGAATCTAACATAAGCCCGTGTTTCCTCATTCTCTGCCTTCCACGAGTTTCGACTATCAAGCGTCATGCCTGTGCACTAGTTCCTCGATGAGAAGATGACGTATGGAGTCTGCAGACGGGTATCATCGTGCAGAGCAGAACTTCTTCTGCCTCAACCCTATCACTAATCTCCTGCTTCAGGAGTGTGCATCCTCTGTCCATCCAGTTGAGAGTTCCTACACCAGCTTTCCTCATTTTTTGGTAGGTTTCTCTATTCTGCACCACCAACAGGAACATTTTCCTTCCACCCCTACAACAGGTATTTCATCCATCGCTTGCCCCTTTCTTAACAAATCAGTAAGTTCAGAGACATGTTCGATTGGTTTCATAACTTTATTTACTTAATAGTTATCATTTGTTCAATACCCTTGATCATGTTTTTAACTTTATTTTTTGTATCTATTGTTTGTTCAGAACCCTTAAATAAAACAAGCCTCTTCATTTGGAAATTTTTTCTGCTTCTTATCCATTAACAAGTTTGTATGCACGTACTTGCTGTCGTCATTTTAGATGACATTATTTTTCTTAACTCTAATTAGTTTGCTCTAATAGTTCAAGCTATTAATGCAGAAAATGTTATAACAACTCCATAAAATATAGCTAATGAGATGAATGATGTGTACTCTAAAACATAATTTTTCTTACCCATGCTACCTTCTCATTTTATATATTAATCTCACATGCGTGTCAACTTATTTATCATATCATGTATTAACTTTATCTTTTTTTGAGCAATTCACCTTAGTTTATAGGATTTTGGTTTCTTTAAATAGGGGGATATTATTGGGTATTATATCAACAATAACCTTTATTTGAGGAAGGGTCCAGTCAAGCTAAGATGAATTGAGGTTGTATTTTATATTGCATTTTAGTTATGTACTTGCAGATTTACAATGCCAAGTATACACAAATGTCAGGTTACCGTGAGTCAGTAAACACAGGACTGCACAATGTAATCCATCGTTGTGTAGGACATCGTGTTGACTCACTTGTAATCTCTTTATTGGGGTGTACTTCTATCCCAAGTACAATATGTGCGAACAGATAAGAAGAAACCAAAAATTGGAATAACAGAAATTTTATTATCCAAAAAGATGAGTATTATACAGGTATGGCCTCCCTTTTATAGAATGGAGGAGATAAAAGAGATTACATGTAAGCAATGTGGGACTAAATAATTACATTTTTAACAGAAACAAGCAGAACAGGCCGCGCGGTTAGACGAATAGGCTAATCGCCCGGCAACCACCAGAAGGAGAGAACAAGCCGCCATAGGAGACTGGGAGACCACCCGGTATCCAAGTTGCCTAAGACAAACCGCTAGATCGTCCGGACACCAACCAACAACAGTCCGGCTACCAAGCCGCTGGAGACAAACCGCCAGACCACGAGGTCTCTAATCCGCCAGAGCCAAACCGCCAGACCGCCTGGTCTCCATACAATAACACTCCCTCTCAAGATGGAGCATATATATCGATCATGCCTATATTGTCGCAAATATGAAGAAAGGAGGCAGACACCGGCTTGGTGAAAATATCACAAAACTTATTAATGGAGGTGAAGAATGGAGAACATATTTGTTCCTTTAAAATCTCTTCCCGAATAAAGTGGCTGTCGACTTTAATGTGCTTTGTTCTCTCATGGAAGACTGGATTTTTGGAGATGTATATAGCAGCCTTATTATCACAAAACATAGGTAGAGGATGGTTGTATACCTCTCCTAGGTCAAGCGTGAGAGCCCGTAACCACTTTAACTCATATATGGTCGACGCCATACTTCGATATTCTGCTTCTGCACTAGACCTGGAGATGACAGACTGTTTTTTACACTTCCAGCACACAAGGTTTCCCCTTACAAAGGTGCAAAAGCCCGATGTTGACTTGCGGTCTCCTTTGTCATCAGCATAGCTCGAATCTGAGTACGCTTCAACCCTCAAATGACCATTCTTCTGAAAGAGTAGTCCTTTCCTAGGTGCTGATTTAACATACTCCAATATCCTAAGGGCAGACTGTAGATGGCACTCCCTTGGAGCTTGCATGAATTCGCTAACCTTGCCTACATCATAGGAGATGTCAAGTCTCGTCAATGTAAGATATATGAGTTTACCAACCAGACATCTGTACCTCGTAACATCTGAAAGAGGAGGAGAGTCATTCGTTTAGGTTTTGTATTCTCCAGTCATCATGGAGCATCGGGCAGGTTTAGCCCCAGTCAACCCTGCATCTTTTAGAAAATCATGAGCATACTTGCGTTGGGAGAGGATTAAGGAATTGGGATTCCGAGAGATCTCTATCCATAGAAAGTGTTTTGGAGAGCCCATATACTTTGTGACCAGGTGTTGGCGAAGATGCTTCTTTGTCAAGGTTATCCCAGCCTGGTCATCTCCAGTGATAAGAATATCATCCACATAAATCGCAAGAACTACCAGACCAAGGGAGGTTTTGCGAATGAACAAAGAGTGATCCACAGAACTTCTTGTAAAGCCCACAACTGCCATAATCCGGCTAAACTTCTAATACAAAGCTCGCACGCTTTTCTTTAGGCCATAGATAACCTTCTTTAGCCTACATACTTGTGTCTCCCCCTGAGAAACATACCCTAGATGTTGCACCATATAGACATCCTCCTGAAGATGTTCATATAGAAAGGAATTCTTGACATCCAGTTGGGAAATGGGCCAATCCCTGTTGACAGCCATATAGAGGAGGACCCTGATAGTGCTGAGACGAGCAACTGGAGAGGTGTCAAAATAGTCAACACCATAAGTTTGGGTAAACCCTTTGGCAACAAGGCGGGCCTTGCAATGATCCACACTACCGTATGGACTTAACTTCACCACAAAGATCCAGCGACAACCAATAATATCTGTACCGAAGGTAGGAGGAACAAGGGTCCACATACCTTGTTCTGTGAGAGTAGCAATTTTCTCATACATTTCAGCCTTCCAATGAAGAACAGTAAGGGCCTCCTGGTAGGAATGGGGAGTGGCAGTGGCAGAGAAAGCCAATGCAAAAGCCCTGCGAGAAGGGGTAAGACGATCATAGGAAACCACAGTAGCAAGAGAATGCTGGATACATGCCCGAACCCCTTTGCGAAGAGCAATGGTTAGATCCAGGTTAGCAGGTTCCTCAGTATCTAGAGGATTTGTGGTTGAGAGAGTGGGCCCGAGAGTAGAGAGTGACGGCGGTGGAGAAGAGGGACATAACGGAGGGGAGGAGGGAGCAGGAGATAATAGAGATGGTGTAGGTGGAAAAAACTTGATAGAGATCGATGGGTTAGATGGAAAAATAGGAGAATCAGAAGCCTCAGGAATAAGAGAGGAGTTGTCAGAGAAATAAGGAGCAATCTCGAAGAAAGTAACGTCAGCAGAGACGAACTGCTTACGGAGAACGGGGTCAAAACAACAATAGCCCTTCTGGGTGGTAGAGTATCCCAAAAAGACACATTTGGTGGAGCGAGGGGAGAGTTTGTCACGGGTGGCCGAGGGAGCGTGTACAAAAGTTATGCACCCAAAGATACGTAGTGTGGGAGGAAAAGGTTCCTTGACTGGATAGAGAATGGAGAATGGTGTTTGACCGTGGAGAACCGTGGAGGTAATTTGATTTATGAGATAGCATGAAATGAGAACTGCATAGCCCCAATAGGAGCGAGGGACATGCATCTGCATCATCAGAGTGCGAGCGATATCAAGGAGGTGACTGTTTTTGCGTTCTGCCATGCCTTTTTGTTGCGAGGTATAGACACAACTCGTTTGATGGATAATCCCTTGTCGCATACAGAAAGATGAAAAAGCTTGACTAATATACTCTTTAGCGTTATCAAAGTGAAAGACTTTAATTGAAACACCAAAATGATTTTGAATTAAATGATAAAATATGTCCATACATTGAATAATTCAGAGCGATCTCGTAAGAGATACAACCGAGTACATCTAGAAAAGTCATCAATAAAGGTTACAAAATAAGAACTACCCTGACCAACTGTGAGGGTAGGAGCAGGACCCTAGATATCAGAGTGAATGAGATCGAATGGATGAGTAGAGCAACGACCTTGCTTCGGAGGGAAGGAGGAATGGTGATGCTTGCCAAGCTGACAAGCATCGTAGTTGAGAGGAGAACTGTGTGGAGGGATGTGGGGCAGAAGCTGACGAAGAAGCCATAGAGTAGGATGACCAAGGCGGAGGTACCACTGTAGAAGATCTGTATAGGAGGAGGAGAAGGCGTACAGAGCAGAAATATTGTCGAGGAAGTAGAGGCTGCCGCTCTCAGTCCTAGTAGCAATCATCCGTTGGGAGCTCGGATCCTGAAAAAACAAGAAGTTGGAGTGAATGTAACAGAGCACTAGAGTTGTTTACAAAAAGAGGTAACCGATAATAAATTGTACGGAAACTTTGGCACATATAGAGTATCCTCCAAACGAAGAGACGAAGTTACATTAACCACTCCCGTTCCATGGACCGGGGAGGGAGAGTCATCAGCAACGAGAACCGAGGGCAACCGATCATGTTTTTTGTAGGAGAGAAAAGCACCGAGAATTGCCCGTCATGTGATTAGTCGCACCATAGTCTATCAGCCATTTACCTTGAGTAACCACATGTGCACTACCTAATGACATGACCACCGAGGCAGACAGCTTCGGGGAGGATGTGGAAGAGTCACTAGAGGGGCGAAGATGTGGATGTTTCACCCAACAGCATTCTACAGTATGCCCGGTGTGGCCACAGTGATAGTAGAGGAAGCAGGAGAGGCCACGCCTGCCAGACTGTTGATTGAGGCTACCAGAGCATCTCCGTTTAGTCTTGTGAGCATAGTTGTCCTGCGGTGAAGGAGAGGATAGAAGGGGACGCTAAAGTTGAGAGGTAACAGCGGCAATGTGTGCAGCAGTGGCATCCAAGGTAGGAGAGTCCTCGCTCGGAATTTTCTGGTAGATCAATTCATAGGACTCTTGAATCATAGAAGAAAGCATACAACAAGAAGTTCCTGGAAGTGCTTGTGTTGCTCGGCCAAATCCGCAGAGAAGGGGTGACTATTAAGAATCTCATCCCCGAGAGCCTGAACTTGTTGATAAGCCACAGCAGGAGACATGGAAGGACGGGCAAAGAGGTCCGTATATAAAGTATAGATGCGGGACGTCTGAGCCCCCTTTGAGTACAGAGCAACAAGATGAAGCAAAGCCATCTAGACGGTCTCATCATGACGGATGATAGGAAGAATTTCATCTAAAAGGCTGTTAGCTAGCCAAGTGCGCAAAAGCGCGTCGCTAGCATCCCAATCATCAAACTTAGCGGAAGTGAGTGGAGGAGGGTCATCAGTGATATTGTGGCGTTTGCGTTGTGAGCGAAGAAGGAAGGTGAAGGAGACACTCCAATCCGGGTAGTTGGGACCGATGAGTTTGGAGAGGGTGCCAAGATTCCCTGATGGAGTAGGAGGAGGAGGAGGATTGGCCATGGGAGTAGCGGTGGTGGTTGAGGTATTGGAAAGAGCCATGTAGGGAAGCAACAAGAAATAGTGCGAGAAGAAGAAACAAGCCGCGCGAACAGAGAGCAGGAAGAACGGCTAGGAAGGCCGCAGCAGACAAAGAACAGGAAAGAAGCCGTGCGAGAAGAAACAACAAGCCGTGCGAACATCAAACAGGTCGTGCGGCTAGGAAGGTCACATCGGACAAAGAAAAGATTCTGCAACGGTCACGGTGAATACACACCAACGTCATGGAAGGACACGACCAAGAAGCAGAGAAAAGCAGCGGGAAAGAAGTCCCACGGCTAGTGAGAAGGCAACGCGAACAGGAGATAGAGAGGACCGCGCGAACTAGCAGGAATTCGCGGGGAGAATAGAAGCAGAGCAATCCGCGAAAATAGGTTGCAGATAGAAGAAAAGAGAAGTCGCGCATACAAAGGGCAGCAACAAAGAGAAGGAGAGAAAAGAAGTCGCGCGAATAGATTGCACGAAGAAGGGCAAACCGCGTGGTCAGAAGAAGGTACTGAATCAGGTGGAAAAGATCGAGTCCTCTGATACCATGTTTGAACAGACAAGAAGAAACAAAAAATTGGAATAACAGAAAATTTTATCATCCAAAAAGATGAGTATTACAAAGGTATGGTCGCCCTTTATAGAATGGAGGAGATAGCAGAGATTACATGTAAGCAATATGTGACTAAATAATTATATTTTTAACAGAAACAAGCTGAACAGGCCGCCCGGTTAGACGAATAGGCTAACCGCCCGGCAACCATAAGAAGGAGAGAACAAGCATCCATAGGAGACCGCCAAACAACCCGGTATCCAAGTTGCCTAAGACAAACTGCCAGATCACCCAGAAACCAACCAGTAACAGTCCGGCTACCATGCTGTTGGAGACAAATCATGAGAACGTGCAGTCTCTAATCCGCCAGAGCCAGACTGCGAGACCGCCCAGTCTCCATACAGCAACACAGGAGAAAGATCAAGGAAGGCCAAAGACCTGGAGTCAGAAACATAGAATTTTACCTAAGTAAAATTTGGCGAGTATGGTTAAGCATACACGTCAAATTCGTCGAGTATCGTCGTTGATACATGCCGAATTCATCGAGTATACTTACCAATACCTGTCGAATTCATCATATTTACTTAGGGTAAAGTATTTGGATAAGTGAAAATTCTATCAAGTAAAATTTGTCGAGTATCGTTGTGCATACTCGTCGAATTTGTTGAATGTATCTAACGATACTTACCGAATTCGTCGAATATGCTAAGTGATACACGCCGAATCCGTCGAGTCCAGTGGATGCTACATCTCTAGATTTTTCCAAGTCTAATTTGTCGAATATCAAAGCGTTGAGTGTGATGAGTTAACTCGATGATATTTAATGAATGCTGCCTATGGCGTTGAGAGCACCGAGTCTATTGACCGATACTTGACGAATTCGTCGAGTATACCAGATGATACTCGACAAATTTGTCGAGTATGACTCCTTGCTATAATGTTGAGTGATCAGCCGACCAGGGATGTTTTCTCTAAGTCCATTTCATTGTATATCTTTTCTAATCACTCTATAAATAGCTAGAGTAATTTCAAAATGATCACGAATTTTCAAAACGTAATTTCTTGAATCAATTTTCACATTTCCCGAAATAGAAAATCCCATCGGCTGACCTATGCCTTTCGCAGCTTTCTCCCGTTTGGCTGCAACTTTGAGCAACAGTCTTTTTCGCCGACGACATCGTTTACTGGATCACTTCTTTGTTAAAGATCTGATTTACTCCAGTCCTTGTTGGTCGAAGATCGAGGTTCAAGATCCAAAGATTTCAAGTTTCCGAGTTCTCCAAGATTCAACTTCCAACCTTCAAAAACGTCGGATCAAGATTAGAATCGTGTGTTGTTGTAATTTTCTTTTGAATATTGTAGGAGATTTTTCTCCGAGTTTTTTAGATTCGTTTGTGGATCGAGAGAGTAGATCCGGTTTTGGATCGAGTATGTAGATCCGGTTTGTAGATCAAGTTGTTGGAGATTTTGTTCTCTGAGTGTTAGGACCTTCGTCTCCGAGGTGTAGGAGTTGCAACTTCGAGGTACAAGATTTTACGAGATCTGAGTTTGGTAAAGTACCAGAATCTTCCCTTTGTGGGAGATAGGCGAGGCAGGATAGTGGATGTATCCAACTCGGGGAACCACTATAAAATCTCTGTGTTTGTGTCCTTGTTATTTACAATTATTTTTATTCTGCATAAAGATACAAACATGTTTATTCACCCCCCTCTAGGTGAATTAGGTAGACACTGGATACTTTTAATTTGTATCATTGGGGCATTTTGATCGATAAGGCTAAAAACTTGATCAAGATCCTTGATCTAGCATTAAGAGATTCGACATAAGCATCTTGGATCAAAGCGAAGATATGTCTTCCATGAAGCTACCTGTGTGCACCAAAGAGAACTTTCCCATGTGGAAAGAAAGAGTACGATTTTACATAGAAGCTGCAGATCCGAGAATTTTTCAGATCGTGGAAGAAGGACCACACATCCCTACAAAAGATTCAACTATAAATCCAACAATTCAGATTCCCAAAAAGATGATGGATCTCAAAAAGGATGAGATGGCCTTAGTCTCCGTGGACAAGAAGGGAAAGAATATAATAGCTAAGGTAGTGGACGACTCAATGCTTCAGAACTTATTCCACTACAAATATGCCAAGTAGATGTGGGACTGCCTGGTTGTACATATGGAAGGTACTAAATAAGTGAGAGACGATCGCAGATCGTTGTTGAATCCGGAGTACGAAGCCTTTAAACAAGATGCCAATGACTCCATAGCTGACAGTTTTGAGAACTTTTTCAAGATAGTCAACGACCTCAGGAAATATGGCCGTGAATTCACTCATGGTTAACTGAATGACAAATTCCTCAGATCCTTGACAAAGGAATGGGACACAAAGGTGGTTGCCATTAGAGAATTTGGGAAGCTGCCAGAGATAGATCCATAGAACCTTTTCGGAAAGCTGCTCTCCTATGAACTCCAAATGAACACCAGAAAGGAGGAGAAAGCCAACCGATCTTCAAGAAATTAGAAGTCTACCTCCCTAAAGTCTAAAGTTTCAAGGAAGTCCAAATCTGTGTCACCCATAAGGACTCGAGCTCCTGACACTCCTGAAGACTCTAAGCCCTGCACATCAGGCTCCGAGCTATCGGACAAAGAGTTCTCCTTAATCTCCAAGCAGTTTAAGAAGATGTTGAGCAAGAGGAGACAAATGAAGAATAATTTTTCCTCTTCAGATTACAGAAGATAACATTGCGACAATGATCGTATGAAGAAAAGCTACAACAAGGAGGACAGGTATAAATTGAAACCTAATAAATTTTATTCCTCTGACGTTGTTTATTACTATTGTAATAAGTCAGGTCACATGATCGCGGAGTTTCCACATAATAAGAAGGACAGCTCCCAGAAGGACGGGAAGAGATCCTTCAAAGGGAAGAAGAAATAAGAAAACAACTTCATTTCCAAGAAGTCGAAGACTCTCAGCATAAGTGACTCGAGCGAGTCAAGTTTTGAAAACAAAAAAGCTTACTTTAGGCTTATGGCTCATTCTGACGAAGAAGTGGGCAACTTCGAATACCATGGGAAGGTAACTCGCACACTATTCTTTCAGAATCTGTAACATCCTCCAATGTTCATTAAGACTACTCTTCTGATGAGAAAGAATCAGAGTTGATGGCTCAGCACGAGCACTTGCTAATGGCTTTCGACAAATTCCAGAAGGTAGTCCGAATACAAGTTAAAGAGATTGCCTCCCTCAATGCAGTGGAAGCAAATTTGAAGGAAGAAATTGCAAAAATACTTCCTATCAAAGATGAAGTCCACTCCTTGAAAGAGGAACTCAAGGACTTTGCTGAGACGTTAAAACTGAAGGAAAATTATCTTGATTAGCTGGAAGAAAAGCTCGTGTTGGAGAGAAATCTGGTTGAGAGTTACTCCAAGCTGATGACTGTTCTTCCCCTTATAGATGAGTTCTCCGCTAAGAAGAAGGGTGGTGGTTCTTGCAACGTCAGTGGAAAAGGTAAGGCTATCAAGAAGGCTAGCGCCAAAGAAAAGGGGAAGGCACCCATGGATCGACCTTCGTTCAGGAAAGTAATCTTTCCGACGAACAAGTTTGACCTTGAGTCATCCTATGGTCATCATGCTAGGCCTACTCATTTAGAGCCCAAGAATATATACTAGGGACGGACCCGTCCCCGTGACTTTGGAGCCAGCGTGTTCAAAGCACCGTTTGAGGAAATCAAGATGAAGAGTTATGGTCCATATATGCATGTCCATAACAATAAGATGGCACCCAAGGCCACATCTACTGTGCCTAAGGCTAAGGAGATGGGAAGCCCCTGTATATTATGTAACCAGGAGGCATCCACCTCTAAGAATGCTACCCCTTCTATACCACGTTCAAAGGGTAAAACAAGAGTACAAACAAAGGTATAGTAGATTTGACTGTTGGTGCTGCGACAAAATTGTTCAATTTGGTGCAGATTATTGGTATAACCCTGACAATCTAGTAACTCCTAGAGTAAGTTATGCGAGACCGACCACTCACTAGGCTAATGTTCCTAGGGGGAATATGTTTACGAGGAACCAAGGACCCAAATATGTTTGGGTTCCAAAGGAAAACTGATTTATTTTTGTAGGAATGTCCAAAGGCAAATAGAACTCCGATCTGGTAATTGAATAGTGGATGCTCTCGGCACATGACCTGGACAAGAAGCCTTTTACATGATTATTCCCTAGTCGAAGACGAACCAAAAGTCATTTTTGGAGGTTCGTACCGGGGAACAACAAAAGGTCATGGTATGATTTCCAACGACGTAGTCTCTTTTACAGATGTTGCTTATTTTGAAGGATTACACCATAATCTTATAAGCATAAGTCAACTATGTGACAAAGGCTACACGTTGAGTTATGCAAGGACAAGTGTCTGATAAAATCATCTGCAAATTTGGAGATGGTCTTAACTAGCACTCGGAGCAGAAATATTTTCTGTTTAAATTTCCTTTGCTTAGACACTTCTACCCTAGTGTGCTTTATGGAAAAAAGTAGTGCGTCTCCCTGTGACCAATGGAAAAAGAGATTAGAACATATTATTTTAAAACTTTAAATATGCTATTTTTTTATAACTTAGTGCGTGATGCCCCAGCATTAAGTGCCTTTAAGACAGTCTATGTCACTTCTGTCAAATGGGAAAGCAGACACAAGCTACCTTAAAGGGTATTGCTGAGAAGGATTCTTCTCGAAGCTTATAATTGCTTCACATGGACTTATTCGGTCCTATGCCTATTCACAGCTTGGGAGGTAAGGTCTATACGTTAGTAATTTTTGATGACTACTCACATTTCACTTGGGTGTTCTTTCTGAAACCAAAGTCAAACACCATCGCATCTTTCACCAATTTTGTCCGGCAAATTCAGAACGAACTGAACTGCTCAGTGGTCAAAATCAGAAGTGACCACGGAACAGAGTTTGAGTCCAGTGCTATGATAGAATTCTATGAAAGTCAATGTATCTTTCATGAGTTTTTCTCCCCGCACACTCCACAACAAAATGGAGTTGTTGAGGGAAGAGACAGAACCCTAATTGAAGCATATACAACCATGTTGAACGACGCTTCACTTCCGGAATACTTCTGGGCTGAAGAAGTCAAAACGGCTTATCACGTGCATAATAGAGCACTCATCAACAATAGCTATCGTAAGACCCCCTATGAGCTTTTGAAGGGCAGAAAACCTATTGTGTTCTACTTTAGAATCTTTGGAAGAAAATGCTTCGTACTTAATAATGGGAAGTATTACCGCATAAAGTTTAGTGAAAAATCTTTTGAAGGTATTTTTGTTGGATATAGTAGACATAGTAGGGCATATAGGATTTTTAATCAGAAAACCCTTATGGTAGAAGAGTCTATAAATGTTTTATTTGATGAGACAAGTATGCTCCATAGCAGCTCATATAGTATTATTGGTGTAGATACAGGTACCAGGTTCAAGGAGCTAAGGTTGGATGAAGCAGACAATGAAGACGGTCGAAGCTCAGTAAAGATCGTCGATCTAGGCTTGGTGGATTATGAACCTCTAGAGGAAGAAGTGCCTAAACCCATAGAGGTTGCACAAGATGTTGCAGAGCCTGTTGGAGAGAGGGCAAGGAATCTAGGGTTCCCACACATAAGCGAGAACTTAGTTGATCTAATCATTGGAGAGCTAGGTGGGGGTATGAGAACCAGAAGAGTTACAACTAACGAAGTTTAGCATCTAAGCTTTCTGTCTCAGGTTGAACCGAAGAAGTTCGAGGAAGAGAACAATAATGCCTCTTGGATCATGGCAATGCAAGAGGAGCTCAATAAGTTTGAACGAGGCAAAGTCTGGGAACTAGTACCCAGGACCAAAGGACAGAACATGATAGGCACCAAGTGGATATTCAGAAACATGTTGAATGAGAATGGAGTAATCATTAAGAATTAAGCACGGCTTGTAGCTCAAGGATACAGACAAGAAGAGGGGGATCGAATTCGACCAGACCTTACCTCCAGTGGCCAGGCTCGAATTGATCAGGTTGTTTCTTGCGTATGCTGCCCTCAAAGGCTTCACGGTCAACCAAATGGACATGAAGTATGCATTCCTTAACGGGAATCTGAAATTGGAAGTATACGTAGTGCAACCCCCAGGTTTTGCAAACTCTAAATTCCCTGATCATGTTTTTTTTTAAAATAAAGCTCTATACGGTTTAAAGAAATCTCCCCGAGCTTGGTACGAGATGTTGTCTAGCTTTCTTCATGATAACAAGTACACAAGGGGAAAGATAAACAAGACATTATTGTAGGGAAGTTAAAGGCAAGATTTTGCTAGTGCAAATCTTTGTCGAGGACATCATATTTGGATCTACAAATGACATCCTTTGAATAAACTTTTCCAAACTTATGCATGTGAATTTTAAAATGAGCAGTATTGGAGAGTTGATGTATTTCTTAGGACTGCAAGTGAAGCAATTTTAGGATGGAATTTTCATTTCTCAGACGAAGTTCACCAAGGAGCTTCTAAAGAAATTTGGAATTTAGAATGCAACCTCTATCAGGACTCCAATGGTATCAACTATGTCTCTGGATAAGGACAAGAAAGGGAAACCTTTTTATGTAACCAAGTACAGATGCATAATTGGATCCTTGCTCTACCTTACTGCCAGTAGACCATACATAATGTTTTTGACATGTGTTTGTGGTAGATTTCAAGTGAACTCTAAGGAATCTCAATACGTCGCTGCAAAGCAGATTCTAAGATAACTTAAGGACACGCCTAATCTTGGCTTATGGTACCCAAGAAGTAATGACGTCAAACTAATTTGCTTTTAAGATGCTGATATTTCAAGTAGCAGGGATGACAGGAAAAGCACTTCCGGGAGGTACCAATTCCTCGAAAGACGAATTATTTCTTGGAGCAATAAAAGCAGAATTGTGTCGCAACTTCTACTGCTGAGTCAAAGTATATCTTTGCGGGTAGTTATTGCAAACAGCTTCTTTGGATCAGGAATCAACTCAAAGATTACAATATAATGTTCAGAGAGATTCCTATGTATTGCGACACCTCTAGCGAAATCGCAATCGCAAACAATCCAGTTTCCCACAGCAGGACCAAGCACATCGAGGTGCGCTACCACTTCATCTGTAAGCATGTAGAGAATAAGGACATAGCCCATAGCTATTTATCGATATCTTTACAAAGCCGCATGACGAGACCAAGTTCTCATTTTTCCAAACGAAGCTCTTTATACTGAACAAGGACTGGTGAAGAAGGTTTAACAAGCAAAATTGGTCTCGGGATCCAGTTCTTCAAAGCAATTTTTTTTAAGTCCAATTCGGTGAATATCGGTCGTTTCATCGCATACCTATACAAGTTTCGTCTACTTAAGGTAATATTTCAAATTGTCTATATTGGCTGATTCACTGTGCAAGCCAAAACACGCAGACAGAAGCCGACCCTTTGGCTCCCTATTCACTAAATCTCCGATAACAGTCAATTTCCCCTTCCTCCCGTGACCTAGCTCGCACCGACCGTGGAAAGAATGCCGCAGAGCCCTAGTTATAAGCCTTCCGCTGCCTACAGTGTGTATCCTTCGGCTACCGTGTGTCACCGCCGCCTGCCGATAAAATCTTTCTGATAATCGAAGTCTCTTCAGTACAGTGCAGTCTTTAGTTCTTGTAGCTTTCTACAGGATCTTCAGTACATTGCGTGTGTCGACACTAGAAGCTTCCTCAAACCCATACAAAGTGCTCTCTAGAGGTGCAATAATTCTAGGTCTCCTTAATTTGCAATGGCTCCTAGAAGCACTAGTGGCTTTCTAGGTAGAGGTGAATTGGTTTGCACTAGATTTGCTCAAGCCTCAGATGATTTCAGGAACATCATTCTGATGCTGGACATAGCGAGACTCTCCTTTGTCCTCGAATACCCCTTCAAGGTGCTCAATAAGGAAGTCTTTCAGTTCTTCAATAATGCCAAAATACGTCATGAGGACTCTATGATATAAAGTAAGGTTCAGAAGGTCAAAGTGAATATGAATGCCTCCCGGCTATCCAGGTATTTGCCGCTACCTGTCTGTGATCAGACCGACTACCTAGAGGAGGACGATGTTGACAGGACATTACCCTTCTGTAGTTTACCCCAAGGCACCAAGGCCACAAAGAGCAAAGGAATGAGTGAGGAGGGCAAACTCCTCTTAAACATAATTGGCAAAGTGTTCATTAGCAAGACGGGCTCGCACGACTATCTATCCTCAGCTATGTTCAAGATACTAGTTGTAATAGTCTGCAGGAAGAATCTGGACTGGGGTGCTCTGCTGTTCGCCAAGATAAAAGACAGCCTACGTACTCCCAACTTTCGGAGGATTATCACCCTATGCCTTAATCAGCTCGATGGTGATTGTTTTGATATGAACAAAGGAGTTCTTATCCATCACCTAAAGAAGATAAATTCTACAATTTTCTCGAGGTGGGATAGGCGGATCATGCAGCGAGTGGGAGCCCCAGTACCACAAGTGGAGTAGGAAGATCATGTTCCTGATGACAGGACCCCTTCTCCTCACCCCAGTGTGATTCTTGCTTGATTGAGTGCAGAAATTGAGGGGGAGACAACTGCTCCATTAGATACAGTTACAGTGCTTCCTGACTCAGGGTAAGGGGATATCCTTGCAGAGGTTGCTGCTATTGGTGTTGTTGCCATTGCTGAGGTTCAGGCAGTTGAGGACTCAGAAGTACATGCTAAGGAAGAGGATCCAGCTTCTTCTGATCATGATGAGGATGTTGATGCTGATGTGGTTGATGATGCTACTGTTGATAATGATCTGACAGTCAAAGATTATCAGATTGAGATAGCTGATGAGGATGTGATATTTACTGATAAGTCAGCTGATAGCAATTCTTCCATTATGGTTTTAGTGCATACGCCTACTGTTACTCTGGATTCTCCTCTCCCTAGGAATGTCTCTACTACAGTGTCTGAGGGGGAGGCAACTCATTCTAGGATTTCTATCTCCACTCAAGTTGATAGGATGATGCTCAACTTGGAGAAGCGGATTGCTAAGATGTCAGGTGCCCCTCCAGTTTCTTTGGAGGAGGTGGTCACCTTTTCTGAGGAGGAAGGAGATGATGTTATACATTCTCCTATCCTAGGTGCTGCGGAGCCAGCTCGTATTTCTCCATCTGATTATATTACAGTGCTGCTAGGCATTCCCACTTCAAGTGATCAGTTACTGAAATTTTTTGAAGAAATGTCGATTAGACAATAGGCTAAATTTGATGCCTCGTTGCAGAAAGTGGTCAAAAGAGTCAAGCAATCAGAGAAGCTTATGCTTGATGTTCTTGTTGCAATTCAAGTGAAATTTAATAAGCTAGAGGAAAGGTTTGAACCAAAGTATAATGAAGCTGCAATTGCAGTAACTCTTATGAAAAGAGGACTTAAGAAAAATGAAGGAGTACTGAAAAATGTTGACACAAATGCTCTTTCTCTCTCATCGAGGCCCATAAAAGATCAATCGCACAATATGACCATTCTTTGAAATCTTATGCTAAGGTAATTGTTGTAGAAGCCAAAAAGGGGGAGGAAGCCCTTACAGCTAAGATGTCCGGTGTTGAAAAGACTATGCTCGACCAATTCAAATAAGAAAATGATTATAGCTATGACAACACCGTGTGGTTACATGGTCAGTTTTTCCTGTCTCAAGTTCCTGCAGAGCCTATTCAGGTTGATGTTCAATCGGCTCCATACTACACTTAATACTGGACAGACTCACAGGACTTCTCTAAGTTCCATGTTATTACTACTACTGTTGCGACTCCAGAGATTCAAACTACTATTGATGTTGCTATCGCTGCGTTATCATAGGCTCAGGTTCTCAAGAAAAGGAAATTTGGAGATGGAACTTCCGTTGTCAGACAAGAATTTGCTAGGCCAGCTCAAGTTAGAGAAGGACCTAACCGTGAGAAGGATTAATTTTGGAACCCTACTTCAAAAGAAATTATCTTGGACACCTTTGCCTTATACGAGCTCGCAGCCGAGAAGCATCATGATCACAATCGTACAGAAGAGTGGAGCCCATTGAATATTTTTACAAACAATTGCAGAAGATAAAGAATAGGAAGGGCCGATGTCTTATTTTTTTGCTGATTAATGTGTGTTGTGGGATGCCCTCACTATTCTAAAAACAATTTATTTGATATATATATATATATATATATATATTTGATGGTTTATATATTAATCTAGAATGCATGTCAACTTATTTATCATGTCATGTCTTAACTTTTTTTTTTGAGGAATTCACTTTAGCTTGTAGGATTTTTGCTTCTTCAAATCAGGGGATATTATTGAGAATTATATCCACAATAACCCTAATTTGAAGAAGGGTCCAGTCAAGCTAAGATGAATTGAGGTTGTATTTGATATTGCATTTTAGTTATGTACTTACAGATTTACAAGGCCAAGTACACACTAATGTCAGGCTATAGTGAGTTAGTAAACACAGGGCTGCAAAATGTAATCCCTAATTATGTAGGCCATCGTGTTTACTCATGTGTAATCTAAATATTGGGGTGTACTTTTATCCCAAGTATCGGAGAAGGATCAAGGAAGGCCAAATATAAGGATTCAGGAACATAGAATTTTACCTAAGTAAAATTCCGTGAGTATGGTTAAGCATACACGTCAATTTGTCGAGTATCGTCATAGATACCCACTGAATTCGTCGAGTATACTTACCAATACCCGTCGAATTCGTCATATATACTTAGGGAAAATTTTTTGGACAGGTGAAAAATCTATCAAGTATAATTCGTCGAGTATCACTGTGCATACTCATCAAATTCGTCGAATGTATCTAACGATACTCGCCGAATTCGTCGAATATGCTAAGTGATACATACAGAATCCGTCGAGTCCAGTCGACGCTACTTCTATAGATTTTTACAAGTCTAATTTGTCGAATATAGAAGCATTGAGTGTGTTTAATTAACTCGATGATATTTGATGAATGGTGCCTTCGGTGTTGAGAGCGTCGAGTCTGTTAACCGATACTCGATGAATTCGTCGAGTATGCCAGGTGATACTCGACAAATTCATCGAGTATGACTCCTCGCTATAGGGTCGAGTGACCAACTGACCTGGGATGTTATGTATAATTCCTTTTCGTCGTATATCAAGATGCATTCAACGAGTATCATAATGATACTCGACAATACTCGACGAATTTGACTTAGGTCATTTTTTAGAAAAATTTCTTCCTCATATCACGGGTTCGATCGGCCATGTACAGTACTTTTCTAGGTATCAATTTAGGAAATCTTTTTTATCCGTTTCTTTTCAAATCACTCTATAAATACCTAGAGTAATTTCGAAATGATCATGGATCTTGAAAACCTTATTTCTTGAATCAATTTTCACATTTCCCGAAATAGAAAATCCCATCAGCCGACCTACGCCTTTCACGACTTTCTCCCGTTCGACCGTAACATCAAGCAACCGTCTTCTTCATCGATGACTTCGTTGACTGGATCACTTCTTCATTCAAGATCTGATTTAATCCAGTCCTTGTTGGTCAAAGATTGAGGTTCATGATCCAAAGATTTCAAGTTTCCGAGTTCTCCAAGATTCAACTTCCAACCTTCAAAGAACGTCAGATCAAGATTAAAATCGTGTGTTGTTGTTGTAGTTTTCTTTGGAATATTGTTGAAGAATTTTCTCCGAGTTTTTTAGATCTATTTGTGGATCGAGAGAGTAGATCTGGTAATGGATCGAGGGTGCAGATCCGGTTTGCGGATCGAGTTATAGGAGAGTTTGTTCTCCGAGTGGTAGGAGCTTCGACTTCGAGGTGTTGGAGTTCTGACTCCAAAGTGTAAGATTTGACGAAATCTGAGTTTGGTGATGTAGCCGAATCTACCCTTCGTGGGAGATATGCGAGGCGGGATAGTGGACGTACCCAACTCGGGGAACCATTATAAAATCTCTGCATTTGTGTGCTTGTTATTTATGATTATTTTTATTCCACAAAAATATGCAAACATCACCTATACACTAGGTGATTGAGGTAGACACTAGATACTTTCAAGGCCCTTTATGGTTTGAAGCAGGCTCCGCGGGCATGGTATGGGAAGATTGCATAATACCTCCAATTTTATAGTTATTTTGCCTCAGATTTAGATTCGAGCATGTTCATCAAGAATAAGGGGGTGCTTTATGTCTTGGTGCTGCTATACGTGGACAATATCATCGTTACGGGAAACTCTAAGGAGGAGGTGGCTAGGCTTAGGGCAGATCTAGCCATTCAGTTTGAGATGAAGGAATTAGGTGAGCTCCACCACTTCATTGGACTCGAGGTGGAGAGGAAAGAGAGAAGCATACTTATTTCCCAAAGGGGCTATGCGGATCAGATCATTCAACAATTCAGCATTCGGGAAGGGAAAAGTAGCTCTACTCCACTTGATGTAGGCATCAAGCTTCGACGAGATGAGGAGAGGATACTTCCAGATTCTCTAGTGTTTTGTGCTCTGGTGGGGAGCCTTATCTCTTTGATGATTATAATGCCATACATTGCATATGTTGTAGGCCGAGTAAGTCAGTATATGGAGGAACCTCGAAAGACTCTTCTGATGATGACAAGAGCATTCTGAAGTACGTGAAGTCCACTTATGATATGAGTCTTTTTTATGGGAGAGACACAGGCTTCAACTTGCACTGCTATACAAATGATGATTATGGGGGAGATTTAGATGACCGGAAGTCAACATTAGGTAACGACTTCACAAGTGGAACAAAAGGAATCTTTTGGTGCAGCAAGAAGCAGAATTTAGTGTCCATCTCTATAATGAAAGCAGAGTACAAGGCTTCAGCCTTTACAACTTGAGAAGCCATCTGGCTTAGGAGGCTATTTGAGAACGTCCATGAAAAAGTGCGCGGTCCTACTCTACTACTCGGTAACATTGAAAGTGCCATAGAACTGGTTAATAATCCAGTTTGTCACGCACAGACCAAGCACATTGCGATTGAGCTCCATTTCATTTGGGAGAAGGTGTTGGAGGGGTCTCTTTTGGTTGGACATGTGCAGAGAAAGGACAATATCATGGACATCTTCACGAAGCCACTGTTGAAGGGGCCATTTACTCAGGGATAAGGATTGCTAGGGCTGGTCTCCACTTCTCACTTTAAGGGGAATGATGAAATTTTTGAAGAGAATGTGGGCAACCTGGGTAGCCTGGGCTGTATGTCTATGTAGCCTGTACAGACAAAAGTTGGGGGCCTAGCAAAATGGCATAGAAGTGGCTGGTGGTTTTTCCCTAAGGATGCTGAGGCGGATAGGATGGTTATTTGCTTAATTGTTAGTTTATGGTATTGCTTTGGAGTTTGTCGGCTTTATGCAAACTGCTTCTTGTATCCACTGGTGCTTTGTTCGCACCAACGATGTATGGTGGTATGGACTTGGTTTGGATTTCAAACAAGTCCAAGTAGGCTCAATCTGGGAGGTCGTGCGGTCTGCGTTGGCTGATTTCTATATCCACTGAGTTTGGTAGTTAGTCTTGTGACCTTTGTCTGCAGGCTCAGTATATGAGAGCTGGAGTTGCGTTCGCAGACGCGTGTGGACAAGAGCTGAGTCTGCTTGTATGTAGACTGGAGTTTGTTTGCAGGTGTGTGGACTGATGTTGTATCCGCAGTGTCCGCCTGAATATTAAGTCTTGACTTTTATTTTGGCGACAAGGTGGTCTGGATATCATTTCTTAATCACGATGGTCTGGATGTGTATTTGTAGCTATGCGGATACACTTGGTGCTCGCTGCAAGATTGGGTGGTTATCCTATCAACTAGGGTGGTGATCACACCCCTCTCCACACATATAAATAGGACTCCCCTGTCACCTCATTGAGACACCGAGTGAACAGTAAGTAAACTCATGGGAGGTTGATGCGGTTAGGTTTTTTTATACGTGCGGGTTATAAAGTTTGTCTGGTTTGTGCTATACAGGTTGTGTGGATAGCTCTGACGAGCCAGTGACCTGGTTATGACTTCAGTCAGGGTCAATGCAGATTCTGCAATTTGCAACCAGCGGTTAGCAGCAGGTTTCTGCTTGCGACCAGGCAGTCTTTTCTTCTGTAACTTGTTTCCCAGTTCAATAAGTTGTCTGGTCTAGCGGATTGTTCAGTTCAGCATCCACTGTTCGCATTATCTGACGGCTAGGTGACCTCGCGGTCATTCGTATTGCAGTTAAGCAGACAGAGTTCCTTTTAGCATTGGATTAACGTGCAGTCCGTGCAGCTAGGTTATGGTTTGGAAACTTAGCTATTTTAGTGGACTCCGTGGCGGTTAGCAGTAGAGCCGACGGTTACTCTTTGAGTCCGTGCGACTAGATTCTTGCAGTGTGTTTTTTTTGCTTCCCTTAGGTACATTGGCGAATTATGTCACGCCATGTATGCCTCGCCTTATAAAATTTTATGATAGTATAAGATACTTGCTCTTCTATTTGCATCTGGCTTAATTGGACTCACATAGGATGTGTGTTCCTACGCCTAATTTTCTAGTTTCCGGGGTTCACAATTTTTTGCACGCCCATCTGCTAGTTCAATGAAAGTGATTCGATAACTTTGTTTTCGTAAGCGGGAAGCTGCGCGATAGTACCGTAGTATGGCAAGAAACAAGGGAGGACCCATGTGGAGGCACACCCGGGCACATGCCCAGGTGGAAAATTTCGCAGAAACTAACATAAGCTCGTGTTTCCTCATTCTCCTCCTCCCGTGAGTTGCGACTATCAAGCGTCGTTCCTATGCCCTAATTCCATGACGAGAAGATGATGTGTTGAATCTGTAGATGGGTATCATCCTGGGGAGCAGAACTTCTTCTGCCTCAACCTTGACAATAGTTCTTTAGTCTCAGTGAAGTTTGCATCATTTGTCCGTCCCGTCGAGAGTTCCTCCCCCAGCTTTCCTCATTTTTTGGTACTTTTCTCTATTCTGCACCACCAATAGGACCATCTTCCTTCCACCCCAACAATAGGCATTTCATCCATTGCTTTCCCCTTTCTTCATAGATCAGTAAGTTCAGAGACATGTTTGATTTGTTTCATAACTTTGTTTACTTAATAGATGTCGTTTGTTCAAAACCCTTGATCATGTTCTTAACTTTATTTTTTGTAGCTATTGTTTGTTCAGAACCCTTAAATAAAACTAGCCTCTTCATTTTGAAATTTTTCCGGCTTCTTCTCCATTAACAAGTTTTTAAGCACGTACTTACTGTCATCATTTTAGATGACATTGATCTGCTTAGCTCTAATTAGTTTGCTTTAATAATATCAAGCTATTATTGCAGAAAATTTTATAATAGCTCCATCAAATATAGCTAATGAGATGAATGATGTGTACTCTTAAACATAATTTTTCTTACCCAATATTTATGCTACCTTCTCATTTTTGATTACAGAGAACAATCTATTTTCAAGATTAAGGTTTGTTGATAGAAGGTTTTTTTTTGGGATTCCGTCAAATTTTAGATGACATTGTTTTTGAAAGTATCTAATATTTATATCATAATTATTTGGTGTCCGGGCTGGACGAAAATCCTAGGTCCGTAACAGACAGGAAATGTATTTATGTATATATTCAAACGTTCAGGAATTTAAATACATCAAACGACATGCTGTAAAATAACAAAATAAATGCATTATCAAAGCTTTTCTTGTGCGTCTATCAGTGAAAGAAATAATCAAGTATGTATTTATGGAAATTGAAATATAATATTACACGTAAAATTCACTTTTTTGAATAATTTGGTTTTTTATAATGCAATAACAAACAAAACAAAGTGTGTTGACATCAATCATTTCTAATTTAATACTCAAACAAACCTTATTTTAATGACTCCGCAAATTATTTCATGAAATTGACATTTTCTTAAAATAACTAAACTGCTCAATTCACGCTGAATGTTTTGCATGAGAAAAACTATTAGGCTCCGTTCGCTTTAATTCAAGACTTGGAATTGGAATTGGAAGACGAATTCCAATTACACTGTTCGATTTTTAGGTAATTTTAATAATTGATATTTGAGTTGAAAATCCTGGAATTAGTTTAAGCTTAGGCACAATATCTTGCTGTACATATCAGAATTGGCGAGTGAGGGTTTGGTCGATTTAAGCCTGATAAAAAATATAGCGCAGCAGACTCTAAACTGTGCTTCCCCTTCCCCCTCGACGTTTTGACTCGTCATTCCATCTCGCTAGGGATTCTACTCCATGGCAGCGACTCGCTATTTTCCGATAATGCAGGTTGCACCGATGCTAGGAGTTCTCCTTCACTATTTATCAGTGGCTTCTAGCAATCTTCTGAAGATCTAGTAGGTACACAGTGCTAGATCTAGAAGAGGAAAGACAGATCTGAGCTCGATCTCCTCTCCTAATCTCCATCGAAGAGTTTCCTTCTCTTCTTTCTCTTTTCCATGAAAGCGCATCAGCCACAAGTCCTTCCAGAACTTTTCTCGGAGGAAATCCAGATTTGCGCCCTCCTCTCCTCTCTAGATTTTCACAATTTCTTTCATCACTGTGAGTTTTTTTGTTCTCTTCTCATATCTATAGTGCTCTAGTTTTGCATACTTTTGTTTTAAGTTTTTGTGATTTCTCTATAAATTGCGACCATTTCTCCTTCCTCAATTCCCCTTCCCCCTTTCCCCCTCCTTCGCCACAAAGGTTTTCAGCGAACCCTACCCTCTTTCTCTCTCAAATATTCCGGCGAACTTAGATCCAAAAACCAGAGTTCCTTCCGCCGCTTCACAGCCTCTTGTCGAAGATCTCAATGAATCTGGCATCGCTATTATATTTCTATCTTTAAGGTTTATCATCTTCCTCATCTCCACGCACAGATCTGTAATTGTGCTCGACCGACATCCGAGAGATCTTTGTCTTCTATATAATTCACCTGCAACATAAATTCCTCTTGATATTCCTGATTGATGTCGTCTATCCTATGTGAGATATTCCTTTCGGGGTTTATGATAAATTCCACTCTACAACGCAGGACACATCTTATTCAATCATTCTCCATCGTCTTCTTCTACTGGTTCTATGTGTTTTTATGAGATTGTTCTGATCTCCAAGCACCTACTCCCCTCCAGCTACTATACATGCACTCACTGCTAGAAAAAAGACTTTTGTCCAGGGCAAATTGCCCTGGTAAAAATTCCAAAACCGTGGCTAAAGAGCTTTAGCCACGGGAAAAATGTGTGGCTATAATCGGCGTGGATAAAACCTTTAAACCACGAATTGGCCGTAGCAAATAGTATTAGCCGTGGGAAAAACTATCGTGGCAAATAAGCCAACTATTAGCCACGGTATGAAACCCTGGCTAAAAGTGAACTCATCATTTTTTAAAACAACTATTTGCCACAGTTACAAGCCGTAGCAAATACTAATTTATGTTTTTTTTAAAACATTCAAAATACTGTAATACATTCAAAATAGATTATATACTAACTAACAATGACTAAAGATATGTAATACGATGACGAACAAACATATTAACTAACTCACAATGCCGTCAGGTGCTTCAAAAATTACATAGGGAAAAAAAATAATATTATTAGGCAATTTCATTTAATAAGAATAGTTTATTCTATGTTTGTGGTATCAGTATAGACGATAGAATTTTATTTGAATTTCAACATACAATGAAAATAGAACTTGTTGCTAATGCACCACTAGATACAAAGAAAATGCAGTTCAAACACTTCGAAATGATCCCACAGATGCTCTTTCTCCCCGACGCACGATATTAATGAAGTCAAGCAAATGCGAACAACAATATCAAGCTCCAGTTCTCCTTTATGTTCACCAGAAAAATTAAGGAGAATCACCTTAGAAGACTGAGGACCATGCATCTTCATACAATCATCAATCGACACAATATTAATGTTGGTACCAACAACTGGCATCAAGTATGTATCAACCCATCGAGCAAGAAACCATATTACTAACTGCAAGTTAAAACATAAATAAGATTGCTAGATTTTGCTTGGGATCAGTGTATGGCTCTATTGTTCACAATAGCACAAAAAGAACTCTCTCCATCATTGACTACAATATATAGACGATGTAGGTGCAAAGGAAGAAAACCAAATAAACTTTTTGCGAATAACAAGTAATCAATAACTTTCTGCGAATAATAGGTAATACCTACAAAGAACTCTATCCACTATACCGTGAACTCTACCAAACTTTCTCAAAACCCTCACCTGGCTAATCCCTCCCACCATAATTTCCCTTAAAAATTTTTGATTTCCACGCTGATCGCTGCTCTATGTAGCAACATATTTTCTACGAAACAATCTCCGGTCCAAACCTTCGTAATGGGATAAAGAATCTATGTAGGAAGCATTAGAAATCTTAAAAGGTCATCTCCAAGTCCCTGATTGCAAAATGATGATGCATGTTGAGCCAAGCTTCATTGTACCTTTAGACAAGAATGTCAGCGTCTTTATTCATGCTGCAACAATATTCAAGCCTTTATCCCACTATAGTGGGGTAGGCAAAATGATAAAGAATCTATGTAGGAAGCATCAGAAATCTTCAAAGGTCACCTCCAGATTCCTGATTGCAAGATGATGATGTATGCTGTGCCAAGCTTCATTATACCTTTAGACCAGAATGTCAGTGTCTTTTTTTTTGCTATAGTGAAGGAAATAAGATGGAATTCATTCTCAACAACGCTATTTTGATTATACTAATGGGAATATATTTAGGGCATTGGCTGGTGATTACCTATTATTACGCCCACTTTTCTCCAACACACCCCTTTTTATTTAGAATAAAAGTACGGTTTTCATTGTCTTATCCCATCTATTTGGGGCCTGCTAAGTACAAAGAATCCATTGCATAACAACAATAGTAAAATGAATTACTTATTGAATGACCTGATTATGCCTAACAACATATTACCAACTGACAATGATAACAAAAAATAAGAAATTTTACCATGTCTCCAAGACCCAGCATCATGTAATCAATTGAATCCTACCCCGAAACAATCCCACCCAGTAAATATTTGGGGAACATAAGCTTCATCGGAAGTTCCAACTTCTTTGTAATCAACTGCAACCCAGGAAGACACAAACTTTTTGCTACTCTAAGAATAGGATTGGAAGCTTTCTGTGTTGCAACTGACACCATGAGATTTGCTCAAAAGAACCTTTCCGAGAAGAACACCCAAAATATATCATAAACAAAAAAGCAAACCAGTAACAAAGAACAGATCTTGATGTTTAGAAGACGTACATGGCTCACAAAATCTACACATATATATATTCCCAGTATATTATTCAGCAGCCAATGACCTGAAATAAGCTAACCCCCCATCGTTCCCACACACACTAGAAGAAGAATTCCTTGACTGCGAATGAATGATTTGAAACAGCATCTAAAGGCCAATGGATCTGTTAAGCACAGCTTGGTCTTCAGTAAGGTAACATAAGGGGATAGACCAAAATAAACATTAGGCTTTGATATAAACATTAGGATGAAGTAAAAATAAAAATTGGGTTGTTTACACAAATATCAACGTCCATGGCGTGGCCCGCCGGAAGAGCGTGGGCCAGGAAAGCGGGGGAATTTCAGCTTCAAATGGCAAGCCTCTGGATCATGCTCATCGATACTATAACCTGCAAAAAGCCAAATCGGTGATATTTTTTAACAGCGCGCTTCCATGAATCCAAAATAAATCTATATCCATACGGAAGTCAACATGATCTTAGTTTTGAAAAGCATGACCAAAACATTACAAGTGCAATATTAAAATTCATAACATGCCTGAGAAATTTAAGATCAGATTTAATAAAATTATATAAATTCATACATCATTTTTAATTGGAATGATACCCAGAAAATTCAGAATTGCCACCAACAGATTTATAGTATATTGAGAACAGTTAATTTCTCGCAAAAAATTCAATTCACAAAACTCATATAGCCTAATAAAAATGATTCAACAACACCTAACCAAGATTAAATACTAAGAACAAGAAACAAATTGAGTAGATGCACATCGAGGATGAAACTTACAGCCCAAGTAAAAAGTAAAATAACATCAGCAGCAGACTTCCCTTAATTGTTGAGCTGAAAATTAAATTTTAATTTGTTGGGAGAATGATCAACTTATTAAAATGATAGGATACATGGAAACAAAAGCAACTACCGTGAATGTAAATACTGCAACAAGAAGGCTACTTCTTTATAATTATGGGGAATAAATGGTGAAATCTGTCAGGATATAATTATTAACTCTAGATCAGGTTCTCCTATGTCCAAAAGGAGTGTGAGAAATATGTCTAGTTAATTAGGAGCATTATGGATGAAAGAAATAACAGAAAAAAGTCTAGTTAATTAGGAGCCTTATGGATGAAAGAAATAATATATAGATATGATGATTACTTACCATCATATACATTCCAAGACCTTGGGTACAGAGCATGATAGGTGGATTTTTCTCCAAAGAAGCACCAGTCCCATGATCCAATCCCAGAGGTTGAAAATCTATTGCTTTGTAGTATCATCAGTTGTGCGGGTGAAAATGATTAGAACATAGAGAAAACTCTTTTGAAATGTTTAAAGGGAACCCGATTAGCTTGGTGCAAGTAGCAACAAGAGCTTTAGTGGCTAAAATCTTTGAAAATTAATAAAAGAGCCACACATAAGGGTCGGATATGTTTGTAACACCTCAAATATTACAAATAAAATGTCGTATAAAAATAATATTAAACAACTCAAAAAAATTAAAAAAATTATTCCGTATTATTACATTTTCCATGAATCTCAGTTGTCTTGAAGCTCAAAAAGATTAACATCCATACACTGATACACTTGAAAATACCAATGCATTTTCAAATGTTTTTGTTGATTTGGAGGTGGGAAATAAGACTCAAGAAGCAGTACAAGAGATCAAGCAGCAAGAAAAATACTTATTATCGGAAAAAAAACTGATTGTTTAATGGATTAATATGATATGTATTCCACAAAAAAGCATTATCAATTTCCGCACAGTTTGCAACAAGAACACGTTCCCAAAATCTATCTCAAAACATCATGGAAATTAAAAATAGATCAAAACATCGAGTTGATATGATTTTTTTCCATATTAGTAGATCAATACTAAGTCTTTTAATTTGGGTAGTGCATCATCCATTTAAATTCTACATCTTCCTGAGCGCTATTTTCATCACAAACCTAAAAAAATATACATTACGGATATGTTAAACATGTTAATAATTAAGTAATAAACAAAACTACTTACTTGACCAGTGCTAGAAGGTATTTAAGGATTCACCCGACTTCTGGAAGTGGTTGTTGTTGGTGTCAATGGGAAGCTAACAAGGTCCAAATGAGCTCGCACCTCTTGTTGTAGACATGCCATCTTTTCTTCCATTTGTTCCTCCACTTGTGCCTTCATTTCAGCAATTTGAATATCAAACTACGATTGCATTTCTGCTCGAAGTTGAGTACGGATTGACTCAACTGCTTCTTGACTAGGTTGTAAATTAAGATCTTTTTTCCTCATTAAGCCCCATGTACGCAAACGTCCATGTCCATCCTCTCCCATTACCCGAGAGAAGCAAGAACCTCTATATTTTACGGTGCGCTCCTCCTCAGGAACATTTTCAAGATGAGTGTTCATTTCTTCCTGTGATATGAAGATATAAAAATAAGAAATGTTGTCAATATTATAAGTATTATTTTGAAATGTGTTATGGGAGAAAGAAATCAAAACATACAATGGCCTCCTGAGCTTTAAAATCAATTCTACCCTTCTTATATGTCAGTGTTCTTATAAAAACATTAATTCTATCTACCTTATCGTTACCTTGTATCTCAATTTAAAATAACAACAAAAAATAAATTGTCATTGCATATATGTATTATATAAATATGTTGGATGTTTTACCTTCGATCGAACAGAGCAAAATGAGGACCTCCCCATTTATGGTATCCTCCAGGATGTTCACGGTTGATTGAGTTTTGCTTTGAAACAACTTTAATGGCCTCTTGCCCCCAATATTTGACAAGAGTTCTCCATTGCCCGGCAATAACACAATCTAGGACAATGGCAAGGCGCTCCTCATCAGTTGTATATATATCATAATTATCCTGCTTAACATGATATTTCCATTCCCTCCACCATGTAATCCAACTGAATGCAAGCATCTACTTTGATAATTTAGAGGGACATCTGTTTTCTCAAACAATTATTCAATGAAATAAAATTGATTTTATTTTAAGTGTGGTGCTCATTAATGCAACAAAAGAATAAAGTAACATACCTGCACCTCTATTCCTATCGCATCAAGCATGTCATTGGGTATATTCATCCATCGCGAATATGTGAGTGGCAGTTTAAACCCATTTCTAGATAGAACCCCAAGTTGGCTAACAAATGGTTGCTCGCACTTACCTGTAGGGTACCCATATCTATCAAAATCAACATGAAATCGCTCACCCGTCCCCCACATTGGGATTCCTTATGCGGAGCCTCGACCTCTCTTTTTATTAATACTTTTACGATTGTTTGAAAGATCTGCATTAAAAATGTCATTAACTTATATATGTTATTATAGTGCACAAGCTAAAAAATTATGATTCCAAATACCTGCATTGTCAAATGAATGTGATGTGCCAATGGGTTGGGAGATTTGTGTTGCATGTGCAACAACTTGAGAAACTGAATGTAGAGTGGTGATGGGTTGGGATTGTTGATGCGCGAAAAGCGACGGGGAAAACGGGCACCACCAGCTAACTGTTCGAGCACTCGGGGAAGAAAAGAAAAACAAACTGCGAGCAACAGTCTACTTGGCGGACTAGAAAAGGAACAGAAAATCAAGAGCCATGGAGCACGGCAACACCAGACTTCGCCCGTCGCGGCCTGAATGCCTCTCCTGTGACGGGCTTGATTTTGATTGCAAAGAAGGGGTTACAAGAAGGGAAAAGGAAAGCAATGCCAAAAGCAAGCTGGAGACCGCAAAGCCAGAGATTCGAGTCCGTAGCCTTTAACAAGTGGGCTCCTGGGCTCGAGTCAGCGTGCTTTGAGTGCACCACTTCCCCCTATTTATAGGCTGTGGGCCTGCCCAAAAGGGCAGGGCTAAAATAACCGGCTGCCCGGGGTACAAAGGAGCCAGGCAGCGGTGACGGGAAACAAAAAGGAAAGAAGAAGCAGTCCGCGCGGCACCGGCGGACTGGGCCAGCGAGCTGGAAACCTCCCTTGGTCGCATCGAGCGCGATGCTCAGACTAGCTGCGACCTGAGCGACCTGGGAGACCTGAGCGACCTAGGCGACCTGCCTCGGAGCTCGCCGATCTGAGCTTGACTCGTCGATGGAAGGTCGACGATCCAGGTGAGTTGAACCAAGGGCGACCTTGGCGGACTAATATCTGGAATCCGGCCAAGGAGGAACGAGGCGTCTAGCTGGATATGTTGTGGATTCTGGGGTTAACATAATCCCCGCACATTTTTGAGTTTTGGAAAATTCCGAAAATGTTTTCTTAACTGCCGAGTCCGCAACTATCATTAATGCTGTTTGCGCTATAAATACCGCCGGAAGCCCTGTCCTCTTGTCAGAATTGGCTGCGCGACGGGTCGTTACTCACCTCTTGCGGTCTCCACTTTCCAGTCCGGCATGGCAAGATTAGGGGATTTCTTTGGTAACCTTGCTACTTCGACTGAGAAGCCCAAGGTCAGCTCCCGCACTAAAAAGACTAGTCGCCGTCACGATAACCCACCCCGCAACCGAGGAGAGAGCTCAGGTCAAGAGAAATCAGACCCAGCCCGCGACATAGAGCCTGAGAAGGTCGCGACTGTTGTTCCTCCAAACCCACCAAATAAGAAATTGAATCCGTCATCTGTTTCCGACAAGAATCCTACGAGCTCTTCCAGCATGGAGGTACACCGCTCTACTTCTGGGACTATTATGCTGCGGATAGATACGGGCAAGGAAGTGTCGTCGCCGAAAATCCAGCAGAAGATGATCGAGGAGAAGCTTCCTGCTGACGAACAGGTAGAGGAAAGGGCAGAAGAGGCTGCTGAGGAACGAGTTAAAGAGCTCGCCGAAGTCGCAGCTAAAGATTCCGTTGAGCAAGCTAAGGAGCCAGTGCCTCCCCCGGCTCTGGTTGTCGCACCGACATCAGTCCGCGAACATCAGCAGGTCGTCATTGACTTGGATGAGACGCCTGAAAAAAAGAGGAAAAGAGACAAGAGTACTGTTGCGGAGCAAATAGAGAAGAGGCTAAAGGTTAGGAAGGAGAAGAATGTCTCCCAGCGGACTGGTGCTGCGAGCTTGCAGCATAAGCCGAGAGAAAAAGAGGTTCAAGATAGCGATCATGTCACCCCTGCTCCTCTGTCCACAGAAGGTGATCCCCCTTCGATGCTTAGCCTATCCACTACTGAGATCCTTGACTCAATAGATGACGAGCAGCTTGCGAGCAAGAATCGCTCTCTACTGGAAGTGCTGCAGCCCGATGCTGAGGTTAGGAGAGAGAAACTCGCTGATCCTTCTTTTCTTCTAGCTGTAGAGAGGGAAAAGACTAAGGAGCAGCTTGTCGTAATGAAGGCAAAGGCCGAAGCGGTCTCGGAGAAGCTTGCCGCGGATAAGCGGGCTGAGGATCTTCGGACCGCTGCCGAGCTAATGGGGTCAGGTAAGTTGCAGCTGGCGCCCAAGCGATTCCAGAGCTCATGGTTATATAAATCTCCTCCACGGAAACCGTGGCCGGTTAAGACCATTACAAAAACCGGTTATATAGTCGCCTCAAGCAGATCGCTGGCCGAGACGAGAGCGGTAGTCCGCCGAGAATGGAGGCGTCGCCTAAACGCTTTTGATCCAGAGCGCGTGAGGCGACCTATCCTTGATAGTCGCCAGATCGCCGCAAGGATTACCAAAAGTGAATTGAACCTTTTTTATTTTTTACCTTTCTGGGCCTATTGCGACTTGGATACTGAAGCGAATTTTATTTTTTATTGTAGTTCAGAAGTCAACACCTGATTCCGTCGAGGCCGTCGAGATCGTGCCCACGCCACCGGATATATCAATGGAAACTGCGGCGCGGACTGATGCTGAACTCGTACAGGAGGAGAGACCTGCTCAGGAAACGTACACGTTATTAGCGAGGAAGTATGAGGAGGAGTTATGCGAAATTTGGGCCGAATTAAAGAAAAGTAAAGAGCGAGAAAAGATCTTAGAAAACGAGGTCGCCAGCCTTTCATCTGCGCTCGAAGGAGTGAAGAAAGAGAATAATCGACTAAGCGGAGATGCCAGCTACTACAGAAACAAGTACTTGGTTTTGGCGAGAGAAGGGAAGAGACAAATGAGCGAAGCTGCCGGGATGAGGCCGCAACCGTCTTCTCAACCTGTTGCGGGAGAGGGGTCAGCCCCGGCGGCGAGAGGGCAGGCCGCGGTGGTCGCAGATCCGACCCCGGCAGGTGTTCCCTTAATTCCGTTCCCGCGGGTAGCCAGGGATGTCGCTCATATGCACCGCACTTTTAACAATATGCACCACCTAGTTTCTCAACTTTACTGTGAGATCCTGCGAGGGAGCGACCAGGCGGCTCATGTTGGGATGGATGAGGAGGAGCGACCTGCCCCGCGAGATTGCAGAAGGCGCTGAAGCCGAAAAAATTGTTGTATGATTCGATGTTTGAACATCTTGTATAACTTTGTTTGTGCTGTGATGCTACTTCTGTTTGTTGTATGATGTTATTTTTTAAACTTTGGATAACCTTATTGTTGAACGCAAATTGTGCGGGCTGGCTTTATGCTCGCTTATTTTGTTTACTGGAAAATCGTGGTCTCTGCGGGCCTCCTGTGAGTTCGCGGTTACTTGTAGATAAAGAGCAGGAAAATAGGGAAGAAGCGAACTGCGCGGACTGCCTTTGAATCCGCAAAGCCTTTAGAATTGTCTGAATTTGCAGGAAAAAATAGGGAAGAAGCGAACTACGCGGACTGCCTTTGAATCCGCAAAGCCTTTAGAATTGTCTAAATTTGCAGGAAAAAACAGGGAAGAAGCGAACTGCGCGGACTGCCTTTGAATCCGCAAAGCCTTTAGAATTGTCTGAATTTGCAGGAAAAAACAGGGAAGAAGCGAACTGTGCGGACTGCGAAATCGCTCCGGGCAGATTAACTGCTGTCATGTCAGACGGTTTTCTATAAATAGGGTCTTAATCTTCTCTTTGTATAGGAAACAGTTAGAGCTGAAGCCCTGCGGTCTGAAAACATGGTATCCGCGCGTACTGATGCCGCAGCCACCTTCCATGCTGCCGAGCACAAACGCAGCAGGCTAACCGTAGTTGACTTGGAAGCCTTTTTGGAGAAGCACATGGCAGGCTCTCCAGTACTTGCGCGGCTTCCCGAGCATCAGGAGCGTTTGAACTTTTCCACAGCTACTCAGCTTGCGGTGCCAATAGATCACTTTGATTGCGGGTTCAAATTCCCCCTGCTTTGGGAGATCGCAGAGATCTTCGAGCACTATGGGGTGGTTCCAGGCCAGCTCGCGCCGAACAGCATGGTCGCCATCTATAGCTACCTCGCTTACCTGCGAGCTGAGAAGGTCGAGTTCTCCTTGAAGATCTTCAGGAAGATCTTCTCAGTTCGCTCTATAATCCCGCAAGGAGACCGCGAGTACAAAGGTATCATCTACTTCTACTGTAGGGGGATGAAAGTTGTGGGTTTGCCGAATAAGATCCACAACTGGACTTCTAGGTATCTTATCTTTGAAGGCGACCTTGGATTCCTTCACACCAACCCGCAGCTGCGCCCAGACGCAGACTTCAAAAGCGTGCGGCTGAATGACACCGAGACCGCCATCGTCAAGTTCCTTGAGGGAGCGAGGCTTGACATTGATTACTACATCCCACTACTGCCCGGACTGGACGCCGTAAACCGTCTGGAGAGTAAGTTTCGCAGCTTTCAATTGTATCCGCCGCGACCTGGAAGTTGCTAATTTTTTCTCTTGTAGCGACCTTGGCGGTACCCGCAAATCTGCCCTTCACGCCGGCTGGACAGACTCCTACACAAGGAGAAAGAAGAAAAGAAATTGCGAAAAAAAGGAAAGAAGACGGAGATCCCGCCGCGAGTTATTCTTCTGATAATAGCTTTAATATCGCGGGCTTTGGTGAGAAGCAGAAGGATCTAAGGGGTAACCCCATGATCCATTGGCATGAGAAGAAAAAATATGTCCATCTATCAACGGCTCTTCCCTCCTGGAGGAGCCCTCGCCCATCTCGCCAAGCCCATGTCGCCCTCTCTGCCTTGTACGGGAAGCAAAACCTTCGCGAACTGCAGAGTGTGGCTCCTGACGACCTTCCACTTCTCGCCGCACAAGCCAGTCCAAACTGCGCTGTCACCAACCACTATATGGGCAGGCTCACGCGCGAGTTGCTTAACGAAGATGCGTGGCATAGAAAAGAAAGCAGCCTGCTGAAAGAAATAAATAAGTGACTTGGCGCAAAGATCAACCAATATAAAGAGGACAAGGCTGTAAATGTCAGTTAGTCGCCGTTTATCTCGCTTATCTTTTGCGGACTGACATTTTTGGTTTCATCTCCAGACCGCATATGAGATAACGAACCCCGACTTCCCGAAGGCTATGTTTCCTTTTGTTAGGGAAAGCGTGGAGGTGGCCATTGAACGCATTATCAGCGAAGGGTATGCAAAAGCAGGGGTGGACTCCATTCCCTTCCTGGAGCTTTTCCCGGAGCTAAAGGACAAGGTTGCCAAATTCGAGCGAGCGGCTAAAGGAAAAGCGGTTTCTGAGGACGACGACGAGGAGTCCGCTGGTAAGGAAGCTCCTGAAGACGCGGCCTCCAGTCAGCAGCAAGGAGGCCAGTCTGACCAATCCTCCAACTCCGGTTCTGATGAGAGCAGCACGCGGACAGAACCCTTGGCCGCTTCTCGTTCTAGCGGCAGCAGCAGCGGTGAATCGGGCGGCTATTCGCCTGTGGTGGATGTGGACGGGTTAAGCCCGAAAGAGCCTGCAGACAAGAAGCAGAGGACCGAATAGAAGGATAAATTGTAATTTTTTTGTTTTCAATGTAAAAGGGGGGCGGACTCTGCGCGAGTCCGCCAGGACATGTATATAATTTTGAATGAATAGAAAAAAGGATATTTTTTGACTTCTGAGATGTTCTGCTTATTTCTTGCTTATACTTTAGAGGTCGCACTTCTCATATCAATCTTCGTTATAGCTTTATTGCCTGTTAAAAAACTCTGGCTAAAATTGCATAACCACATCTCGCTGCAATATGAACGGAATGCCTTCTTAGCGAATAGAACGAATGATGCAGACTTGGGCGAGTTCGGTTTGCAGTCCGCATCTTGCAGAACTTTTCAGTTTTTGCGAGAACCAAGATGATGAAAACCATAATCTGCTAACTCAAATAATCGTGAATAAGTGAACTGGGCGGGCTAGGGTCACCGCCCGCAGATATCTGCAGTGAATCTTTTCTAAGTAATCATTAAATTATATGAGTTGAATGAATCCTGCGGATTATGCAGATAAGATAAATGGAGTTCGCACTGCATCAATGATAATATCAGAAATGACCCGTAATTCATAACCAAGGGGGTAGGTGCGGCCGGAGCGGCATTGCTTTCCTCACAGGATTATGAACTACAGAATCAACCCAAGGACCGGCGGACTGGGCGGATAAAATATATGGAGTCCGCACTGCATTAATAATAATATCAGAATTGACTCGTAATTCATAACCAAGCGGGTAGGTGCGGCCGGAGCGGCATTGCTTTCCTCACAGGATTATGACCTACAGAATCAACCCAAGGACCGGCGGACTGGGCGGATAAAATATATGGAGTCCGCGCTGCATTAATAATAATATCAGAAATGACTCGTAATTCATAACCAAGCGGGTAGGTGCGGCCGGAGCGGCATTGCTTTCCTCACAGGATTATGAACTACAGAATCAACCCAAGGACCGGCGGACAAAATATATGGAGTCCGCGCTGCATTAATAATAATATCAGAAATGACCCGTAATTCATAACCAAGAGGGTAGGTGCGGCCGGAGCGGCATTGCTTTCCTCACAGGATTATGAACTACAGAGTCAACCCAAGGACCGGCGGACTGGGCGGATAAAATATATGGAGTCCGCATTGCATCAATAATAATAAAAGACCCCTGTGAAGAAAAAGCTGCAGTCTAGAGGCCAAGCGGGTAGGTGTGGCCGGAGCGGCATTGCTTTCCTCACAGGACCTCAAGATCTGCAGACTTAATCAACCCAATTCACTGCCCCCTTGCCTGGAGTACAGTCTAAGTCGATCTCTCGGGCAGGTGCGGCCG
Source organism: Platanthera zijinensis (assembly GCA_039513925.1). Taxonomy (NCBI): domain Eukaryota; kingdom Viridiplantae; phylum Streptophyta; class Magnoliopsida; order Asparagales; family Orchidaceae; genus Platanthera; species Platanthera zijinensis. The sequence goes on along the minus strand of CM077082.1, from coordinate 164,963,616 downwards.
GAGCGGCATTTCTTTCCTTTGAGATCGACAAGACTGTGGGTCTCCTACAGGCACTACTTGAGGGTACCAAGGAGTGTTCGAGGGTTATAACCTTAAGATGATCTGGGGGTAGGTGCGGCCGGAGCGGCATTGCTTTCCCAGCGCGATCATCTGGGTTGTAACGATATCCCTTAAGTGGCGTGGTATAGTTGACCACCACTCTGCTCCTCCATAATGCAGAAGTGGGGTTAGGTACTAGTCGGGATCCGAAATCCAGTATCCTGCCGCACTAGAGTTGGTAGGCTCCCACTACACGGTGCAAAATCTCCCCGCAACACGTGGTCTTCGTGGTGTTACGCTGATTCCAACGGTTCTAGGGGAGGTTTTTGCTGAACTCGGCGATATCTCCTGGCATTAAGCAACTGTCGGGAGTTACTCGAGGAGGTAAGAGAGAAAAGGCACTTGAAGAAGTGTTAGTATGAGTACTTAGAAAAATATCAATTTTGGGAGATTCGTATAACATAGAAGAGAGAGTTCAGAAATAGAACCGCTTAGAGTTGTCTTTACTCAATATATTAACTGTCAACACTTGAAACACAAAGACACTTGATGAAGCGTTAGCAAGGAACTTTCATTAATAATGAATCTCTTAAAGAGTTTACATAAGAAGGAAAGAAAAGAAGTTCAGGAATAGAACCGCTTTAGATCATCTCCACTCCACGTGTGCGGCATATCTTCTCCTTCAAATGTTTGTAACCGGTAGGCTCCATTCTCAAGTGCTTCCTTGATAATGAAAGGTCCCGCCCAACTAGGATTAAGCTTCCCAACTGAGCTGGCTCTTACAGCAGCGTCGACCTTTTTAAGAACTAGATCTCCCACTTGAAAGTGTTTGATCCTTATATTCTTATCGAAGTAACGGGCCATTCTTCTTTTAACTTCTTCTTGTCTAATGGCAGCCTTGTCTCTAACCTCTTCAACATATTCCAAACTGAACCTCATCTCCTCGCTGTTCAGCTCAAGCCAATCCTCCGTACATTGCCTAGCAAGCAGCACTCTAGGTGACAGAACTTCAAACTCAACAGGAATTAATGCTTCGGACCCGTGAGAAAGCTTGAACGGGGTTTCCCCTGTTGCAGATGAAGGCGTTGTTCTCAGGATCCAGAGAACTGAGGGAAGTTGATCAACCCAACTGCCCTTGAGATTTTGAACTTTCTTCTTAAGCAGGTTGAGGATTTGCTTATTAGCTGCTTCTACTTGACCATTGCTTCTGGGATGATGAACTGATGCAAAGCGCAGCACTGTTCCGATCTGTCTGCAAAAGTCTATCATCTCTGCATTATTGAACTGTGGTCCATTATCAGTGATTATTGCCATAGGGATTCCATGCCGGTGACTATCTCCCCCCAAATAAAATTCCTCACGACCTGGGTTGTTGTCTTTGACAGTGCTTTAGCCTCAATCCACTTACTGAAGTAGTCGATCGTAACTATAATGAAACGCCGCTGCCCACTTGCCATGGGAAAAGGACCAATGAGATCCATTCCCCAAACAGCAAAGGGCCAAGGGGTTGCAATCGATCTGAGAGATTGAGCTGCTTGATGTTGAAGAGGAGCGAATTTCTGGCATTGAACACATTTTCTCACATAGGTCTCCGAATCTTTCTTCATTGTGGGCCAGAAGTAACCTTGCCGCAGGATCCTTTTTTCCAATGTTCTTGCTCCCGAGTGACTCCCGTACTCGCCAGAATGCACTTCTCGAAGAACAGTAGGAATTTCACTTTCTGAGACACATCTTGCCATTGTAGACAAGAAGGTTTTTCTATAGAGGATATCGGATGTCAAGTAATAATGTGCTGCTTTCAACCTGAATTTCCTCTTATCTTTTACCGACTGATGCAGGTTCCCAGTCGATAGGTAGAGAACAAATGGGTCCATCCAAGAGAAACACTGATCGATTTGCATTAACCCCTCCTCCTCCACTGCTGGGTGAAAAAGTTCAGAGATTGTCCCTCCTGACGGGAGCCCATATTTAGCAAGAACGTCAGCCTCCTCATTTTCTGCCCTCGGAATGTGCTCAATAGTAAAACTTTTGAACCTGCCGACCTACACTTTTGCCAGCGCAAGATACTTTTTCAACACCGGCTCCCTGGTCTCGTAGTTACCAAGAACTTGTGATTCCATTACCAGAGAATCAGTCTTAATATAGACATGATCAATTCCAAGCTCTCTTGCAAGCCTCAAGCCGGCCAATAAAGCTTCATACTCTGCCTGATTGTTAGTCACTAGAAAATAGAACTTGATGGCCTGCTCAAGCTTGACGCCATTTGGGTTATCAAAACCACCCCTGCCCCTGAAGAGTTTCTTCCGGAAGCTCCATCCACATAGATGGTCCAAGCTAAAAGAGATCTTGCTGCCTGATCTGAGCTAGATTCTGTTGTGTCAATCAGAAAATCTGCAAGTACCTATGCCTTGATAGCTGTCCTGGGCACATAGGAAATTTCAAACTCGCTCAGCTCAATTGCCCACTTAGCTAGCCTGCCTAAATGCTCTGGTTTCTCTAGCACGTTCTTCAAAGGCTGATCAGTAACCACCTGAATTGAATGAGCCTGGAAATACGGACGGAGTCTGCGGGCAGATAACCAATGCCAAAGCTAGCTTCTCAAGGATGGGGTACCTTGCCTCTGCATCTTTCAGAATGTGACTGACATAGTAAACGGGGAACTGCCTCCTGCTCTCTTCTCGGACCAGGACGGAACTAACTGCCTCGGGTCCAACCCCCAGGTATAGGAACAACATCTCCCCTGCTCGGGGGGCTTTGGAGTAAAGGTGTCGAGGTTAGCTGTTTTTTCAACTGCTTAAAAGCCAAAGAACACTCTTCTGTCCATTGGAACTTGGACGCTCCCCGCAGAGTCTTAAAGAACGGCGCACTCTTATCCCCAACTCGAGAGATGAATCTCCCGAGTCCTGCCAACCTCCCCCCCCCCAACTGCTGAACCTCTTTTGGAGAACGGGGAGGAGCCATATCAAGGATGGCCTTGACCTTATCAGGATTGGGAGCAAGACCCTCATGAGTAAGGAGATGGCCGAGAAACTTCCCCTTACTCGCCCCGAAGATGCATTTTAACGGGTTAAGCTTTATTTTGTGCCTTCGCAGAGTGGAAAAGGTCTTCGCTAGATCTATCTAGTGTTGTGGAAGAGACCTACTCTTAATCAAAAGGTCATCTACATACACTTCGAGGTTTCTACTTTTTTGCTCTTTAAACACATGGTCCATCATTCGTTGATAAGTCGCGCCAACATTTTTAAGCCCAAAGGGCATCACAAGATAACAATAACAACCATCATTAGTGATGAACGATGTGCGAGGGATGTTAGGTTTGTGCATTCTTATTTGGTGATAACCAGAGAATGCATCTAGAAAGCTCATAAACGGATACCCTACCGCAGAATCAACTAATAAATCTATCCGAGGCAAGGGGGAGAAATCTTTCGGGCATGCTTTATTCAAATGGGTGAAATCTACACACATACGCACTTCCCCCCAGGTTTCTTAACCATTACAACATTTGAGACCCACTCGGGATACTGAATCTCTTGAATGAAGCGCGCTTTGAGGAGTTTGGCGACCTCCTCTCTGATGGGCTCTGCTAACTTGACAACTACATCCCTCTTCTTCTGCTGGACGGGCTTGGTAGCTGGATCAACGTTGAGATGATGGCAAGCTATGTCAGGATCCACCCCTGGCATGTCCTCCGCTGACCAAGCGAAGACATCCAGATTCTTCAACAGGCAAGATATCAACTCCGCCTTCTGATCTTCTGGCAACTCGGAGTTGATGGAGAGCTTTCTTTCCTCCCCTTCTACAATGGGCACTTCTTGCAACACCTGGGCAGGTCCCAGGTGAGCACCTTCTCTATCCACAACAGCTTCTGACGGAGGAGTGGTTTCTGCTGTTGCTGGAAAAGCTGGGGGGGGGGGAAACCTCAGTCATGCTGACTGTTCGGAGGTAACACTCTCGAGCCTGCCTTGGGTCGCTCCTGACCCTGCATTGACGGCCATCTCTGCAGAACTTGATGGCCAAATGGTATGTTGAAATGATGGCTCGATACTTGTTCAGCAACGGTCTTCCAAAGATAGCATGATAGCTGCTTGGAGCATCCACCACTATGAACTGGATCTCTTTGATCACCCCTCCGAGCACCACCGGGAGTGTGACATTTCCTTCAACTTCCTTTCTTTCGCCCGAGAAGCCATAAAGTGGCCCCTCGATGGGAAGCAGAGACTTTCCTGTCCTCAGGGCTTCAAAAGTTGACTTGAAGAGGAGATTCACGGAACTGCCAGTGTCGATGAGAATTCTATCGATCGTGAAATCTCCGATGGCTGCTTGTACTACGATGGCATCATCGAAGGGATTAGCGGTCATAGGAAGGTCTGCAGGGCCAAAGGAGACGATTTCAGAAGGTGGGGCAGAAGAAGAAGTAGAAGCGATCTCAGTTCGGGAAAGCCTTGACAGAGAAGACTTCCGAGTAGACTCAGTCCCTGCTCCGCCATGGATGAAAAATAGTCTTCCCAGGGCTCCTTCGTCGACAACGTCAATACATTCACTTGGTATATCAACGAGCCCCAGATGGCCCTCATCCCTTATCTCTATACACTCCTGCTGAACTTCTGCCACCTCCTTACCCTTGGAGGTCGAAGGCTTTGAAGAGTCACTCTTCCTGCCCAGGTCCTCGAGTTTACCCTCGGCGAGCAACCTCTCAACAAGCTTCTGAAGAGCCTTGCAATCTTTAGTCAGATGGCCCTTCTCCTTGTGAAAATTGCAGAACTGAGAGTTATCCCTGGGCTTCCAGTCTCTCTGAGGCCCTTGCCTCTTTTCTTCAGCCTTCCTCTGGATTATCTGGACGACCTCTTCAAAGTCGAGGCCCAGATCTACAAGCTCTTCCATAGGGCTGCTCTCATAAGAATTTGAAGCTGGCAGGGCGCTCTGAAGAATGGGGAGCGCTTGGAGGGGAACGGCGGGAGTGGCGGCCAGCGGTAGTCTCTGACCGTGAAACTGTTGATGGCCGAGGAAGGGTTTCTTATGGCGGAGGTTACGTCCCCTCTGAGATGGAGGTTGGAAATCAGGCCGAGGAGGCTTGCTGTGATATTGATTGTTGGAGAAGTTGGAGGCATCCCTTCCTCCAACTTTGGCTGCCAGGGATGAGATATAGGTTGGGTTGGCATTTTCCCCCTCAATAAAGCGATTAGCCATTGCTATGAGCTCCTGATAAGTTGATGGTGCCTTTGTTGTCACTTTGAATTTTAATGGGCCCTCCCGGAGGCCGTAAATCAGGGCAACTTTGTAATAATCGGGGTTCACATTCCTTACCCCTTGGATTTCTTTTTGGAACCGATCAACGAATCTTGCCACTGATTCGTTGTCTCTCTGCTTGATGTCAAAAAGGGCTGCCGGCCCATCCTTTCTCTTCTTAGAGGTTGCAAACCTCAGGAGCAGCTCGCTGCGAAGCTCAGCGAAGGAAGAAATTGTGCCCGAAGGCAGCTCGTAAAACCATTCTCTTGCTTGACCATCAAGAGTGGTCACCAGAAGCTTATATTTCAAGGCATCGGAGAGGCTCCTTAATGCAACTGCCCCTTCGAATGCCTGCAGGTGGGAGACCGGATCAGTCTCCCCTGAATAAAAAGGGAGACGAGGCTCTCTGAAATTGCTCGGCGCTGACTCCCACCGGATTCGATCGATGAAGGGAGAGGGAGTTTCTGAATCAGGAGAAGAGCGGTCTGGAGGAAGAAGCTCTGCGGGCTCTGCGGACTGCCGATCAACATAATCTAGTCGGCGAGACGGAGTCCCTCGGGCTGCCTCCCTGAAGAAATCTATCAGGGGGGCGAACTCTCCAATCTGAGGTCGCAGGGGAGCTGCGGACTTGGGCTTGGTGGAGAGGCAGAGGTGCGGTTGCAGGCGACTGCTGAAGAGGGGGAGGACGAGCTGGAGTCCGGCGGATCGGAGTCTGGCGGACAGGAGTCTCAGCAACTTCTTCTGCGACCTGAGGAGCAAGTCGCTGAGTTAGTGCCAACAGGGCCTGGCTGATCGTATCGAGCCGCTGGTCAGTCTCCCTTCGAGATACTTCAGCTTCCCAGCGGGACTGCTCCAACGCTTCCCACAACGAATCATCAGGCGAGCTGGAGCGATCGGAGCGGCGAGCTTGGCGGTCCGACATTTCTATCCGCGGTTTCAAAAAACTGCTCGAATCTGAAGGTCGCGTGTTAACTGTTGATACGCGAAAAGCGACGGGGAAAACGGGCACCACCAGCTAACTGTTCGAGCACTCGGGGAAGAAAAGAAAAACAAACTGCGAGCAGCAGTCTACTTGGAGGACTAGAAAAGGAACAGAAAAGCAAGATCCGTGGAACACGGCAACACCAGACTTCGCCCGTCGCGGCCTGAATGCCTCTCCTGCGACGGGCTTGATTTTGATTGCAAAGAAGGGGTTACAAGAAGGGAAAAGGAAAGCAATGCCGAAAGCAAGCTGGAGACCGCAAAGCCAGAGATTCGAGTTCGTAGCCTAAAATAAGTGGTCTCCTGGACTCGAGTCAGCGTGCTTTGAGTGCACCACTTCCCCCTATTTATAGGCTGGGGGCCTGCCCATATGGGCAGGGCTAAAATAACCGGCTGCCCGGGGTACAAAGGAGCCGGGCAGCGGTGACGGGAAACAAAAAGGAAAGAAGAAGCAGTCCGCGCGGGACCGGCGGACTGGGCCAGCGAGCTGGAAACCTCCCTTGGTCGCATCGAGCGCGATCCTCAGACTAGCTGCGACCTGAGCGACCTGGGCGACCTGAGTGACCTGGGCGACCTGCCTCGGAGCTCGCCGATCTGTGCTTGACTCGTCGATGGAAGGTCGACGATCCAGCTGAGTTGAACCAAGGGCGACCTTGGCGGACTGATATCTGGAATCCGGCCAAGGAGGAACGAGGCGTCTAACTGGATATGTTGTGGATTCTGGGGTTAACAGGGATGTTGGTGAAGGATTTATATTAGGTTGGGAGATTGAATGTGCGGCCACGGATTGAGAGAGTTGCAACTTTTTCATCATAATTAGTCCTCGATTATTTTTCTTCCCCATGCCTGCAAGAAAATCAAAGAACAAATAATATGAATCTATCAAATGTAATTTAAAATGACAAAATATAGTAATTTGTCAAGCTAAAAGTTTTGTAATTTAAAAAACCTGCATTGTCAAGTGAATGTGATGTGCAATGGGTTGGGAGAATTGTGTAGCTTATATATTAGCTTGGGAAATAGAATGTAGAGTGGTGATGGGTTGGGATGTTGGTGAAGGATTTATATTAGGTTGGGAGATTGAATGTGCGGCCACGGATTGAGAGAGTCATAACTATTCCATCATAGTTTGTCCTCGAGTTTTTTTTCTTCCCCATGCCTGCAAGAAGATCAAATAACAAACAATATGAATCCATCAAATGTAATTTAAAATGACCAAATATAGTAATTTGTCAAGCTAAAAATTTTGTAATTTTAAAAACCTGCATTATCAAGTGAATGTGATGTTCCAATGGGTTGGGAGATTGGTGTATCATGTGCAGTAGCTTGGGAAACTGAATGTAGAGTGGTGATGGGTTGGGATGTTGGTAAAGGATTTATATTTGGTTGGGAAATTGAATGTGCGGCCACGGATTGAGGGAGTTGCAACTTTTCCAACATAGTTTGTCCTCGAGTATTTTTCTTCCCCATGCCAGAAGAAGATCAAAGAACAAACAAATGAATCCATCAAATGTAATTTAAAATGACAAAATATAGTAATTTGTCAAGCTAAAAATTATGTATTTTTAAAAACCTGCTTTGTCAAGTGAATGTGATGTGACAATGTGTTGAGAGACTGCTGTAGCATGTGCAGTATCTTGGGAAACTGATTATAGAGTGGTGAGGGGTTGGGATGTTGGTGAAGGATTTATATTAGGTTGGGAGATTGAATGTGTGGCTATAAATTGAGAGAGTTGTAACTTTTCCATCATAGTTTGTCCTCGAGTATATTTCTTCCCCATGCCTGTAAGAAGATCAAAGAACAAACAATATTAATCCATCAAATGTCATTTAAAATGACCAAATATAGTAATTTGTCAAGCTAAAAATTATGTAATTTAAAAAACCTGCATTGTCAAGTGAATGTGATGTGTCAATGGGTTGGGAGATTGGTGTAGCATGTACAGTAGCTTGGGAAACTGATTGTAGAGTGGTACTGGGTAGGGATATTGATGAACGATTTATATTAGGTTGGGAGATTTAATGTGCGGCGATGGATTGAGAGAGTTGGAACTTTTTAATCATAGTTTACCCTCGAGTATTTTTCTTCCCATGCCTGCAAGAAAATCATAGAACAAACGATATGAATCCATCAAATGTAATTTAAAATGACCAAATATTGTAATTTGTCAAGCTAAAAATTATGTAATTTAAAAAACCTGCTTTGTCAAGTTAATGTGATGTGCCAATGGGTTGGGAGATTGGTGTAGCATGTACAGTAGCTTGGGAAACTGAATGAAGAGTGGTGATGGGTTGAGATGTTGGTGAAGGATTTATATTAGTTTGGGAGATTAAATGTGCGGCCACGGATTGAGAATGTTGTAACTTTTCCATCATAGTTTGTCCTCGAGTATTTTTCTTCCCCATGCCTGCCAGAAGATCAAAGAAGAAACTATATTAGTACAAAACACATCACAACTATATTATAAATCAAACTATATTAATTTAAAATGACAAAATATAGCAATTTGGCAAGCTAAAAATTATGATAACATACAATATTACTCTTCATTAGTTATTTCATCATCAACATCTAAAAGAATATCATCAACAACATCACCATAAACTCTTTCCCTAACCCAATAGTATCATAATTACGTACACATATTGTTTCATCCAAATGTTGTTGATTGAGTTGTTCAACTTGAGTTTCAACATCAGTCGAATCTCAAGCTATCAACTTCATAACGACTTCCCAATTTGGATCTAGAGGATCTTTGACGTAACAAACCTGCTCTGCTTGAGTGGCTACTATAAAAGGCTCATCTATCATTTTATTTTGTCTATACAACAAATGATTAAAGTTCACAAGAGTGAAACTAAATTCATCCAGTTTTTTTTTCCAACTTGAGGGTCATCCCAATCACACTTAAATAGGATGAATTTAAAATCATTACCATAGTGAATCTCAAAAATGTCCCTTTACCTTCCATAGTAAGTGACAGCCCCTACACGTGGGTTCTTATCTTTGGAGCTAGCATAACTAGTTGTACTTGCTTTGAGTAGCACACCACTATTTTGGGTAGTTCTTTTTTGATCTTTGTACTTTTTGCGATAACGAAATCCATTAATAAAATATCCATCATATCTCCATGCCCAAGTATTTGGACCTTCACTGAGATGCTTAACTTCTTTGGATAGATTATTATCAATAGATCTAACATGTAGAGATAGTCAAACCATGGATGGAATTAATGAAATGATTAATTAAAAATTTGATCTTCATTACTATATTGAAGAATTTACATAATGTTTAAACCATAAATAAAATGATTCATTATGAGCTTTATCAATTTGCTGTTCGGTCATACGAGGGATTGTATTTTTGAGTTCTTTGATGTGTTTCCTATATAAGAACAAATTTTGATATTGTAAAAAAGAAACACCAAATTAAATTGATGGGGAAAAAATATGACAACTCACGTTAGAAAAGGTGTGATTGCATCAGTGTTGAAAAGAACATGACGATGCATTTGTATTCAAGAAACCTCATCAAGTTGTATCTTTTTCCCCTTTTTAAATGGGCGACCAATGTCATGTCCTCCATTATAATTTATATTTTGACGATTATATTTTATTTCAATGCCAACAAGTTATCATTTGAAAAAGTTCATGTGTTCCTCCATTAGATATCCTTTCGCAATAGAACCTTCCGGATGAGCACGATTACGAACATATCTCTTCAAGGTAAGTAAATACCTAATTTCAATATATATAATAAGTTAATAAGTTAATATTATATAAATAAATATATAAACTCAAATATATGAAATGTTCATTACCTTTCAATAGGATACATCCATCGAAATTGCACCAGACCACCAACAGAGTCTTCTTCAGCTAAATGTATTGTTAGATGCTCCATGATATCAAAAAAAAGAAGATGGAAATATCTTTTCAAGATGACATAGTGTTAGAACTATGCATTGTTATATAATCTTCAAGTCCACATGCTTAGTAGACTTTGAGCACAATTGTCTATAGAAATTAGATAACTCGATAAAAACTTTCACAACATCTGGTGGCAATACATTCCTTATAGCGATTGGAAGGAATTGTTGCATAAGAATGTGCATATCATGACTTTTAAGACCCCAAATATTTATCTCTTTCAAATGTACACATCGATAAATATTATTATATGCATAACCATCAAATACTTTGATATTTTTTAACACTTGTAGGAAAACATCTTGATGAACAATGTTCACTGAAAAACGGGGTGGAGATAAGAAGGCCTTACCAGATGCAAGTTGTTGTTGGTGTAATTTTGTTCGAATAACCATTTCTTTTAATTCTTGTCTTGCTTTTAAGCCATCTTTTGTTTTTCCTATAACACCCAATATTGTATAAAGCAAATTTTCACCCATATTCTCTCTTGGTGCATTACATCAATAAAATGACATGTTTGAAAATACTCCCAATATGGAAATTCAAAGAAGATGCTTTTTTTTCTTCCAACCATGTTTTTTTTTCAACATTCTTAACCCTACAATTATCTTCTCTCTTCCTCCTTTTAAGATCATTCTTTTTGTATACAGTAAGTATATCATTCAGTTGTGTTGTGATAGTACTTCCATTTAACATTAGAGGTTTAGCTTCAAATTCATGACATCCATTAAAAGCTGCCTTATCTCTTCGAAACTGTGCCCACTGGGTAACCATCGACGATGACCAAAAGAGAAAAATTTTCTATAATTTCTTAGCCATTGTGATTTAGTTTGCAAATTACAATTTAAACAAGCATACTGTCCTTTGTACTCCATCCTGATAAGTTTGCATATGCCGGGTAGTCATTAATTGTCCAAAATAATGCAGCGCATAGAGTGAACATCTGATTTTTTTGATGCATCATATGTAGCCACACCAGCATTCCATAATTCTTTTAACTCTTCAATCAATGGTTGAAGGTAAACATCAATTTTATTACTAGGCCCCTTTGGTCCATCAATTAGTATAGTAAGAAAGAGAAAAGATTGCGTCATGCATAACCATGATAGCAAATTATAAGGAATTAAAACAACTGGCCATGTGCAATGAGCAATAGACATGGTTCTATATGGATTAAACCCATCAGAGGCCAAACCAAGTCTAATATTGCGACTCTCTGCATTAAATTGAGGATAATCTTTATCAAACTTTTTCCAAGTTAGAGAGTCAGCTGGGTGCCTCATAGTATCATCTTTAGTACATTCCTATGCATGCCATCGCAAATAACTTGTAGTTTTTGATGACATGAATAACCTTTTCAATCTCGGTGTCAAAGGAAAATATCTTACTTGTTTTGCTTGAATTTTTGAAATTGTATTTTGCATGTTATTTCCATTGTCATTTAGTAGTTTGTATCGTGACTCACCGCAAATCCTACAATTTTCAAGTGTAATATCATTTCCTTAAAAAATCAAGCAATTATTGGGGCATGCATCGCAAGTCTCATAAGAAAATCCCAAATCTTTTGTAATCTTTAGAGATTTATAATAAGACTTAGGTATTTTATGTTTGGAAAAGCATCAATAAGGCACTCCAATAGCCATGTGAACGAGATATCTGTCAATCCATACATGACTTTACCTTGTAGTAATCTAACAATGAAAGACCATGACGTATACTTGACACAATTAGGGTACAATGGACACTCTACGTCTTCAACAAGTTTTATAAATTCGGCAACTTCTTCGCTCCGACCATATTTTCTTGGACTGCTTAATGATAATGGATTCTCATACAAACTAGCACCAATAGGTGGAATTCCAATTACTTCATGAATCATCTCCATCATATCATATCTAAAATCAGAACGTTGTTCATCCCCACTACAAGATATAGAAGAATAAGTATTACCCGTGAAGGGTCCATATCTTGTACTTGGATAAAAACCCATTTATAATTATATGTTCACGAGTAATGACCCTCTCCATCAAATAAGTATTACAACATTTTTTGTAAGGGCAATAAATCCGAGTCTCAAAACTATATGTTTTATTTTTATATGCATAATCTAGAAACTTATCAACACTATGGATGTATTCAGATGAAGCTCTGTTTTGCAAATCAATCCAACTTTTATCCATATTTAATGCACGAGAAATCTACATAAATTTAAAAAATTAGGGTTATACAAATAGAGGTCGGATAATGAAAATGTATTATTTTGAGTTTAAATAACCCTAAATCATGTTGAAACACTAAATTAGAAAACAAAATGAAACCCTAAATCATGTTGAAACAAAATTAAAATTGGAATCTAAACATATTGAAACAAAATTGTGTTTTTATGAGTAGCTTCTTCTACAGGGTTTGGGCATCGGACCATTAAACTTGGAAGAAATGAATATTAGAAATGATTAAACATGATAACCTCCGGGATGGAGGTGAGCTTTTCAAAATTTCAACTGCAATTATAAAATAAATAAAAAGGTGAAAATATAGATTATTACTTGAAAATTTGCATAAACACCTCATGACATAGAGAACTCCCTCCAAGACTATTTGGTTCTTAACTGAAAAATATTCACCATAACAAAACACCAACTTACTACAGATTACCTTAAAAAGTACATAAATTAATTTATACATCATACAAAAAATTTTAAAAAAACATTACACTACACAAGCATGAAATTGATAATCATTTCATTCCTAACACTACAAGTTCATAAACAGTACACAAATGTGATGTTTGAAATGACAGTTATAAATATATCATGAAGAAAAACAATTTACTATGATTGCTTCTTAAATGGAAAAAACTAATACATCTTTTTTATTTTACTATAAGCATTGTCAGTAGCATATCTTAACAAGATAGATACAACAGACCAGTACTACTATTGTTCATCTACTTATTAAATCATAAAAATGGCAGCCCGGTCCACAAAGCATCCCCGCACAGCGAGGATCTGAGGAAGAGTCCCCGCAAAGGGTGAAATGTAGGCAAACCAAACCCTATATTTTTACAAAAGGCTACTTCCAGACTCAAACTCGTGATCTCAAGGTCACACGGCAACATCTCAACTGGTGCGTCATGTCTCCCCATTCAATGACTTAATAAATCATAAAAAAGGGTAGCCCGGTGCACAAAGCATTTTCGTGCAGTGTGGGTTTGGGGAAGGGTCCCACCACAAGGGTGAAATGTACGCAAAGTTGCATTTTTGCAAGAGGATACTTCCAGGAAAAATAATTTATGAGGCCAAATCATGGAAGAAAAGTTTAATTGCACAAAACAATGGATTAAAGAAAGTGCATTTCACGAGTGCAAGTTTTTTGTGAAAAATATCTTACTTCACCGTCATATAATTTGGCTAATCTACTCATTTGTGTAGATGATTTGGAGTGGAATCTCAAAACTCAGTTAGCAAGGTCATGAATAGACATTTTTAAGCAAATAGTTGTCTCACGTGTATACTATGCAAGATTTGGAATGAAATAGAAAAAAAAAGATGTCTGGAAATTAGCGAGAAGAAAAATGAGAGCTTACCAAGATCCGGCGAGAAAATGAAGGGAGATGAAGTGAGCGAACTGGTTGTCGGAGAGATTCCAGAGGAAGGAGATGCTGTGAGCGAACAGGTTGCCAGAGAGATGCCAGAGGAAGGAGAAGTGATCAGCAAGTTGCGGTACGCTGAAGTTGCGGGGAAGGGTATGGCATTTGCTTAGGTTTAGGTTTAGGGCAATCTAAACTCGCAGGTGGGTTTTTTATTTTGGTTTTGTGCGATTTGGTGGAGTGGGTTTGGACGGAAATGGCCAATCATTTTAAATTATTTTGAAATTTCATTTGTTCTGAAAAAATTAATATTAGCCACTTGTTTTTGCCTTTCATGGCTAATACAAAGGTATTAGTCATCTTTTTTTATAGCCGTGGCTAAAACCTAAATAATAGCCACAGTTTTGTGATCATGGCTAATACAAGTGTATTAGCCACGATTTTTGAACCCTGACAAAAAAACATTTAGCTAATACTCATTTTTCTAGTAGTGACTACATATATAATTTTCTAATTCCCCTACAAATCTATCAGTCTATATCAAAATAAGATCTGATTAACGATCGATATTATTTATTACCGAAATCTTGATCTGATTAACTGATATTTTAAGTTACTTCGATTGGAGGGATCTTAAATCCTTCGTCTTCTTTCCATTTTCTTGCTTTTCTCGTAGAGGGAATGATCTGATATTTTAAGTGCATCATCTACTGTGAGATCTTCTTATTTCTGTTTCTTTTTTATGGGGGCATTCCATTGTTATTTTCACACAGGATTTGTTGATCTTCACTACCAGCTAGCTGTCATCGAGGGTTTTCATTTTTTTCATCTGGATGCATATTTATTCTGTGGTTGTTATGATTTTATCTTTAATTATATGAGCAAAAGTTTTTATGTTTATCGATTATTTATTTTGCAGAATTTTCCATGATGTGTTTTGATTGTTTTATAATGTTATTGTTTGCTTTGCCCATATATATGCACTTTCTTTATGGGATACATGTAATGCAAAAGGAGGAGAATACTTATCATATCTTCTACTCTCAGTAAATATTTAATGATACGTAGAAAATTGTATCAAAACTTCTTCCCAATATAATCCTTATCAAGGTAAAATGAGAGTTTTAGTGAGCTTTCATTACCAAAAATAGAATTCCACTTTTTTTTCTTTCTATAAATGTATTTCATATGTGTTTTTCTATTCTAATTTCTACTATTACTAACTGCTAATCATGGAAATATTAATCTGAGGTTTTTCTTAACATGGAAGTGTCTTCAATTGTGACCAATGATTCTTGATCAGCATCTTAACAATAATCTTCTTTTAAAAGATATTTTATTGAGATTTTAGGGTTTATATTTATTTTAATATAAACACCTATTGCGATTGCAAGATTTTCTTTCCATTGATTGCCCTTGGTCGCTTTTCACTAGTTAATTTGAGGATTTTTATCATGGAAATGTTTTCGATTATGATCAATGATTCTTGGCCAGCATCCTGACAATTGACTTGTTTTAAAATATATCTTATCTGATATTTTCATCATAGTTAATTGAGATTTTCTTCTTAGTCTTTGCAATGAATTCATCAAATCTTTTTTAGCCGGGTTCTGACTTTCTTCCAATTCTTTTTAATATATTATCAATGTAGATTTGGAGTAATATTAATGGACGAGATGTTACTTGAAAGTTTGTCAAGTACTTATGTTTTAAGAAATAAATGGAAGAGAACTCTAGAAGAGACAGTTATCATAATAGTTGTTGTTGAAGCTACGATGCATATGAAAAAAAAATTCGACAACTTAAGGGGGTCAATGCCAAAGATGCGATAAGAAGAACACTTTTACGAAATTTATATAGTTGGGTATAAGTAAATTGTTATAATCAATTGCGCATGAGTAAACAATCATTTCTCAAACTATGTAATATATTGATTGAGAAAAATTTGATACAGGATACTCCACATATTTCAGTTAGCGAGCACTTGCACTATTTTTATATATATTGGCTCATAACAAGAAATTTTGTGATGTGGGAGGGAAAAATTTGAGGTCTACTGATACAATGTGTAGACACTTCATTTTAATATTGAGGGCCACTCTAAAATTGACAAAGAGTACATCAAGCTACTAGAAGCTAGACAAGAGCAAAGGTGGAGATGGTTCGAGGTGAAAAAACTATTATGAAAAGCTTAATACGTTATGATATTCATTTACCTTAACATTTAAATTGAATGTTTTCTTTGCTAATTTAATTGAATTGGAGCATTAGATGGCACACAAATTGAAGTCACAGTTCTAGTAAAAGATCAAGGTCGATTTAGGAATCAAAAACAAGCTATCAAAACTAATGTATTGAGAGTTTGTGATCGTAATACGAAGTTTGTGTTTGTTTTAACTGGATGGGAGGGTTCATCATCAGATTTTAGGGTGTTGTGTAATGCATTAGAAAGATCAGATCGCTTTGAAGTACTAACAGGTATAATGTTTTTAGTATGAAAAAACTAATACATATAGATTCATCTTTATAAATATGTAAATAATAGATATATTTTGTATAGGGAAGTATTATCTTGTCGATGCGGGGTACACTAATGGTCAGGGATATCTTGATCCATATCGTTCTACACGCTATCATCCTAAGGAATGGTTCGCACAAGGAGATAATCCCATAAATTACAAGGAATTATTTAATCTTCGTCATTCTAAGGAAAGAAATGTAATTGAAAGAACTTTTGGCTTGTTGAAGAAGTGGTGGGCAATTTTGCGTCAACCTTCTTTTTTATTATAAAAATCCAGGTATTAAATTGAAATGTATTCTTGCACCTCCATATTTATGTTGATAATAAGTTTGAAGTAACAAATATTTTAGTGTTGTTCAATTGCAGGTTCAAATCATAAATGTTTGTTGCATTTTACCTAATTTTTTAGTTAAAAGGAGATTAGAGAGTTATTTTGGACTGTTGGAAGAGGTTAATGCAGAACTATAAACTCAAGTTATTGGTGGGTATAGTATTGAATATGATAATATTCGTGGACTAGTGCAAGAAACAACTGAATGGTCAAATTTTAGGGATACTTTGGCAATTAATATGTTTAATTATTATCAAGCTCGACGAGATTAGGCGATTGCAATTATGAGACGTTATTTTAAATATGCAATTATGGGATTTTATTTTAAATATGCAATTATGAGACTTTATTGCTTATTTTGTATTGCAAGTAATAAGTTCAATGATTTATCTCAATTATTGTGCATTTTCATTAGTATGTTCAATTTTACAAAATCTGCAATATATATGAAATATGTGTGTTATTATATATTTCTAGATAATAAAGGTAATCCATAAGTATGTTCAATGTTATTCTTGCTTTAAATACAGAGTGATAAGCATGGATAGATATTATAAAATTTTTGCTAAAGGGAATGAGAAAGAAAGAGAAATAGAACGAGTTAAAGAGAAAGAAAGAGAAGTAGAAAGAGAAAAAGAAAAGGAGAAAAACTTTGTTCATTGGACAATGGATATGGATTGCTGCCTGACAAGTGCTCTATAAGAGCAATAATGCTTGGGAAATGAAGCTGTGATTGGATGGAAAGCAATTGCATTCACAACTGCTATCAATGTGCTAAAAGATGATTTCAATGTAACTGTTAATACTGAAAAAGTGTTATCTCAGTTAAAAACATGGAATAAATATTATCATAAGGTTTCGGTAATGCTAAATACTAGCGGGTTCGGATGTGATTGGGATTGTAACATTATTAAAGTCGATGGAGAAGATGTTTGGACAAATTACGTTAAGGTAATTAAATATTTTCATATTTATTGATAATTATTTATTTATTTATTTATCATTATGAACATCATAATTTGTGAATATGTAGGCTCATCCAGCTGTAGAATATTATCAAGACAAAGTGATAGTAAACTGGGCCGACATAGGTACCATATGTGGTTGTGATAAGGCAGCTGGATCTGATGCAACAACTGGCTATAAAGCAACTAATGCAATTTATTTAGATGATTCTTGTGGTGAGGAAAGCTATTCATGCAAAAAATTTATTAAATATTCCACGAGTAGTCAGCCATTAAAGAAAAAAAATCCAACTTCAGATGATATACTTGCAGATGTTGTTTCTTCAATCGCCAGAAGTCTCAGTAAGGCATATGAATCTAATTCAACTAACCAAACCTCAACACATGCATCAACTGCACCAAATCCAACTCAAACTCCAAATTCAACTCTTATGGAGACTACTACAAAAATATGGGATGAACTAGTAATGATTTCAGAGATTGCAATGACTGAGAAGCTTAAAGCTATGGATCTTTTAATCAACGATCCACTAAAATTTGCTGTTTTTTTGACAATTCCTAGCGACGTGCGAACAATATGGTTACATATGCAATTCAAGGATTGATAAATGTTGGAATACTCCTTTCTTTTTTTATGGACAAGCAACTGAGTCTTAAATTATTATGTTTATCTTATTCAATCGAGTCTTTTTTCTTTATATAGTATATGTTTGTCTTTTTGGCGATTTATCTTAATGCTTAGGATAACATAGCATATTAAACAATCACATTCTTATTCTTAATTCGACTGAATTGTTATTTTTATAGTATATGTTTTTCCTGAAGTGTTAGAGCTGCTCATACTTGGATAAGCAAGTGTCATGCTTAAGCATCATGGAGTTATAAATATGTGTATCAGCCTTTCTTCTTTTTATGCAAAGCATCATTTTTGTAATAATTAAAATTCAGTGTTTATTTTATGTGTGTACATTAGCTAACATGAATTCTAGTTGTACATTCTCTCGTCTTCTTATCTTTTTATTATTTATTTTTTAAAGAAAAATCTCCCTCATGATGCCCTTGATACTGTAATTGTAAGTGATAAGAGTGTCGTGATGCCGGAGCAGTATTTCTGCCATGATACCGTCATTGGCCGCATGGTTTGCATGAAGCCCGGCTCTCGATTTAGATGATGAGCACGTTGGGAGTGGATTCTGCGCAGTAAAAAGGAGGCAAGTGCACCTGTCGCATGTAGTACAGGATATTCCGGTGGGGAATATCGAGGTCATATATTTCTCGGGGTAGTTGACTATTTCTACTCCTTCCGCAAGGACTATTATTTTACAAAAAATAACTTGTCGAGTTTTAATTAACTAAAGCGGATATAAAAGAGAGTTTTAAAAAAAACTTAGAAAAATTTGATGAAGGGTAAACGCTCAGCATCGAAACTAAAATGACTCTTAATCATTATAGAACTTAGTTTTCAAATTAATTAAAGGAACCTTGGTCGTGGAGGTTCCACAAACATAAGCTCACTTATCTGTAGGAATATCGCTCACCTGAACATTAAGACTATTCGACCGAACTCTCGTCCGATGAAGGATTGCTCTTAATGCTCGCTTTACGCTAAGAACCTCACTATTGGGTGGGGAACCCAATCTGGTAGAATTATGCTTCTCCTCTCTCGAGGGTATGCACAAAATTCTTTTTACCCAAGGGTGACCGGTCCATATGCACGGCCTCTTGACTAGCTAGCGTATGGATAATGGAATTAGAGCCCACACATCGATATGCGGTTTACTCGTCGTATACCCATGGCAAACCTTAAGCCCTTTAATTAAAGTGAGAAAAAGCTCCTTTAATTTTTTTAGAGTGATATTATATGTCCCAATGCTCTTTAATTTCGAGGGCTAAGAACGATTGGCCACTCATAGGTATGGGGACGACTTATGAGTTTGATGAGGCGTGAGTTCGAAACTATGCGCTAAATGGTTATAAAAAGAGGACATAAAAAAATGTAACGTTAGGAACAAAAGGCTAAAAAACACTTGATAACTCAGAACTCACACGCGCATCGAACCCATAATTAAGAAAAAGCTAAGTTACACAAAATGAAAACATAATTGAAATTACAAGTCCTACTCAAACGAGTGAGCGGTAAATTACAGATCCTACTCAAACGAGTAGGCGAGAAATTATAAGTCCTACACAAACGAGTAGGCAGGAAATTACAAGTCCTTCTCAAACGAGTAAGCGGGAAATTAATGCGAGTCCTACTCGAATGAGTAGGCGGAAATAAATGCACACACACACACACACACACACACAGTCTACATAATTCAAAGAAAGCAATAAACACTATCTCATACACACACACACACACACTCAACATAAAACTAAGAAATAATAAAGAAAGCATGAAAAGAAAGCATTAAAATTTATCTCATACACTCACACACTCTACATAAAATTTTAAATAGCAAAATAAAACTTATTCTCATACACTCACACACACAACAAAAAGAGAAAGAAAATAAAGTTAGCTAGAAATTTAAAATAACAACATTTCTAATCCTAAAGTTTACCAAAAAGAAACAAAAAGAGAAAATAAAAGTTAAAGAAGGAAAATGGTTTTCAAATTAAAGAAAAAATCAAAGTGTTTCAAAAACTAAAATAACAACATTTTCATTATTATAACTTTATAAAAGAGTTTAAAAAGTAGAAAGAAGTCAAAAAGAACAAAAAGTTTTACAAACACAAAAAAGAAACTAAGTAAAAAAAAGATAAAAACCACTTTGAAACACTCTTACAAACTCATGAAAATGGATATAAAGAACTAAAAAAACTAAACCTGAACAAACCTAAGGGGCATGATAAAAAGGGGCTATAATAACAACTAGTACATTTGAGAAAATCTAAAACTAAGCAAAGCAATTTGATGATTTGAAAACATTAAAAAATGATAAATCAAACTCATACACACACACACACACACACACCCATATTAAAAAGAAAAACTACGATACATAAGATTACTGAAAGAGAGGGACTCAGAGGCATTCCAGTATAATATAAGGATGAAAAGACTAACATATTTTATTAAGAGTAGAAAGTCTGATTACAAACGTTAAAACAAACACAAGGAGGAGGGGGTAAAATTATCCTTACATACCACAAAAAGCAACCAAGCAGCACTCCAACAGTAAAAATGGCTCAAAAATTTGAACTCTTGGTCATTACAGAAAAGTTCTATTTATAGAAAAAAAGAGGTGGCACGCTAGTCTGCAGGGGAAGCCGAAATTTTAATGATAGGCCTGGTTCCGGAAGTAGTTGGAATGGGACACATCATGGTCAAGGGAGTTGAGTGTCGAAATGAAGCGTCCAGCGTCGATCGTCGATCGACAAACGTCAAATGGCGATTGACAAATAAAAATGTCGAGTGTAAAGTCACAGAGTCGAGTGACGATTGACGAACGTTGAAGTGCGATTTATATATTAGCTGGCATTGAGTGTGGATATACGATCGTCGATTAACGAATGTTGTTCGACGAACGTCGAGTCAGCTGGTGTTGAGTGGTGATCGACGAACGTCGAACGTCGATCGACGAATGTTGTTTGACGGACGTCGAACGCTAACTCTGGCATCAAATGATCGAGACATGGGCGCTTCATATTGGTCTTGTGTCCATTGAATTTTTGCGGCTTTTTATAAATAATTAAAGAAAATAAAATAAACTTAAGTTAAAAGTGTATTTACAAAAAGAAACATTGTATTGAACAAAGATAATTAAAAATGACAAAAATGAACTAAAATGACCTAAATAAAGTACTATAAAATACGTATATTTATAACTCATCAAATACCCCCGTACTTAAGTTGTTGTTATTCTAGAGCAAAAGTTAGAGATGAACTTATAAGGAATTGAAAAAATTCTAAATTTAGCAACCGCTTAAATTAATTAAAAGATAGACCAAAATAAACATCAGTGGTATAAGTATTAAGTCCTTAATTATGAAAATGATTTAAATAGAGGAAAAGTTTTGGCCAAAAGACTTCTTGAGATAACAAAATAGCAAGCAGAAATTGCAATCGTTAGTTTATCAAAAATAAACTGGAATTATAGAAACTTTAGCTTATAGGAGTTTTACACAAAATAATACAATTTAAGAATTATGCCCTCAAAAAAAATTTATATTAATTCTAGAATCATTGAATATGGGTAAGGGGTTGTTTTGGTTTATGAACAGGGCTTTGGTTTAGAGGTGAGGTAATTTTTTCTCAAACCTTTAATGAATTTTTTTTTATATTTGTATGTTTAGGAAAACGAAATCTTATTTTCCTAACATATAATTTTTTTTGTTACAACTTCATATTAACCCAATGTATATGTATGAGAGTAATGAATTTTATCCTCTAACTCTGTAACATATAATCTTTTAAAAATTGGATGTCTAGGTTTATGGAATGAAATCTTATTCCCATTGACATAGGTTCTTTTAAGGACAAAATTTATTATGCAAAGTAAGGCATGATGAATATGGGAGAATGGGTTTTCAAAAAGAAAACTAGATTTTAATAAAAAAAATTTGAGAACAACCATTATAAATTGAACGTTCCTATGTTTCTAAAACCTTGAAGTAAACATAATTGAAGTCTATAGTTGTTTATTTCTAACATAATACATACTAAAAATTAGAAGTAGTGCCGAAAACGAGTCCCCTATCTTAAGAACAAAGCATAAGAAATTCTTTAAAACTTAACCCTAGATATTTAAATCTATCAATTTATAATTATCAAATGAATAGTAAACAAAAGTTTAATAAAATTCCCTTATAAAAAAACTCGAAACAAAATTTTTGGAGAGCCCCATTCAGAAACCCTGCATTATTAGAAAGAGTAGCAAACAAAATAAGGAAATAGCAAAAAAGTTAAACGGCCTCCCAGGTGCACTTTTTTATAGTTGTGTAGCTTGACTATTTTAACGGGGTTATAATGTTGAGGAGGGTTATGGTTTCGTTAAATCCAATCACTTGATCACCCGTTATGTATAAATTTAACCGACGACTGTTTACTTTAAACGAACCTCTTTCTGAGTAGGAGACGACTACGGTCTCATATGGCCAAACCTGTTTAACTTTGAAGGGGTTGGACCAACGTGATTTTAGTTTACCCAAAAAAAGATTAAGACGTGAATTATAAAGAAGGACAAGATCGCCCGGAGGTAAAAAAAATTTGGGGCTCAATTTTTCGAACGTAACATAACTTAGAAAGCTCCTTATAGAACCTGTTGCTCTCGTAAGCATTGGCACACCATTCATCGAGCTTATTTAGCTGTAGTTTTCTATTTTGAGCGGCTAATTTAGCATCAAGGTTAACTAGTTTTAAAGCCCAAAGAGCGCGAATCTCTAGTTCTATGGGTAGATGGTATGCTTTGCCATAGACTAATTGAAACGGCATAGAACCAATTCGGTTTTATATGCCATACGATATGCCCATAACGCATCGTCGAGTTTGACGAACCAATCTTTCCTATTAAGTGAAACGGTTTTTTCTAATATATGCTTAATCTCTCGATTTACTACCTCAACTTGGCCACTTGTTTGTGGGTGGTAGGGGGTGTCAAGTTTGTGTGTGACTCCGTATTTAGCTAACGTCTTAGCCATTTGGGCATTACAGAAATGAATTCCCATATCACTTACAATAGCTCGAGGTGTGCTGAAGCGAGAAAATAGTTTTTTAAGAAAGGTGACGATGACTCGTGCATCGTTGGTTGGGAGAGCCTGCGCTTCAACACACCTTGATACCTAGTCGACCGCCACTAAAATATAAATATTTTTAAAAGACGGAGGTAGGGGTCCAATAAAATTGATGCCCCGCAAATCGAAGAAATCACACTCTAAAAATAAATTTTGGGGCATCTCGTCGCAACGAGAGATGTTACTAGACCGCTGGAAGCTATCGCAGGAGTGCACAAAAGTGTGTGCATCTTTGAAAAGAGTGGGCCAAAAGAAGCCCTCCTCCAACGCCTTCCGCGCAGTCCGGTTAGCTTGATAATGCCCACCAGCCAGACTATCGTGGCATTGCCTAAGTATTTGCGTGCACTCCACACCCACGACGCATCTTCGGACTGCCAGGTCCGCGCAGATACGAAAAAGAAAAGGGTCCTCCCAATAGAAATTTTCAAAGTTAGAAAAGAATTTCTTCTTTTGCTGGCACGAAAATTCTTTTTAGAGATCCCGCGCAAGTAAATAGTTCGCGAAATATGCGAACCAAGGCGGGAAAGATGAAATAGTATTTATGGTTAGGAGGCGTTCCTCGGGGAATCTGTCATTTATGTCAGATTTGACTAGAGCTTCTACACCCGGATTTTCTAAACGGGGAGGTGATCGGTGGCTAAATTTTTCGCGCCCTTCTTATCCCGGATCTCCAAGTCAAACTCTTGTAGGAGGAGGATCCATCGAAGAAGGCGGGGCTTCGCATCAGTTTTAGCTAATAAATATTTTAAGGCGGAGTGGTCGGTAAATACGATAACTTTAGAAAGCGTTATATACGAGCGAAACTTATCAAATGCAAAAATAACGGCTAAAATTTACTTTTTCGTTGTCGTGTAATTTCCTTGTGCGGAAGTGAGCGTCTTGCTAGCATAATAGATATGGTGGAAGTATTGGTTTATGCGTTGGCCAAGAACGGAACCCAGAGCTATATAACTAGCGTCGCACATAATCTCGAATGGAAGGGACAAATTGGGTACCACTAAAATCGGATAATTGATAAGCTTTTGTTTTATAAAATTAAAGGCAGACTCGCATTTACTACTAATGACAAAATTAGATTCCTTTTTCAGGAGGGGAGTAAGCGGCTTTGTTATCTTAGAAGAGTCTTGAATAAAGAGCCTATAAAAGCCCGCGTGGCTAAAGAAACTCCTAATGGATTTTACGTTAGAAGGCGGGGGAAGCATTTCTATAATTTCTACCTTGGCCTTATCAACCTCCATCCCCTTAGAAGAAATCTTATGGCCGAGAAACAAACCTTCATGAACCATAAAGTTACACTTTTCCTAATTTAAAACGAGATGCGTATTGTTGCATTGTTTGAGGACACGATCTAGATTACGAAGACAAGACGGGAATGAGCATCCGAATACAGAGAAGTCATCCATAAAGACTTCCATAATGTTTCCTACCAACTCGCCAATGATTGCCATCATACATCTTTGTAATGTAACTGGCGCATTGCAGAGGCCAAATGACATTCTTTGGTAGGTGAAGGTGCCAAACTGGCATGTAAAAGTTGTTTTCTCTTAATCATCGGGTGAAATGAGGATTTTGAAAAACCCCGATAAACCATCAAGAAAATAATAATATGGATGACCGGTAAACGCTACAGAATTTGGTCTAAAAACGGTAGTGGGTAATGGTCCTTACGGGTGACATCATTTTATTTCCTATAATCGTTGCATACCCGCCAACCTATAACAGTTCGAGTTGGGATGAGTTCATTATGCTCATTTTCCACTACAGTAAGTCCTCCCTTCTTGGGCAAATCATGAATGGGACTAACCCACACACTATCGTAAATAGGATAAATAATCACCGCATCTAATAATTTTATGATTTCGGCCTTAACGACGTCTTTAATGTTTGGATTAAGACATCGCTATGGCTGAATTGTTTTGCAGCAATTATAGTTAAGGAAAATCTTATGGGTGCAGAAAGAGGGGTCAATCCACTTTAGGTAAGAAATTTGTCACGCAATTGCGTGGCGATGTTTAAGAAAAACTTCCAATAAATTGGAAGTCTCCGAATTGCTTAAATGTGAAGAAACGATAACGGGAATGGAATCATCTTTTCTCAAAAAGGCGTACTTGAGAGATTCGGGAAGGAGTTTTAATTTTAGGCATGGCGGTTCTTCTAACGTGGTTTTGATTCTAATGTCTTTCGAACCAATTGGTTCAAAAGGCAAATCTATAGATATATCCTCTTCGCAATTAGAATTTTTGAGCGCAAAAAAGTCGTCGTTAAGAAAATTGACTCAAAAATAGGAGAAGAATGATCTCCGAAAAAAGTATCTAAATTATAACAGAAATCATCGCTCGTTGATGTGTCTTCCATCGAGGGATTAATAGAGAAAGTAACTTCATCATCTCCCACCCGAAGGAGGAGACGATCGTTACTCACATTAATTAATGCCCAGGAGGTGGAGAAAAAAGGGCGACCGAGTATTATTGGTGTTAACCACAGAATCCACAACTTATCCAGCTAGACGCCTCGTTCCTCCTTGGCCGGATTCCAGATATCAGTCCGCCAAGGTCGCCCTTGGTTCTCAACTCAGCTGGATCGTCGACCTCCCATCGACGAGTCAAGCTCAGATCGGCGAGCTCCGAGTCAGGTCGCCCAGGTCGCCCAGGTCGCTCAGGTCGCAACTAGTCTGAGGATCGCGCTCGATGCGACCAAGGGAGGTTTCCAGCTCGCAGGCCCAGTCCGTCGGTCCCGCGCGGACTGCTTCTTCTTTCCTTTTTATCTCCCATCACCGCTGCCCGGCTCCTTTGTACCCCGGGCAACCGGTTATTTTAGCCCTGCCCGTTTGGGCAGGCCCCCAGCCTATAAATAGGGGGAAGTGGTGCACTCAAAGCACGCTGACTCGAGCCCAGGAGCCCACTTGTTAAAGGCTGCGGACTCGAATCTCTGGCTTTGCGGTCTCCAGCTTGCTTTCTGCATTGCTTTCCTTTTCCCTTCTTGTAACCCCTTCTTTGCAATCAAAAGCAAGCCCGTCGCAGGAGAGGCATTCAGGCCGTGACGGGCGAAGTCTGGTGTTGCCGTGCTCCATGGCTCTTGCTTTTCTATTCCTTTTCTAGTCAGCCAAGTAGACTACTGCTCGCAGTTTGTTTTTCCTTTCTTCCCCGAGTGCTCGAACAGTTAGCTGGTGGTGCCCGTTTTCCCCGTCGCTTTTCGCGCATCAACAGTTAACACGCGACCTTCAGATTCGAGCAGTTTTTTGAAACCGCGGATAGAAATGTCGGACCGCCGAGCTCGCCGCTCCGATCGCTCCAGCTCGCCTGATGATTCGTTGTGGGAAGCGTTGGAGCAGTCCCGCTGGGAAGCTGAAGTATCTCGAAGGGAGACTGACCAGCGGCTCGATACGATCAGCCAGGCCCTGTTGGCACTAACTCAGCGACTTGCTCCTCAGGTCGCAGAAGAAGTTGCTGAGACTCCTGTCCGCCAGACTCCGGTCCGCCGGACTCCAGCTCGTCCTCCCCCTCTTCAGCAGTCGCCTGTAACCGCACCTCCGCCTCTCCACCAAGCCCAGTCCACAGCTCCCCTGCGACCTCAGATTGGAGAGTTCGCCCCCCTGATAGATTTCTTCAGGGAGGCAGCCCGAGGGACTCCGGCTCGCCGACTAGATTATGTTGATCGGCAGTCCGCGGAGCCCGCAGAGCTTCGTCCTCCAGTCCGCTCTTCTCCTGATTCAGAAACTCCCTCTCCCTTCGTCGATCGAATCCGGTGGGAGTCAGCGCCGAGCAATTTCAGAGAGCCTCGTCTCCCTTTTTATTCAGGGGAGACTGATCCGGTCTCCCACCTACAGGCATTCGAAGGGGCAGTTGCATTAAGGAGCCTCTCCGATGCCTTGAAATGTAAGCTTCTGGTGACCACTCTTGATGGTCAAGCAAGAGAATGGTTTTACGAGCTGCCTTCGAGCACGATTTCTTCCTTCACTGAGCTTCGCAGCGAGCTGCTCCTGAGGTTTGTAACCTCTATGAAGAGAAAGGATGGGCCGGCAGCCCTTTTTGACATCAAGCAGAGAGACAACGAATCAGTGGCAAGATTCGTTGATCGGTTCCAAAAAGAAATCCAAGGGGTAAGGAATGTGAACCCCCGATTATTACAAAGTTGCCCTGATTCACGGCCTCCGGGAGGGCCCATTAAAATTCAAAGTGACAACAAAGGCACCATCAACTTATCAGGAGCTCATAGCAATGGCTAATCGCTTTATTGAGGGGGAAAATGCCAACCCGACCTATATCTCATCCCTGACAGCCAAAGTTGGAGGAAGGGATGCCTCCAACTTCTCCAACAATCAATATCACAGCAAGCCTCCTCGGCCTGATTTCCAACCTCCATCTCAGAGGGGACGTAACCTCTGCCATAAGAAACCCTTCCTCGGCCATCAACAGTTTGATGGACAGAGACTGTCGTTGGCCGCCACTCCCGCCGTTCCCCTTCAAGCGCTCCCCATTCTTCAGAGCGCCCTGCCAGCTTCAAATCCTTATGAGAGCAGCCCTATGGAAGAGCTTGCAGATCTGGGCCTCGACTTTGAAGAGGTCGTCCAGATAAGCCAGAGGAAGGCTGAAGAAAAGAGGCAAGGGCCTCAGAGAGACTGGAAGACCAGGGACAACTCTCAGTTCTGTAATTTTCACAAGGAGAAGGGCCATCTGACTAAAGATTGCACGGCTCTTCAGAAGCTAGTTGAGAGGTTGCTCGCCGAGGGTAAACTCGAGGACCTGGGTAGGAAGTGTGACTCTTCAAAGCCTTCCACCTCCAAGGGCAAGGAGGTGGCTGAAGTTCAGCAGGAGTGTATAGAGATAAGGGATGAGGGCCATCTGGGGCTCGTTGATATACCAAGTGAATGTATTGACGTTGTCGACGAAGGAGCCCTGGGAAGACTCTTTTTCATCCATGGCGGAGCAGGGACAGAGTCTACTCGGAAGTCTTCTCTGTCAAGGCTTTCCCGAACTGAGATCGCTTCTACTTCTTCTTCTGCCCCACCTTCTAAAATCATCTCCTTTGGCCCTGCAGACCTTCCTATGACCGCTAATCCCTTCGATGATGCCATCGTAGTTCAAGTAGCCATCAGAGATTTCACGGTCGATAGAATTCTCATCGACACTGGCAGTTCCGTGAATCTCCTCTTCAAGTCAACTTTTGAAGCCCTGAGGACAGGAAAGTCTCTGCTTCCCACCGAGGGGCCACTTTATGGCTTCTCGGGCGAAAGAAAGGAAGTTGAAGGAAATGTCACACTCCCGGTGGTGCTCGGAGGGGTGATCAAAGAGATCCAGTTCATAGTGGTGGATGCTCCAAGCAGCTATCATGCTATCTTTGGAAGACCGTTGCTGAACAAGTATCAAGCCATCATTTCAACGTACCATTTGGCCATCAAGTTCTGCAAAGATGGCCATCAATGCAGAGTCAGGAGCGACCCAAGGCAGGCTCGAGAGTGTTACCTCCGAACAGTCAGCATGACTGAGGTTCCCCCCCCCCCCCAGCTTTTCCAGCAGCAGCAGAAGCCACTCCTCCGTCAGAAGCTATTGTGGATAGAGAAGGTGCTCACCTGGAACCTGCCCAGGTGTTGCAAGATGTCCCCATTGCAGAAGGGGAAGAAAGAAAGCTCTCCATCAACTCCGAGTTGCCAAAAGATCAGAAGGCGGAGTTGATATCTTGTCTGTTGAAGAATCTGGATGTCTTTGCTTGGTCAGCGGAGGACATGCCAGGGGTGGATCTTGACAAGGCTTGACATCATCTCAATGTTGATCCAGCTGCCAAGCCCGTCCAGCAGAAGAAGAGGGATGTAGCTGTCAAGTTAGCAGAGCCCATCAGAGAGGAGGTTGCCAAGCTCCTCAAAGCACGCTTCATTCAAGAGATTCAGTATCCCGAGTGGGTCTCAAATGTTGTAATGGTTAAGAAACCTGGGGGGAAGTGGTGTATGCGTGTAGATTTCACCCGTTTGAATAAAGCATGCCCGAAAGATTTCTACCCCTTGCCTCGGATTGATTTATTAGTTGATTCTGCGGTAGGGTATCCGTTTATGAGCTTTCTAGATGCGTTCTCTGGTTATCACCAAATAAGAATGCACAAACCTGACATCCCTCGCACATCGTTCATCACTAATGATGGTTGCTATTATTATCTTATGATGCCCTTTGGGCTTAAAAATGCTGGCGCGACTTATCAACGCATGATGGACCATGTGTTTAAAGAGCAAAAAAGTAGAAACCTCGAAGTGTATGTAGATGACCTTTTGATTAAGAGTAGGTCTCTTCCACAACACTTGATAGATCTAGCGGAGACCTTTTCCACTCTGCGAAGGCACAAAATAAAGCTTAACCCGTTAAAATGCATCTTCGGGGCGAGTAAGGGGAAGTTTCTCGGCCATCTCCTTACTCTTGAGGGTCTTGCTCCCAATCCTGATAAGGTCAAAGCCATCCTTGATATGGCTCCTCCCCATTCTCCAAAAGAGGTTCAGCAGTTGGGGGGGAGGTTGGCAGGACTCGAGAGATTCATCTCTCGAGTTAGGGATAAGAGTGCGCCGTTCTTTTAGACTCTGCGGGGAGCGTCCAAGTTCCAATGGACAGAAGAGTGTTCTTTGGCTTTTGAGCAGTTGAAAAAATAGCTAACCTCGACACCTTTACTCCAAAGCCCCCGAGCAGGGGAGATGTTGTTCCTATACCTGGGGGTTGGACCCGAGGCAGTTAGTGCCGTCCTGGTCCGAGAATAGAGCAGGAGGCAGTTCCGCGTTTACTATGTCAGTCACATTCTGAAAGATGCAGAGGCAAGGTACCCCATCCTTGAGAAGCTAGCTTTGGCATTGGTTATGTCTGCCCGCAGACTCCGTCCATATTTCCAGGCTCATTCAATTCAGGTGGTTACTGATCAACCTTTGAAGAATGTGCTAGAGAAACCAGAGCATTCAGGCAGGCTAGCTAAGTGGGCAATTGAGCTGAGCGAGTTTGAAATTTCCTATGTGCCCAGACAGCTATCAAGGCACAGGTACTTGCAGATTTTCTGATTGACACAACAGAATCTAGCTCAGATCAGGCAGCAAGATCTCTTTTAGCTTGGACCATCTATGTGGATGGAGCTTCTGGAAGAACGCTTCAGGGGCAGGGGTGGTTTTTATAAACCCAAATGGCGTCAAGCTTGAGCAGGCCATCAAGTTCTATTTTCCAGTAATTAACAATCAGGCAGAGTATGAAGCTTTATTGGCCGTCTTGAGGCTTGCAAGAGAGCTTGGAACTGATCATGTCCATATTAAGACTGATTCTCTGGTAATGGCTTCACAAGTTCTTGGTAACTACGAGACCAGGGAGCCGGTGTTGAAAAAGTATCTTGCGCTGGCAAAAGTTGAGGTCGGCAGGTTCAAAAGTTTTACTATTGAGCACATTCCGAGGGCAGGAAATGAGGAGGCTGATGTTCTTGCCAAATATGGGCTCCCGTCAGGAGGGACAGTCTCTGAACTTTTTCACCCAGCAGAGGAGGAGGAGGGGTTAATGCAAATCGATCAGTGTTCCTCTTGGATGGACCCATTCGTTCTCTACCTATCGACTGGGAACCTGCATCAGTCGGTAAAAGATAAGAAGAAATTCAGGTTGAAAGCAGCACATTATTACTTGATATCCGATATCCTATATAGAAAAACCTTCTTGTCTACAATGGCAAGATGTGTCTCAGAAAGTGAAATTCCTGCTGTTCTTCAAGAAGTGCATTCTGGCGAGTGCGGGAGTCACTCGAGAGCAAGGACATTGGAAAAAAGGATCCTGCGGCAAGGTTACTTCTGGCCCACAATGAAGAAAGATTCGGAGACCTATGTGAGAAAATGTGTTCAATGCCAGAAATTCGCTCCTCTTCAACATCAAGCAGCTCAATCTCTCAGATCGATTGCAACCACTTGGCCCTTTGCTGTTTGGGGAATGGATCTCATTGGTCCTTTTCCCATGGCAAGTGGGCAGCGGCATTTCATTATAGTTATGATCGACTACTTCAGTAAGTGGATTGAGGCTAAAGCACTGTCAAAGACAATAACCCAGGTCGTGAGGAATTTTATTTGGGGGGAGATAGTCTGCCGGCATGGAATCCCTATGGCAATAATCACTGATAATGGAACACAGTTCAATAATGCAGAGATGATAGAATTTTGCAGACAGATCGGAACAGAGCTGCGCTTTGCATCAGTTCATCATCCCAGAAGCAATGGTCAAGTAGAAGCAGCTAATAAGCAAATCCTCAACTTGCTTAAGAAGAAAGTTCAAAATCTCAAGGGCAGTTGGGTTGATTAACTTCCCTCAGTTCTCTGGACCCTGAGAACAACGCCTTCATCTGCAACAGGGGAAACCCCGTTCAAGCTTTCTCACGGGTCCGAAGCATTAATTCCTGTTGAGTTTGAAGTTCTGTCACCTAGAGTGCTGCTTGCTAGGCAATGTACGGAGGATTGGCTTGAGCTGAACAGCGAGGAGATGAGGTTCAGTTTGGAATATGTTGAAGAGGTTAGAGACAAGGCTGCCATCAGACAAGAAGAAGTTAAAAGAAGAATGGCCCGTTACTTCTATAAGAATGTAAGGATCAAACACTTTCAAGTGGGAGATCTAGTTCTTAAAAAGGTCGACGCTGCTGCAATAGCCAGCTCAGTTGGGAAGCTTAATCCTAGTTGGGCGGGACCTTTCATTATCAAGGAAGCACTTGAGAATGGAGCCTACCGGTTACAAACATTTGAAGGAGAAGATATGCCGCACACGTGGAGTGGAGATGATCTAAAGCGGTTCTATTCCTGAACTTCTTTTCTTTCCTTCTTATGTAAACTCTTTAAGAGATTCATTATTAATGAAAGTTCCTTGCTATCGCTTCATCAAGTGTCTTTGTGTTTCAAGTGTTGACAGTTAATATGTTGAGCAAAGACAACTCTAAGCGGTTCTATTCCTGAACTTCTTTTCTTTCCTTCTTATGTAAACTCTTTAAGAGATTCATTATTAATGAAAGTTCCTTGCTAACGCTTCATCAAGTGTCTTTGTGTTTCAAGTGTTGACAGTTAATATGTTGAGCAAAGACAACTCTAAGCGGTTATATTCCTGAACTTCTTTTCTTTCCTTCTTATGTAAACTCTTTAAGAGATTCATTATTAATGAAAGTTCCTTGCTAACGCTTCATCAAGTGTCTTTGTGTTTCAAGTGTTGACAGTTAATATGTTGAGCAAAGACAACTCTAAGCGGTTCTATTTCTGAACTCTCTCTTCTATGTTATACGAATCTCTCAAAATTGATATTTTTCTAAATACTCATACTAACACTTCTTCAAGTGCCTTTTCTCTCTTACCTCCTCGAGCAACTCCCGACAGTTGCTTAATGCCAGGAGATATCGCCGAGTTCAGCAAAAAACTCCCCTAGAACCGTTGGAGTCAGCGTAACACCACGAAGACCACGTGTTGCGGGGAGATTTCGCACCGTGTAGTGGGAGCCTACCAACTCTAGGTGCGGCAGGATACTGGATTTCGGATCCCGACTAGTACCTAACCCCACTTCTGCATTATGGAGGAGCAGAGTGGTGGTCAGCTCTACCACGCCACTTAAGGGATATCGTTACAATCCAGATGATCATGCGGGGAAAGCAATGCTGCTCCGGCCGCACCTAACCCCAGATCATCTTAAGGTTATAACCC
Source organism: Platanthera zijinensis (assembly GCA_039513925.1). Lineage (NCBI taxonomy): Eukaryota > Viridiplantae > Streptophyta > Magnoliopsida > Asparagales > Orchidaceae > Platanthera > Platanthera zijinensis. The sequence goes on along the minus strand of CM077082.1, from coordinate 164,930,631 downwards.
TCGAACACTCCTTGGTACCCTCAAGAAGTGCCTGCAGGAGACCCACAGTCTTGTCGATCTCAAAGGAAAGAAATGCTGCTCCGGCCGCACCTGCCCGAGAGATCGACTTAGACTGTACTCCTGGCAAGAGGGCAGTGAATTGGGTTGATTAAGTCTGCAGATCTTGAGGTCCTGTGAGGAAAGCAATGCCGCTCTGGCCGCACCTACCCACTTGGCCTCTAGACTGCAGCTTTTTTCTTCACAGGGGTCTTTAATTATTATTGATGCAGTGCGGACTACATATATCCTATCCGCCCAGTCCGCCGGTCCTTGGGTTGATTCTGTAGTTCATAATCCTGTGAGGAAAGCAATGTCGCTCCGGCCGCACCTACCCGCTTGGTTTTGAATTACGGGTCATTTTTGATATTATTATTGATGCAGTGCAGACTCCATATATCCTATCCGCCCAGTCCGCCGGTCCTTGGGTTGATTCTGTAGTTCATAATCCTGTGAGGAAAGCACCCGCTCCGGCCGCACCTACCCGCTTGGTTATTGTAAGAAACGAACTAGAAACAAGCCGGAACGGGTATAACTGAAATTTTATTATCAGAAAAAGGTATCTATTACAAAGGTATGGCCTCCCTTATATAGAATGGAGGAGATGGGAGAGAATACAAATACCCAATGTGGGACTAAAAATACAAAAGACAACATCTACAAAGTTAACCGCCAAACCGCCAAGCAGACCGCCTAACCGTGCGGTTAGAAGGAACTAACCGCCTGGTCACTACCAGAGAACACTCAGCCGACCATCAAGATCCCAGAGACTAGCCGGCAGACCGCCTGGCTACCAAACCGCCAGACCGCCAGACTGCCCGGCTACCAAACCGCCAGATTAGCCGGGCTGACCGCCCGGCTACCAGACCGCCAGTCCTAGCCGCCTGTCCGCCCAGGTCTATACAGCAACACTCCCCCTCAAGCTGGAGCATAGATGTCAATCATGCCTAGCTTGCTGCAAATGTGGGAGAAGGAGGCGGACACAGGTTTTGTGAATATATCTGCCAGCTCTTTCTCCGAGGTAACAAACGGAGTGCAAATCTGGTTCTTCAACACTTCTTCCCGAATGAAGTGACAATCAACCTCTATGTGCTTTGTTCGCTCATGGAATACCGGATTTTTGGAAATGTAGATCGCGGCCTTGTTGTCACAGAACATGGGAAGAGGATAGTTATAGACCTCTCTTAGATCCAGCATGAGAGCCCGCAACCATTTTAACTCACACGTGGTTGATGCCATGCTACGATATTCTGCTTCCGCACTAGACCTGGAGACGACTGACTGCTTCTTGCTCTTCCAGCTAACCAAGTTTCCTCCAACAAACGTGCAAAATCCGGAAGTCGACTTGCGATCCCCTTTGTCGTCCGCATAGCTAGCGTCGGAGTACGCTTCGACTCTTAGGTGACCGTTTTTCTGAAAGAGAAGACCTTTCCCAGGTGCGGACTTCACATACTCCAATATCCTTAGAGCAGATTGAAGATGACATTCCCTAGGCGACTGCATAAACTGGCTGACCTTTCCCACTGCATAGGAGATGTCTGGTCTGGTCACCGTAAGGTAGATGAGTTTGCCAACCAGACGCCGATACCTCGTAGTATCCAATAGAGGAGGTGATTCGTCTGTCCATGTCTTGTCTTCTCCAGGAGCCATGGGACACCGGGCAGGTTTAGCACCCGTCAATCCTGCCTCTTTCAACAAATCAAGAGCATACTTCCGTTGGGAGAGAACCAAGGAACACGGATTCCGAGAGATTTCAATTCCCAAGAAGTATTTTGGAGAACCCATATCCTTCGTGACTAGGTGTTGGCGGAGATGGACCTTCGTCAAGGCTACACCAGCTTGATCGTCGCCAGTAAGAAGAATATCATCCACATAAACAGCTAGCACAACCAGACCCGAAGATGTCTTGCGAATGAACAAGGAGTGATCAGCCGAACTCCTGGTGAAACCAACAGCCCCAACGATGCTACTGAACTTATCGAACCACGCCCTGGGACTTTGCTTTAGGCCATAGATGGCCTTCTTCAACCGGCATACTTGAGTCTCCCCCTGAGCAACATACCCAGGAGGTTGCTCCATGTAGACGTCCTCGTGAAGGTCACCATAGAGGAAGGCATTCTTGACGTCCAACTGCGAAATAGGCCAATCCTTGTTGACCGCCACCGATAAAAGGACCCGAATGGTGCTGAGGCGAGCAACTGGCGAGAACGTGTCAAAGTAATCAACACCATAGGTCTGAGTAAACCCTTTTGCAACAAGACGGGCTTTGTACCTGTCCACACTGCCATCAGGACGGAACTTGACGACAAACACCCAGCGACAACCAACCACATCCGTGCCAAAAGGAGGAGGCACAAGGGTCCAAGTGCCCCGGTCAGAGAGAGTAGCAATCTCGTCATCCATGGCAGCCTTCTAGTGAGGAATATCAAGGGCTTCCTGGTAGGTGCGAGGGGTGGTAGTCGCGGAGATGGCTAGGGCGAAGTCCCTGCGAGAAGGTGTTAGCCGATCATAAGAAATAACAGCTGCCAGCGAGTGCTGGGTGCACGTCCGAACCCCTTTGCGAAGGGCAATGGGCAGCTCCAGGTCCTCGAGTTCCTCAGTCGCCGGTGCATCCGTGGCGGAGATCGCTGGCCCGGGAGGAGAGAGAGACGGCCGAGGGGACGAGGGAGAAGGATCATGATCAAGAGAAGGAGCGGCTGGTGGAGGTGGGGATGGAGGAAGCTCAAGAGGAGTGGATGGGGTGGAGAGAATGGGAGGAGAGGTCGAGTCGGTAGGAAGAAGAGGGAGGTTCGATCCATCGACCTGTGGGAGATCAGAAGAGAAGTAGGCGGCATTCTCAAAGAATGTCACATCCGCCGAGACGAACTGCCTGCGATGAACAGGGTCAAAGCAGCAGTAACCTTTTTGAGTTGTGGAGTAACCCAAAAAGATACACTTCGTAGCACGAGGGGACAACTTGTCGCGAGTTGCGGCAGGGCTATGAACAAAGGCAGTGCACCCAAAAATGCGGAGAGGTAAGGGAAAGGGGTCCTTGGAGGGATAGAGGATGGAAAAAGGGGTTTTGCCTTTGAGGACGGTAGAGGGAATGCGATTGATGAGGTAGCAGGAGAGGAGGACCGCGTAGCCCCAATAGCTACGAGGAACCTGCATCTGCGTCATGAGAGTGCGAGCTACATCGAGGAGGTGACGGTTTTTACGTTCCGCCACCCCATTTTGCTGGGAGGTATAGACGCAGCTAGTCTGATGAATGATGCCATGTTGCGTACAGAAAGAAGCAAAATCACTACTCAGATATTCTTTTGCATTATCAGAGCGAAAAAGTTTGACAGAGGCATCAAATTGATTTTTAATCATATAATAAAATGAAGTCCATACAGAAAAAAGTTCGGAGCGATCCTTTAATAGATACACCCACGTACAGCGAGAATAATCATCAATAAAGGTTACAAAATAGGAACTTCCACGCCCGATGGTGAGGGTAGGGGAAGGTCCCCAAATATCCGAGTGAATAAGGTCGAAGGGCTTGGAAGAGCCACGACCTTGCTTAGGAGGAAAGGGGGAACGGTGATGCTTGCCCAGTTGACAAGCATCACAGTTGAGAGGAGAGTCCTGCTGAGGGAGGTGAGGAAACAGCTGGTGGATGAGACGCGAGGGAGGATGCCCCAGGCGAAGATGCCACTGAAGAAGATCTGTAGAAGCGGGAGAGAAGACGGTAAGAGCAGATACATCATCAAGGAAGTAGAGACCACCCCTCTCAGTCCCAGTAGCAAACGTCCGCTTAGAGTCCGGGTCCTGAAACGAACAAGAAGAAGGAGTAAATGTTACCGAACACTGAAGTTGCTTGCAAAGAGAAGTAACCGACAATAAATTGCACGGAAACTTGGGCACATAAAGAGTATCCTCCAGGCGAAGGGACGGAGTAACTTGAACCATGCCTGTTCCATGGACCGGAGAGGGAGAACCATCCGCAACGAGAACAGGGGGCAACCGATCATGTGTTTCTAGGAGAGAAAAGCACTGAGGATTGCCCGTCATATGATTAGTGGCGCCAGAGTCGATTATCCATTTACCTTGGGTAACTACGTGGGCACTACCTGAAGTCGTGGCCACGGAGGCAGATGGCTTGGAAGAAGGAGGAGTATCACCAGCGGGACGAAGATGCGGATGCTTTGTCCAGCAGCGGTCAACCAAGTGTCCTGGGCGGCCACAATGAGTACAGAGGTAGCGAGAGGGGCCACGCCCGCCAGAGTGGTTACCACGACCACTAAATCCACCACGATGAGCCTGGTGGGCATAGGAATCCGGAGCCGGAGGAGCGGCAAGCAAGGGGCGTTGGAGAAGAGAGGTAACAGCAGCAATGCGGGCAGCAGTAGCATCGAGGGTAGGAGACTCAGCCTCTCCAAGAATTTGCTGCCGGATCATATCGTATGAGTCCGGAAGCCGCAGAAGGTAACAGACCACTAGGAGTTCCTGGAAGTGCTTCAGCTGAGTGGCCACATCTGCCGAGAGAGGACGATTTTGAAGAATCTCAGCTCCAAGGGCTTGGACTTGTTGGTAAGCTGCAGGAGGGGACATGGACTGGCGAGCAAAGAGATCCGCATAGAGAGTATAGATGCGAGACGTTTGTCCCCCTTTGGAGTAGAGAGCGGCCAAGTGATTCCAAGCTTGTTTTACTGTCTCATCGTGACGGATGACAGGAAGACATTCATCAGACAGGCTGTTCGCCAGCCAAGTACGAACCAGCGCATCATTCGCATCCCAGTCAGAAAACTGGACAGAGTCCGCAGGCGGAGGGTCATCGGTAAGATGATGACGCTTGCATTGAGAGCGGAGAAGAAAAGTGAATGAGACACTCCAGTCGGGATAATTGGGCCCCAAAAGCTTAGAGACGGTGCCAAGATTCCCTGAAGCAGGAGGAGGAGGAGGAGGTGGTGGGACAACGACAGTAGACGAGGTGGAGCCATCAGAATTGGTCATCCTGAAGAGAGGCCGCGCGGTTAAGAAGGGAAACCGGGCGGGAAGAAAAAGAAGCCGCGCGGATAGAAAGAGCGAGAAGACCGCGCGAACAAAAAGCAAACCGCGGCGGGCAGAGAGGCCTCCTAAACAAGGCAGAACACGCGCGAACAGAGAGAAATCGCGCGGATAGGAAGAAAAAGATCTGCAGCGGTCACGATGTCAGACACCAGCGGCCAGAGAAGCCACGACCAAGCCGCAGAACCAAACAGAGGGAGAGAAGTCGGGCGGCTAGCAGACAGACCGCGCGAACAGAAGAGGAGGATAGAAGAATTCACTGGAGAGGAGAGCTCGCGCGAGCTGAAAGACAGACCGCGGGAAGGGGGCAGAGGCCACACAGACAGAAGAGAACACAATCAGGAGGACTAGAACCTCCCTCTGATACCATGTAAGAAACGAACTAGAAACAAGCCGGAACGGGTATAACTGAAATTTTATTATCAGAAAAAGGTATCTATTACAAAGGTATGGCCTCCCTTATATAGAATGGAGGAGATGGGAGAGAATACAAATACCCAATGTGGGACTAAAAATACAAAAGACAACATCTACAAAGTTAACCGCCAAACCGCCAAGCAGACCGCCTAACCGTGCGGTTAGAAGGAACTAACCGCCCGGTCACTACCAGAGAACACTCAGCCGACCATCAAGATTCCAGAGACTAGCCGGCAGACCGCCTGGCTACCAAACCGCCAGACCGCCAGACTGCCCGGCTACCAAACCGCCAGATTAGCCGGGCTGACCGCCCGGCTACCAGACCGCCAGTCCTAGCCGCCTGTCCGCCCAGGTCTATACAGCAACAGTTATGAATTACGGGTCATTTCTGATATTATTATTATTGATGCAGTGCGGACTCCATATATCCTATCTGCCCAGTCCGCCGGTCCTTGGGTTGATTCTGTAGTTCATAATCCTGTGAGGAAAGCAATGCCGCTCCGGCCGCACCTACTCGCTTGGTTATGAATTACGGGTCATTTCTGATATTATTATTGATGTAGTGCGGACTCCATTTATCTTATCTGCATAATCCGCAGGATTCATTCAACTTATATAATTTAATGATTACTTAGAAAAGATTCACTGCAAATATCTGCGGGCGGTGACCCTAGTCCGCCTAGTTCGCTTATTCACGTTATTTGAGTTAGTAGATTATGGTTTTCGTCATCTTGGTTCTCGCAAAAACTGAAAAGTTCTGCAAGATGCGGAATGCAAACCGAACTCGCCCAAGTCTGCATCATTCGTTCTCTTCGCTAAGGAGGCATTCCGTTCATATTGCAGCAAGATGTGGTTATGCAATTTCAGCCAGAGTTTTCAACAGGCAATAAAACTATAACGAAGATTGATATGAGAAGTGCGACCTCTAAAGTATAAGCAAGAAATAAGCAGAACATCTCAGAAGTCAAAAAATATCCTTTTTTCTATTCATTCAAAATTATATACATGTCCTGGAGGACTCGCGCAGAGTCCGCCCCTTTACATTGAAAACAAAAAAATTACAATTTATCCTTCTATTCGGTCCTCTGCTTCTTGTCTGCAGGCTCTTCCGGGCTTAACCCGTCCACATCCACCACAGGTGAATAGCCGCCCGACTCACCGTTGCTGCTGCCGCTAGAATGAGAAGCGGCCAAGGGTTCTGTCCGCGTGCTGCTCTCATCAGAGCCGGAGTTGGAGGATTGGTCAGACTGGCCTCCTTGCTGCTGACTGGAGGCCGCATCTTCAGGAGCTTCCTTATCAGCGGACTCCTCCTCGTCGTCCTTAGAAACCGCTTTTCCTTTAGCCGCTCGCTCGAATTCGGCAACCTTGTCCTTTAGCTCCGGGAAAAGCTCCAGGAAGGGAATGGAGTCCACCCCTGCTTTTGCATACCCTTCGTTGATAATGCGTTCAATGGCCACCTCCACGCTTTCCCTAACAAAAGGAAACATAGCCTTCTGGAAGTCGGGGTTCGTTATCTCATATGCGGTCTGGAGAAGAAACCAAAAATGTCAGTTCCGCGAAAGATAAGCGAGATAAACGGCGACTAACTGACACTTACATCCTTGTCCTCTTTATATTGGTTGATCTTTGCGCCAAGTCGCTTATTTCTTTCTTTCAGCAGGCTGCTTTCTTTCCTATGCCGCGCATCTTCCTTAAACAGCTCGCGAGTGAGCCTACCCATATAGTGGTTGGTGACGGCACAGTTTGCACTGGCTTGTGCGGCGAGAAGTGGAAGGTCGTCAGGAGCCACACTCTGCAGTTCGCGAAGGTTTTGCTTCCCTTACAAGGCAGAGAGGGCGACATGGGCATGGCGAGATGGGTAAGGGCTCCTCTAGGAGGGAAGAGCCGTTGACAAACGGACATATTTTTTCTTCTCATGCCAATGGATCATGGGGTTACCCCTTAGATCCTTCTGCTTCTCGCCGAAGCCCGCGATATTAAAGCTATCATCAGAAGAATAACTCGCGGCGGGATCTCCGTCTTCTTTCCTTTTTCTCGCAATTTCTTTTCTTCTTTCTCCTTGTGTAGGAGTCTGTCCAGCCGGCGCGAAGGGCAGATTTGCGGGTACCGCCAAGGTCGCTGCAAGAGGAAAAATTAGAAACTTCTAGGTCGCGGCGGATACAAATGAAAGTCGCGAAACTTACTCTCCAGACGGTTTACGGCGTCCAGTCCGGGCAGCAGTGGGATGTAGTAGTCAATGTCAAGCCTCACTCCCTCAAGGAACTTGACGATGGCGGTCTCGGTGTCATTCAGCCACACGCTTTGAAGTCAGCGTCTGGGCGCAGCTGCGGGTTGGTGTGAAGGAATCCAAGGTCGCCTTCAAAGATAAGATACCTAGAAGTCCAGTTGTGGATCTTATTCGGCAAACCCATAACTTTCATCCCCCTGCAGTAGAAGTAGATGATTCCTTTGTACTCGCGGTCTCCTTGCGGGGTTATAGAGTGAACAGAGAAGATCTTTCTGAAGATCTTCAAGGAGAACTCGACCTTCTCAGCTCGCAGGTAAGCGAGGTAGCTATAGATGGCGACCATGCTGTTCGGCGCAAGCTGGCCTGGAACCACCCCATAGTGCTCGAAGATCTCTGCGATCTCCCAAAGCAGGGGGAATTTGAACCCGCAATCAAAATGATCAATTGGCACCGCAAGCTGGGTGGCTGTGGAGAAGTTCAATCGCTCCTGATGCTCCAGAAGCCGTGCAAGTACTGGAGAGCCCGCCATGTGCTTCTCCAAAAAGGCTTCCAAGTCAACTGCAGTTAGCCTGCTTCGTTTGTGCTCGGCAGCATGGAAGGCGGCTGCGGCATCAGTACGCGCGGATACCATGTTTTCAGACCGCAGGGCTTCAGCTCTAACTGTTTCCTATACAAAGAGAAGATTAAGACCCTATTTATAGAAAACCGTCTAACATGACAGCAGTTAATCCGCCCGGACCGATTTCTCAGTCCGCGCAGTTCGCTTCTTCCCTGTTTTTCCTGCAAATTCAAGCAATTCTAAAGGCTTTGCGGATTCAAAGGCAGTCCGCGCAGTTCGCTTCTTCCTTGTTTTTCCTGCAAATTCAGACAATTCTAAAGGCTTTGCGGATTCAAAGGCAGCCCGCGCAGTTCGCTTCTCCCCTGTTTTCCTGCTCTTTATCTAAAAGTAACCGCGAGCTCACAGGAGGCCCGCAGAGACCACAATTTTCCAGTAAACAAAATAAGCGAGCATAAAGCCAGCCCGCACAATTTACGTTCAACAATAAGGTTATCCAAAGTTTAAAAAATAACATCATACAACAAACAGAAGTAGCATCACAGCACAAACACAGTTATACAAGATGTTCAAACATCGAATCATACACCAATTTTTTCGGCTTCAGCGCCTTCTGCAATCTCGCGGGGCAGGTCGCTCCTCCTCATCCATCCCAACATGATCCGCCTGGTCGCTCCCTCGCAGGATCTCACAGTAAAGTTGAGAAACTAGGTGGTGCATATTGTTAAAAGTGCGGTGCATATGAGCGACATCCCTGGCTACCCGTGGGAACGGAATTAAGGGAACACTTGCCGAGGTCTGATCTGCGACCACCGCGGCCTGCCCGCTCGCCGCCGGGGCTAACCCCTCTCCCGCAACAGGTTGAGAAGACGGTTGCGGCCTTATCCCAGCAGCTTCGCTCATTTGTCTCTTCCCTTCTCTCGCCAAGACCAAGTACTTGTTTCTGTAGTGGCTGGCATCTCCGCTTAGTCGGTTCTTCTCTTTCTTCACTCCTTCGAGCGCAGATGAAAGGTTGGCGACCTCGTTTTCTAAGATCTTTTCTCGCTCTTTACTTTTCTTTTATTCGGCCCGAATTTCGCATAACTCCTCATACTTCCTCGCTAATAACGTGTACGTTTCCTGAGCAGTACGCTCCTCCTGTACGAGTTCAGCATCAGTCCGCGCCGCAGTTTCCATTGATATATCTGGTGGCATGGGCACGATCTCGCCGGCCTCGACGGAATCAGGTGTTGACTTCTGAACTGCAACAAAAAATAAAATTCGCTTCAGTATCCAAGTCGCAATAGGCCCAGAAAGGTAAAAAATAAAAAAGTTCAATTCACTTTTGGTAATCCTTGCGGCGATCTGGCGACTATCAAGGATAGGTTGCCTCACGCGCTCTGGATCAAAAGCGTCTAGGCGACGCCTCTATTCTCAGCGGACTACCGCTCTCGTCTCGGCCAGCGATCTGCTTGAGGCGACTATATCACCGGTTTCTGTAATGGTCTTGACCGGCCGTGATTTCCGTGGAGGACATTTATATAACCATGAGCTCTTGAATCGCTTGGGCGTCGGCTGCAACTTACCTGACCCCATTAGCTCGGTAGCGGTCCGAAGATCCTCAGCCCGCTTATCCGCGGCAAGCTTCTCCGAGACCGCTTCGACCTTTGCCTTCATTACGACAAGCTGCTCCTTAGTCTTTTCCCTCTCTACAGCTGGAAGAAAAGAAGGATCAACGAGTTTCTCTCCCCTAATCTCGGCATCGGGCTGCAGTACTTCCAACAGAGAGCGATTCATGCTCGCAAGCTGCTCGTCATCTATTGAGTCAAGAATCTCAGTAGTTGATAGGCTAAGCGTCGAAGGGGGATCACCTTCTGTGGACAGAGGGGCAGGGGTGATGTGATCGCTATCTTGAACCTCCTTTTCTCTCGGCTTATGCTGCAAGCTCGCAGCACCAGTCCGCTTGGAGACATTCTTCTCCTTCCTAACCTTCAGCCTCTTCTCTATTCGCTCCGCAACAGTACTCTTGTCTCTTTTCCTCACTTTTTCATGCGTCTCATCCAAGTCAATGACGACCTGCTGCTGTTCGTGGACTGATGTCGGTGCGACAACCAGAGCCGGGGAAGGCACTGGCTCCTTAGCTTGCTCAACGAAATCTTTAGCTGCGACTTCAGCTGGCTCTTTAACTCGTTCCTCAGCAGCCTCTTCTGCCCTTTCCTCTACCTGTTCGTCAGCAGGAAGCTTCTCCTCGATCATCTGCTGCTGGATTTTCGGCGACGATACTTCCTTGCCTGTGTCTATCCGCAGCATAATAGTCCCAGAAGCAGAGCGGTGTACCTCCATGCTGGAAGAGCTCGCAGGATTCTTGTCGGAAACAGATGACGGATTCAATTTCTCATTTGGTGGGTTTGGAGGAACAACAGTCGCGACTTTCTCAGGCTCTATGTCGCGGGCTGGGTCTGATTTCCTTGACCTGAGCTCTCTCCTCGGTTGCGGGGTGGGTTATCGTGACGGCGACTAGTATTTTTAGGGCGGGAGCTGACCTTGGGCTTCTCAATCGAAGTAGCAAGGTTACCAAAGAAATCCCCTAATCTTGCCATGCCGGACTGGAAAGTGGAGACCGCAAGAGGTGAGTAACGACCCGTCGCGCAGCCAATTCTGACAAGAGGACAGGGCTTGCGGCGGTATTTATAGCGCAAACAGCATTAATGATAGTTGCGGACTCGGCGGTTAAGGAAACATTTTCGGAATTTTCCAAAACTCAAAAATGTGTGGGGATTATGTTAACCCCAGAATCCACAACATATCCAGCTAGACGCCTCGTTCCTCCTTGGCCGGATTCCAGATATCAGTCCGCCAAGGTCGCCCTGGGTTCTCAACTCAGCTGGATCGTCGACCTCCCATCGACGAGTCAAGCTCAGATCGGCGAGCTCCGAGTCAGGTCGCCCAGGTCGCTCAGGTCGCAACTAGTCTGAGGATCGCACTCGATGCGACCAAGGGAGGTTTCCAACTCGCTGGCCCAGTCCGCCGGTCCCGCGCGGACTGCTTCTTCTTTCCTTTTTGATTCCCATCACCGCTGCGCGGCTCCTTTGTACCCCGGGCAGCCGGTTATTTTAGCCCTGCCCGTTTGGGCAGGCCCCCAGCCTATAAATAGGGGGAAGTGGTGCACTCAAAGCACGCTGACTCGAGCCCAGGAGCCCACTTGTTAAAGGCTGTGGACTCGAATCTCTGGCTTTGCGGTCTCCAGCTTGCTTTCTGCATTGCTTTCCTTTTCCCTTCTTGTAACCCCTTCTTTGCAATCAAAAGCAAGCCCGTCACAGGAGAGGCATTCAGGCCGCGACGGGCGAAGTCTGGTGTTGCCGTGCTCCACGGCTCTTGCTTTTCTGTTCCTTTTCTAGTCCGCCAAGTAGACTGCTGCTCGCAGTTTGTTTTTCCTTTCTTCCCCGAGTGCTCGAACAGTTAGCTGGTGGTGCCCGTTTTCCCCGTCGCTTTTCGCGCATCAACAATTGGTACATCGGTGTCCTCCTCGATGTCTAAGATGACGAAGTCTACCGAAAAGATAAACCTATCAACTCAGACAAGAACGTCCTCCACTACCCCGACGGGGAACTTAACCGAGCGATCCGCTTGTTTGATATGCATTTTAGTATGGGCCGGAGTGCCCAAACCTAATTTTTGAAAGAGCGAGAATGACATCAAATTAATGCTCGCGCCTAAATCTGCAAGAGCGTATTTTACTAATATTTTGCCAAAAATGTATGGGATGGAAAACCTTCCCTGGTCATTTCGTTTTAGGGGAAGTTTACTAGTAAGAGGCACTGAGCACTCTACGTCAAGAGAGATGCAAAATATTTTCTATTTTTTGTTTATTAGAAAGTTGTTCTTTCAAATATTTCGCATTCTTAGGCATCTACGAGATAGCCTCGCAGATGTGATCATTAAAATGAATTTGTTTTAATAGTAAAATAAATTTTTTATACCGTGCATCATTATGCTCACTATCTAACTTGTGTTGATACGACAAGGCCTTATTTAAAATAATTTTTTAGTTTAAAACCGGTAAAGGCGGCGTAATCGAAGAAGGGGGAAGAGGGGTCGAAGGAGAAATATGTACCTATGGATCGATCCATTTTGGATCGAACACCTCCTTACCGCTAAGGAGGGTTATAACGTTGACATTCTCCAGAGGGTTGGGCTCCGTATTCCCCAATAGTGCCCCGAGCGCGCGCTCGGACATCATTTTCACTAGCTGTCCAACCTGTAGTTCAAGGTTTTTTAGCGATCCGGTGATGTTCTGGATATTTGACTCGTTGGACGCGATGTATTTATAAAAATTTTCCTCAGCCGGAGAAGGTTTAGGAGGAGGTGGGAAAAATGAGGGCGCAAAAGAGTTATGCGGGCGCAACGTATTGTTTGCATTGCTCCAAGAGAAGTTGGGGTGATTCCTCCAACTCGGATTATAGTTGTTACTATAAGGGTTGTTGTTAGGGTTGAAAGAAGGATGACCCGAATTTCCCACAAAGTCTATGAACTCTTTGGCCACACAAACTTTATAGGGAATGAAATAATGAGAAGTGGGGGAGGCAGCAAACATCTCCGCCACCTGCTTAGTTAGCCTTTCAACTTGAAGGGAAATGTGAGCATTGTCATCCACTTCAAAAAGGCCGGCCGCCTTCTTAGGTTGTCCCCACAGGACGTTCCAGTGGTAGGCGTTCATAGCCATTTCTTCGATATAAGCCTGGGCAGCCGCGGAGGTTTTATTATTTAAAGTTCCCTCGGAAGCCGCGTCAGTCATTTGACGCGTCTAATAGTTAAGCCCGTTATAAAAGATTTGGACCTGCAGCCATGCTGGCGGCGCGTGGTGCGGACACTTGTGGAGGAATTTTTTAAACCTCTCCCAGGTTTAAAAGAGAGACTCGGGATCGTTCTGCATGCTCGGCCAGCAATTTTGCAGTTTTTACGGGCGGTAAATACTTCGTCAAGAACCGTTCTGCATGCTCGGCCCAAGTGGTGATACATCCTCATGGGTGGGAATTCAACCACGCTTTAGCTTTGGATTTTAAGGAAAATGGAATAAGGCGCAAGCGAATGGCATCATCGGTGATGCCATTAATTTTAAAAGTATTGCAGATTTCTTGAAAACTAAATAAATGGATGTTCGGGTCCTCATCCGGCAGTCCATCGATCTGCACGATATTTTGGGATCATTTGAATAACTCTATATTTTATTTCAAAATTATTGTTCGCCACCGTAGGGAGAATAATACTAGACCCAGTATCATCCAAATTTGGTCGGGCATAGTAAGACATTGTACGCTCTGCGGCCGCATTTGGGTTAGGGTCGGCCATAACTATGGAAGAGGGTTCTCAGATAGATTATTCATGGTCTAAAAAAGGATTTTGGCGTTTAGATCGAATTTGCACAAGGGAGCTTTCGATATCTGGGTCGAAATCAAAATTCTCAGAGTCCGAAGGTTGTCCACGGGTCATACACCCTAAAATATATACTAAATAATAATAAAAAAATTGGGTTTTAAGTAGAGTTTTTAAGTTTTTTTTAGGAAAATACATAAAATTAATAGAGTCCGGAATTCAAAATAGAAACACAAAGAGTCCCCGACAACGGTGCTAAAAACTTGGTGCACGTGAAGCCTGGCTCTCGATTTAGACGATGATCAGGCTGGGTTTGGATTTCACACGACAAAAAGGATGCAAATGCACCTATCATAAGTAGTACAGGATATTCTAGTTGGGAATATCGAGGTCGTATATTTCCCGGGGCCGGTTGAATATTTCTACTCCTTTCGGAGGGATTATTATTTTACCGAAAATAACTTGTCGGGTTTTAGTTAACTAAAGCGGATATAAAAGAGAGTTGTAAAAAAAACTTAGAAAATTTTGATGAAGGGTAAACGCTCGGCATCGAATCAGATCGAAACTAAAATGACTCTTAATAGTTATATAACTTAGTTTTTAAAATATTTAAAGGCACCTTGGTCGTAGAGGTTCCACAAACAAGATCTCACCTATCTCTAGGAAAATCGCTCACCTGAAAATTAAGACAATTTGACCGAACTCTCGATCGACGAAGGATTTCTCTTAATGCCCGCTTTATGCTAAGAACCCCACTACTGGGTGGGGAACCCAATCAAGTAGAATTACTCTTATCCTCTCTCGAGGGTATGCACACAACTCTTTTTAGCCAATGGTGATCGGTCAATACCCACGGCCTCTCGGCTAGCTAGCGCATGGATAATGGAAATAGAGCTCACACATCGATATGCGGTTCTACGCGTCGTCTACCTGAGGCAAACCTTAAGCCCTTTAATTAAAGTTAGAAAATGATCCTTTAATTATTTAGAGTGATTTTATATGTCCCAATGCTCTTCGATGCTGAGGGATAAGAACGATTAGCCATTCATCGGTATGGGGACGGCTCATGAGTTTGATAAGGCGTGAGTTCGAAACTAAGCGCTAAATGGTTATAAAAAGAGGACATAAAAATTATGTAACGTTAAAAACCAATGGCTAAAAAAACACTTGCTAACATAGAACTCACACTCACATCGAACCCATAATTAAGAAAAAGCTAAGTTAAACAAAAGGAAAACATAATTGAAATTACAAGTCCTAGTCAAACCAATAGGATGTAAATTACAAGTCCTACTCAAACGAGTAGGCGGGAAATTACAAGTCCTACTAAAACGAGTAGGCGAGAAATTACAAGTCCTTCTCAAACGAGTAGACAGGAAATTAAAGCAAGTCCTACTCGAATGAGTAGGCGGAAATAAATGCACACACACACACACACACTTTACATAATTGAAATAAAGCAATAAACACTATCTCATACACACACACCCTCTACATAAAACTAAGAAAGCAATAAAGAAAGCATGAAAAGAAAGCATTAAAAATTATCTCAAACACTCACACACTTTACATAAAATTTGAAAGAGCAAAATGAAACTTATTCTCATACACTCACACAAACAACAAAAAGAGAAAGAAAACAAAGTTATCTAAAAATTAAAAATAATAACATTTCTACTGCTAAAGTTTACCAAAAAGACAAAAAAAGTAAATAAAAGTTAAAAAAGGAAAAAAACGTTTTCAAATTAAAGCAAAAAATCAAAGTGTTTCAAAAATTAATATAACCACTATTCCATTCTATAAAATTTATAAAAGAGTTTAAAAGTGGAAAGAAGTCAAAAAGAACAAAAAGTTTTACAAACACAAAAAAGAAACAAAGTAAAAAAAAGGAAAAAAATCACTTTGAAAATACTTTTACAAACTCATGAAAATGAATATAAAGCACTAAAAAAAGTAAACCTAAACAAACCTAAGGGACAAGATAAAAAGGGGCTATAATAACAACTTATAAATTTGAGAAAATCTAAAACTAAGCTAAGCAATTTGATGATTTGAAAACATAAAAAAATGACAAATCGGACTCATACACACACGCGACTATATTAAACCGAAAAACTAAGATACAAAAGATCACTGAAAGAGAGGCACTCAAAGGCATTCCGGTACATTATAAGGATGAAAAGACTAACATATTTTATTAAGTAGAAAGTCTGATTACAAAAGTTAAAACAAACACAAAGAGGAGGGGGGAAAATTATCCTTACATAGCACAAAAAGCAACCAAGCAACACACCAACAACAAAATGGAACAAAAATTGGAACTCTTGGTCTTTACAGAAAAGTTATATTTATAGACAAAAATGAGGTGACACGCTGGTGTGAAGGGGAAGCCAAAAATCTGATGATTGGCCTTGTTCTGGAAGCAGCGGGAACAGGACACGTCATTGTAAAGGGAGTTGAGTGTCGACAGGAAGCGTCGAGCGTCAAGCGTTGATCGACGAACGTCGAATGCCGATCGACAAATCAAAACGTCGAGTGTAAAGTCACATAGTCGAGCGGCAATCGACGAATGTCGAACGGCGATCGACGAATCAACTGGCGTTGACTGTTGATCGACAAACGTCAAACGTCGATCGACGAATGTTATTTGACAAACGTCGAGTCAACTTGCGTTGAGTGGTGATCGATGAATGTCAAACGTCGATCGACCAATGTTGTTCGACGAACGTCGAACACTGACTTTTGCATCAAATCGTCGAGATATGGGCGCTTCATGTTGGTCACGGGGGTGTCCATTGAATTTTTGCGACTTTTTCTACAAAATTACAGAAAACAAAATAAACTTAAGTTATAACACTATTTACAAAAAGTAACATTTTATTGAATAAAGATAATTAAAAACGTCAAAAATTAACTAAAACGACCAAAATAAAGTACTATAAAATACGTATATTTATAACTCATCACCGCACGGCCCCCATTCAGTCACCTGTATATGTATATATTGTTTTGTTGAGAATATAATTTTGAGACTGAGAATGGCTGGTGAGATCAAAGGTGGAGACTCTGAAGAGTGTTTGCTCTAATTTGTAAGGATTTTTACTGGTAATCTTTATTTAGGTCAGAAAATTTTTGTGCTTTCAGCACTGTATGATCCAATAGATGTAAACATGTCACAGAAACATATCCTGGAAGCTGAGATTCAGCGCCTGTATTTGATGTTGGGCCAAGGGCTAAAACCTATTTTCTATAGTAATTCAAGGTTTGGTGCAGTATATCCTCAAGAGTGCCACTCTATCTTCTAAAAGAAATTGTTGGCCTTTTTTGAGTATGATGTTTAAGGTGGCTCCAACTCTTAGAGTTGCCATTGAACCTTCTAATCCAGCCAATATGGGTGCGCTAAGGAGAGGGTTGTGACTGCTCAACCAATCTGATCCGTTCGTTGAAGTTTCTATTTTTTCCCGAGGAGAACATGTGATGGCGGCTGCAGGAGAAGTACATTTGGAGATGTGTATAAAGGATTTGAAAGAACAATTTGCGAAAATTAGCTTGGAGATTTTGCCTCCGCTCGTGTCATATAAGGAGACAGTGGAAGGAGGGGATGCCTTCTCATTCTTGGACAATCTGAAGATTTCACGTAGTGGTAGTCAATATGTTGAGAAAGTTGCTGCAAATGGAAGATGCCTGGTTCGAGTCATAAATAACTTAATGTGAATGAGAGATCTTATGAAAACAAATTAATAATGATTAATTTTTTGGATCATCCAGGTATGCAAAATCCCTTTGTTTTTATCCATGTATTGAATTTTGGTGTGAAACATGCATCTTAAAGAAATTCATAACGACAACATCAATGTAATATTTAATTTAGTTTTATAACCAAAGATCCTGATGATTCAATTACATGACTATTATACAAAGTTGCCAAACCTGAGCATAATGTGATTATACCAACTTCAGGGCAGCTCTAGTTTTTTCTTATTCCAGTATTATTATGTTTGCAGAACCGCAGGTGCCTTCAACTACAGTTTCAAGTAGGTATCAAGACTACAATTCTTCTCTTGATTGCTTAAAGGCTTCAGATCTTCAGCTGGATGTTGTCCTGTGATGGTGTTTACCTGTCGGAGTGCTTGAAGATTCAGATGGAGGTTGACGTAGAGAGGGGGAGACATTGGCACAGGACGAGGAAGATGAGGTCAGTGACTCTATTGAGAAGCAGAGGGGTGAAGAAGATATGGCATTTTCTTCAAGCACGATGAAGTCAGTTCCAGAACCAATCCGACCAACTTTGTGCCGCAACGAACATGCCCGCAATTGAAGTGAGAAGTGACAGCGCACTTCTATTGTGTTTGTTGTTACAGATGATCGACATTATTAATTTTCTAGAACCTGCATCCTTTTAAAACTTTGAATGTTTAGGAGAGTGGATGAACAATTTACTATTCTTCAAATCTCTAATTTTTCTGATTTTTGATCAAATCTCTAAGTATCTGGTTTAAAATTCTGTTATAATGCAACCATTTAATGCAGCGGCCTATTTTTTAATCCAATGCATCATTTCTACAGTCATCGCACCGTCTTTCTTGGTACTGCATTGTCAATATAGTGGTTTAAAAAGCAGGCAAAAAATGATTCATAATATGTTTGATGCTTGTGTTTAAGGTCAAATATTTTCTAAACGAAAAACACACAAAATTCATAATATATTCTAATTTTTGTTATTGAATTCTATTTAACAAACGAACAAAAGAATTGATCAATGTCACAATATTCACTAATATTATTTAATAGGCGAACACTGGAATTGGAATTAATCACCAATATTAAATTCAACAATATTCACCAATATAAAATTCCAATATCGAATTCCAATTCCGTGCAAACAAACGGACCCTTAGGGTCTGTTTAGGGTTTAGCTCATGGAATTGGAGTTGAACTAAAGACAATTCTTTTCAATCTATATAAGAATTGGATAATTTTGGCCGATACACATTTTTAAGCTAAGCGAGCGATTTTCGCCCGAGAGCGCATGTTGTCGCACGTGCCCATGTTTTTTGGTCGGGCGCGCATTTTTCGACAAGGCGACGTATTTCGCCCTGGCGGGCGTTTTATTCACCCGGCCGCAAATTTTTCGCCCGGATGCAAGATTTTAGCCTGGAAGCGAGATTTTTGCTAGAACGCGAGTTTTTTGCTCGGGCGCAAGTTTTTCGTCCGGGTGCGAGTTTTTCTTCCTGAAGCAATGTTCGCCCGGATGCGATTTTTTTGGCCCAACGTGACTTTTTTGCCCGTGGGCAAATTTTTTGTCGGGGCGGAAATTTTATCGCCCGGGCGCGATTTTTCACCGGGCTGTGAATTTTTTCGGTTGGGCGTGATTTTTCGGCATGGCGCATTTTTCTCGCTCGTGCTTGATTTTTACCCCTGGGTGCGATTTTTTTCGCCTGAAACGATTTTTTCGCCCGATCGTGCTATTTCAGCAAAACCGTGATTTTTTCGCCGGAGCGCGAATTTTTCACCGATGCTGACAATTTTCATCGTGCGGAGTATTTTGCATTGGCGCACGTATTTTCGTCCGGGCGGAAATTTTTTCACCAGATCGCTCTATTTTCGCCCGAGCACGATTTTTTCGCCCTAGCGCGCTTTTTTCACCCAGGGATGATTTTTTTTCTCCCGGGCGCGATTTTTTCGCCCGGGCGCGTTTTTTTCGCTAATGCGCGATTTTGTCGCCCGAGCGCAATTTTTTCACTCGGGCGCAAATTTTTTTGCCCGAGCGCAAATTTTTTGCCCGGGCGCAAATTTTTTCACCCTACCGCGCTATTTTATCCCGATAACGATTTTTTCGCCAGGGCGCGCTTGTTTTGCCCGGGGACGATTTTTTCTCCCGAGCGCGAATTTTTCGCCCCGACCCGATTTTTTCTCCCACGCGCTATTTTTTCACCAGACGCAAATATTTCGCATGACCTCCAATTTCCCCTCAGACGCGACTTTTTCACACGACCGCAGAATTTTTGTCGGGACGCGATTTCTTTGCCCGAGCACGATTATGTCGCCCGGGCGCGATTAATTCGCTTCGTCGCGATTTTTTCACCCGGGCGCGATTTTTTTTGCCAAAGCGCAATTTTTTCGCCCTAGCGCGATTTTTATCCAGGGCACAATTTTTTCATCCGAGCGCGATTTTTTCGTCGGACTGCGAAATTTTTTTCCCGATCGCGTTTTTTTCATCGGGCACGATTTTTCTACCTAGGAGAGATTTTTCCGTACGGGCGCGATTTTTTGTTCGGGTCCATTTTTTTCCTGCACAAGATAGTGGATGGTCGGCATGGTCGCCCCTTTCGCCGCACCATCGACAGCAAAAGCCGGTGACCGGTGCCCATAGACGACGCCAGCCGCTCGATGCTGACGAGTTTTGGACAGTTTCATTACCATGCATAGTGGGATCGATGTACAATGGGATTGGGTGTGGCGATCGCATGCGCGATCAAAACCATGTTCCCACTAATTTTATAGGAGATAATGGGGTAGTGTCTATGTGCGCACCCATGTTCCTTTTAAGAGGGATCTCATCCCCATCATTTGCCCCCCGAGATTTTGTGTTGTTGGAGATCGGTACGAGTGAGAGAACAAGGATCTCCCTCTCCTTCATATCGGCGATGGTGACAAACAGTGAAAGACTGCATGTGTGTGCGTACTTGGGTGCGGTGTTCGACGCGTATATCCCTACACCCGCCTGGCGCTGTCAGAGAATTTTTGGACTTTGCAAATTGTTTTATCTGAAACCCATTTTTGATTTTTATGCCAGGGTTTGAAGCATACTGCGAGACCGATGAGCTTGCACTCCTTGCTTACCGATGATCAAATTGCAATTCGGATTAAAAGGCTCGGATTACCTGCCGATCATTAAGTTAAAATACCACGTATCGAGGAGAGGGTATCAAAATCATCCTCGACGATGGTTGGTGATCTGTGAGACTACTTTGAAGGCGAGTTTCCGATTTCCCCCATGTGAGGAAGTGATAGACATTCTGATGTTTTGTCCGATGCCGATTTATCAATTCACTATATTGGGAGTTGTATGCCTCCTGGGATTAGTTGTCTTCATTCATGAACGTGGAGGGAGATTGTCTTTGGACTATTTTCGGGATTGGTGCGAAATCTGATCTGATGCTGGTGAGCGTGTTAAAATTCATAGAAACAAGACCTAGCTAAATTTTGAGGCTCGGATGGATCATCATCATGGATGTAACACCCTAAAACTCAAAAGAGGAATGGACAGCGTTTTAAGGCCAAGTCTGAGCCTGATTAGGTTCATACGGCCTGTGACACGGGCATGTCCAGGGTCGTGTCCTGATCTGTGTTAGTAGGGAGGTATCAAGTGAGGTACACGGTTTGGGACACGAGCATGTCTGAAGCTATGTCAAGCATACGGTCTGGGATACGGGCGTGTCCAGATCCATATCCTTCTGTGTATTTGAACGGACTGTGTCGATTGTTGAACTCGGGCAGGGACACGGCCGTGTCCGAAGCCGTGTACTATTCAGGATGCGACGGTTTCAGCATTGATTGAGGCACACGGACTATGACGCGGGCGTGTCCATGGTTGATACGGGCGTGACCCAAGAAGTGTCAGATGTCGTGTCCTGTTCTGTGTTCAACGATCGTGTTAAGATCGCGAGACATGGCCTGTGACACGGACTTGTCAGAGGCTGTGTTCAGCCCCAGGAATTTCTTTTAAGGGCTAATCGAGGTTGTTTGTTCTATTTGGAAATGATCCGACTGTCTGGAATCCTCCCTGGCATGTTAAGTTCGGTAATATATGGTTTATTCCTCACTTTCCCTTGGCCATTCTCTTTCTAAAGAGTTAGAGAGAGGAGAGAGCATGGAAGAAGAAGGAGAAGGAATCCGGCCGCTGTTGGTGCTTCGGAGCCCCAAATCGCAAGCCGAGTCCAGATATGTGGAGGCGAGGCCGTTGCGGTGATTTTCATCTATCTAGTTTCTTCTCTTCTTCATGGCGCCAAAGCGAACCGCTAGGGTAAAGATTCTCTTCTTGGACATGTGAAGTCCTCTTTCCTTTTTTACATAGGAATCCCGCTCTCGCGAGTGTGCGGTGAGTGTGAGGTATTCCTTCGGGTGGACATGAATAGTCCCCATAGTTTGCATATAGATTCTGGAATCGATGTACGGACATACGCATGGTGTGTGATGCCTACCTAGATAAGCTGGTCTGGATCGATGATGTATTCATTATGCATGGATTGCCGGATAAGACTGTGTCTCGTATGTTTTCGTTGTTTCTACGAGGTAGATTGCTTTAGGGAGTCTTGGGGATTAACTCCAAGGTGCACCCAGAAATCTGGGCAGAAATGAAGTTTTGCTGTTTTGGAGGCCTAGGAGCCAGCCTTGTATATATCTGGGCTATGTACTGTTGTATGTTCGATACGTTGGGATTTGGTGAAGCTTGTCCCATGCCGATGGCTAAATGACCATGGCAAGGTGAGCAATGGGCTGGTGGAACCTTACCCACTCCAAGTAGTTCGGATAAAGATGGCTGGGAGAGCGAGTCTAGGATTCGGCTGAAAGGACTTTAATGCTAAAATATTTGCCATCATGGGGGCGGTGGTGGACCATGGAACGGACCGGATTAGGACTGGGTTCACCGAGTAAGTGCCCTGAGAGCACGGGGTGTGTGGTCGTGCGGGCCTACACCTGTGGTGTATTGTGCTAATATTGTACTTTCACTATATTGTTTGGCTATGCTACTAAAATGCAGGGATGGAGCACCGCCACCCCAAGTAAGGGGTGGGGACATTATAATTTGGTCAGCTTTAGCTGACCGTTTCTTTTGTTTGCCACCGTTGCGGTGGAATGTTGATTGTAGGTGTTGCGGAGCCTAGTGGAAAATAACAGGCTGAACCCATTGGTGCTGAGTCGGCCCTTGAAGGCCAATGCGAACATTTACTTTTTATTCTTATGTGTGACCAGCCTGCATGCCGATGTTTGGAAGACACTTATTATTTAAGTAAACTCTTGTAAGGCCATAAGTCCAACTATTTTTGTGTATTTATTCTGTCATTCCTACTTTTGGTTTAGTCGACATTCATGCTTGGTTTGGGTTCTTTACTTTTCAACTTTTAAAATGCTTCCCCTAGAATATACTCGGTGTAGGACGTGTTCTATTGGCTGGATGGTTTCATTCTGTAACCCTTCGGTCTGTCTGTAGTATATGGCATCGGGCCCCGGCCGTACCTACTGCTATATGTCATGTGATGGATAGGGGTGTTATAATTTGGTATCAGACTACTGGTTTCAGTCTTGCTTATTTGAATTCGTGGGAGAATTCTTTTGAGGGGTGGTGAGCACATGTATGTGTGTCATCGTTATAACATAAAAAGAACCCATGAATATCCACTTAGAAATGAAAATACACTTGTTTGAGGAACCTGAGTGTTCCATTGATTGCTTTTAGCAATCTATTTGTCGCCTAATTGAGGGTTTTTGCTAATATAGGTGACTAGGAGTGGTGTTGGACAGTCAAAACGTCTGGAATCGGCGGTGAGCAGTGCACCGAATGACGTGCCTACAACCCCTCCTTCAGTAGAAACTATAAGACTTGTAACAGAAGCGGTGTTTGCAAAGATAAATCCCTATCCAGCAAGGCAAGTGCAGCAGCCTGCCCCTGTAGGGGAGCAGGTACCGCTTTAAGAGGCAGAACCTAGAAGGGTTGAACAACTAGTGGTATAGACATTGATACCTAGAAGAGCGACAGAAAATAAAATCAAAAATGTAATGGGATTGAACCCTCCAGTTTTTTCGGGTACTAGAACCCCATCCTAGGCCGCAAACTGGCTCTCTCGGGTGAAGAGAGTCTTGACGGCTACTGAGAAAGAGGAGTGGAAGAAGACCACCATATCCACATTCCTGTTGGATGGTGAGGCGAGGTTGTGGTGGGAAGGGTTAGAGCTACATCACTTGGGTGGAAGGCAACTCGCAGATGTCTCGATGGAGGAGTTCTCGAGGTTGTTCTTGGCAAGATACCTCCCCTCGGCTCAAAGGATTGCTATGGATAACGAGTTCCAGAGGTTGGCTCAGGGAGATAGTGGCGTTGATGAGTACCTCCACAATTTCACACGGTTGGGTCGTTAGGCTAGCTCCACTTTGGCTGACGAGGAGCGTAAGACCAACCGGTTCTACGAATGTCTGCGCGATGACCTAAGGCTACTGCTCTCGTGGCCTATGACGTAGGGCTTCTTAACCCTGGACAATACAGCCTAATCATTGGAGAAAGATATGAAGAGAGTTCAGGAGAAGAAGGACTCCAGCGCAAAGAAGACAGAGTTCAAGGTGCCGAATTCCTCAAGGTTTTGGTTTCCGTAAGGGGGATAAGAAGGCTAGGACTTCGGGTCCATCCCCTTCTTCTGGTGCTTCTGGGGAAACTACAGGCCGAACCCCAGGCACATGCTATAACTATGGGAAGCCGGGACACTTTGCTCGAGATTAATGGAGCGAACGTCCAAAGTCCGAGAAGAAGCCTGGAGCAATTTATGAGAAGGGCAAGGCGGTGGAGTCAACCACATCAAATTATGCCCCAACCCAACCTAGAGAATACAACCTGGGCCAGCAAGAGGCCATGAAGCAGGATGACGTTGTGACAAGTATTGTTTTATTTATAGAATTTTAGCTTTAAATACTTGTCTTGTGTATGTTAGCTTATTACTGGTTGTTCTAGGTTTTGTTTTGATTTTCGATAATCCGGAGAGAGCACTGTTTAATATGGGAGCTTCGCATTCCTTTTTGTCCGAAGGATTTGTATCACGCATCGGAGTACCTTCTTCAATGGTAATGAACACATTGTATGTGTTGTTGCCTAATGGGTTTTCAATGCACGCGAATAGAGTTTGTTGCGTAAAGATACGGATTGGGAGTCAAGATTTTGACTTTCAAGCATCGCTACTGCCGCTAGTGGAGTTCAACGTGATCTTTGGAATGGACTGGCTCTTAGAGCAGCGGACATACATTGATTGCAATGGCGAGAAGATCAAATTAGGAACTAATTGTGAGATGTCATTTGCTAGCTTGAAAGGGTCGAGCAAGACTTTAATGTCTGCTCTTAAGGTGGTTAAGGAAGTTTGTGCTGGTGTAGAGCTATTTTTAACACTAGTTGAGGCTTTGAAGCCTAAGTTTAGTTTGGACATTATCCCAGTTGTATCTGAGTATCCGGACGTGTTCCCTGACGATCTCCCTAGATCCCCACCTTAATGTGAGATAGACTTCACTATTGAGCTAGTGCCAGGTGCCAAACCTGTGTCACGCTCTCTGTATCTGTTAGCGCCTAAGGAGATGGCAGAACTGAAAGTTCAACTTCAAGAGTGTTGCAACAGGGTTATGCGCGTCCAAGTTCATCGCCTTGGAGCGCACCGTTCCTCTTTGTTAAGAAGAAGGACGAAAACTTGCGACTCTGTATTTATTACCAAGAGCTGAATAAGTTAACAGAGAAGAATAAGTATCTGATCCCAAGGATTGATGATTTGTTCGATCAGTTAGTTGGGTCAAGGGTGTACTCGAAATTGGATGTTAAATTCGGATACTATCAGTTGAGGATAAGAGAAAGTGACATCCCCAAGACAGCTTTATGCACGCGATATGTGCATTATGAGTTCACCGTCATGCCATTTGGGCTGACTAATGCGCCATCCGTATTTATGGATCTGATGAACAGAACATTCATAGAGTACCTGGACCACTTTGTGATAGTCTTTATCGACGATATATTGGTGTACTCGAAGTGCGAGGAGGATCATTTAAATCATCTGCATTTGGTGTTGGAGACATTGAGGAGGAATCAACTATATGCAAAATTATCCAAATGCAAATTTTGGTTATCCTCGGTAGCATTTCTTGGTCATATAGTTAGTGGAGAAGGAATTATGGTAGATCCGGCAAAGATAGTTGCGATACAGGAGCAGCCTGTGTTATCTACTGTGGCAGAAGTTCGGAGTTTCCTAGGATTAGCCGGCTACTACAGGCGCTTCGTAGAGAACTTCTTGCGGATAGTGCTATCCCTCATGACTTTGATGAGGAAAGATCAAAAGGTTGTGTGGTCGCTAGAGTGCACGCAAGCTTTCGAAGAACTAAAAAGTAGGTTGACCATGATGCCTATTCTATGTTTGCCGATTTATACCGAAGGATTTGAGATTTACAATGATGCTTCAGGCAGTGGTTTGGGTTGTGTTCTACTGCAGCATGGGAGAGTGATAGCTTTTGGCTCGCGTCAGCTAAAGGCACACGAGAGGAATTATCTGGTCCATGACTTGGAGTTAGCGGCCATGATATTTTCCTTGAAGCTATAAAGGCATTACCTGTACGCTGTGAAGGTCGATATCTACACCGACAACAAGAGCCTGAAGTACTTGTTAGATCAAAAGGACCTAAACATGCGGCAGCAGAGGTGGATGGAGTTCCTAGGTGACGACACCTTCAAGATACATTATGTGCCTAGGAAAGTCAATGGGGTTGTTGATGCGTTGAGTCGCAGGGCTCCCGTGCAGGCCAACTGGTTGTCGATACATGATGAGCGTTTAGTTCATGATTTGGAGGCATTGGAGATCTCTTGTGTTTACAAGCAGACTAGTGCCAAATCACAATTAAACTGGATAGAGGTACAGTATGACATTGCTGATAGGATTCGGCAAGCTCTGGATGGGGATAACAGCATGAAGCAGATCATGGATGAGGCTTTGGATGGGTTAAATTCCCAATTTTATGTTAAGTATGGACTATTATGGAGAGACAGTTTCCTATGCATCCCAAGTGTGGGTAAACAACGGGAGGAATTGATGTATGAGGCTCATCTTACCAAGTACTCGATTCACCCGGGGAGCACAAAGATGATTAGAGAAATGAAAAAGTTATTCTGGTGGACAGGACTTAAAAAGGACGTAGCACTTTATGTGGCGAAGTGTCAAACGTGTTCCTTGGTGAAGGCGGAGTGCCAGAAGCCTGGAGGTTTCTTGAAGTCCTTACCTATCCTGGAGTGGAAGTTCGACGATATTTCAATGGATTTCGTGCATGGCTGGCCAAGGTCGCAGAAGGGAAACGACGCCATCTGGGTGATCGTAGATAGATTGACGAAGTTGGTACACTTCATTCCGAATAGAAAGGATGATTCGATGGATAAACTGGCAAAACGTTTCGTAGATCACATTGTTTGACTGAATGGTGTGCCCTGCAGCATCGTGAGTGATCGAGATGGGCGCTTCATGTCCAACGACTAGAGGTTAGTGCATCAATTATTGGGGACCAAGTTGAGTTTCAGTACTTCCTTTCACCCGCAGATGGATGGTCGGACCGAGAGGGTCAAAAGGACGATGGAAGACATGCTTCGCATGTGCGTCCTAGATTTTGGCAAGTGTTGGGAAGATCACCTGTATCTGGTGGATTTTTCTTATAACAACAGCTACCAGGAGACTATTCAAATGGCGCCCTTCGAGGCCCTATATGGAAGAAAATGTCGCACATCGTTGTCATGGTTGGAGACGGGTCAGTCGAAGCTATACAAATGACAAGAAGTGGAACACGCCACTTCATTAATACGAACAATACGAGATCGATTGCTGATCGCTCAGGACAGGAAGGAAAAATACTATAATGTCAAGCATCGGAACGTTGAGTTCGTTGTTGGCGACTGGTTATATTTGAAAATTAAGCCATTCAAGGGCGTCTCAAGGGTACGAAGCTTGAAGATGCTGAGCACGAGGTACCTTGGACCGTTTGAGATTCTAGAGCTAATTGGGGAAGCAGCTTATCGATTGAAGCTATCAGTGGAATTGAGTGATCTACACGACGTATTCCATATATCGGTATTGCAGAAGGTGGTGCAAGAGCCTTCATAAGTTATTGCGGTCAATCAAGTACCTGTTGATAATGGGTTGACAACGAAGATCAAGCCCATTCGCATTGAGGACTTTTAAGTCAAGCGACTTCGTAACAAAGACATCAGGATGGTCAAAGTATGTTGGGACAACAACGGTCAGGAGGAGCTCTTGGGGGAGCGAGAGCAGACCATGCTTGAGGAGTATCCCGAGTTATTCCACTCAGGTACCGTTTAATTTTGTGTATCTTTTCCATTCTATAATTTCGGAACGAAATTCTTTTTAGGGGGAAGATTTGTAATGCCCAAAAACTCAAAAAGGAACGGATAACGTTCTAAGGCCAAGTTGGAGTATGATTAGGTTCACACGGCCTGTGACACGGGCGTGTCAAGGGTTGTGTCCTGCTTTGTGTTGGAAGGGCAGTGTCGAGTGAGGTACACGGTCTGGGACACCGATGTGTTTGAAGCCGTGTCAGGTACATGGTTTGGTACACGGGCGTGTCCAGAGCCGTGTCCTTCTCTGTGTTTGCATGGCCTGTGTTGATTGTTAAACACGGGCTGGGACCCGGGCGTGTCCTAAGCCGTATCCTATTCGGGATGCGACGGTTTCAGCTTCGATTGAGGCACACAACCTATGATGCGGGTGTGTCTATGGTTGATACGGGCGTTTCCCTAGCCGTGTCAGATGGCGTGTCCTATTCTGTGTTCGACGATCATGTTCAGATCGTGAGAAACGGCCTGTGACATGGGCGTGTCACTAGCCGTGTTCGGCCCCAGAAATTTCTTTTAAGAGCTAATCGAGGTCGTTCGTTATATTTGGAAATGATCCGACGGCCCGGAATCCTCCCTAGCATGTTAAGTTTCGGAATGTAGATTCCTCATTTTCCCTTGGCCATTCTCTTTCTAAAGAGTTAAGGAGAGGGGAGAGCAAGGAAGAAGAAGGAGGAGGAATCCGGCCGCTGGTGATGCTTCGGAGCCCCGAATCGTGAGCCAAGTCCAGATCTATGGAGGCGAGGCCGTTGCGGTGCTTTTTATCCGTCTAGTTTTTTCTCTTCTTCATGGCGCCAAAGCACCGCTAGGGTAACGATTCTTTTCTTGGACATGTGAAGTCCTCTTTCCTTTTTTTCATAGGAAACCTGCTCTCGCGAGTTTGCGGTGAGTGTGAGGTATTTCTTTGGGTGGACATGAATGGTCCCCGTAGTTTGTGTATAGAGTCCGGAATCGAAGTACGGACATAGGCATGGTGTGTGAAGCCTACCCGGATTAGTTGGTCTGGATCGGTGATGTTTTCACTATGCATGAATTGCCGGAGAAGACTCCGTGCCATATGTTTTTGGGGTTTCTACGTTGTAGATTGCAGTAAAGAGTCTTGGGGATTAAATCCAAGGTGCCCCCTGAAATCTGGGCAGAAGAGAAGTTTTGCGGTTTTGGTGGCTTGGGAGCCAGCCTTGTACATAGCCGGGCTATGTACTGTTGTATGATCAATACGTTGGGATTTGGTGAAGCTTGTCTCGTACCAATGGATAAATGGCCGTGGCGAGGTGAGCAACGGGCTGGTGGAACCTTACCCACTCCAAGTGGTTTGGATAAAGATGGCTTGAAGAGCGAGTCTAGGCTTCGGCTAAAAGGACTTTAATGTTCACGTGTTTGCCGTCCTGGGGGCAGTGATTGACCGCAGAACGGACCGGGTTTGGACCGGGTTCACCGAGTAAGTGCCTCGAGAGCACGGGGTGTGTGGCCATGCGGGCCTACACTTGTGGTGTATTGTGCTGATATTGTCTTTTCACTATATTGTTTGGCTATGCTACTAAAATGCAGGGAACGAGCACCGCCACCCCAAGTAAGGGGTGGGGTCGTTATAATTTTGTCAGCTTTAGCTGACCGTTACTTTTGTTTGCCACCGCTGTGGTGGAATGATAATTGCAGGTGTTGCGGATCCAAGTGGCAAATAGCGGGTTGAAGCCCTTAGTGCTGAACCAGACCTTTAAGGCCAATGCAAACATTTACTTTTTATTTTCATGTGTGACCGGCCTGTGTGCCAATATTTAGAAGACACTTATTATTTAAGTAAAATCTTGTAAGGCAATAAGGCCAACTACTTTGGCGTATTTATTCTGTCATTCCTACTTTGGGTTTAGTGGACATTCATGCTTTGTTTGAGTTCTTTACTTTTAAACATTTAAAAAGCTTCCCCTAGAATGTACTCTGTGTAGGTCGCGTTCTATTGGCTGGATGGTTTTGAAAGTGAAGGGATAGATACTACTCTAGAGGGGGGGTGAATAGAGTAATCAAATTTTGCACAATACAAAACTTAACTGTCTACCCAACTCCCTTGGAGTGAAGTGCGGAATGAAGAGATTATAGATATTAGTTTAACCTTAAAGCCTAACACAAGTGTTGTGTACAAACACAAGCTAACTGTAATTACAGTTAAGCTTGGAAAAACCTAAACAGCAACTAGCAGCCTAGTTATATCTATTCACAGCCACAGTACAAGAAAAATAATAAACAAGCCAGACGACACAAGGAATTTTATAGTGGTTCCCCAAACAACTTGGGTACGTCCACTCTTCTACCCAAACGGTAGGAATCCACTACAGGTTTTTGATCAGGTGCCCTGCCACCAACAGGATCTTCTTCAGGTAGATCCAGAGACCCTTTAGACTTTTGATCAGGTGTCTAAAAACCAAGCACAGGTTTTTGATCAGGTGCCCTGCCACCAAGGGATACTTTTGAAGGGAGTAATAACCCTGTACAGGAGGGGGAAGAAGGTTAAGATGTCTTCTCTATTTTACAATAGATTAGAGAAGCACAAAAGGCTTGCACTGAGCTAGAATGCTCTAAAGAATCAAGGCTCCCCCTGACTCAAAGATGTCCAGGTGAAGTCTTGCTTCAGTGCAGAAACTCTTCAGAAAAATTCTGAAGGAAAGAGCTACAGGAAGAAAATAAATAACAAAAAGAAATCTCTTCAAGCAGCTATTCTTCTTCTTCTTCTTCTTCAAAGAAACTCTGAGTTGAACTTCCTGAAAGCAGGAGAACTCAGGTGAAGAAGAGATGAAGATCTTAACACTTCTCAGTTAGATGGAGTTTGCTGAGAGCAGGAAGCTTGAGCTTGATGAAGGCTTGAGTGCTTTTGAATATGTGTGTAACACTTCTGTTAACTAGAAAAATAGCTTGAATCCTTCTGCAAAGGGTTCTTTATATATTAGCAGCAAGCAACGGCTCTCTTCCATTTGAATTCTTTGTCTTCTTGTGAGCCTTGAGACCTGGGCTGTAAATATCAAGAAGACAGAAATATCTCTGCAGCAATACATTCCATAAAAAGGAATAAATCTCTTTCTAAGAAGCTGCAGGTTTAAATCAAATAAACAGAGGACTAAATAAAGTCACATCAGAAACTATCTCTTTATAGCAAACGAGGACTTTTCAGTCTAACGGCTATAAAGGGGCTGACAGCAGATAAAGTAATTTAAATAGACAGCTAATAAGACAAACAACTTTATCTTAAAAGATTTTAACTCAGGCAATAAGAATAGAGCAAATAATGCCTGGAAACTTTATCATACAGCTTAAAAAATCGTGCCAGAAAATGTATTAAATAATTAAATATAATAAATAAATACAAAATCCAAAGGCAGACAGAAAACGTCGAACGACCTTCGAAGATCGTCGAACGACGCCAGGAGATCGTCGAACTACCGGGCAGATAGTCGAACG
This sequence comes from Platanthera zijinensis, assembly GCA_039513925.1. Taxonomy (NCBI): domain Eukaryota; kingdom Viridiplantae; phylum Streptophyta; class Magnoliopsida; order Asparagales; family Orchidaceae; genus Platanthera; species Platanthera zijinensis. The sequence goes on along the minus strand of CM077082.1, from coordinate 164,899,434 downwards.
ATCCAGATAGTCGAGCTATCAAACAGATAGTCGAGCTACCGCAGCAGATAGTCGAACTATCAGGACAGATAGTCGAACTACCAGATAGTCGATCTATCTATGACAGATAGTCGAGCTATCAAGCGCACAGAGATAGTCGAACTATCAAGCAGATAGTCGACCTACCTCAGAAAACAGATAGTCGATCTATCAAAAGATAGTCGAACTATCAAAACAAACTAGATAGTCGAACTATCAACAGATAGTCGAACTACCAGCGCAGAACAGATAGTCGAACTATCAACAGATAGTCGAACTATCAGCGCAGAACAGATAGTCGAACTATCAACAGATAGTCGAACTATCAGCGCAGAACAGATAGTCGAACTTATCAACAGATAGTCGAACTATCAGCGCAGAACAGATAGTCGAACTATCAACAGATAGTCGAACTATCAGCGCAGACCAAAGCGTCGACCAACTGATAGACGATCGTCGATCAGTCGATAGACGATAGTCGAACGGCGTTCGACTATAGTCGAACGAAAAACTACTTAACCAAATTTACAACTTGGAAAAGCGAGGACTCTACAGCTAGACTCCAAACCATTGACCATAGATATTTCTTGGGTCAAAGGGCACAAAGGAGAAGACTAAACTCAAATCAAACTAGGGTACCAACAATCTCCCCCTATTTGAGTTAAGTCTCTCAACAGCTAAAACAACTAGCTATAGAAAACTAAAATACTACAGAAAAAGAATAGCAACAAGATTGGCAGATAAACAATTTAGATAAACCAATATATCACATATATCACAGCAGTTTAAATAAACTATTAAGAGTTTTTAGAGTCAGGTAATGGGTCAGATGAACTAGAGACAAAGGAAATTTTTCGAAGAGGATCATCTGATTCCTTTTTCGACATCTTCAAGTCCTGCACTCCAAGAATCTTTAGCTCTGTTGCTCTGGGGACCACAGCTTCAGGATGTTTCTCCATATACTTTGCTGGGTCAAAGATCTCAGGATTAACTTGGAATTTCTCAAACTCTTTCTTTCTATAAGATGACATGGTAGTGAAACCAGTCACATCTTTTCCTTCAGCTCTTGCTTTTCTAATCTGGGCTGCTCCTACAAGTTCTTGAAATCGAGCCATCCTAAAATTAGGATCGAGCTCAGGATTTTCATATACTGGCTCAGGAGAAGCAGCACCAACTATTTTATCTAGATAAGACATTAGATTAATCTTAGCAAAAACGACTTGCTAGAAGGTTTTAAAATACTGTAAACTATTTACCTTTTGAAACACTTTTCTCAGTTTGTACTGGAGAAGGAGGTGGGGAAAAAGTTGGTCTTTGGGCCACAACCTCCTTCAACTGTCTTTGAGATCCATAAGACGATTTGCCTTGAAAACTTTGATGACCTTGTCTTGGATGTGGCTGAGCAGATGCAGATTTTCCATAGGCAGATTGATTTGCAGGTAGATTCCCAGAGGCTCCTGTACCGGGAGGTGGAGGAGGACCTTTGGGAGTCCATCTGGAGACTGGAGTGTCATACCTCTTTGTTCTCTTCCTTTCTTTTTGCTGGTTTTTCGAAAACCTCATCCAATGCTGAAAATCTTTTGATTTGGGGTCAATGCCCTTCAGAATATAGTATGGAATGTCATTGTCCTTATTTGGAGGAGGAGGAGGAGCAGCTTTTCTTTTCTTAGCAGCAGTTTTCTTTTTCTTTGAATTTTCAGACACATCTGAATCATCATCATCATCAGAATGGGATGATGGAGGGTTCTCATAGGGATCATAGGCTTCTGAGACAGCCTTTTCTTTAAGCTTTGAACTAGATTTCTCCCTTTCTTCTTCCAGGGCATCCATAGCCAGAAGAGAGTCTAAATCTAAACCAGGAGAATCATCCCAGATGGATGACTTCTCAAATTGCAACTCTTTCTCTTTTTCTTGTAAAGATTTTACTCTTAAGTCCCAAGCAGCCCTTGCTTGAATTTCTTCCAAATTTAAAACAGGAGAATCAACTTTGATTTCCTCTTGATTTTCATTCTCTTTATCATTTAAAAACACATCCAATTCTGGATCTAATTTAGTATCAGAATCACTTGGAGCAGCCTTAGAAACAACTGCTGTTTTCTTGGCAGTTAAATCTTCTTTAATAAAATCTGTAGAACACAGATCTGCTAAATAAGCTTGAATCATCCCTTCAAGGTATACACCAGCAAGCAAATAAATTGACTCATCAATAAACCGGATTAGGGAATTACCTTCATATTTAACCATCTCCCAGCAGTCATTCAGATATTTAGTTATGATTCCTTCCAGGAATCTGGCAATCGTAGGAGAGGTTATATCTTCTAAGCATACTTTCACTGCAATTTCCGATAGCAGGATTCCATCTGATATTTCCTTCTCAGTCAAGACTGGAGCTAAAACTTTCTTAGCAGGAGCACTCTCTTCCTCAGCTGGAACAATTTCTTCCTCAGCTTGAGTTGCCACTTTCTCAGCTGGAACAGTTTCTTCCTCAGCTTGAGCTGTTTCTTCCTGATCAGTCATAGCAACATCTTGAACTTCTGGAACAGTCTCTTCCTCAGCAGGAGCTGTTTCTTCCTGATCAGTCATAGCAACATCTTGAACTTCTTCTGGCTCAACTGGAGCAGATTCTGGCTGGACAGATACGACAACATCTGGAGCTATCTCTATTTCAGCTGGAGTAGAGGCAGGAAGGTCTGAGACATCTTCATTGGACATCTCCCCCTGCCTGATTTCAGTAACAACTGAAACCAGGCCCCTAGAGGTAGATGGCTCAGCAGATTTAGAAATGGATTGGATGGAGGCAGTGAGACGGTCAATGGAAGCAGCAAGGGGAGCGATTGCCTCGTCAATCATGGTTTTGATTGACGGGGTAATCAGCTCCACGATGCGGATGATAATCTCGGGAGAGATATCAAAAGAAGATGGATGAGAGGTGGATGGATCAGCAGCAGAGATGGTAGATGTGCTGGGATGGAGGATGGTGTGAGCAGGGGATCGAACTGGAGATGCAGCAGGAGAGGGAGCAGGGGATGGGGAATTGACTGGGGAATTAACGGGAGATGCATGAGGAGTAAGAATTCTCTCTGAACCTAACAAATCGAAGCTAGGAGCAGATATCCTAGCCAGATATGCAGGTAGAGGAGAGGCTGGAGGAGACCGAGGAACAACCACGGTTGTTTCAGGTGCAGCAGAAGAGGAGGGTCGTACCTCAGCAGAAGTTGATGGTACTTCAACTGAGGTAGACGGCAAAACAGAGGAGGAGGAAGGGATAGCTGAGCCAGCTTCACTAGGTTGAGGAGCGACTGAAGCAGTCCTTGTGTCCTCAGATTGCGCTGGAGCAGACTTCACGAACGTCCTCTTCCATTTTGAAAACAGATGGGGATCCATCTTCTTGCTGGCATTGATGGTGGTTGCGGCAGAACTCAGCAACTGGGGGAATTTCTCCTTCAGGAAAATACCTATAACCCTTCCCAGGGTAACTTCCTTCTTTCCTGTCTTCTTTCTGATCAAATCAAACAGAACAGCAGCCCAATCGATCCTTTTCTTATTAACAATTGCACACATCAGTGCGAATTGCTGCCTTGTTATGTTATCATGGGCAGAGTGCTTGCCCAGAAGCACTTTTCCAACGACCTCAGTGAGGAACTTTATCTTGAAAGGGAAATTTACCTTAAGCAACTTGGAGGGAATGCCTTCAGCATGTCCCAGCTCGACGAGCATCCTTCCAAACTCCTGAGCGTCTTGCTCATAATCTTCGTCACCGATAACCAAACCAAAAACATCAGAAAGAACGGCCGGAGTTAGGATAGCTTCTACTCCACCGATGGTACCGATCATCGACTCGTCTGTGGAAGACGACGTGAACGCCCATTCTTTTATCTCTGGAATATTAATCTTGATCCTTTCAGACATCAGCTTCTCTAGGCCTTGATCTCTGCAGAGCTGGAGAACTTCCACTATGCCGGCATCGCAACTGCTGAAAGCTTCAAAATCTACACTGAATCCTGCATCGAACTTGACGACGGCTAGAACAGCTGGAGAAATCGCCATTGAATCGCTGGAGAAACGCGAGAGGGAGGAGGAAGACGAAGGGGACGGAGCGGCAGAAAATCGCAAGCGGGAAAGCAGAATGCGAAAGGGCACGTTCCGTCGACGATAAAGCAACAGATCTTTTAACCTAGGTCGACTATCGGCTTTATATTGAACCGGATATAGTCGGTCTATTTAAAAAAAATCTTGAACCGATAGTCGAACGGCCGTTCGACGATCGGCTCAGAAGCAGAATAGTTGAACAAACGTTCGACTATTTCTGGCTTCTCAAACAAAAGGCTGTCGTCGTCCGGAGATCGACGATGAGCTCAGCCTGTTCGACGATGGTCGAACGTCGATCGACGATCTTCAAACAGAAGCTATCATTAACCAGAGGTCGACGATAGGCTCAATCCGTTCGACGATCTTCGATCATCGTTCGACGATCTTCAAGCAGACCTCAACATAGGCAGATATCGTCATACTTAGTCTCGTCCATTGATCATGCCTAGTTGGACTAAAAAGAACAGATGCTTCTGTTCATCTAAAGGCTTGGTGAATATATCACCTCTCTGAAACTCAGTGGATATGAACTCAAGACAGATCTTGTTCTTTTCCACACAATCTCTCAGGAAATGGTGCCTAATCTCAATGTGCTTGGTTCTAGAGTGGTGCACTGGATTTTGTGCAATAGAAATAGCACTGGTACTATCACACATGATCTTGGTGTTCTTGTGTGAGTAGCCATAATCCACAAGCTGGTTTTGAATCCACAGGATCTGTGAACAACAACTGGCAGCTGCTATATATTCAGCCTCTGCAGTTGAAGTTGAGACAGAAGCCTGCTTCTTACAGAACCAAGAGACCAATCTCTCTCCCAGGAACTGGCAAGTTCCTGAGGTGCTTTTCCTGTCAACTCTGCAACCAGCATAGTCAGAATCAGAATATCCAATTAATTCAAACTCTGACTCAGCTGGGTACCAAAGTCCTAGATTTGGACATCCTTTCAGGTATCTCAGGATTCTCTTTAGAAGAATCAGATGAGATTCCTTGGGGTTGACCTGGAATCTAGCACAAAGGCATGTAGCAAACATTATATCTGGCCTACTTGCAGTTAAATATAATAGGGAACCAACAATGGCCCTATAATTCTTTTGATCAACTGGCTTGCCGTGATCATCAGAATCAATAACTACATTAGTAGCCATGGGTGTAGGCATTGCTGAAGCATCAGCCATCCCAAATTTCTTTACCAATTCCTTGGCATATTTGGATTGGGAGATGAAGATACCATCAGCATCTTGCTTAACTTGGAGACCAAGAAAGTAAGACAGCACACCCATGCTACTCATCTCAAACTTAGAGTGCATCAAGTTGGAAAACTTTTTGCAAAGTTTGGGATCAGTGGAGCCAAAGATAATATCGTCTACATACACCTGAACTAACAGGATTGTGTCCTTGTGATGCTTGACGAAGAGGGTTCTATCAACTACTCCCCTAGTGAAGTTGTGCTCTAACAGGAAACTAGCTAGAGTCTCATACCAGGCCCTAGGAGCTTGCTTTAGTCCATAAAGAGCTTTCTGCAACTTAAAAACATGAGAAGGCTGAGTTGAAGAAACAAACCCTGGTGGTTGTTCAACAAACACCTCTTCCTTAAGCTCACCGTTCAGGAACGCACTTTTGACATCCATTTGGAACACCTTAAACTTCATGTAGGCTGCATAGGCCAAGAAGATCCTTATTGCTTCTAGCCTTGCAACAGGAGCAAAGGTCTGGTCATAGTCTATACCTTCCTCCTGTCTGTAGCCCTGAGCTACAAGCCTAGCTTTATTCCTTACTATTATTCCATTTGCATCTAACTTGTTTCTATACACCCACTTGGTGCCTATGATCAGTTGGCCTTTAGGTCTTGGAACCAAAGTCCAAACTTTACATCTCTCAAACTGATTGAGCTCCTCTTGCATTGCAATGATCCAGTGAGGATCTAGCTCTGCATCTTTAAAGGTGAGGGGCTCAACCTGTGAGAGGAAACAAGCGTGCATCACATCCTGTCTTAATTGATGTCTTGTTTGCACACCAGCTGATATGTCTCCAATCACTTGAGATGTGGGATGATCTCTAAGTGTGACAATATCAGCAGGTGGGATGTGATCTTCAGCAACAGTTGGGATTAATTCCTCAGGAGGAATTTGATCTACTGTTGGTGGAACAACAACAGCTTCAACAGCTTCAGCAATGTCTTCATCACTGTCTGATTCAGTGATCTGAAGAGTTGAAAGTTGAAGGATTTCTTGAGGGGCATCACGTACCTGCAAAGAACTGGAGGAAGGAGAATTTTCTTTCTCCTTGTAAAACATCTGAGACTCATCAAAAGTCACATGCACAGATTCCTCTATCTTACAGGTTGATTTGTTATAAACCCTATAAGCTTTGCTTACTTGGGAATATCCAAGCATGATTCCCATTGAAGCTTTTGCTTCAAATTTTCTAATATATTCTTTATTATTGTTATGAATATAAACAGTACAGCCAAAAATTCTAAAGTAATTAATTTTTGGTTTCTTTCCTTTAAGCAACTCATAAGGAGTTTTACACTTAAGTTTGTGTATCAAACTTCTATTCAAGACATAGTTAGCTGTACTAACAGCTTCTGCCCAATAGGATAGAGGCATGTTAGCATCTGCCAACAATGTGCTAGCAGCTTCAATTAGTGTTCTATTCTTCCTCTCAACTACCCCATTTTGTTGGGGAGTTCTAGGAGCTGAGAAGCTATGTTTGATACCTTCTCTCTCACAGAATTCTTGCATGAGAAGAGAGTCAAACTCAGTACCATGATCACTTCTGATCAAGGCCACATGAGTAGAGTACTCAGTCTGCACACAAAGTAGAAAGTCTGTAAGGGCTTTGAAGTTATCAGACTTAGTTCTCAAAAAGAAAACCCAACTGAACCTAGAGAAGTCATCTACAATTACTAATGTGTAATACTTCCCTCCTAAACTCTGTACATTTATTGGGCCAAAAAGGTCCAAGTGTAATAAATACAGGATTCTAGGTGAATCACTTTTATTAACAGATTTAAATGAATTTTTGGTTTGCTTGCCTAGCTGACAAGCCTTGCATAGGCTCTCCTTCTTGTAGGGGCAAGAAGGTAAACCTCTAACAAGGTTGTGCTTAGATAACCTAGATATGTTCTTGAGGTTTACATGACTAAGCCTTTTATGCCATAAAGAATTATTATTAAGGGTTAATTCATTAAACAGGCAGATTTCAGAGCGAGATGACTTAAAATCTACTAAATATATATTGCCTATTCTATTACCTATCAAGACAACATTATTATTTAAAGTAATATTGCAAGAGGAGTTAGAAAAAGAAACCTGGTAGCCAGCATCACATAGCTGGCTAACTGAAATCAGGTTGTGCTTCAGTCCACTGACATAAGCAACTCTCTTGAATGTAACAGCTCCAATTGTGATCTTGCCATATCCTTCTGTCTGACCACAGCTGGAGTCTCCAAAGATAACCTTTGGGCCGAGCTTAGCTTTGTACTTTGACAGTAGCTCTTTGTTTCCTGTCATATGCTTAGAGCATCCACTATCCAAATACCACTTATTTTGAGTGATTGGATAGGCCTTCACCTGCAAAACAACTATTTAGACAGAGTGGACCCAGGTAACCTTGGGTCCCTTGTTTTTCACATAAGAAAAACTGGAGATATAAGAAAATGCAGGCTGAGGGTGATAACCTAGAGGGTGAGATCTCCTAGGTGGGATTCTCCATGCAGATGATGGGTCAACAAACCTAGGGTTTCTATTTTCATTTAGGTTTCTATGGAATGAATTATGATTTTGAAAATCATGTTGAAATCGTCGATCGACGTTCGACGATGGGCGCTCAGATCGTCGAGCTTCGTTCGACCATGTAGCATCCGATCGTCGAGCTGCGTTCGACGCTTTTTGCATTTCTTTGAAAAACTTCTTTCTCTTTTCTCTCTTAGCCTTATTCAATGTTTTATTTACAAGGTTTACTTGCTCAGTGTTCTTCTTTCCACTAGCTGAAATGAAGTTCACTGGAGTTGAAAGATTATTTTTAAGCAAGACTGGGGGTTCACTGGGAGAAGCTCCTAAGCCTAATTTATCATTTCCTGTCCTAGTGTTAGCCATGCTGGTAATTTCTAACAGCTTAAGGCTTCTACCATTAAGTGACTCTTCTAGTCTCTTAGACTTAGCTAATTCCATTTTAAGGAATTTGATTTCTTCACTACAAGTAGTGAGTTCTTCCTTTAACCTAACATTTTCAGAGGCTATTGATTCAGAGTCAGCTAGCCTATTTCTAAGTTCTTTTATCTCTTTTTCTGAACTAATTAAATCTAAACATAGAGATTTAAAATCTAACTTAAACTCTTCTGAAGTAAAATCATAAGATGAAAGTACCTCATCTTCAGTAGGCATTTCTTCATCTGAGTCAGAACTCTCTGCAGCAGAGTGGTTGCTGCAGGCATCTATTGCCATGAGGCAAACTTCTTTTGCCTTCTTTTCTTCTTCATCCTCACTAGAGCTTGAGGATGAGGATTCTTCATCAGAATCACTCCAGGTTTCAGCAATGAAACCTCTCTCCTTCTTCTTGTTCTTGTAGGAGGATGGCTTGGAGTGCTTCCTGTGCTGTTCTTTATCTTTTCTCTTTTCCTTGTTCTTCTCCTCTGGACACTCTGGCAAAATGTGTCCAGGCTTCCTGCACCCATAACAAATAATTTCTTTAGATGGAGTACGATCATACCTTGGCTTTTCTTCATACTTTGAAGATTTTCTTCTGAACTCTTTTCTCCCCATTTTGAGAAATCTCTTGGCAAACAATGCCATGAGCTCATCATTTGATTGGCTGCCTTCTGAGGCTTCAGCAGCTTTAAGAGCTAGAGATTGCTCTTTTCTTGTTGGAGTGGGGGTCTTGGCTTCTGCTTCAGCTTCCCTTGTCTTCAGCACTTGCTCAAAAGATTTGAGCTTGCCGAGAAGGGCTTCAGTTGATATCTCGTTGGTGCTTCTGGCTTCCTTGATTGGCCAGATCCTCAAATCCCATGTGCTAGGAAAGCACATAAGGATCTTATCATTGACCTCTGTCAATGAGATATCCTTGTCAAGGGTCCTCAGCTCATTGATGATTGAGCTGAGCCTGGTGTACATCGCTTCAACTGATTCAGCATCAGTCTTCTTGAAGTTCTCATACTGTGAGATAAGGTTGGACCTCCTGTCCTTCCTTTCATCAGCTGAACCAGCTACAATCTGGTTCAGTGTGTCCCACATGGCCTTTGCTGAGGAGCAGTCGGCCACCTTCTGGAACACCTCATCAGACATAGTCTGAGCCAGTATATTCATTGCTTTGGCATCAGCAATTTTGGCCTTCTTGTACTCATCATTATAGTCTGGAGGAGGCACTGCACTCAAATCAGATGATGAGGCAGTGGCAGCAGCAGGTGCTCTTGGGGGACCTGACAAAATAGAAGCAAAAATACTCTCATCAATAGAGTTCATATAAAGTTTGATCCTTGCCTTCCAGATGCCAAACTTTGCTAAGTTGCATGCTGGAGGTCTGGTGCTAGAATAATCCTTAGACTGGGCCATGATAGTGAATTTCTATAAACTCTTGGTATCTATCAGGATCTTGTGACTTAGGTGTTAGCCTATACAGTCAGTCAACCTCCCTCTGATACCAATTGAAAGTGAAGGGATAGATACTACTCTAGAGGGGGGGTGAATAGAGTAATCAAATTTTGCACAATACAAAACTTAACTGTCTACCCAACTCCCTTGGAGTGAAGTGCGGAATGAAGAGATTATAGATATTAGTTTAACCTTAAAGCCTAACACAAGTGTTGTGTACAAACACAAGCTAACTGTAATTACAGTTAAGCTTGGAAAAACCTAAACAGCAACTAGCAGCCTAGTTATATCTATTCACAGCCACAGTACAAGAAAAATAATAAACAAGCCAAACGACACAAGGAATTTTATAGTGGTTCCCCAAACAACTTGGGTACGTCCACTCTTCTACCCAAACGGTAGGAATCCACTACAGGTTTTTGATCAGGTGCCCTGCCACCAACAGGATCTTCTTCAGGTAGATCCAGAGACCCTTTAGACTTTTGATCAGGTGTCTAAAAACCAAGCACAGGTTTTTGATCAGGTGCCCTGCCACCAAGGGATACTTTTGAAGGGAGTAATAACCCTGTACAGGAGGGGGAAGAAGGTTAAGATGTCTTCTCTATTTTACAATAGATTAGAGAAGCACAAAAGGCTTGCACTGAGCTAGAATGCTCTAAAGAATCAAGGCTCCCCCTGGCTCAAAGATGTCCAGGTGAAGTCTTGCTTCAGTGCAGAAACTCTTCAGAAAAATTCTGAAGGAAAGAGCTACAGGAAGAAAATAAATAACAAAAAGAAATCTCTTCAAGCAGCTATTCTTCTTCTTCTTCTTCTTCAAAGAAACTCTGAGTTGAACTTCCTGAAAGCAGGAGAACTCAGGTGAAGAAGAGATGAAGATCTTAACACTTCTCAGTTAGATGGAGTTTGCTGAGAGCAGGAAGCTTGAGCTTTATGAAGGCTTGAGTGCTTTTGAATATGTGTGTAACACTTCTGTTAACTAGAAAACTAGCTTGAATCCTTCTGCAAAGGGTTCTTTATATATTAGCAGCAAGCAACGGCTCTCTTCCATTTGAATTCTTTGTCTTCTTGTGAGCCTTGAGACCTGGGCTGTAAATATCAAGAAGACAGAAATATCTCTGCAGCAATACATTCCATAAAAAGGAATAAATCTCTTTCTAAGAAGCTGCAGGTTTAAATCAAATAAACAGAGGACTAAATAAAGTCACATCAGAAACTATCTCTTTATAGCAAACGAGGACTTTTCAGTCTAACGGCTATAAAGGGGCTGACAGCAGATAAAGTAATTTAAATAGACAGCTAATAAGACAAACAACTTTATCTTAAAAGATTTTAACTCAGGCAATAAGAATAGAGCAAATAATGCCTGGAAACTTTATCATACAGCTTAAAAAATCGTGCCAGAAAATGTATTAAATAATTAAATATAATAAATAAATACAAAATCCAAAGGCAGACAGAAAACGTCGAACGACCTTCGAAGATCGTCGAACGACGCCAGGAGATCGTCGAACTACCGGGCAGATAGTCGAACGATCCAGATAGTCGAGCTATCAAACAGATAGTCGAGCTACCGCAGCAGATAGTCGAACTATCAGGACAGATAGTCGAACTACCAGATAGTCGATCTATCTATGACAGATAGTCGAGCTATCAAGCGCACAGAGATAGTCGAACTATCAAGCAGATAGTCGACCTACCTCAGAAAACAGATAATCGATCTATCAAAAGATAGTCGAACTATCAAAACAAACTAGATAGTCGAACTATCAACAGATAGTCGAACTACCAGCGCAGAACAGATAGTCGAACTATCAACAGATAGTCGAACTATCAGCGCAGAACAGATAGTCGAACTATCAACAGATAGTCGAACTATCAGCGCAGAACAGATAGTCGAACTTATCAACAGATAGTCGAACTATCAGCGCAGAACAGATAGTCGAACTATCAACAGATAGTCGAACTATCAGCGCAGACCAAAGCGTCGACCAACTGATAGACGATCGTCGATCAGTCGATAGACGATAGTCGAACGGCGTTCGACTATAGTCGAACGAAAAACTACTTAACCAAATTTACAACTTGGAAAAGCGAGGACTCTACAGCTAGACTCCAAACCATTGACCATAGATATTTCTTGGGTCAAAGGGGCACAAAGGAGAAGACTAAACTCAAATCAAACTAGGGTACCAACAGGTTTCATTATGTAACCCTTCTGTCTGTCTGTAGTATATGGTGTCGGGCCCCGGTCGGACCTACTGTTATATGTCATGTGACAGATAGGGGTGTTACAATGGAAACACTCTATTTGGCTATATCAAGAATTCTTGGGGTTTTCCAGAATTATGGAATGCACTGCCTGATTCTTTTCGTCATCAAATGGGGAAGGAGTGGGAGTTTTCCCCAATGCTGGGAGATTCAGATCCCCTTAAGCTAGCAAACCGCCTGTTCAACATTTCCTCATTTGTGGAAGAGAAACGCTTATTGCGGTGCAGTATTTATATTGATTTTGGGCAGACTACCGAGGCATCTTCAGGTTGCGGTCAGAAGAGGAAGGCTATTACAGCCCCTTTTGGTGACGTTGGTACGGTGCCTTTCCCGGGTTCTCAGGGTAAGATTTCTCCTTCTGATGGTCGAGGTGGGTCTACTCCTAAGGTACAGTTGCTCTGATGTTCTTCCCCCCGGGCTTCCCAAATGGAGGTGGCTGCTCCAAGGAGGTCTTCTTCTTGAATTCAATGAGTGATGTAATAAGCGCACCCGCTTTTGTGAATTTTTCATTCCATTATTATTTTTGTCGTGCTGAGCTTTTTCCTTTCTTTTGTACAGATTGAGGTTCAGGCCCAGATTGCGGTTACTTGGAACGACCACTATACGATCTTAATGGATGGGTACCTTGCCTTTCAAGAGAAATTTCGGATGACGGCGAGCTTGCATGATACATTAAGGGATAGTAATGATCTAGACATCTCCCGATTTTGCCGTATTGGGTCGGAGCTGAAGGCGGAATTGGAGGAGACTCGGGCGTCCTTGTAGTTGGAAAAATCTTTGGTAGAGAGAACTGCGCAGATGCTGAAGCATTCTCAGGATGAAACCTCCCGCTTAGAGACAGAGCGTCGTGCTGTGAATGCCCAAGTGGTGATGTTATCTTCTGATAGCCATGTGTCAGAGTTGAAGGCCGCTGGACCTTTGGAGTACATGGTGTCTTTGGATTATATGCGGGATCGTTGCTTGATTATCTAGAAGGTTCATGATAAGATCTGGACCAAGGAGGTGGTGCCTTAGATGGAGGATGTTTGTGAATTGGCGCTTTGGCATGGAGTCTTGAAGGCATTTCGTCTTGTTGGTAGAAGCTCGAGGGTATGACATATCTTAAAGACTTTAGTTTCTAGAGTAGCTAAACACCTAGAGGGGGTGAATAGGTTTTTAAGTCTTTTTGTTCTTTTTCTGTTTTAGGTGTGTTGTTATTTATTCAAACTTATCTTTCAAGACATTCACAAACAATACAAAAGAAATTTATAGTGGTTCCCCAGATTATGGGTACATCCACTGTCCCTCCCACCTTTCTAACAGTTTGTTAGACAAGAAAACTTCTCCAACTCAGCTCAATGAGCTTACAACTCAGATGCCTCAGGATCTCTCAAACTCCTCCAAGTCCTATAACTCAGGAACATAGCCCTACCACTCAGAGATATAAACTCCTACCACTCAGGCCCTCAGGTCCTACCTCAGACTTTAAATCAAAGTCTTACAACTCAGAGAGAATGACTCTTCTACCTTAGATCTAAACTAGATCCTACCTCAGGCCAACAACCCTACAACTCAGATCCAAACATGGATCCTACCTCAGATTCACCCCTTGAATCCTATAACTTAGATCTACTTAAAGATCCTACACTCAGCCTTTATAAGTTTAGGCTTACACTCAGATAAAAATGATCTTATAGAAGAATAGTAGTTGGTTGATGAAGTTTGACGCCAGAGCTTGAGTCTCTGTATCTTTCTCCTTCGGGACAGAGATTAACTCTGTCCTCCTTTCTTCAAAGCTCTAGGAAAATATCTTAAGGAGTAGTTCAGCTTGGGCTGTAAAGACCCTACAGCTATGGCTTACTTGTGTTGCAACTTCTAAATTAGAGAGAATCCTCTCTGAACTTTACTGTTGAAGATGAGTAGATCAACAACTATCTTTCTTGAACTTTCAGAACAGAAGAATGAACTCCTACTTCAAACTCTACAACTCAGTCTAGAGGAAGAAGATGAAGTTCTGCTATTTTTCAAAAGTTTCTTCTCCAAAAGTTAATTAATACTTTCTCTGATCTAGTTCCTTTTTTATCCCGTCGTTCAACGACTCTTTGAGCTTTGTGACAACCAGGATTTGGTAGCTGCAACCTTACTTTTGTACTAAATGAAGTACAATAGGCAAGCGGCGCCATTTGTCGTATACTGTAGACTTCCCATAATATTTGAATTTCTGCTGACGTCAGCACCTGTGTACTTAGTAAAGTTCAGATAATTCAGCATAGGTGTTGAGTGAAGGCTTTTCACTCAACGCCAAAACACTTTGGCAGTTTTTCACCAACACCAGGCGTTGATTGATCAGTCATCACGCAACGAATATAGAATTTTTTACTCACAACTCGCATTTTCTCAACAATTATACGATACATCAGAGTAAGAGAAAAAGTATGTCATGATGTCATGTCATGCAAGGGATAACTACAGGCGCTCAGGCAAAAACTTGAACCTAACAATTTATGAAATCCTTAAGGTTATTATGAAGAAAGCTGTAATTTAAGTTAAGTTTTGATGGTTGTATCCCTTAGCTCATTGGATCAACGAGTCCACGAGTAGAATCATGAATATAGGCTGTGAAAAATACTTTGTTTATACTGATTAACATCCTACATGAGCATAAACATCCAAATAGGACAACTCATGATATGCATATCTCTAGATTTAATATAAGTAAAGAAAGAGTCTTTTACATAGTTAAAAATAGAATGACTATGGCTTGAAATATGCTATGAATGAGATAGTTATAATGATTCTTTTATACTTAAAATAACTAACATGTAATCCTAACATAAAACCAACAACTCATCTAGAAAAGACCAAACAACTAGCAAGTAACTCAACAATATAAAAACTTCAGTGGGCATCAACAACCTGACACGAAACCACCGAAAAGAAACATGTAGGTCTTAAATAAACATCAAAACAACAACACTACCTCAAAATGGTGAGGAAAAGACGCCTGCAATAACTGCAGAACACCACCAACCACCAACCCTAGCCGCTCAATCGGCTACTGCCGGAAGCCTGAGGCATTCCAAAGAAAAAAACACCTCAGCAAAAATGTACAAGTTGGGAATAGAAGATCAATTTCGAAAGAAAACAAAGGATTCAAAGGGTTACCAACCCAACCAGGAATAGCTGAACTGAAAGCACCAATACTTAACCCTAAGGTAAAAAGTAAGAAAGAACTCACAAGGGTTAGAAATCTCAAGCTGCACCAAGTGCGATAAAGATCTATGATTTATTAGATATTTACATAAATAAGAGTAAATATACATAAGAGTTGCAATCTAAACAGAGAATGAGTATAAACACCGGCAAAATCCGGCACCTGCGGTGGTGGGAACCTACCCAAAACACCAAAAGTAAAAAATTCTCAAGGGCCCGAGGAAAGGTGGTCTCCTCTTCCACACACCCAAAAATCATCCTAAGTCCACGTTGATTCGTCGAGTATACTCGACGAATACAATAGACACTAGATGAATCATACTTAGCAAAATTTGTTCACTTGATACACGATGAATCAGTCAAAATAACCCAAGTCTACGGGAAATTCTTCGTGTATACTCGACGTCTAGCTTAGTCCACTCAACACACTCGATGCCAAACTCATCAACAATAAATGCACTCAACGCCATTTGGTTCACACAATGTTCTCGATGCCAAACTGCCAATACTCGACGAATTCGTCGAGATTACACGATGATTTAGACTTAGCCTCATCGGTACTCGATGCTCTCGACAACAAAACAAAATCACTCAACGCCAAGTCTTATACTCGGCAAACTTAACACCTAAATTCAATTATTGTAGAATCACTGAACGCCAAGCCTGATGCTCGACGAATTCGTCGAGATTACTCGACGAATCTGACTTAGTCTCACAGATCACCGACGCTCTCGATGATAAGGCTGGCCCCGCCATAATCAAGGAATTTAATACTCACGGATTAAACTTACACTAACCACCATAAATCGAAGAATTAATCTAGACTAACAGCCAAATAATCGATGAATTTTACTTAGGCTACATGCCCTCTAATCGGAGGATGGCCCTAAACCGAAATCCAATACTACGCAGCAGATCAGCCTTATCTAAACCCAACACTACTCCTAAATGCTAAGGAGGGAAGAAAAAGAACAAGAAATACACAAAGAAAGAAAAAGCAAAGGGAAGAAGTCACAACATGCTTCAAATCGCCTGAAATCTAGCCACACAAGCGCTCCTCTAGGATCTGTCCGCAAGAACACCTCGACAACGATTCCTGAAACTTTTCGGGGCAAACAAGGGTAAACAATGAACAACGTATCACCCAAAAATCCAAGAAATGGGAAAACTCACCGCTCACACATAGATCTCGATGAAATCTTACCGAATCTACCCTTCGATGACGATTTCGTGCACTGGAGATCCTACAATCGACGACCAAAATCATAGCGATGTCTTTTGCCTTTTCTCTTTCACAAAACAGTCTGACGGCTTGGGGGAGACGATGAATAAGGTTCCATATAAATCGTACACGCTTTATATATATATACAAGCAGTCGTGCACGGAGGACCCCGTGCGGGCAACATTCGTTGTGAGTGCGACATTTGTCGAGGGGACGACATTTGTCATGGGGGCGATATTTATCGTGGGTGCGATATTTGTCGTGGGGACGATATTTGTCGCGGGGACGTCATTTTTCATGGGCGCGACATATGCCGTGGGCGCGACATATGTCGTGGGCGCGACATATGTCGTGGGCGCGACATATGTCGTGGGCGCGACATTCATCATGGGCGCGACATTCGTCGTGGGCGCGCCATTTGTCGGGGGCGCTACATTCGTCGTGGGCGCGACATTCGTCGTGGGCGCGAAATTCGTTGTGGGCGCGACATTCGTCGTGGGGGCGACATTCGTCGTGGGGGCGACATTCGGCGTGGGGGCGACATTCGGCGTGTGGGCGACATTCGGTGTGGGTTGCGACATTCATCGAGGGGCGACATTTGTGGGGGGCGACATTTTTCGGGGGGCGACATTCGTCGCGGGGGCGACATTCGTCACGGGGGATGACATTCGGAGGGGGAAGAGACATTCGGCAGAGGCAACAACATTCAGAGGGGGCGACGACATTTAGAGGGGGCGACGATATTCGAAGGGGGCACAGACATTCAAAGGGGGCAAAACTGAAATAAGTGTCTAATAATTGCGCCCCAGAATTGAAAAGGACGTCTAATAATTGCAGTAAAAACCAAGAGATTTATCATCTCAAGAATGTACTTAGACTCAAAATTCTTAATAAACTACAAAATAGATATTTGCTTTAAAGATAAAGGTATTTTTTAAAACTTGTTTTTCTTGTTTAGGATGCTTCTGTGACTGTCCTACGTATTGTGCCTAGTCTTGTTAAAACATGAAAGAGTAGCAAGTGTACTTGACTGGATAAAGATCCATCCTATAGTTGGGATACTATGTTGCTTTAGCTTTATCCTTCTTATAGCAGGAAGCTTTTTTTAAAACTTTCCTTACAGGTCATTTGCTTTCACTAGAGAAGCATCTTATATCCATGATGACTTATGGATTTCTAAAACCTTATATAGGCATGTTATTTAATGTTGTGGTGGGACAAGGTTTTCATCTTCTTATATTCAGGGAACCTTGCTGCAAACCCAATCCTTTGGAACATTTAGTATAGCTTCAATGTCCGTTGGTTTCATCATTTTTAATAAGAAAAGAGTTCCTTTTGTAAGGACCAATTTTTTTGATTATGCTTTTTTTAAATGCTTTAACTTGCAAAAATATTGATAGTTAACGAATGCACAAAATTCTGGAGTCCATAAACTGTCATTTTACAATCATTCTGAAATTTATGGAGAATTTAATTTAATTACCTTCTCCCAGAATTAATGCACGTGTATTTAAAACCTTTACAGTCATGCAATTGATAAAAATAGACACTTGCAGAACTTCTTGTTGTACCTAAAATTGTTTGAAATCTTCTCATACATTTAAATTCATAAAGAGAAACTCAAGCACATGAAAACATGAAGAATGGGTAGAAACAAAAAAATTATTATTTAGTGTTTTCTTCTTATAATACTTATATATAAAGGTTTTACATTTCACCTCCATAAATATCAACTACTATTAATATAAGCTTGCATTTACCCAAGACGCCATTGAAATGTAGATCTTTCAGGCCTTTAGATTATGTAACAGAAAACTAATCCAGGCTGTGAGAGACCTAGTGAAGAAATAAAATGCATTTGTGAGGGAAAAATTCAAAGACCATGCTTTTATTAGGCATTCTATCGAACAACATGTGTGCACTATAAAGGAATACCATGTAAATGATGATATTGAATTTAGAAAATGAAGAAAAAATGTGGAGATTAGGAGAAGAGAAAAATTAGAATATGAGATACCGAAAGGGGCGATTGATCGCATGCAAGTGAAATTTAAAAAGAATCCTCGCATTTACCCCGTGCCTGCTCATATTTACTGCCCCTACAATGAAGAAGAAAATGTGTAGGTTAGAAAAATTTTTTTGGGCATGATAATACCTAGAGGGGGTGATCAATTGTTGTTGAAGAGCACATAAGTTATCCTAGATAGCTTCGTGCGAAAACTTTTTTCTACTTACCGACAGTACATCTCTAGACAAAGCAAAGAAATAAAGAAAGGGTGAGGAAGAAGATGGATAATAGAAGAAGAAGCAGAGGATTTTGGTTTGAGGAAGACAGTGTCCTTGCAGGATTTCTTCTGATGCCTCCTCGCCACCCTCTCCCTCTGATGGGCTTTGTCGAGGAGAAAGAGGTCAAGAAGGAACTGCTGAGGAGGATCTTTGGAGGGGGCGAGGCATTATGGAGGAGGAGCTTTGGCGGTGGAGAGGCTTTGCCAAGGAAGAAGCATGGAGATTTTTATGTAGAGGTGTGAGAGAGAGTGAGAGAGGAAGCATGACAGAGCGGCGGGTGAGAAGCAAGGCTTGGCATGTGGGATAAGGTAAGGACCTGCTTGCTATCAGCGTGCTTTCGGCGGGATTTCTGGAGTGACCTGTCATACTAGAGAGGCATAAATGAGTTGGCGGGAGGGGTTGACGGGAGACGGCGACGGATAAGGGGAAAAGTAGAAATGATGAAAAAGCACGGCGAGATGTGCTGTGCCCTGAAGTGGGTGGCAGTCAATGTGTTGTTAATTAATTAAGCTCTTAGTTCCTCAGCCGTCGGCAAGACAAAAAATACCCCTTAGTTAACCCCCAAAACATATATTAATGTGGGTAAACTGGGATAAAAATGTTACACCATTTATATATTAAGGCTTCCCTTATAGTATAAAGATATAATACAATATTATATTATTAATTAAACGTATAAATGACCAAAAGCTCGAATCAACTCGGATTTCCATGAAATTCGCACCAAAACTAAATATCGATGCTACAAATCCAACAGTGGAGTCAAAATAAAAAATATGGTAAACCAAACTCAGGAAATCTCCTCGAAGTCAAAACACCAAATAACGAATAAAGGCTTCACCGAGTTCCAAAACAAACCCGGCTCACAAGGGAAATCTCAAAAAAAAAACACTAGGAAGGTTTCATGGTTAGCATTGCATGTTAGTTATTTTAAGTATATAAGTGTAATTATGACTACCTCATTCATATAATATTTCAAGCCAAGTGAATCTATTTTAACTACGTAAAAAGGCCTTTTCTATATTAGTATTAAATCTAGAGGTATGCATATCATGAGTTGTCCTATTTGGATGGTTATGCACGTGTAGGACGTTAATCGATATAAACAAAGTATTTTTCCGCAACGTATATTAATGTTTTCAATTGTGGACTAGTTGATTCACCGAGCCGAGGGATACGACCATCAAAACTTAACTTAAATTACAGTTTTCTTCATAATAAACTTGGGAATTTCATGATAAGTGTTAGGTGTAGGTTCTTGCCTGAGCGTATGCAGTTATCCCCTACATGGAGTGACATCACGAAGCGTATTTTCTCTTACTCTGATATATTGTTTAAATGCAAAGAAAATGTGGCATGTGACAATTGGTATCAGAGATGTAGTTTAGTGGTCTTGTTCCACTTCATACACACACCGATGTGTCATCAGTACGTCTTTGCCGAAGCATGAACACTACACTCATAAGCATGATAAGAAGTATACGGGGCATGTTATGTAGTATGGGATGCATAATATGTGTTTGTATTTGGATCCTCATAGGAAGCAACATATGACTATTATGTAGTATGGGATGCATAACAGTCATCACATGAATGATATTAAATTTTGCTTTTCGTTACATGCGACATAATTTAATATGAGATGCATAATATTTCATGTGTATGCCGCTCATAACATGCATTAAGGCCTTTACTATATTGCATAACACAACAGGTATGACATCACATAACATTAGCACATGTGCCAAGCTAAAATCTACATGATGACATATGTACACACATGGATTGAGAGCAAAAATAATAAGAATTCATGCATTCATAGTTTATGCACATGAGTTAATGGGATGACGGTATATCATCCTAAGTTAAGCATGACATCATGAATGAAAATCCCAGAGGAAGTTAGCAGCATGAGAAAATGTCTAAACATGTCTGGTCTGAACTAAGTTGTGTAGTTCTAGCGGTTAAGCTAGGTTTTGATTGTTTTTTGTTGTATTATTAGGATGCCGCCTAAGCATATTGCGACGAGGTCAACTCCACATTATGAGGGCGAGTTATTTGGTATGTAGAGTGAGGTTGTGATTGAGGGACTGTGATAGAGCAAGGAGGCTCTATCAAGGAAAAAGGTGGAGATGCAATCGTAGATCCAGACATTGATGTCTGTCGTTTCAGGGCAGCAGCCGAGAGTGTAGGACCCTGCTGTAGGTCGATCTGTTCCCGTTGCTCCCACTCCTTTGGTGCCTCCAGTTAAGCTACCACCAGAGATGAATTTTAACTCCAATTTTCAATGACTGGGACCTCCTACCTATGATGGTATAGCTTACTTTATGACAATGGATGTTCAGATTATCACGATAGAGGAGATGTTCTCGTATTCAGGAATTTCTGCGGACTAGAGAGTGATGATTACCGCTTACCCACTTAATGGTCTTTCAAAGAGCTGGTGGTTCAGAGAAAAAGAAAATCTCACTAATGGATTTTAGTGGGGATCATTTAAGGAGTTGCTGCTTAGGAAATTTCTACCTCGGCCGAGCAAGATCGTTTGATGAACAACTTCCTACATCTGAAAGAGAGACAACTCACGGTCAGTGAGTATGAGGTAGAGTTCAGCAAGTTGAGTCAGTTTTCCCAAGATTTGGTGGCCTCTAAGGCTAGCCGAGTAAAGCCTTTCCTGGGTGGTCTTAGGTTTTACATCCAATAGCTGGCTAGCACATATGGATCCGAGAATTATGCTAAGGCAGTGGAAGCTGCTATAAAAGTGGAAGCCATTGATAATACCAAGAATCGAGGCGTGCAAATTAGAAAGGAAAAGAGAAAGTTTTATGATGGTAAGAGCTCTCAGGGATCTAGTCGCGCTTCAAGGAATAGAAGCAAGGGAGTGTGAAATTTCTGTAGCCAGTAAGTCCATCTGTTTGAGAAGTGTTTCAAGAGGCTAGGAGCTCAAAAGTAGCAACAAGTGCATGAAATTCAGAGCGCTCCCAAGAGAGATTTGGTTTGTGCTTTGTGTAAGAAAAAGAGTCATAATTCTGCCCATTATTGGGGTAACGATAAGGTCTGCTTCCAGTGTAGACAAAAGGGGAATTTTAAGTAAGGATGCCTGAGGTCTCAGCCCTCATTGCAGCAAGTTCCAGTTCAAGCATTGCCACCGCCACAGCATTTCGACAAAGGGAAGGGCAAGTTGAATGTGGTTACCTTGGAAGAAGCGCATACGTCCTCCAAAGTAATCTCCAGTTAGATTTTAATCTAGTTTTTTTTGCTCTTATTTATTGTTTTGACATTGTTTGGCAAGTTATGTATGCGGTTTTATAGGGAGGTTGAAGGTAAAGAATCGTTGGGCGCGCATTCTGTTTGATTCTCATGCTACCCACTCGTTCGTGGCTAGGACTTTCATAAAATGTCATCGTCTGACTCTCGATAAAGTTGGCAATTCGTTTCATATCAAGTTTGCTTCTGCTTACTCGGTGGTGTCGGACTAGGGAATCAATGGTTGTCCTATTCTTTTAGGCTATTTTCTAGCTTTTGCCGATCTAAAGGTGCTGGACCTAGAGGACTTTGATGTGATTCTGGGAATGGTCTGGTTTTCAAGATATGATGAGGTTATCCAATGCAAGGTTAAGCATTTGTACATCAAGATTGACAACAGTTACCCCAGGAGTGTGTATGGATTTCCGTGCAAAGATTCCTCGATCATTTTTGCGTTATGTGCTCTGAAGCTTTTAGATTCCGGTTGTTGTACTAACTTGGTTTCTGTTTTGGAGGCTGTTGGTGGTTTGCCGCGCGTCGAGGATTTTTCTAAGGTTTGAGTGTTTCCTGATGTCTTTCTAGATAGTTTTTCTGGTATTCTGCTTGAGAGAGATGTGGAGTTTATTATAGATCTGGATTCGGGTACTTGCCCAATTGCTAAGGTACCGTACCAGATGTCCCCGAGTTAATTGGAAGAGTTGCGTAGCCAGATAGATGATTTGTTGCAGTGTGGATTCATTAGGTCAAGTTTTTCGCCAATGGGTGCTCCCGTGTTGTTTGTTAAGAAGAAGGATGGATCTATGAGGTTGTGCATCGATTATAGGGAATTGAATAAGGTAACTATCAAGAACAGGTATCCCTTGCTAAAGATAGATGTTTTGTTTGATCAGTTGCGTGGTAGTACAGTGTTTTCAAAGATTGACCTTCATTCAGGCAAGCATCAGTTGAGGATTCGTGAGATAGATTTTCCGCAAACCGCTTTTCGTTCTCGGCATGGACATTTTTAGTTCTTGGTAATGTCCTTTGGATTGACGAATGCACCCTCTGCCGTTATGGACATGATGAATAGAGTGTTCAAAGATTTTTTGGATTGTTTTGTGGTCGTTTTTATTGATGATGTCCTGGTTTATTCCTGGAGTGCTGAGGAGCATGAACAACACTTGCGTTTAGTTCTATCTGGTTTAAGACAACATAAGTTGTATGTAAAATTGAGTAAGTGCGAGTTTTGGCTACCTCAGGTTTCATTTTTGGGTCATGTTGTGAATAAGGACAGAATTTCTATCGACCCAAAAAAGATAGCTATCGTAATGGATTTAAAAAGACTTACCACACGCAAAGAGATAAGAAGCTTCATAGGGTTGGAAGGCTATTATATAAGGTTTCTGGATGGATTTTCTATATTCTCTACACCATTGACTAAGCTTATGTAGAAGAATACAGTGTTTGTGTGGAGCGATAAGTACGATGAAGCTTTTCGGGAATTGAAAAAGAGGTTATGCACTGCTCTAGTGTTATCTTTAGGGTAATAGGCCATTTATGTAATAGGCCATTTATGTGGATGCCTCGCATGTTGGACTTGGTTGTGTATTGATATAAGAAGGCAAGGTAATTGCGTATGGATCAAGGAAATTAAAGATTCATGAAAGGAACAACCCTACTCATGATTTGGAGTTTCCGGCAGTGATTTATGCCCTGAAGTTGTGGAGACATCTATAGTATGGCGTGTTGTGTAAGATTGGGAGATTTCAGAGTTTATCCATTTTTTCTACCACTCGGGTTCACCGGAAACCGCCCCTCCGATGGCCGTTCCACCGCTCAACGATAGCCCCCACCTCAACAAAGGTGGTGTCCATGGTGCTCGGCCAGGGAGGTGATCGGGTGGCCGAAAAATTATCATCGAAGTGCTCAAGGTCGGGTTGATGTCAGACATTGCCTGGAGGAAGAAGAAAACCAAGAGACATCCTGTTGGAACCCTCACTCTGATTTAAGAAAGGATTACTATTAAGATGGTTAGATTGACCGATCTTGTATAGTCTAGGGTCATAGGATTTTCCAGGATTTTAACTTTGAAGATTTCAAGTTTAGGAAATTCAGTTCGACGATAGTCGAACTCAGATCGACGATCGTCGAACCAAGATCGACGAACTCATAATTTCTTCTCTGAGTAGAGCTCGATGAAAGTCCAGCTGAGATCGACGAACTGTGAGCTAATATCAGAATCTTAGCTCGATGAAGTGCCTTGTCAGCTCGACGAACTTGGAGCTCCGTTCAACGATCGTCTACCTCTAATCTGTCATCTCAGCTCGACGACATCAAGTCTAAGATCAATGATCTCTTAGCTCAGATCGATGAATAAGCATCTTCAGATCGACGGTATCGATAAACATCATCTTTATTTTCATTCACCACTATAAAAGGGTTTTTTTAATTCCCTTCATAATTTATCCCTTTGGTTGTTAAGTCTCCTGATCAAAATACTTAGTTTTGTTTTTGAGCACCTGGTCAAAAGCTCAACTGGTTGTTAGATCCCCTTTGAAAATAGATCGTGTGGTGACAGGGCTCCTGAGCAAAAACCTGTGGTGGCAGGGAACCTGATCAAAAACCTGTAGTGGATTCCTACCAGGGTGGTAGAAGAGTGGATGTACCCAAGTTTAAGGGGAACCACTATAAAATCTTCGTGTCGTCTGGTTTGCCTTTACTTTCTATTTTTGTGCTGAATGTTTCCTTTATATATATACAGATATATAAACTCTAGAATTAGTGTGATCTATCCCTTCACTTTCAATTGGTATCAGAGGCAGAGGTTGTTTTGTTTCACAGGCTAACACTTGAACCAAAAGATCTTTGATAGATCCCATATACTCTAGTGTCCTTTTAAATCATGGCACTAAATAAGGAGTACGCAAGCACCAAACCTCCTGGTGGGTCGATTGATCCCAATGTTCCAAATTTGAAAGAAGTCAAACTTGTCAATGACATGCACATATAATATATTTGATGTTTTCTTGAGTTATTGTATGCAGGTTCTCCTTGATTGGACAGGTGAACAGGAAAAGGAAGTTGGAAGTCAGATAATTAGACTAAGGCAAAACCATTGAAATGGCTGAGACAACTGAGAAGAATGTCTCAGCTTAACTGCTAAGACAGCTGAGTAGCTCAACACATATCATTGAGAGAAGTGTTGGTCTCAGACGTGAAGAAGAAACCGTTGAGATAGTTGATAAGGAATCGCTGAGATAGAAGAGTCTCAGCTGTGAAGAAGAAACCACTGAGACAAAGCTAACAGAAATCTTCTAAGTCCAAAAACAGAGTTCGTCGAGCTCTGCTCATAGATTGTTGATCTCAGGTTAAAGGTTGAAGATTTAGAGTTCGTCGAGCTCAGCTCACAGATCGTCGAGCTCAAGTTAAAGGTTAAAGATTCATAGTTCATCGACCTGAGCCTGCCTTTCGTCGAGCTCAGGTTAAAGGTTGAAGAATCTGAAGTTCGTAGAGCTCAGCACAGAGTTCATCGATCTCAGATCGACGATTGTCGAGCCTTGTCCAAATAATTTTTGTTGTTGCAAGAAAGCTACAGTAGCGGCAGAAGCTACTGTTTTTCTTCTTCTTAGGGAGGTGGCGCTTACCATACTTGACTGGGCCCACATTCAAATTGTGTCGTTGATTCAAATCAATAGATATAAAAGGAAAAGAAGAAAAGAAGATTAGGGTTAACAAACAAAAGCAGAAAAAAAAGGGACTGCTTGACTTCATCTTCTTCAACAAGCTTGAAAGCAAAGTCCAGCAGTGAAAGCCAGAAGGCAAAGATAGTTGAAGCTTCTTCCAATTCAGCAAGCTTGTTCCTTGAAGAACATATTGGCTGATTAAAGCTATCATCAAGAGAATATAGCTGTATGAAGGGGTGTAAGCCTTCAACAGCAGATAACTGCTCACTTGTGCAGCAAATAAGAAGTTGGTTGTAGAAGAAGACTCATCCCTTCTACAAAAAGTGGGCTGGACTGATATCTGCTCAGTATAGTAAGTTAGATTCAGAGATTTTTCTCTGAGTCAGTATTTAAATTTTACTTGATTATTTCCTATAGGATTCAATTTATCTGAATCTGAGTGTAGGGCACTTTGTACCTGAGTTGTAGATGACTAATTAGTCACTGAGGTAGGTGCTTTGCTGGGATACTAAGGTAGGATCCAAGTGTGGATCTGAAATATAGGGTTTAATTGCCTGAGGTAGGAGAGTGCTACTATCAGAGGTATGATACAAGTGTGGATCTGAGGTAGGGTTGTCCTCCCAGTCTGAGTTCATGGCCTAGTGCCTGAGGTCGGTGACTTATGAGTCACTGAGCTGTAAGTGGCAAGTGTGTCACTTAGTGGTAGGCCTTGGAGGAGGCTGAGATGTAAGTTCCTAGAAGGGCACTGAGGTGGGTACTTGGAAAGGTACCGAGTTGTAGGAGTGTTGCAGCACTCTAAGAGTAGGGTTGTGTGCCTGAAGTTATAAGGCTAAGAAGCCTGAGCTGTAGGCCATAGAAATAAGGCTGAGGTAGGTAATTAGTGGACCACTGAGCTGTAGGAGCACTACAAGCCTCTGAGGTAGGAACCCTTGTGGTTCTGAGTTTGGATTATGAAAAGAATCTGTGTGTAAGGTTGAGGGCCTGAGGTGTAAGCTCTGGGGAGCATATTGGTGGTGTTTGTGCCTAGTTCAACAAATCAGTTGGATAGGTGTGAGGTAAAGTGAATGTACACAATTGGGGAACAACTATAAATACTTGTGTGCTTGATGTGTTGCTTTTTCCTTCTTGTATTGCAAGTAATTAGGACAAGCTCTAGATCACCAAACTTATAATCTGCAAAAAGGCTTAAGTAATTTCAAAGACCTATTCAGCCCCCTCTAGGTGACTAGCTAACCTTTAAGTAATAACTTTCAAGTGGTATCAGAGTGAGGTTGCTCAAAAAGGGATTTAACAATCTGAGTACATCTTCAAGGTTAGCTATAAGATATAAGAATGGGGTTTGGTGTAAACTACAAGGAATTGGGGGCCATGAAATTCCCAATCTATAGAAAGGAGGGCTTTGGTCTCTAGAAGGAAAGGGTCAGACTACTCATGGAAGCTGCTGACCCTAGGATCTCCATCATAGTCAAAGAAGGACCCTTCATCCCCATGAAGACCATAGTTCTGGATGCCAACATCCAGAAACCTAAATCTTATGAGGAAATGAACATAGATGAGCTCCTACTTGCCTCCATAGACAAGAGAGCTCAAAACATTATTGCCAGTACAATAGATGATTCAAAATTCCAAAATTTCGTGCACTACTAGACCTCCAAGGAGATGTGGTACACAGTAGTTGTGGTCATGGATGGTTCAGAGGAGGTGAGGGATGCAGAAAATCCTTGCTCAACCAGGAGTATGAGGCCTTCAGACAAGGAAAGTCTGATGCCATTACTGAGTTCTTTGAGAGATTCTTTAGAATTGTAAATGAAATGAGAATATATGAAAGGGTCTTCAGCACCTATGAGCTGAATTACAAATTTCTCAGGTCTCTCACAAAGGATTGGGACACAAAGATCTGTGTCATTATAGAAATGGCCAAGTTAGCTTACACACCTCCTCTAACCCTGTTTGGAATGTTGCTGTCATATGATATGCAGCTTATTTCAAGAAAGGAAGAATAACCTGAAGAATATCCTGCTGCTAGGATAGGAATAAGGGCCCCTCTATCACATTTAGAAAGTGACTAAGAGGTGGATGAAGATGAAGAAGAAGATGTTCAATGCCATTGATTAATGGCAATGATAGATGAGGAAAGCTGCCAGGATCAGCTTGGACAGGCTCAGGTAAATCCTAAATCTCTAACTTTAATTCTAGTCATGAGGCTAGCTCAGAGTTTGAAGCTCAATCATCAAGAGATGAAGGGGACTCAGAGTCTGTGGATGATGTCAATTCTATAATTGACAAGTATGGAGAACTTCTTAAAGCATTCAAGAAGTGCAAGCTCCTTGAAAAGAGACAGGAAAAAAAGCTTCTCTGTCTTAGGAGCAAGTGTGAGGGCCAAGAAAATGATCTCAATGATATGGCTATTCAATTAGCCAATCTCAAGGGGATCATTGTGAAAGTGAGTGTAAGATCAATCCTTCACTCTAGAGGGGGGTTAATATAGTGTATTAAAATAATTTTGCAAATATGAAAATTATTCTAGCAGTGGAAGACTTAATTTAGTTAGTGTAGAGTGCTTGACAGAAATCAAAATATAACAAACAAAAGAGCAAATCCACAGCAAACAACAAATAAGATAACAAGCAACCAGAAGACACAAGGAGCTATAGTGGTTCCCAAAAACCTAGGTACATCCACTCTTCTACCACCCTTGGTAGGAATCCACTACAGGATGAGTTGATCAGGTGTCCTTGGAACCAATGAGCTTTTGATCAGGTGCTCAAAAACCAAACCAGATTTTTTGATCAGGTATCTTGCCACCACTGAGTTTTGATCAGGTCTCAGAAACTAAAGCAAAACTTTTGAAGGGAGTTTAAAAACCCTTTTATAGGAAAGGAAAAAGAAAAATGGTGATGTTGTCTTCTCTCTCAACAATCAAAGAGAAGCACATGTGGATAAGATGTTGTCAATGCCCCCCCTGAGATTAGCAAGAGTTCAGGAACTGGAAGCTTTGCAAGTGTGATAGGTCTTCAATAGAAAGAATGCTCCAGCAGAAGATGATTCCAGTAAGAACTGAAATATGTGTTGTCTGGAGTGAGAATGATGAAGACTTTTTAATCAGCAGGAATCAGAAAGAAAACTTGTTCTATTTTCTGAGTTATTGATCTTCTTTTTCTTTCTATGTGTATTTGTTTTGTGTACACTTCTATGTATATTCTTGCTCTCTCTGAATGATAATAAAAAATACAGTTGTCAAAAATTCTTGATAGTCGTTAGCAAAGTCATAAAAACTTTCCTTAAATGTCAATTGGCTCTGAAGGAAAGAAACTAAAAACATTCCTTCTTTGTTTCCTTGAAACTTATTTCAGATTTTTTATAACGGCTAGAAATCTTCTGCAATAAATGCTCTGACTTGAAGACATTTGAAATCCTTAACAAACTGACAAACTTCCAGAAATCGTTGATCCCAAAAGATAATCGTCGATTTGAAAAGATAATCGTCGATATGAGCTCAACTATCGTCGAACTAAGCTCAGAGACATTGGAATTAGTCTAAGATAGAAAACGTCGATCTGAGATCATAGATCGTTGAACTGAGTTCGACGCATCGTCTACCTGAGCTTAGAGAGATAGTCTAACTGGGTTCGATGTTTCGTCAATCTGAGCTCGACGACAAGTTGAATTCTTCTTCTGGGCCTCTCATCTAAACTAGGATGTTTTGGGGAAAGCTTCCAATCTAAGTCCTAAGCCTTAGACCTAACTAGTAGACCTTTACTCTATACAATAAGGTCAAAGCAACAATCCTATAGACATAGTGATCCTGACCCAAATTAGTAATAGGGTGTTCAAACAATCTCCCCCTATTTGGGTTAGGATTACTATTTCCATGAGTTATAGGAAATAAAAACATCAACAGAAATAGAAATAAAAATAAAAAATAAAAAAAACATTGCAGAACCACAGAAATATAATTATATCACACCAAATAGTTTAGCAGAGATATGAAGGTGTTTTGCAGCTTACACCCAGATTAAAGCTTATCATCAGTTCTTTTCTTGAAAATGATTTCTCTGTTTTGATTTTCTGAATCTTTCTTTGATTTGAAGTCATCAGCAGCACCAAGAGTCTTTTGGCTTCTATTTCTAGGAACTACAGCTTCAGGATGTAGCTGCATGTACTCCTCAGTATTAAAGAATTTCTTGGAGCTGTATCTTTCAAGTTCTTATCTTCTTTGATCTGATAGAGTAGAGATATTGGAAGTATCTTGGCCTTTTTCTCTTGCTTTCTTAATTTGATCTAGAGCCGCCATTTATTTTAGTCTAGCTGTCTAGGAGACTGAGTTACTCTTTGGATCTATAAAAGGAACTGGTGGCTCATACTTATTGATGGTGTTAGTGGGAGGAGCTTTTGGATGAAATCCTTCTTTGAGCTTATAAGGAAAAGGACCAGAAGTGGAATCACTTGGGCTTTGTCCTTTCCTTTGATAAGGTTGATGTCTGGACTGTCCTCTGGAATAAAGTTTATAATCTCTTTGATTGCCTCTGTACTGACTTCCTCTTGATTGATTGCCTCTTTGCAGAGATCCTCTGGATTGAGATCTTCTTTGAAACGGAGAGCATCTTTGAGATGAAGCATGTGAGGATTGATGAGCTGAGTTTTCACTAGATTCTGCACCTGGAAAAGGAGGCGGAGGAGGAGGATTATAATGAGAAGTTCATTGGTCATATTTCCTTTTCTTCCTCATGGCCTTCAACTGGTTCTTAGAGAATTGCATCCAGTGCTCAGTTATAGGGAAGCTGTGCAGAATATAATATGGAATGTCATGATCAGAAGTAGTCTTGGACAATTGAACTCTTTTCATAGCTTTACTTCTAGTTTTCCTCTTCTTTGCAATAGTTGCAGAGGAATCATCAGAGTCAGTTCTGAATTCATCATCATCATCATAACTCTAAGGCTCATCATATAAAACATCTATTTCCTTTAATATTTCTTTAGAGATAATAGGAGCTAGAGCAGGAGGAGCATGAATAACAACATCAGTAATTGAAACAACAGGAATAACAACATCTAAAATAATAGGCTCAGGAGCTGAACAAACTTGCTAAATTGGCTCTATAATAGCCTTTGAAAAAGTAACATCAGCAGCAGTAGCATCAAGAACCACAGAAATACTTTCCACAGATTTAACAGAATTTATATACATTTCTATCAGATTTGGATCACAGCAGGAGAAGGGAACTATAGCCCTAGTTAGATCTTCAGCAGGGAGAGATGCTGGAGGATAACAGCTATAAAGTGAATCAAATAGGGATAATAAAGAATGTATATCTACTGCAGGACTTATGGCTGGAGCTGGAGCTTAAGCTGGAACTGAAACTTGCTCTGAAGCTAGACTTTTTGAAACTAGAACTTCTGATATCTGCATTTCTGAAACAAAATTCTCTGAGGGCAGCACTTCTTCATAAGGCATCTCCCCCTGCCTAGTTTCAGTGACAACTGAATCTAGGCCCCCAAAAGAAGGAGTGGCCTAAAGGGAGAAGGAAGAAGATATTCTAACAGATAACTCATTCAATGTCTTGACTAAGGGAGCTAAGGTTGAATCCAGTAAGAGAGTTAGCTTGGGTGCCAACAACTCATACAATCTATCTGCCAGAGAAAGAAGATCTACTTGCTCAAGATTAACTTGAGTAGAGGTAGAAGGAGGGGCTGCAGAGATGGATGGAATTAATGCAGGGTTAAGTGGTATGGATGGTTGAGAGATGGGGATGGATGTTATGGATGGAGCTGGGATTGTGACTGCTGGTAGAAATGAGGAGATGGTAGGGGGAAAGGATGGTTGAGATATGATGTCATGTAGGATTTGTTGAAAGGATGATGAGGTGGATGGAATGTCTTGAGGTGATGAAGGGGAATCATCCATGAAGGAATCATCTAAAAGGTTTAATGATGGAAGATGGGAGGATAATTCTAAATCTATGGATGAGAAGTAATGTAGTGGATGGAAAACTTCTTGAAAAGTGGCTAAAGGAGGTGAAGAAGCTATTTGAGATGATGGTATGGAAGATATAACTGGATGTGGAGAAGGAGGAGAGGATATTGAAGGGGATGGAAACACTTCTGCCGGGGAAATAGTCTGAGGAGGAGTGACTGATTCAGTCCTTATGCCTAAAGAAGCTTTTGCTGCAGGAGCCCTGCTGGGTTTGACAATTTGTCTCTCCCACTTGCCAAATAGAGGTTAAGAAAGCCTCTTTGAAGCATTGATATGCATTCCATTTGACACCAACAACTGAGGGCACCAATTCTGCAGGAATAGGCCCAAAATTCTTCAAAAATTCACAAAATTCTTAAAGATCTTTTTCTTAATCAAATCAAAGAAAATGGCTCCCCAATCCAGGTGCTTCTTATTTACAATTGCAGCCATTAAACAGAATTGATGTCTAGATATTGTATCATGGGCTGAATGTTTGGCCAATATCACTTTGCCTACAACATCTGCTAGAAATCTATACTCCATAGATAGATTTTTCTTCAGCAACTTGTTAGGATTCTCAAAATTATGACCCATACTATCTAACATTTCAATAAATTCTACCCCTGATAGTTTTATGCTATCATTTCCAGTACTTTATCCAAAAATCTCTGTAAGATTGGCTGGGGTTTGGGATACCTGTGTCCCTGAGATGGTTCCAATAAATGTGTTTTTATCCAGATTGTGGGCAGTATTGACCCATTCTTTAATCTCATCTGCTACTAGCTTGATTCTGGTGGTCATGAGGTTCACAAGTTGTTTCTCCTTGAAAAGTTCCAGAATATCCATGAACATCTAAGAAGTTCCTTTAAAAGATTCCATATCAATATCGAAACAAGTGTCGAACTTCATTGCAGCTAGTACGACGACTGAGACCGACATAGTTCCTGCAAAAATAAACACGATCAAGTGTAGAACAGTTTGGAGGGAAAGAAAGTTCTTGCAGAAGGTATGAAAGCGCAAAGGAGAATGACGCCTGGAAAAATGATTTTATATCAGGGTTCGACGCAAAAAAGGAAAGATCGTTGAACTCAGTTCGACGATCTATGGCTCTAGGGGAAACTGAAGGTCTCAACATCATCAATCTCCATTCGACGATATTTAACATTATCGATCTTCGTTCAATGAAAATTTAGATCGCTGACCAAGAAGGATAGTTTAGCACTATCTGGAAAAATATCGAGCTTCGTTTGACGATTCCTAACATCGTCGATCTCCGTTTGACGGAAAAGGAAAGATAGTTGAATACTATATGTAAACGACGAGCTCCGTTCGACGATCTTCATGAGAATCGTCGAGCACAGTTCAGAGACAGATAAAACCTATAGATACTAGGAAACTCAAATTTTTAACCTAGTCTTTGTCCCTTTTTAGGGTTAAAGATCTTGGAACATAATTAAGACTTCCTCCATCTAACGTTCCTAACTGATTAAGGAAGAAAGTGTGTTTCTTATCATCCAAGGGTTTAGTGAAAATATCTCCCCTTTGTAAATAAGTTGGGATGCATTCCAATTTAATTTTATTTTTCTCTACATTATCCCTTAAGAAATGATGCCTAACCTCTATGTGTTTTGTCCTAATATGGAGGACTAGATTTTGGGCTATTGAAATAGCACTAGCATTTTCACAAAATATTTTGGACTTCTCTAAGTTGTAGCCATAGTCCAGGAGCTGATTTTGAATCCACAATATCTGTAAGCAACAACTACCTGCTGCCATATATTCAGCTTCAGCAGTTGATGTGGACACAGATGTTTGTTTCTTACAAAACTAGGAGACAGGTCTGTCACCAAGAAACTGACAAGTTCCACTGGTGCTTTTCTTGTCTACTCTACATCCAGCATAATCAGCATCAGAAAATCCAATTAAATCAAATCCTAAATCAGCTGGATACCAGAGACCAAGATTTGGACAACTTTTCACATACCTAAGAATCCTCTTAACTAATGTGAGGTGTGAGTCTCTAGGGCTGAGTTGGAATCTAGCACAAATGCATGCAGCAAACATTATATCAGGTCTACTAGCTGTAAGATACAATAAGAAGCAAATCATTGCTCTATATGTGGTTTGATCAACCGGTTTCCCAGGTTCATCAGCATCTAATACAGTATTAGTATGCATGGGTGTTTTCATAGAGGATGCATCAAACATACCAAATTTCTTAACCAATTCTTTCGCACACTTGGTTTGAGAAATAAAGATGTCATAAGAATGTTGTTTGACTTGCAATCCTAGAAAGAAGGATAGCTCACCCATGCTACTCATTTCAAATTTGGAATGCATTAGGTTGGAGAACCTTTTGCACAAATTTGAATCAGTAGAGCCAAACATAATATCATCTACATAGATTTGTACTAGTAGGATATGTGACTTATGGGTTATAATAAAAAGATTTTGGTCTATTCTGCCACTTTTAAAATAATTTTCCAAGAGTTAGCAAGCAAGGGTCTCATACCATGCTCTAGGAGCTTGTTTGAGACCATATAATGCTTTATGCAATTTATAAACAAAATCAGAGTGAGTTAGAGAGATAAAACCTGGAGGCTGTTTTACATAAACTTCTTCCTTGATATCACCATTGAGGAATGCACTTTTGACATCCATTTGATATACTTTGAACTTCTTGTGAGCTGCATAAGCTAGGAAGATTCTTATGGCTTATAACCTTGCAACTGGTGCAAAGGTTTGGTCATAGTCTATGCCTTCTTCTTGAGAATATCCTTGAGCAACCAGCCTTTCCTTGTTTCTTACTATAACTCATTGATCATCTAACTTGTTTCTAAATATCCATTTTGTTCCAATAATGGGATGATTCTTTGGCGTTGGCACTAGCTCTCAAACTTTGTTTCTTTCAAATTGATTTAATTCCTTTTGCATTGCAACAATCTAGTTTGGATCTTGTTCTGCATCTTGTATGGATTAAGGCTCAATTTGAAAAAGAAAGCAATGGTGCATCAGATTTTGATTGAATTGGTTTTTGGTTTGCACACTAGCTGAGATGTCTCCAATCACTTGGGAGATTGGATGTTCTCTTGATGTTACTAAATCAACAATGGGTGTTTATTGTTCACCAACCTGTGTTATTATTTCCTCTTGTGGAATAACAACTGGCTCTTCATTTTGATTGTCACCATGACTTGCTAAAATCTGACTGTCATCTTCATTTTCACTGCTTTCAGCTTCTTGTTGAGTGGATGAGGGTGATGGATCTTTTTCAATGATATTTAGCTTGTCCAAATTCTCTGATGGAGAATGTACCTACAAATGGTCTATGGTAGAAGTACTATTCTCCTTGTAAGACATATTAGTTTCATCAAAAGAGACATGCACTGTTTCTTCAATTTTATGAGATGATTTATTATAAACCCTATAGGCCTTATTGATCATGGAGTATCCCAAAAACACTCCTTCATCAGCTTTGGCTTCAAATTTTGCTAAGTAGTTCTTGTTATTGTTATGAATGTAGCAAATACAACCAAAAATTCTAAGATAATCAACTTTTGGTTTCTTCCCTTTGAGTAATTCATAGGGAGTCTTGCCCTTTAGCTTATGTATCAAACTCCTATTCAAAACATAGTTTGAAGTGTTCACAGCCTCTACCCAAAAGGATAGAGGGAGGTGAGCATCTGTCAACAATGTTGTCGCAGATTCAATAAGGGTTCTATTCTTCCTTTCAGCTACCCCATTCTGTTGAGGAGTTCTAGGAGCTGAGAAAGTGTGCCTGATCCCTTCCTTCTAACAGAACTCTTGCATAAGAAGAGAATCAAACTCTATCCCATGATCACTTCTGATCAATGCTATGTGAGTATTGAACTCAATCTGTATACATTTGAGAAACTCTGTCAAATATTTGAAGTTATCAGACTTCTTCCTTAGAAAGAACACCCATGTGAATCTAGAGAAGTCATCTACAACTACTAAAGTATAAGATTTCGCTCCTAGGCTCTGTACAGTAATGGGTCCAAACAGATCCATATGTAACAAGTACAAAATCCTAAGTGAATCACTCTTATTAAGTGACTTAAAGCTATTTTTAGTTTGCTTGCCTAATTGACAAGACCTCAAAAGTCCTTCCTTCTTGTAGGGGCCAGAAGGTAGTCCTCTAACAAGGTTGTCCTTAGATAGCCTAGCAATGGTTCTAAGTTTTATATGTCCTAATCTCTTATGCCATAATTCATTAGGTTTGCTAAGAGAATTAAATAAACAGATATCTACCTTGGTTGAATGAAAATCTAATAGGTAAATATTACCTCTTCTTTTACTTTTCAATACAGTTGTGTTGTCTTTTGATTTGATGATGCATGAAGACTTGTTGAATGTAACCTGATAGCCTTCATCACATAGCTGACTGATACTGATAAGATTGTGCTTCAGTCCTTTCACATATGCTACCTTCTTGAATGTTACTGATCCTATTTGGACTGCACCATATCCTTTGGTCTGTCCAAAGTTTGAATCTCCAAACTTGACTGTGGGTCCATGTTTAGCCTTGAAGGATATTAGGTTATCCTTGCTTCCAGTCATATGCTTGGAGCACCCACTATCCAGATACCAATGCTAGTCCATGGTTGGATTAGTCTTCACCTGCACAAATAACAGTTCATTTGTTTTTGACCAAGTTTACCTTGGGTCTAGCTTAATAACCTTTGAAATCATAAATTAAAGAAATCTCTGGTTGACTTTTATATCCTTCAGGATGATATCTCCTAGGAGGAATTATACATTCAGTATAAGGGTTGAACTCTTGAGATGTAGGATATCTAGAATTAATTTTTAACATACCTCTTGAGAACTGGTCGTATCTCTGAGCTCCGTACGACGATCGTGGAGCTGAGTTCGACGATCTTGGGTCAGATCGTCGAGCTACGTTCAGCGATCGATCTTGCTTGTGTTCAGAGATCAGAGATAGTCGACCTGAGTTCGACAATTCAGCATGAAATTGCTGAGCTCCGTTCGAAGAACGTCGAGCTCTGTTCGAAGATCGTCAAGCTCTTTTCGACGATATCTGTTGAACTTTGTTCTTTTTGGGTAGATAAGAATTTTTTTAGCTACCTCAACAACTCCATTTCCTTTATCAGAGATAAATTTAATGGGAGTTATTAACATAATAGCTTGGCTGGATGAAGAACCCAAGCCCAGTGTATTATTGAGTCTTGAGTTCACTGTGCTTGTGATGTCCATTAGTTTGATACTTCTCCCATTGAGGGTTTATTCAAACTTCTTGGCCTACAATAGTTCACTTTTCAGTGAAGCTATCTTCTCCCTACAACATTCTAACTCATCTGAGAGTTTGAGGTTATCTGAACTTAAGGTACTGAATTCAGATAACTGATTTCTGAGAGAGATAATTTCTTTCTCAGAATTGAGTAGATCTAAACACAGTGCTTTAAATTCAGACTTGAAGTCCTCTGAATTAAAATCAAATGAATCAATTACCTGATCTTCTTCTCGCTCTGGTTCAGATTCAGATTCAGATTCATGTTTTTAATTAGTGTTGTTCTGAGATGCATTGATTGCCATCGTGTAGAATTCTTTTTCTTGTGCATCATCTTCATCATCACTCGAGCTTGATGATGCATCAGATTCTTCTTCTGTTGCACTCCATGTTTCAGCAAAAAATCCCTTCCTTGTGTGCTTGTTCTTGCTGGAAGAGGATCTGTCATAATGATTTCTTCTAGTGTCTTTATCTTTTCTCTCTTGTCCTTGTTTTGATTTTCTGGACAATCAGGCAGTATGTGGCCTGGTTTCCTACAACCATAAAAAATAATCTCTTTATTATTTGATTTATCATACCTTTGCTTTTCTTGGCCTCTGGATGACCTTTTTCGGAAGTCCTTCCTGGCCATTTTGTAGAACCTCTTGGCTAGGAGGCTCATCAGTTCTTCATTGCCTGTGACTTTGTCTTCAGGCTATTCTTCTGTTTCCTTGAAAGAAATTTATTTCTCCTTCCTGACTGCTGGAGAAGTTGTCTTCTGCTCTTCTTCTCTTTTCTTGATGAGCTGCTCATAGGATTTGAGCTTGCCAAATAGAGCTTCTGTTGTGATATCATTCAGACTTCTAGCATCCTTGATGGGCCAGATCCTTGAATCCCAAGTGCTGGGGAAGCACATTAGGATTTAGTCATTTATCTCTGTGAGAGAGATCTATTTGTCCAAGGTCTTGAGTTCACTGACAATCAGACTTAGTCTGTTGTACATGCTAGCTACTGATTCACTTTCTGCTTTCTTGAAATTCTCATATTGAGTGATAAGATGAGATCTCCTATCTTTTCTCTCATCAGTTGATCCTGACACAAGCTCAGATAGCTTATCCCAAATCTCTTTAGCTGAGTTGCATTCAACTACCTTCTGGAAGATGTCATCAGACATTGTCTGATCTAGGATATTCATAGCTTAAGTATCAGCAACCTTCCATTTCTTTATATCAGCATCTGTTCCTGAAGGTGGTGGAACAACATTTGTACTTGTGCTTGCAGGAGGCTTGGGGCAATCTGTCAAAACAGAATTAAAGATATCTTCATCAATGGAATTCATGTATAATCTGATCCTTGCCTTCTAAAGGGAAAACTTGGAGAGATTGCACACTGGAGGTATGGTGTTAGCATAATCTTTGTTTTGTGCCATAAATTTAGATTAAAATAAATATAATAAAAATAACCCTCTATTAAGGATAGATCTTAAGAGAGATCTTTTGGTTCAGGTGTTAGCCTGTATGAACAACCAAACTGGCTGAACAACCAACCTCCCTCTGATACCAATTGAAAGTGAGTGTAAGATCAATCCTTCACTCTAGATGGGGGTGAATAGAGTGTATTAAAATAATTTTGCAAATATGAAAATTATTCTAGCAGTGGAAGACTTAATTTAGTTAGTGTAGAGTGCTTGATAGAAATCAAAATATAACAAACAAAAGAGCAAATCCACAGCACACAGCAAATAAGATAGCAAGCAACCATAAGACACAAGGAGCTATAGTGGTTCCCCAGAACCTGGGTACATCCACTCTTCTACCACCGTTGGTAGGAATCCACTGCAGGATGAGTTGATCAGGTGTCCTGGGCA
The DNA here is from genome assembly GCA_039513925.1 of Platanthera zijinensis. NCBI lineage: Eukaryota > Viridiplantae > Streptophyta > Magnoliopsida > Asparagales > Orchidaceae > Platanthera > Platanthera zijinensis. The sequence goes on along the minus strand of CM077082.1, from coordinate 164,860,788 downwards.
CCAATGAGCTTTTGATCAGGTGCTCAAAAACCAAACCAGATTTTTTGATCAGGTGTCTTGCCACCACTGAGTTTTGATAAGGTCTCAGAAACCAAAGAAAAACTTTTGAAGGGAGTTTAAAAACCCTTTTACAGGAAAGGAAAAATAAAAATGGTCAAGTTATCTTCTCTATCAACAGTCAAAGAGAAGTGCAAGTGGATAACATATTGTCAAAGCTCCCCCTGAGATTAGCAAGAGTTCAGGAAATGGAAGCTTTGCAAGGGTGATAGGTCTTCAGTAGAAAGAATGCTCCAGCAGAAGATGATTCCAGTAAGAACTGAAATATGTGTTGTCTGGAGTGAGAATGATGAAGACTTTTTAATCAGTAGGAATCAAAAAGAAAACTTGTTCTGTTTTCTGAGTTATTGATCTTCTTTTTCTTTCTGTGTGTATTTGTTCTGTGTACACTACTGTGTATATTCTTGTTCTCTCCGAATGATAATAAGAAATCCAGTTGTCAAAAATTCTTGATAGCCGTTAGCAAAGTCATAAAAACATTCCTTAAATGTCAACTGTCTCTGAAGGAAAGAAACTAAAAACATCCTTCATTATTTCCTTGAAACGTGCTCCAGATTTATTATAATGACTAGAAATCTTATGTAATAAATGCTCTGACTTGAAGTCATTTGAAATCCTTAACAAAGTTACAAACTTCCAGAAATCGTCGATATCAAAAGATAATCATCGATCTAAAAAGATAATCGTCGATCTGAGCTCAAATATCGTCGAACTGAGCTCAGAGACATTGGAATTAGTCTAAGATAGAAAACGTCGATCTGAGCTCAGAGATTGTCAAATTGAGTTCGACGCATCGTCGACCTGAGCTCAGAGAGATAATCGAACTGGGTTCGACGCTGACGACATGTTGAATTCTTCTTCTGGGCTTCTCATCTGAACTAGGAGGTCTTGGAGAAAGCTTCCAACCTAAGTCCTAAGCCTTAGACCTAACTAGTTGACCTTTACTCTATACAACAAGGTCAAAGCAACAATCCTATAGACATAGTTATCCTGACCAAAATTAGTAATAGGGTGTTCCAACACATTGATTTATAATTTGTGGTAAAAGTCTCAAATGAGAAACTTATCCAAAAACTTAAAGAAGATCTACTAAGGGAGAAATAATTGGTGGCTAAGTTTTCTAAGCCAAGCACTGTGCTTCCCTTAATTCACACCCTCTTTACCCAAAAGGGTAAGAAAAAGTTAGGTTTTAAGAGATCTGCTAGACCTCCCAATCCAAAAGTAAAGGGGAAGGCACCAGTTGTGCCTCTAACCTCACTGCCCCCAATTTCTTTTCAGAAAGCTTTATTGCCTTCTAATAGGTATGGCCATGAAAGCAGTTATGGTCACTGAGAGAATGGTAGATCCACTAATATGGACCAATGTGGTCATAGCCAAGGTGGAAGATACAACCATGTGAGGTCCCTTAAGGCTACCCATGAGGAAATTCAAATGGCCCATCCCTGACAATTTAATTTTGGTGCCTTAGCACCAAAACTCAAGGATAATGCTGTTGCAGGAAATCTGAGTCATCCAGCAAAAGTAATGACTGAAGGTGAGTCTTCTTGCAAGGCTGGAATGGTATTTTTTGATGCAATCAGATGCATGTTTGCTGAAAAGAGACATGCAGCTACTGGCTCTTAGAAAAGACCAAAATAGTCGGCAGAAAGACTTACCTTCAATCAAATAGCTGTTGAAAGGACTCAGAGATATACAACAACACATCTACCCACTCTTCAAGGAGCAGTCCATGCAAATGCTAGCCCTAAACAAAAAAGGAGATATAATGTCCATAAGTGCTGGTGCTATGGCAAAGTAAGCCAATATGCTATAGATTACTGGCACAATACTTCAATGTCCTAAGGTAGCCAACCTGTCAGGAATTCTGCAGGAAGGCAAGCTTGTTTTCATACTAATATGAACCTAGGACCGAATAGAAATTGGGGTCCTAAGGTGAGATAAATTGTGCTTTTCAGGTTAGTTCAAGTACCAGCTTACCTAAATGGTACTTGGACATTGGATGTTCTAGGCACATGACTAGAATAATGGAATTGTTGAAAGAGTTTACTCTAGTAAAGAATAGACCTAAGGTCATCTTTGGAGGCTCTGACAAGGGGATAACCAAAGGTTATGGTAAGATCTCAAATGACATAATCACCATCACCATGGTAGCTTATATAGAAGGGTTGCAACACAACCTCATAAGCATAAGCCAACTACGTGACCTTGGTTATGACATTTCCTTCCACAAGGATAAGTGACACATTAAGAGGTTAAGTGACCATAGTGTCATCTTAACTGGCACTAGGAGTGTGATTTTTTATTGCTTAAACTTTTCTTGCTAAGATAGTAGTTTCCCTATATGCCTAGTTGTAAATGACAAAGAGTCGTATTGTGTTATATGGCACAAGAGACTGGTTCATTAGAATTATAAGACCATTGGTCAGCTCTTTAGTGATGAGCTAGTTAGGAATGGTCCCAAAATAAAATGCTCTATGGAGGGTATCTGTGCTTCTTGCTAAAGGGTAAGTAGACTATGACCTCCTTCAAGAGCATTGGGACCAAGGACTCAGTGAGATGCTTGTACCTCCGGCATATGGACTTGTTTGGTCCTAATCCTGTTCAGAGTCTAGGTAGGAAGGTCTATACAGTTATGGTGATTGATGACTATTCCAAGTTTGTTTGGGTGTTCTTCCTTAGAAGAAAGGATGAAACACTTGAAGTCTTTATGAATTTTGTCAAGCAGATTCAGAATGAACTTGCATGCTCTGTGGTCAAAATAAGAAGTTACCATGGAACTTAATTTCAGTCTACTGCCATGAATACCTCCTGTGAAGAGCAATGGATTCATCATGAATTCTCCTCTCCAAGAACACCCCAGCAAAAATGGGTTAGCTGAGAGGAAAAATAGGACTCTCATAGAAGCTGGGAGAACATTATTTAGTGACACTTCTCTCCCTGAATATTTCTGGGCTGAGGAAGTTAATATTGCATGTCATGTTCTTAATAGGGCTTCTATCACCAAAGGCCATAAGAAGAATCCCTATGAGATCTTGAAGGGCAGAAAACCAAACATAACTTATTTCAGGATCTTTGGTTGCAAGTGTTTCATCTTGAATAATGGCAAGTCAAAACTGACTAATTTTGCTGCCAAATCCCATGATGTGATCTTTGTTGGGTACAATAATAGTAGTAAGGCCTATAGAGTCTATAACATGACAAATCAAGTTGTAGAAGAATCATTCCATGTAGTGTTTGATGAGTCAAGTATGATTGACATTGAGCTGTCAAGCTCTTTGCCTAGTTCTGCAAGTACAAAAATTATGATGGAAAAGCTTTCCATCAAAAATAAAGACCCAGCTATTCCAGAAGAGTACAGAGAAAGATGTTATCCAGAGGAAGCACGGGAAAGTCTAGCTGGAGATGAAGATCAACCAGCTGAAGGACATGGTTCTCAGCAAGAAACAGTCCAGCTGCCCCTAGCAGTAAGATTTCAGAGGGATCATCCTCCAGATCAGATATTAGGTGTGGCTAGCCATGGTTTACAGACCAGAAGCAGGAGTTTTAACATAGTTCTTTACTCCATCTTCCTGTCAATAGAAGAGCCCAAGAAATTTGAAAGTGAGGGGATAAGTTGTAAACTAATCTAGAGGGGGGGTGAATAGAGTATTCAAATTTTATGAACAACTAGTCAGCTCCCTTGGAGTTTATTTGCGGAATAAATAATCTGATACTTGAACCTTAAGAGCCTAACACAGAGAAGTGCACAAGTGAGAGAGTTAACTGAAATTTCAGTTTAACTAAAAACCTATCACAGCAACTAGCAAACCTAGGTAGTTCTATCACAGCCACAGAATAAACAATTAAACAAGATAGCCAGAGACACAGGATATATAGTGGTTCCCTCTAAATAGGTACTCCACTCTTCTACCACCCTGGTAGGAATCCACTACAGGTTTTTGCTAAGGTGCCCTGCCACCAATGATCTGATTCAGGTAGATCAAACAGACCCTTTGAGCTTTTGATAAGGATGCTCAACCACAGGTTGTTGATAAGGTGCCCTGTCACCAATGTTCACTTTTGAAGAGGTGTGAACAAACTCTTTTACAAAGGGGTTGAGAGGGTTAGATTATCTTCTCTGTTGTAAATACAGATTAGAGAAGACTTGTAGATTCTCTAAAGAATCAAAGTCTCCCCCTGGCTCAGTGAAAGTCCAGGGAAAGCCTTTGCTTCAGGATGAAGGAGTTTCAGATATACTGAAACTAAATCCTCAGAGATCTGTAGACTGATTTTTATCAGGTCTTCAGATTCTGGAATAATTGAAGCAGAACTGGAGCTCTTTCTGAAGTCTTGAAAACTCTAAGCAGATGCTCAGGAGACTTGAGAATGAAATTAATTGCTCTGGGCTTTTTCTTCAGGGGAGCTTTTCTTCTTCTTTTTGTGAGATGGTGAAGAGTTGCTCTGAAGATGCTTGAGAGAATGCAGCACTTAAGAAAAAATTTCTCTGTATCTGTAACTTCTTATCTTTCTGAGAAAAGAAATCTCTCTTAAATATGTCTTTTCATTTTTCTTTTGGAACGGCTCTATTGATTTGAATTCTCGAGCCCTGCAACAGATTATCTCAAAATAGAATATAGCAATAGGAATAGAATGACCTATTAGCTTACTGTCAGTCCCAATGAGGAATTAAATAAGTGGGAAAATATCTCAGTATAAAGACTTACCATTCTTGGAAATAGCAAACAGTGCCAACGGCTAGAATACAGCCTGGCAATATATTTTGTATAATAGGACAAAAATGCTTTATCAAAATACTGAATCCCGTGATTTAAGCTTGACATATTTGGTAATTAATTTATTTTGAATTTAAGCCATAAATCTGCAAAAACAACTTCAGAAAATTCTCTAACCACAAGCTAAAACACTTGGAAATAAACCAAGGAATATAATGAATACGAAAAGATAAAGGCAGACAATAATCGTCGAACAGGGGTTCGATGATCGTCGACCTAGCTAACAGATCGTCGACTAAAAGCAGAAATCTGTCGAAACAGAAATCGTCGAACAGAAATCGTCGAGCAGCTCAAGATATCGTCGACTAAAGCAGAAAATCTGTTGAAACAGAAATCGTCGAACATCTCATGATGTCGACGACTAAGGCAAGAAAATCTGTCGAGACGGAAATCGTGAAGCAAGAACACGATCGTTGAACTGCTGATGGCAGATCGTCGACCAACCTTCAGAGCATAATAAACTTGCTCTGAGATCGTTGACCATCGGTCGACGATAATTGTCTTGACTTCAACGATTCTATAGCCCTGCTATCGTCGACCAATGATCGACGATCGCGAGGCCTCGTTCGACGATGGTCGAACGGAAAATGCCTTACCCAAAAATACAACTAGAACTTCTAGCCTAAGCTCTAGTTCAGTTATAAACTGTCCTAAGGAAACTGAACAAGGCCTAATCATGATCATATATAGTTATATGGATCAAGAGGGGCTGGAAAGGGATTACATAAGCCAAATCACATCTAGGGTACCAACAATCTCCCCCTATTTGGGTTATGTTATCCAATCCGATCTAAAAACTAATGCACACAATAACAAAAGCAGAGATTAACCAAAAATTTAAATCACAGGCAATCCACAGAAAAACATAAAAACATAAATCAGCAGAACTATAAAGTATCAAGCAGATTTATCAGAGGTTTTAGCATCAGATGAGTTCTTAGGGATTACAACTGGTTTGAAAATAATTTCTCTGTTTGGATTTGCTGCTTGTCTTTTGGATAGCATTAGGTCATGTTCACCAATAATTTCCTTTTCAGCATAGCTTGGCAGAACTGCAGCAGGGTGCAACTTCATGTATTCTTCAGTGTTAAAAATTTCAGAGTTGACTTGAATTTTGCTGAGTTCCTTTTCTCTGAATTCATACATAGTTGTATATGCTGTAGGGTCTAGTCCTTGAGCTTTGGCTCTCTCCATCATGCTTAGTGCAATAGATTCCTTAAATCTTGCCATAGAGGCAATTCTTTCAGTTTCAGTCATATCTGATGGAGAGGGTGGTCTGTCAGTATCAGCTTGAGCTGCAATCTCCATGTTCCTTTGAAGAGCTGTGGCTAATTTGCTTGAGTCAAGAGGAATCTGTGCAGCCTTCTTAGGATCAGTTTCAGCATATAGAGATCTTGGAGGTGCAAGTTCAATGAACTTCTTGTGGGATTTCTCTGAATAGACCACTCTTTTTCCTTTTGTTTCAACTGTCTCAGAAGCAGCAGGTTTCCTTGATGTGGAGGATGGACCTTTCCTGGGAGGAGAAGGTTTCCATTCTGGAACTTTCTTTTTAGGAGAAGGAGGAGGAGAGAAAGTAGGTTGCTGAAATGTCATCTTCTTTATTTGTTCCATGGGAACATTTTCATTTCTTTTCCTTCCTTGTCCTGATACATCTTGGCCTCCCTGGCTTTGGTTACTCCTTCTCTGGTAGGACTGAAAAGTGTTAGAACTGGCTGATTTTGCAGATGGGGCAGAAGAGAGACTTCCAGAGGCTCCAGCACCAGGAGGTGGAGGAGGACCTCTGGGGGGGAATTTCTGAATTGGAGTGTCATATCTTTTTGATCTCTTCTTCTCTCTTGTCTGATTTTTTGAGAGTCTCATCCAAGGCTGAAATTCTTTGCTCTTGGGATCAATTCCCTTCAGAATGAAATAGGGAACATCCTTGTCTGGATTAGCAGTAGGAGGAGCAGATGCTTTTCTTTTCTTGGATACAGCCTTTTTCTTCTTCTGGGTGCTATCAGAATCCTCAGAATCATCATCATCAGAGGAGTGGGATGAGGTTCTGCCAGCATAATCATCAAAGTCTTGTTCTGAGATATCCTTGGCAACTATAGCATGTTCAGCCTTTTCTTTCTCCTGCTTCTCTCTATCTTCTTTTTCTCTTGTTTCCTCAATGGCATCTTGCACAAGGAGGGCATCAAGATCAACATTTGGAGATCTCTTCCAGAGTTCTGATTCAGGATACAAGTCAGGAACTATCCTGGGGACCAGTTCTGCAATAGAAGGAATGGGTAGAGGATAGGTAAGGATAGGTGGAGAAAAGATGACTGTATCTGCAGGGGCAGATGCTTTTCCTAGAGAGATGGCTAGGGAAACCATATGAAATTTAGCCAACTCTTCAATGTACTCAGAGGCAATATTCTCAGCCACAAAGGCTATATATTGTTCAAGGTTTAGAGTACCTGAGCTTGATTCCTTTTCAGTCATCTTGGAGGCATTCTCTGGTAAGTCTTGCACAGCCTCAACTTCTTCAGCAGCAGCAGCAGCAGGGATGTTGATTGTGCCTGCATACAAAGAAAGATAAATTAATAACCAAGTGGGAATAGAGTATTCCCCCCAAGGTGAACAACAGCAGGTAATTGATAGAATTACCTGTAGATCTACACAGGATACCACTTTGCATCTAGGAAGGAGGTTATAATTCCTTCTAGATGTTCAGTGACATCAGGGATAGACACCTCTGCAAGGCACAAGAGGAGTGCCATACAGGAAAAGAAGAGAGAGTCCTTGACCACGGGGTCATCAAGGTACTCAGGTCTATAAGGGACCGTTTTCTCTTGAGAAGGAGGAACATAAGGAGTAGATGTGAGTGTGAACTCACAGTCTGGGTTAAGAAAGGATACCAAAGCAGGTCTATCAAGGTCAAAGGAATTTGCAGCATCAACTTGCAACACAGATGCAAGATCATCAGCAGCTGTGATGGGAAGAAAGGAATAAGAGATTAACTCAAAGTTGGAGTTTGAATTAATTAGAGTCTTAAATAAAACTATACCATCTGATTGAGCAGCATCATTCTTTGATTTTTGAACCACTACTTTTGAGTCAGTAGTGTTCATTGGAACTTTTTCACACAAGTCCATGAGGACTTCCTCATTATCTCTCTCAAAGACTTCTTCATCAGAAGCTAGATTCACTAGGGAGTGAATGTCTTTGTTAGATAAAGATATCAATTTAAAGTCCTGATTATAACCTTTAGAGGAAGTGTTTTACCTTCTGGTTGCTCTGGATCTTTCATCAGAGACTCTTTCTCTGGAATAGCTTGCTCTGGAAGCTCTTGAGGTTCTTCTACAATTTCTGTAAGGGGAAGGGAAGAATTGTCCTGAAGGGTCAAGGCATCACCTGAGACCACTTCAACAGACATCTCCCCCTGCATGACTTCAGTGGGGACTGGAGTCATGCATCTTACTGAAGAGGGCTCAGCAGAGGGTGGAAGTGATTTGATGGCTTCAGTAAGGGCTTTGATGGATGCAATGAGAGGGGCATTGGCAGCCTCAATCATTTTTTGTATGGATGGAGTGATGAGCTTTACAATATGGGCAAGCAATTCAGGAGTTATCTGAAATGCTGAGGGAGTGGAGGTGGATGGATGACTATGGGATGCAACTTGAGGTGGTGATGGAATGGAAGCAGTATGATCTGCCACATGATCAAATGAATCATGTGGAGATGGGTGATCATCACCATGAGTGTGGGATTCATGTTGAGAGAGGTGTGTGAGGATGGTAGCAGCATGTAGGGATTCATGTTGTGGTGGCACTGCAGATTGTGTGGAGGGTAATGCAGGAGATGAGGATGTAGGGGTAAAGAGGGAGGATGGAGGGATTACTGAGCCTTCCCCAGCAAGCTGGAGAGTGGCTGAATCATCCCTTGTGTCTGATGGAGGGTTAGGATCAACCCTGGCTGACTTCTTGATGACTCTCTGGGATTTCTTGAACAGGGAGGGGTCCAACCTCTTGCTGGCGTTGACTGCAGATGGTGCAGAAACAAGCAGCAGGGGTGCTTTCACATACAGAAACACACCCAACACCCTGGCAAGGGTTACTTCTTTCTTGTTGTTCTTTCTCCTTATCAGTTCAAACAGAACTTTTCCCCAGGCTATCTGCGTCTTATTCACCAAAGCTGACATTAAGGCAAATTGTTGCCTGTTGATGTTGTCGTGAGCAGAGTGTTTTCCCAAAACGACCTTGCCCACCAGGTCTGCCAGAAACTTATACTCCGGAGACAGATTGATCTTCAGCAGCTTAGCTGGAATACCCTCAGCATGGCCCATCACAGTTAGCATGCTGCCATATTCCTCTGTATCTTGCTCATAGTCCTCAGTACCGGTTGGTAGACCAAACAGCTCAGTCAGAACTTCAGGAGTCAGAATGACCTCCTCTCCATTTATCTTTCCAGTCATGGCTTCGTCGCTGGAGGACGAAGTATATACCCATTCTCGAATCTCTGGTATATGAATCTTTGGTGAGAATGACATAAATCTCTTTAGGCCTTGATCTTCACACAGCTGCAGAATATCTTGGATGGGTTGATCAAATCGACTGAAGGAATCGAAGTCGACACAGAATCCAGTGTCGAGCTTCATCCCGAAGAGAACTGCTGAAGGAATCGCCATTGGATTGAATAGAGAATGGAGAATCGAGATGCAAGGCAGGGGAGAAGAGAGTCGCGCGGGATTTGAGTTCGAGAGCGAATTCTAAGCCAGAAGATGGAATATGAAAAGACGGAGCGGAAGAACGATGATCTCCAGACCTAAATCGACTATCAGATATAAATCTGCGATCGTCGAACCCGGAACAAAATCGGTCGTCGAACAATGACCGATGATAGTCAATATTTGACTAATCGTAAAACATCGACCGACTACAAGCAATCACCACGATCGTCGATCAATATATGTTGGTCGACGATTTACCAAACAGCACAACAAATCTGTCGTCGACCATTGGTCGACGATAGATACCTAAGGAGAGATCGTTGACCAGTTGGTCGACGATTTCTGCCTTACTACCGAACGAGCTGTCGTCGACCGTTGGTCGACGATAGTTCTGACCTGGTCGAAGATCGTCGAGCAGTCGTTCGATGATTTTAGACAGAAAATAAATCTATCCAAATTTTCACTACTCTGAACCATTAATCATACCAAGCTGGTTCAGGAAGAACAATTGCCTTTGTTCATCAAGGGGCTTAGTGAAAATATCTCCTCTCTGCAGGTCTGTGGATATAAATTCCATTGCTATCTTGTTCTTTTCCACATTATCTCTCAGAAAATAATGTCTAATCTCAATGTGCTTGGTCCTGGAATGGTGCACAGGATTTTGAGCAATTGAAATTGCACTGGTACTGTCACACAGAATTTTTGTTTTTGAGTGTGTGTACCCATAATCCACTAGCTGATTTTGAATCCACAGGATCTGTGAACAACAACTAGCTGCTGTTATATACTCAGCCTCAGCAGTTGAAGTAGACACAGATGCCTGTTTCTTACAAAACCAAGAGACAAGTCTCTCTCCCAGGAACTGACAGGTCCCTGAGGTGCTTTTCCTGTCAACTCTACAATCAGCATAATCAGCATCTGAATATCCAATTAATTCAAATCCTGACTCAGCTGGGTACCACAGTCCTAAGTTAGGGCATCCCTTAAGGTATCTCAAGATCCTCTTGAGAAGAGTTAAGTGAGATTCCTTTGGGTTGACCTGAAACCTAGCACATAGGCATGTAGCAAACATTATGTCAGGCCTACTTGCAGTCAAATACAGCAGGGAACCAACAATGCCTCTATAGTTCTTTTGATCAACAGACTTGCCATTGACATCAGAATCAATAACTGCATTTGAGGCCATAGGTGTGCTCATTGATGAAGCATCAGACATTCCAAATCTTTTAACCAGCTCTCTGGCATATTTTGATTGAGAAATGAAGATACCATCAACACACTGTTTCACTTGGAGACCAAGGAAATAGGATAACTCACCCATGCTGCTCATCTCAAACTTGGAGTGCATTAGTTCAGAGAACCTCTTGCATAGTTTGGGATCAGTGGAGCCAAATATAATGTCATCTACATAGATTTGAACTAACAGTTGTGAGTCCTTATGATGTCTAATAAATAGGGTTCTATCTACTACACCTCTCACAAACTTGTGTTCTAGAAGGAAATTTGCTAAGGTCTCATACCAAGCTCTAGGAGCTTGCTTAAGTCCATATAGAGCCTTTTGGAGTTTGAACACATGAGTGGGTGAGGTTGATGAAACAAACCCTGGTGGTTGTTCAACAAACACTTCTTCCTTTAAATCTCCATTGAGGAAGGCACTCTTCACATCCATTTGGAAGACCTTAAATCTCTTATAGGCAGCATAGGCTAGGAAAATCCTAATGGCTTCTAGTCTAGCTACAGGGGCAAAAGTCTGATCATAATCTATGCCTTCCTCCTGTCTGTAGCCTTGAGCTACTAGCCTAGCCTTATTCCTAACTACTATGCCTTGGGCATCAAGCTTGTTTCTAAACACCCACTTGGTGCCTATGATCAGTTGGCCTCTTGGTCTTGGAACCAAGGTCCAAACTTTACATCTTTCAAACTGGTTAAGTTCCTCTTGCATGGCTATAATCCAGTGTGGATCAAGCTCAGCATCTTTAATGGTTAGGGGCTCAACCTGAGAAAGGAAACAAGCAAACATCACATCTTTGTTGAGTTGATGTCTTGTCTGGACTCCTACTGAAATGTCTCCAATCACTTGAGATACAGGGTGATCTCTAAGTGTGACAAGATTAGTAGGTTCAACAATGATCTGATCTTCAACATGTTCAAGATTTAATTCCTCATGTGGAATTTGATCAACTGTTGGATCAGGTGCTTTAACTTCTAAAAGTTCTACATCAGATTCAGAATCTGAAGAAGCAACCTGAGGAGTTTGTTGGGGATGATTCTCCTGTGTGAGTCTCAAACCTTCCAAATCCTTACTTACTCCTAGGACTTGCACTGTACTATTAGAGGAAGAGTCCTTCTCCTTATAATACATGACTGTCTCATCAAAAGAGACATGCGCAGACTCTTCTATCTTAAGAGAGGATATATTAAGGACCCTATAGGCTTTGCTTACTTGAGAGTATCCTAGAAAAACTCCCATTGAAGCTTTTGCCTCAAATTTTCTAAGGTATTCTTTGTTATTGTTATGAACAAAAGCAACACAGCCAAATACTCTAAAATAGTCTATTTTAGGTTTCACTTGCTTAAGTAACTCATAGGGAGTCTTACCCTTAAGTTTATGTATCAGACTTCTGTTCAATACATAGTTAGCTGTGCTTACTGCTTCAGCCCAAAAGGACAGAGGCATGTTAGCATCTGCCAACAATGTACTTGCAGCTTCAATTAGGATTCTGTTTTTCCTTTCAACTACCACATTTAGTTGAGGAATTCTAGGAGCAGAGAAGCTATGTTTGATACCTTCCTTATCACAGAATTCTTGGATAAGAAGAGACTCAAACTCAGTACCATGATCACTTCTGATCAAGGCAATCTGAGTAGAATACTCACTCTGTATACACTTTAGAAAATCTGTAAGAACCTTGAAGTTATCAGCCTTAGTTCTCAAGAAGAATACCCAAGTGAACCTAGAGAAGTCATCTACAATTACTAGAGTGTAAGACTTTCCTCCAAGACTCTGTACAGCAATAGGACCAAATAAATCCAAATGTAGCAAGTACAGAATCCTGGGAGAATCACTTTTATTAACTGATTTAAAGCTATTTCTTGTTTGCTTACCTAATTGACAAGCTTTGCAAAGGCCTTCCTTCTTGTAGGGGCAAGAAGGTAAGCCTCTTACAAGATTGTATTTAGCCAACCTAGAAATGTTTTTCAAATTTACATGACTAAGTCTCTTATGCCAAAGGGTATTATTACTGGTTACTTCATTAAATAAGCATATTTCAGATTTGGATGAGTTAAAATCTACAACATAGACATTACCAATTCTAATACCTACTAACACAACAGTATTATTTAAAGCAATATTACAAGCAGTGTCAGTAAACCATACCTTGTACCCAGCATCACACATTTGGCTTACAGAGATTAGGTTGTGCTTTAGTCCTGAGACATAAGCAACCTTCTTGAATGTTACAGCTCCTATGGTGAAGCTGCCATACGCTTCAGTCTGTCCACAGCTGGAATCCCCAAATACAACTTTTGGTCCCAGCTTGGCTTTGAACCCTGACAGATTCTTCTTCTTTCCTGTCATATGCTTTGAGCATCCACTATCCAGATACCATTTGTCATGTATGACTGGATAGGTCTTCACCTGCAGAAAGAACAGTTATACATTAAGGACCCAGGTTACCTTGGGTCCAGTATTCTTCACAAAAGAAAAACTAGATATAAAAGATTTTGAAGGCTTAGATTTATATCTTAAAGGGTGTGATCTCCTAGGTGGGATAATCCATTCAGTTGAAGGATTAAACAACCTAGGGTAGTGATTGGGATTTGCAATTCTGGACGTTTGAAATTTATTTTCCAGCTTAAGTCCAGATCGTCGATCCACGGTCGACGATCGCAAGCCATATCGTCGATCATTTGTAGTAGTGCTATGTTCTGGATTCCACGATCGTCGATCACTGGTCGACGACTCAAGATGAGATCATCGATCTCCTGCCCCAAAGATATCATACTTGGTGAAGGTGTTCAGCGATCGTCGATAGACGTTCGACGATTGGTTTGACGATCGTCGATTAATGTTCGACGATTTTTGTAAAGCTAGAAATTTTTTCTTCCTGTTCTCTTTCTTAATCTTATTCTGAATTTTCTTACATTTTCCAATTTCCTCAGTATTCTTTATTCCTGATTCAGAAATAAATTTTACTGGAGTGCTAAATCTCTCCTTTGTGAGGAGGATGGGTTCACTAGATGTAGCACCTAAGCCTAGTTTATCATTACCAACCCTAGTGTTTGCTATACTGGTTATTTCAGATAATTTAAGGCTTCTGCCATTTAATTGTTCTTCTAACCTCTTAGATTTAGCTAGTTCTAATTTTAGGAATGTTACTTCTTCTTTTGAGCTTTCTAATTCCTTTTCTAATCTAATTATTTCAGTACTTTCCATGTCTAGTTCCATTATCTTTAATCTAAGTGACTTAATTTCTTTTTCAGATAATAGTAAATCTAAACATAGAGTTTTAAATTTTAATTTGAACTCAGGAGATGAGAAGTCAAATGAGTTGATTACCTGGTCTTCCATAGAAGTATCTTCTTCATTGTCTCCTTCTTCTTCAGAATTCTCTGCAGCTGACAGAGAGCTGCAGGCATCAATAGCCATGAGGCAGACCTCTTTGGCTTTCTTCTCTTCTTCTTCTTCTTCTGAATCACTGGAGCTAGAGGAGCAGGTATCCTCTTCTGTTTCACTCCAGGTAGCAGCCACAAATCCCTTGTCCTTCTTCTTGTACTTGTGTGAGGAGGACTTGGAGTGGTGCTTCCTGTACTCTTTCTCATGTTTCTTCTCCTTGTGTTTCTTCTCTGGACAATCTGGAGCAATGTGTCCAGGCTTGCTGCAAACATAACAGATGATTTCTTTAGATGGGGTCTTGTCATACCTTGGTTTGTCCTCATACTTAGAGAACTTCTTTCTGAGGTCTCTTCTTCCCATGTTGAAGAACCTCTTGGCAATGAGTGCCAGTAACTCCTCATTTGATTGACTTCCTTCAGAAGTCTCAGCAGCCTTAAGAGCTAGAGAGTGCTCTTGCTTTGTGGGTGTAGGAGTTTTTACTTCAGTTGCAGCAGCTCTGCTCTTTAAAGTTTGCTCATATGACTTGAGCTTTCCCAACAAAGCTTCTGTGGAGAGTTCCACAGTGTTTCTTCCATCCTTGATGGGCCATATCCTTGAGTCCCAAGAGATGGGAAGGCACATCAGGATCTTGTCATTGACTTCTGACAAAGTTATCTCCTTGTCCAAAGACCTCAGTTCACTTATTATTGAACTGAGTCTTGTGTACATTGTGTCAATGTCTTCAGCATCATCCTTCTTGAAATTTTCATACTGAGAAGTGAGGTTGGATCTCCTGTCCTTCCTCTCATTAGCTGAGCCAGCAACTATGTGGTTGAGGGAATCCCACATAGCTTTAGCTGAGGTACATTCAGCAAGCTTCTGGAATATTTCATCAGACATTGTCTGAGCAAGGATATTCATTGCTTTTGCATCAGCTGCTTTTGCCTTCTTGTAAGTTTCATTGTAGTCAGGTGGTGGCACAGCACTGAGATCAGCAGAAGTGGAAGCAGCAGCAGGCCTAGCAGGTGGTCCTGTCAAAATAGAAGAAAAGATATCTTCATCAATAGAATTCATGTATAGTCTTATCCTGGCCTTCCATATGCCAAACTTGGACAAGTTGCATACAGGAGGTCTGGTGCTTGAATAATCCTTAGACTGGGCCATGTGTGAAAGTGTTTGTGAATGGTATCAGGAAACAACTTATCACTGGATCTTTTAACTCAGGTGTTAGCCTGTATGAACAGCCAACCTCCCTCTGATACCAATTGAAAGTGAGGGGATAAGTTGTAAACTACTCTAGAGGGGGGGTGAATAGAGTATTCAAATTTTATGAACAACTAGTCAGCTCCCTTGGAGTTTATTTGCGGAATAAATAATCTGATACTTGAACCTTAAGAGCCTAACACAGAGAAGTGCACAAGTGAGAGAGTTAACTGAAATTTCAGTTTAACTAAAAACCTATCACAGCAACTAGCAAACCTAGGTAGTTCTATCACAGCCACAGAATAAACAATTAAACAAGATAGCCAGAGACACAGGATATATAGTGGTTCCCTCTAAATAGGTACTCCACTCTTCTACCACCCTGGTAGGAATCCACTACAGGTTTTTGCTAAGGTGCCCTGCCACCAATGATCTGATTCAGGTAGATCAAACAGACCCTTTGAGCTTTTGATAAGGATGCTCAACCACAGGTTGTTGATAAGGTGCCCTGTCACCAATGTTCACTTTTGAAGAGGTGTGAACAAACTCTTTTACAAAGGGGTTGAGAGGGTTAGATTATCTTCTCTATTGTAAATACAGATTAGAGAAGACTTGTGGATTCTCTAAAGAATCAAAGTCTCCCCCTGGCTCAGTGAAAGTCCAGGGAAAGCCTTTGCTTCAGGATGAAGGAGTTTCAGATATACTGAAACTAAATCCTCAGAGATCTGTTGACTGATTTTTATCAGGTCTTCAGATTCTGGAATAATTGAAGCAGAACTGGAGCTCTTTCTGAAGTCTTGAAAACTCTAAGCAGATGCTCAGGAGACTTGAGAATGAAATTAATTGCTCTGGGCTTTTTCTTCAGGGGAGCTTTTCTTCTTCTTTTTGTGAGATGGTGTAGAGTTGCTCTGAAGATGCTTGAGAGAATGCAGCACTTAAGAAAAAATGTCTCTGTATCTGTAACTTCTTATCTTTCTGAGAAAAGAAATCTCTCTTAAATATGTCTTCTCATTTTTCTTTTGGAACGGCTCTATTGATTTGAATTCTCGAGCCCTGCAACAGATTATCTCAAAATAGAATATAGCAATAGGAATAGAATGACCTATTAGCTTACTGTCAGTCCCAATGAGGAATTAAATAAGTGGGAAAATATCTCAGTATAAAGACTTACCATTCTTAGAAATAGCAAATAGTGCCAACGGCTAGAATACAGCCTGGCAATATATTTTGTATAATAGGACAAAAATGCTTTATCAAAATACTGAATCCCGTGATTTAAGCTTGACATATTTGGTAATTAATTTATTTTGAATTTAAGCCATAAATCTGCAAAAACAACTTCAGAAAATTCTCTAACCACAAGCTAAAACACTTGGAAATAAACCAAGGAATATAATGAATACGAAAAGATAAAGGCAGACAATAATCGTCGAACAGGGGTTCGATGATCGTCGACCTAGCTAACAGATCGTCGACTAAAAGCAGAAATCTGTCGAAACAGAAATCGTCGAACAAAAATCGTCGACCAGCTCAAGATATCGTCGACTAAAGCAGAAAATCTGTTGAAACAGAAATCGTCGAACATCTCATGATGTCGACGACTAAGGCAAGAAAATCTGTCGAGACAGAAATCGTGAAGCAAGAACACGATCGTTGAACTGCTGATGGCAGATCGTCGACCAACCTTCAGAGCATAATAAACTTGCTCTGAGATCGTCGACCATCGGTCGACGATAATTGTCTTGACTTCAACGATTCTATAGCCCTGCTATCGTCGACCAATGATCGACGATCGCGAGGCCTCGTTCGACGATGGTCGAACGGAAAATGCCTTACCCAAAAATACAACTAGAACTTCTAGCCTAAGCTCTAGGTCAGTTATAAACTGTCCTAGGGAAACTGAACAAGGCCTAATCATGATCATATATAGTTATATGGATCAAGAGGGGCTGGAAAGGGATTGCATAAGCCAAATCACATCTAGGGTACCAACAAAATTTGAAGAGGTAAATCAGGACCAATGTTGGATTGGTGCAATGCAAGAAGAACTGAACCAGTTCAAAAGATGCAAGGTCTGGAAGTTGGTTCCCAGACCAGATGGAAATAATGTCATTGGAGTCAAGTGGATTTTTAGAAATAAACTTGATGAAAATGACATTATCATAAAGAATAAGGCTAGACTGGTGGCCAAGGGGTACAGACAGGTAGAGGGAATAGATTATGATCAGACTTTTGCCCTAGTTGCATGGTTGGAAGCCATCAGACAATTCCTTGCATTTGCAGCCTTCCAGGGATTCAAGGTCTTCCAGATGGATGTGAAGTCAGCCTTCCTGAATGGAGATTTGAAAGAAGAGGTCTATGTAGAGCATCATCCTGGTTTTGTAGATTCTAACTCTCCTACTGTTGTGTATAGACTTAGGAAAGCACTAGGTGGGCTCAAGCAAGCCCCTAGAGCATGGTATGAGACATTGTATTCCTTCCTCATTGAGAACAAATTCTCAATGGAGAAGATAGACAAGACCTTATTCCTTAGGGAATCTAAGGGCAAGATCATCCTAGTCCAGATTTATGTTGATGACATAATATTTGGCTCTACTGATGACAACCTCTGCAGGAAGTTTTCAAAACTTATGTTGGGGAAGTTGTAGATGAGTAGTATGTGTGAACTGAAGTTATTCTTGGGACTCCAAGTAAGACAGACTGATGATTGTCTATCCATTTCCTAGTCAAAGTTTACTAGGGAGCTAATCAAGAAGTATGGTATGGAGAATGCTTCCACCATAATAACTCCCATGAGCTGAAGTATGCCTATAGGCAAAGATGATCCAGGGAAACCTATTGATCCTACTTTGTTTAGAGGTATAGTTATCTCTCTTCTCTACCTCGCTGCAAGTAGGCCTGACATTATGTATGTAACATGTGTGTGTGCTAGGTATCATGCCTGCCCTAAAGAGTCTCACTGCACTTCTATGAAAAGAATCTTGAGATATCTTATGGGCACCCCAAATATTGGCCTATGGTACCCTTGGAATGGGGAGTTTGGACTAACTTGCTATTCAGATACAGATTTTGTAGGCTGTAAGGAGGTCAGGAAGAGCACATCTTGATCCTGTAAATTTTTAGGTGAAAGGCTTGTCTCTTGGAGCAGCAAGAAACAAACAAGTGTTGCAATCTCCACTGTTGAGTCAAAGTACATTTCAGCTAGGAGCTGTGGTGCTCAGTTACTGTGGATCCATCATCAACATCAGCACTACAATATTCAAATATGTAGAACACCACTATTTTGTGATTCTACTAGTGTAATTTCCATAGCTATGAATCATATCTCTCATAGCAGGAATATGTATATAGAAATTAGATATCATTTCATTAGAGAACATATGTAAAGGCAAGACATCAGCCTTGAGTTTGTCTCTACAGACAAGCAAGTGGTTGATATCTTCACTAAGCCACTAGATGAAGTCAAGTTCAACACCTTCAAATTTTAATTGTGTATGTTGAATCTTGTGTAGCTTCAATTCTCTCCTCTACAATATGTTGTACTGTCTATTTTGTTGGCAGTACAAGTCCTACCCCAAGAAAATGAAGCTAGTGTGCAACAGTTGAGGGGGTGCAAGCCCAACAGCTGAAATGGAATTAAGTCCGAGTAGGGGAATCATCCCAAAACAAATAGTGAAAAAAAAACTCCACACATAAATAATCTCCCTATTACAGAAGTCAAAAACGGGGAGAGGAGTTAGGGGAAAGAAAGAATAGACTTGATAAAGAACTGACCAAGCCAAGATGTAATAAGCTCAAAGCCAAGTGGTGTAGAAGGTGTTTCAGCAAAAGAATAGTATGGATGGCTCATCCAGGAGAGCTACATGCCATAGGGATTAAGTAAAATTCCTTTCATGAAGAATTGAAGTTGTTTCAGCACAAGTATAGTAAGGATGACTCATCAAAGAGAGCAGCATGCCAAAGGGAGTGAGTAAAATTCCTGAAATGAAGAATTGTGTGTGGTAACATATTTTCAAACTCTTAATGATGTTACACAAGTGTCAGTATTTTGGTTAAAAATACTGTGTATGTCAATGACCTGTGTTATTGATCAAGCAATTTTTTGACTTCATCAAATATGAGGAGATTGTTAGGTCCATTGACCCCAATGTTCCATATTTGAAAGAAGTCAAACTATTTAATGACATTCACACATAATTTATTTTATGTATGCTTGAGTTATTGCTTGCAAGTTGTCCTTGATTGGACAGGTGAACAGGAAGAGGAAGCTGGAAGTCAGATAATTTGACTAAGACATAACCGCTGAGATGGCTGAGATAGCTGAGAAGAATGTCTCAGCATAACCGCTGAGACAATTGAGAAGCTCAACACATATCGTTGAGAGAATTGTTGGTCTCAGCAGTGAAGAATAAACTGCTGAGACAGTTGATAAGGAACCACTGAGACAGAAGAGTGTTAGTTATGAAGAAGAAACCGCTGAGACATTTGAGAAGAAATAGCTAAGACAAATCCAACAAAAATCTTCTAAGTCTAAAAAGTTGAGTTCGTCGATCTAAGCTCACAGATCATTAAGCTCAGGTTAAAGGTAGAAGATTTAGAGTTCATCGAGCTCAGCTCACAGATCGTCAAGCTCAGGTTAAAGGTTGAAGATTCAGAGTTCATCGACCTGAGCCTGCCTTTCGACGAGCTCAGGTTAAAGGTTGAAGATTCTAATGTTCTGCAAGCTTAGCACAGAGTTCGTCGATCTTCGATCGATTATCGTCGAGTCCAGTCCAAATACTTCATGCCGTTACGGGAAAGCTACATTAGTGACGGAAGTTACTATTTGTCTTCTTCTGAGGGAGGTTGCGCTCACCATACTTGACTTGGCCCACATTCAAATTATGTCGTTGACTCAAATTAACAGATATAAAAGGAAAAGAAGAAAAGAAGATTAGGGTAATGAACGAAAGAAGAAAACAAAAAATCCAGCAGTGAAGCCAGAAGGCAAAGATAGCTGAAGCATCTTTAAGTTCAACATGATTGTTCCTTGAAGAACAAGTTGGCCGATTCAATCAATCAGCAAGAGAAGATAGCTGTGTGAAGGGGTGCAATCCTTCAACAGCAGATGGTTGCTCACCTGTGCAACAAAGAAGAAGTTGGTTATAGAAGAAGACTCATCCCATCTACAACAAGTGGGCTGGACTTATATCTGCTCAGTCCAGCATGTTAGACTCAGAGATTTATCTCTGAGTCAGTATTTCAATTTTACTTGATTAATTCCTATAGGATTCAATTTATCTGAATCTGAGTGTCAGGCACTTTGTGCCTGAGTTCTAGGTGACTAATTAGTCACTAAGGTAGGTGCCCTGCTGGGGTACTGAGGTAGGATCCAAGTGTGGATCTAAGCTATAGGGCTTAATTGCCTGAGGTAAGAGAGTGCTGCTCTCTGAGGTAGGATCCAAGTGTGGATCTGAGGTAGGGTTGTCCTCCCAGCATGAGTGTAGGGCCTAGTTCCTGAGGTAGATGACTTGTTAGTCACTGAGCTGTAGGTGACAAGTGTATTACTGAGTTGTAGGTCTTGGAGGAGGCTGAGATGTAGGGGCCTGGAAGGGCACTGAGGTAGGTACCAAGAAAGGTACTGAGTTGTAGGAATATTGCAGTACTCTGAGAGTAGGGATGTGTGCCTTAAGTTGTATGGCTGAGAAGCATGAGCTGTAGGCCTTAGAAATAAGGCTAAGGTAGGTGGTCAGTGGACCACTCAGCTGTAGGAGCATTGCAGAGCTCTTAGGTAGGAGCCGTTGTGGTTCTGAGTTTGGATTCTGAAAAGAATCTGTGTGTAAGGCTGAGGGCTTGAGGTGTAAGCTCAGAGGAGCATAGTGGTGGAGTTTATGCCTAGTCTAACAAATCTGTTGGATAGGTAGGAGGGAAAGTGGATAAACCCAATTAGGGAACTACAATAAATACTTGTGTACTTGCTGTGTTTCTTGTTTCCTCTTGTATTGCAGGTAATTAGGACAAGTTCTAGATCACCAAACTTATAATAACCAAAAAGGCTTAAGTAATTTCAAAGACCTATTCACCCCCCTCCCCCCCACCCCCATCTAGGTGACTAGCTAACCTTTAAGTAATAACTTTCTCCTCCCGTGTGCCATCTTAACAAGTTTGCACTTTGGAAGGCAATGATTTTTCTTTATATGAATTCTATTGATGAAGACATATACAATTCTATTTTGATAGGCCCCCTTACACCACCTACAACAACAAGCATAAGTGCAGTTCCACAACCTAAGTGGACTGATGCTCAAGAAAAACTTAAAATTGCAGATGTCATAGCCATGAAAAGTTTTGCTCAATCAATGTCTGATGACATTTTTCAGGAAGTTGCCGATTGCTCTTCAGCAAAGGATATTTAGAACTCTCTCACAGCAATTGTTGCTGAAACATGGAGTGAATTAGATTCAAAAACTTCATCCTGTACAACTGAAGATGAAGAAGAATCAAGAGCAATAGAATTCTGTCTGATGGTAATAAATGCATCATGCAGCAATTCTGATTCAGAATCTGAGTCTGAAGAAGACCAAGTAATCTCTTCTTTTGATTTCACTTTAGAACATTTTAAATCAGATTTTTAATTTTTATGTGAAGATTTGATTTAATCTGAGAAGGGAATAAAACTTCTCAAAAAGAAATTAACTTAATAAAATAATCTATCTTCTGAAAACATAAAACTTAAAGAAGATTTAAAAAAATGCAC
The DNA here is from genome assembly GCA_039513925.1 of Platanthera zijinensis. Lineage (NCBI taxonomy): Eukaryota > Viridiplantae > Streptophyta > Magnoliopsida > Asparagales > Orchidaceae > Platanthera > Platanthera zijinensis. The sequence goes on along the minus strand of CM077082.1, from coordinate 164,838,730 downwards.
TTGAACATATTGTTTCTTTAAAATCAGCTAAAGGGAAAGAAAAGTTAGAAGATTTAGATAAAGTAACTGAAGTTTTACATAATATTAAACCAAAAACAATTAAGAATTTTAAGAAAAACAATGTTCAACATTCGGTCAACGAAATCAGCATCATTCGTCAAACTCCGATCGACGAACTATGAACGCTAGATTTCAGTATAATTATCAAAGAAACTGTGATCGATGAAATCCATATGATTCGTCGAACCGAGATAGACGAACGTGGAACACAGAAAATAACTACTATCATTATGTGAATGGAGATTCACGAACCCACGTCCATTCCTCAAACTCAGATCGACAAAATCAATATGATTCGTCGAACTCAAACTTAAAAAACAAAAATTTTAATTCATTTCAAAAATACAATCAAACAAAAAAATTTATGAATTCTTCTACTCAATGGATCATCCCTCCTCGGAAACATCATCCACTAGGATATAAAGATCAATTATAGTTTTCTTATATTTCCAATTATTGTTATGAAACAAAATTAGGAACCAAGGTAACCTATGTCGAGAATACCTAACCTTTTTTTTCAGGAAAAGATCTATCCTACCACATAGGAACAGTGGTATTTGATAGTCTCCAGAAGCTATTGTGTCTACAGCCTCTTTACAGAAAATCTATAGGTTGTCAAGATCTAAAGCTGAGCAAAAGGGAAGCTGAAGATTCTACAAGAGAGATTTCAATCACCAAATCATCTTCAATTCTTCCATCAGCAGCTCGTCAGAAAGATTCTCTATTTTTGTTTATAACTTTGAATCTTTGTCGTTTATAAACCTTCTCAAAGCACCTTTGTATATCTACTGAAGATTTATAATTGAGTAAGATTTCTTTACGCTTTATGTTATGTTTTTGTAAATAGTATACTCACCCAAATAGGGGGAGATTGTTGGAATCCTAGTTCATATTTGGGAAAGGATTACTATTAGGATGCTTAGATTGACCCATCTTGTATAGTCTTGGGTAATAGAATTTTCCAGGGTTTTGACTTTAAAGATTTCAAGTTTTGGAAATTTAGTTCGACGATAGTCATACTCAGATCGACGATCATCAATCTTAGATTGACGATCGTCGATCTCAGATCGATGAACTCAGAGTTCCTTCTCTGAGTAGTTCTCGACGAATGTCTAACTGAGATCAACGAACTGTGAGATAATATCAGAATCTTAGCTCGACGAAGTCCCTTAACAGCTCGATGAACTTGGAGCTCTGTTTTACGATCGTCTACCTATAATCTATCATCACAGCTCGATGATTGCAAGTCTAAGCTCGACGATATCTGAGCTCAGATCGACGAATAAGCTTTTATCAGCTCAACGATCTCTGAGCTCAGGTCGACAAATCTCTTGCTCAGTTCGACGATTTCTAGACAGAGTTTTAGGCAGTTATTTCTTTCCAGGAACATATTATTTTCAAGGCTTAATTTCAGGCAAATTAATATGAAGGAAGAATATTCTAATGGGATTAATTTCAGGCAGTTATGGCTCTGACATTTAATGCAATATATTCTTATGAATATAGCCGTTTAGAAGCAGCATTAAATGTTGATATTTTCACAGAGTTAATTGCTAATCATTTTCCAAGGCAGTTACCATTCTACGGAATGTTGTTGTTGTTTAGAATTAATTCAAATATTTTAATTCCTCAAGCATACAGATATAAAATATTATCAAAAGTTTTTCTTCCTTAAGAGAGACACACAGACAGTTACAAACTTACTGATTTAGACTTTCTGCCTCAAGTTTTTCTTCCAGAAAAAAATCATCATTCTGAGATCACCTTCAAAATCACTCAGATATATATACAGGAAGGAGAATTTTTCTTTGAAGGCCTATACCCTGAAGCAAAGCTTCCATTCTCCTGAACTATTCTACATCTCAGGAGGAGCTTTGACAACATCTACAAATCCACTAGTCTTCTCTCAGATTATTGACAGAGAAGAACAACTTCATCTTTATTTTCATTCACTACTTTAAAAGGGTTTTTTAACTCCGTTCAAAAGTTATCCTTTTGGTTGTTAAGTCTCCTGATCAAAAGACTTTGTTTGGTTTTTGAGCACTGGCAAAAAGCTCAAAGGGTTGTTAGATCTCCCTTGAAAATTGATCGTTTGGTGACAGGGCACCTGAGCAAAAACCTGTGGTGGTAGGGCACCTGATCAAAAACCTATAGTGGATTCCTATTAGGGTGGTAGAAGAGTAGATGTACCCAAGTTTTAGGGGAACCACTATAAAATTTTTGTGTAGTCTGGTTTGCCTTTGCTTTCTATTTCTGTGCTGAATGTTTATTTATATATATGCAGATATATAAACTCTAGAATAAGTGTGATCTATCCCTTCACTTTCACATCTGATTCTGCTTTAAGATCTGTGCTAGATCTAATTTATAAAATGTTTATTTATGTATTTTTTGTCACAGTTATTAGGCTGTTTTAAATTAATTATTAAAAATACTTAGGGTCCCCTATAGTAAAAGTGGTTTACATGAAAGTTGTAGCCCTATGCGTCTAGTTTATTTTAAAATTGTTTGGAACCAATTTGGAGTTTAGGTAAAACCACATCACACATTTTTGTGAGGTCTATACCTAAGATAGATCAGAGATTATTTTGAGTGCTCCAATCAATCCATCCATTAAAATGACTTGAAATTTTGAATGGTGGTCACTCTTACCTATACCTAAAATGTATCCAAAAATGGGAATTTGTTGGAAAAAATTTTTACTAAAGTTTTTGTAGAAATTTTATAATCCATGTATGGATTACTTAAAGGATCTAATTACCTCCAAATCCTTCCAATTTTTTGTTAGTGGTTCTTTGTGTATATATAGGACTCTGTATAAAATTTTATTCCATTGGGAGATGATTTGGTGTGGAATTTGTTAAACCCTAGCCTAGGCTCAAAAAGGGTTAATTAGGTTAAATTGTCCCTTGTGGTGATGAGTGACCAAATCACCTCAACAGAGGTAGAAACTTGGGCCACTGATTTGTTATGACATTAAACAACCTTACGTAGAGTTTGGGGTTGATTATGGTGGATTTTCCCTAGGACCCTAGTTTAAACCCTAAAGTTGAACATTGAGTATTTGTGAAGGACATGGAGTGATAAGTCTTTGTATGGACTTGGTGTTTAGTCCATGTGATCTTAGGGTGGTTAAAAGATCTAGGAAGGAATTTTGTGACATTTATACTTAGGAACACAACTTAAACTAATTAGGGATAGTTTAGGCCTATACATTTTATGAAACTATTGAAGGGTCATATGACCATGGATCCTTATTAAATTTTGTTAGAACAGCTCTTATAACAATATGAGTCTCTGGAAATTATTGTAGGATGTTTAGAAAACAGTAGCTATACGAGAGTTATAACCTTCATCTTTCCCCATGTGATGATTTTTAAGTAACCATGGTTTCATTAACTTAGAATGATATCAAACTCTGTAAAGGTTAATTAAATATAATTTAGAGGCACTAGTAAATTATTTGGATCATTTGGGTATTTCCTCTTAGTACTTCATGTGTTAAGTGAACTAGTGCACCATACTTTGATAAATAGATAATAAATAATATATCTTGCTGGAATATTGTATTACGTGGCCAGAGAACTTTATAGGCCAAAATGAAGTCTCGAAAATTATCACCTGACATTTGGATGAGTTTATAAGAATGTTTCTTCACAAAGTGCACTTTAATGGAATTATTTGAATTAACTTAGATTAACTATTTTGAGGTTATTAAATTTATGAAAATCTGTGAATTTTGGAATTCACTGATATTTAGATATCATACACTGTTCATAATTTTTGAGTGGCCATAATTTATGGAAATCTAGTACTTTATGATCAAAATTAGCCATAGCCTATCATTTGGGAAAATTAATAAATGCCAAATTAATTAGGAAAAATACAAGTTTCTGGATTTAGGCTAAATGTGTCATGATAGACCACCAATAATTATCTTAGGGCCTTTGGATGAAAATTTTGAGTACCTCCTATCATGTACATCATATAACTTAGGTTTGTCTGCATTTAGTAAAGCTGCAGAAATTATGATAACCTGTGTAATAGACATAGGGAGATGGGGTTAATAGTTTATTGGTTTGGTAAGGTGAAAAAGTGAGCTTCATTAGGAGTCATGATGAGGAGAGTGCTGGGTTGACAAGTGTTTAGAGGTGCTCGGGATCGACGAAAGATCGTCTTTCCTATGGAGAGAGAGAGAGTCAAAATACACTAGGGTTAGATCTAGTATAATATTAAAAGGGAGCGGGAATTGGGTAATAACCAATAATAGTAAGTGCCTTGTGAAAGGGAACGATGGGCTTCAGCTACCGCCATAGTTCCTAGTGCCCTATGAGCCCTTCACTTGGAATACCTTAGGAAGTTCTGGGCTAACCTAAACCGTAAGAATAATCAATGTTTAATAGTAACTTGTATAACTAGGATTTCACTTACACTCACACTCCCTAATGTTTTGGGAGTTAGGTTAGGTCTCGCGAGCAATAGACTTAGTGGTTTTAGTGATGGGCAGGTTAGCCTTGAAAGACTTATTTCAAGAGCCTAGACACCTGGGGTGGTGAATAGGTTCTAATTTTCTTTTGTAATTCAGGAAATTAACTAGTATTAATACAGCACAGGAAATACAATCTATTGTATAGAAATCACATCACAGCAAACATCAGATATATAGTGGTTCCCAAAGATATGGGTACATCCACTTTCCCCCTTCGCCTCTCTAGTAGAGAACTGGATTCAACCCAACTTCCTTCCACTAGCTCAGATCTACAGATTTTACAACTTAGAACCAGATTGGCTCCTACTGCTCAGAATTATACAAGTCTTATCTCAGATTCTTCCCAAGAATCCTACCTTAGGCCTCAGCCCTACATCAGCCTTTATCATTAGGCTTACAACTCATACTATCAAAAGTCCTACACATCAGGCCCTAAGCCCTACCTCAGTCTTTATAATTATAGGCTTACAACTGAGATCTAACAAAAGATCCTACAAGTAATTGAGTATTTGAAAGATACAAAAATATCACCAGATAGATCACTCTATAGTTGTGAGCTTCTTGATAAGTTCTTGAATAGACTGAATCTTCAGATCTAACCTGACTTAGCTATTTCAAAGCTTCTTGATAGAACAAAATAAGGTTGAACTCTTCTTGATGTAGAAGTTGATCTCCTGTCAGCTCCTTTCTTGAATTCAGAATAAGATCTGAATCTTCTCTGCTGAATGTTCTGAATCTGCCTTCTTAAGGGTCTCCCCTTTTCTTATTGTTGAATTCTTTCTCTGGATGATTCACTTTTTATCTCTGTATCAGCTATACTCTTGTTGTCAAGGATCAGCCCTTTATATAGAGCTTTTTCATGATTACTGGCTGATCTGGTTTGTAACAACCTTCTAACAGTTCTGACAAAGGTGTCAGACCTGTTGGTAATGACAGTTGTCGAGTCACCAGTCATGACAGCTGATTCCTTAAAGACTTTACAACTACGCATGATCCACTCAGCAAACTGCTTCATATGTGTCGGCACAAATAGACTAAGTGTCGACATAAGTCCCGAAGATGTCGACACAACACCCTATGTATTGACATAGTCATTCTTCTGCTACTCGACACAGCTTCTGTTTGTATGTGTCGACATAAAGGAACTGCTCCTGGTCTTGATATAACTGATGCTGCCAGATGGCGTTGAGTGTATATCAAACTGTCATTGAGTGTGTGTCGACACAAGTCCCGTGTGTCGACACAAGTCTTCAGATCATGTATAGCTGTTGATGTAAGATGGCGTTGAATGTCATCCATATGCCGTTGAGTGTGTGTCGACACAAGTCCTGTGTGTCGACACAAACCTACTTCAGGTGTCGACATAATTGCTGAGTGGCGACACCTGCATTTCTTTTGGTGTCGACATAACTCCTGGGTGTCGACACAACTTCTGCATTAGGTGTCGACACAATTCCCGCCTTAGGTATCGACACAATTCCCGCATTATATGTCGACACAGCTTCTTCTTCAGGTGTCGACAGAATGCTGGGTGTCGACACAGGTCTTCTTCTATTGTCGACACAACTTCTGGGTGTCGACACAAATCGTCACAAGTGTCGACACTTGTAATTAGAAAAATTTCTTGCAAACCTTACACATGCACAATGAAACTCAAACATCCATCAAATAAGAATTGATGTATATCTTTTAGTAAGATGAGGCTTCTCCAAATATGGTACATATTTTTCAGTGTATCCAACAAGCCCGGCGAGCCAGTGGCTTTGTAGATATTTGTGACGGACAGGTTAGTCCAGGGAGCTTTGACTCGGTAGATAATTGTGACAAATGAGATAGTCCGGGGAGCTTTGCCTCAGTGGAAAAGTGTATTAAAGTTGCATGTGCATAAGATATAATATGGTGGGTCTTCAGTATTGGAGAGTCGTCACACTAACACCAAACATTAACTCGGCAAGTGTGGTTTAGCACTTGGCCAAATAAAGTTTGGTGCATAGCCGACAAGAGTACGCAAGAGCTCTTCTTAGTGAACTAGCATTGATGTGTATGATAGGTCTGACAGGTAGTGTTGATAGCATTTTAGAGGTGGGCGAGGCCCAACCCACCGCTTCTGTTTGGCACTACGGAGGTATCCTGGGAGGTTAGGCTCTAGAAAGGGGAAACTAAAGGTCTGTGTGCACATAGTCGAGTGTGTGTGTTGCACTTCATATTCACATCATAACATACTTGCATGTCATAGCATCATCATTGCATATAACAATTGACACCTATTGTATAAAATGGTTGGGACACTTTATACAATAGGCCTTTCAAAACGACCCCTTGGTCTATAGGTTCGTATGGGCATTCCTATAGGTCTTGGTGACTTACTTAGTTTACCTTCTCATACTATACTTGCTCACTTGTTTTTATGTTTACTTATGATGCTTACCTACTACTGCTTACATATAATTGCTCTGTTTACGAACTCATGATAGACTAGTTCCACCGCAACCAGATTACCTTTGTTACCCTCCACCTTCATTACCTTCCCTTTCCTTCTCCCCGCTCGGTGCCTAGGAGCCATGGGGGAGGGGTGGGGGATGATAATACTTAGTCTTTTAGACTAACGGTCATTGAGCAAATCATTTTAGGGGATCGTGGAGCCGAACCAGGAGATGCAGCCCCAGATGTTGGTGCGCTTGGAGACGGGAATGTCTAGCACTAGAGTTCAGGTAGCAGGGACAGTGAGTCCCGATCATTAGTATATATTATAGATTTGCTTCCGCGATTTTGTGATTTGTAGTGATAATTTTGATGTATCGGGCAGAAGCCTTCTTTAGCACTTTGCTTTATCATTTTTGTGGACTCTCCCTTCGTGGAGAATTATCTATATATATGTGATTCTGGTGGAGTAGTATTGAGTTTCATTTTAATCATGTACTCTTATATTTATTCTACTCTTCTGCGATCGGAATGGCCGGTAGGATCAGTGTTTTGTAGTGATGACCTTCCCGGGTGTGTTGGTGTCACCGTAAAGCGGTGGTTTTGGGCATATGACCCCGGTGGTTTAAAAGAAAAAAATGGGGTCTTATAAACTAGTATCAGAGGAAAACCTCGATCAGAAGAATAGAAGTCCACTAACCCTGAGTCACCCCCGCTCGAGTTTAGTTTTGGGACAAACTAAGCAGCGGAAGCTGTGGTGTGCCCATATGGGGGATAACATGTAATTGTCCACTTTTAACTAGGTTCGGGTCAAATTTATTACAATTGGCCTTTGTTATGAAGCCCCCGACACATCCTACAACGCAGGGTGGAGCTCAGCAAACTCCAAATGTTTCCCCACATCCCCCGACTCAAACTTCGTTTCAACAATCGCAGATGAAGCAGACTCTGACGACCATTTTTGAGGTCTTCATGGTCAAGCAGGCTCCGGCTCCGCAGCCGAACCTGGGGTCCAATTGGTTGAGCATCTTCCGGGGGCTCTCTCCTCCATCTTACAATGGGATGGAGTCGGTCGTAGAGGCAGAAGAGTGGCTCAATATCATGTTTGAGATGCTAACCGAGATACGGTGCCCGTGGGAGGAGAGGGTACCTCTGGTGGTCTCCTGCTTGGAGTCTCATGCCAATAGATGGTGGAAGACACTTCTTGATACGACATTTGATTATCGGGAGGTTGCTGACGTCACTTGGGAGGAGTTCAGGACCACACTATTGGAGAACTTTGTCTCGCAGTCGGCAAGAGACGAGCTTGAAGACAGGTTCCTCCAGCTGAGGCAGGGCAACAGGACGGTGGTGGAGTACCACTGGGAGTTCAATCACTTAGCCCGGTTTGCAGACTCCTATCAGCTGCACGAAGCAGGGTATACTAAGATGTTCTATAAGGGACTTCGAGAGTACCTGAGAGAGGCACTTTTGTTTGTATCCGACGGGCCTATACCTCGCATTTTGGAGATGGAAAATAGGATAGATGCTGATTGGCACACGACTCGAGGCTGAAAGAGGCCAACTGAGGATTAGGGTTGGGGAGGCTGGAATTATCAGCTGAGGGGATGCTTTGCTGATGAGAGATGTGCAGAGGACCAGCCCTGCCAAGAGGTGAGATAACAGCCGAGGGTGCCGATACTGGTCCCTCAACCTCTTCAAATGCAGGAGATACAGAGGCCTAGGGGTGTGGCACTTTCCCCGCCCGAGTGCAACAACTATTATCAGGTAAGGCACATCTGGAGGAACTGCCCCATGAGAGGGGCACCTCTACCGGCACCACAGGCTGTCATACCCGCTCAGTAGTTTGCAGGCCGAGGACGTGGAAGAGGATGTGGTTTTCAGGGCAGAGATTGGAGGCAAGAGAGGTAGCAGGTGTATGCTCTAGACTTAGCTCCACCTCAAGACCCAGGCAGGGTGATTGCAGATATGCTAGTAATTTCATGTAGTAAATTGAAAGTCTTTAGTGTCGACTAAATCCACCTATGGGGGGGGGTGGAATAGGTGTCGTGCGGTCTTTTGTGGAATTAAATTAACCTGCATAAAATAACAAACACATCACAGAAAACACACAAAGAATTATAGTGGTTCCCGGATTTGGGTACGTCCACTTTCCCCCTTCAACCTATCTCCCACCATGGGACGACTCAGTTACTTCTCCAAACGGATTGAAATCCAATCCTCAAACTACGGAAGGAACCCTTCCAACAAAGGAGTCACACCTCCACCACCACGGGTTGCACCCAACCCTTACAACTAGAAATAAAAATTCCTTTACAACAAATCAAAATTGAATGTAAAAGAAAAATACAAACGAAGCTTTTGGAGATTCCGATGTCCTTCTACGTTCATTGAAGCTTTCTTGAAAGTTACGAAGACTCCACAAAAAGATTTCTCTCTTGGAGAGGATCTTTTCAAGATCGACAGCGGCAAGTGATTGAGGCGGCGATACTTAGTAGATCCGAACTTCTTAACGAAGCAAGCAAGGTCTACGAACGATCTCAGTCGGATCAATCGTCTCCACCAATTCGGAATGAAGAACTAGTCTTGTTCAACGTATCGAGAGACAAGAGAACTCAAGAGAGATGCGTGAGACGCTCGGCTTGCCTCAGTACTGTCGTCGGAAGATCAAAGAGGATCGAAGATTAGCGGCGACGACGAACTGCGAGCGGCTACAGGCGATCGGCGCTTTCCGCGATCCGCTAGGTCACGCTCATCCTCTTTTTGATTTCTTAGAATAGTTACTGTAGAGGTTAAAAATACAGGTATATATATACCAGAGGCAAACCCTAAAGACCGTTGTAGGACCCACAAGGAGAAACCCTAGCCCCGGCCGAAACAGCGCACGATACCTACGTTCGGTCCAGCGAGCAAGAAAAATTGCCTAAGGCAAAATCGGCGGGAATAGTTGGTGATTCCCGTCGAAGTCAGCGGGAATCACTCACGATTCCCGTCGATTCTGCCTTAGCAGAATCCCTGTCTGAAAAACTATCAGCCGAAAGAAATCGGCAGGAGAGGCTAGCTGATACTCGATGAATCGGCGGGAATCATTAACGATTCTCGTCAAAGTCGGCGGGAATCACAAGTGACTCCCGTCGAAGTCGGCGGGAATGACTTAGTGATTCCCGTCGATTTTGACTTAGAAGATTTTTCTCCTCCTTCCTTTGAAGACTTGGTCTTTGACCCATCTTTGCTCCTTCTTCTGCTCTTGATCTACCTTAACCCTATACTTTAAAATAAGTACACTCCAATAAAGAGAGCACACATGAGTCAACACACTGACTACTCAACGAGGGATTACGTTGTGTAGACCCGTGTGTATTGACCCACTACACCCTGACATTGGTGTGTACTTAGCATGGAATAGCTGCAAGCACAACTTGATAGAAGATCGTCAAATACATTGTCAATTTAGATTAGCTTGTTCAGGGGCTTCTTAAATCAGGTCCATTGTGGATACAATACCCAACAATCTCTTACAATTTGAAGAAGCCTAAACCTTACAGGCTAAGGTGAATAGAACAGATGGGAATGAAAATCATAAAATGAAAATGCAGTTTAGAGTGAAATTCATTACCATTCTCCTGAGAGCATACTTAGCATTGGCAGCCACCTTAGCCTTAGCCGAGAGGGTAATCTCCCCCTTTTCGGCTTCTACAAATCTGGGAATTCACTTGGACCACAAAGCTCCCCCTCAGTTCTTGCATCCGTGCCCGATCTTGAGTTTCTCGCTTATGCTCCCCCTTGATCCAAGAACCTAGAGACCTTCAGTCTTCAATCTTCATAGTTCAGCATGCCGAGTTCAGTTTTGAAGAGACTAAACATTGCCTCGTTTTGGGTCTTTGTGAAGATATCTGCAATCTGTTTATCCATGGGGACATAGTAGAGATAGATATCTTTGTTTTCCACATGCTCCCGAATGAAGTTGTAGCGCACTTCAATATGCTTTGTTCTGCTGTGCGACACTGGATTGTTCGCAATTGCTATTGCGCTCGAGGAGTCGCAATACATAGGAACTTCTCTGAACTGCAAGTCATAATCTTCGAGTTGATTTTCTATCCATAGTTGTGCGCAACAGCTTCCTGCTGAGATGTACTCAGATTCAGCCGTAGAGGTTGCGACACAGTTCTACTTTTTACTGTTCCACGAAATAAGCCTTCTTCCGAGGAATTGGCATGTCCCGGAAGTGCTTTTCCTATCATCCCTGCTTCCTTCGAAGTAAGCATCTGAAAGGCCTATCAGCTCGACATCATTGTTTCTTGGGTACCATACGCCAAGATTTTTTGTACCATTAAGTTATCTAAGAATTTGCTTTGCAGCGACATAATGAGATTCCTTAGTGTTCAACTGATATCTGGCACAAACGCATGTGGAAAACATAATATCCGGTCTATTAGCAGTAAGGTAGAGCAGGGATCCAATTATGCTTCTGTATTTGGTTTCATCAAAAGTTTCCCTTTCTCATCCTTGTCCAGAGACACAGTGGATCCCATTGGAGTCGTCATAGAGGTTGCATTCTCCATTCCAAATTTCTTGAAGGTTCATTTGTGAACTTCGTCTGAGAAATGAAAATTCCATCCTCAGACGGTTTCACTTGAAGTCCCAAAAAATACTTTAGCTCTCCCATGCTGCTCATTTCAAACTTTCCTTGCATAAGTTTAGAGAACTTATTGCAAAGATTGTTGTCCGTTGAGCCGAAGATTATGTCATCGACATAGATTTGCACCAGCAAAATATTGCCCTTGACTTCCCTAAGAAACAATGTCTTATCTATTTTTCCTCTCGTGAACTTGTTCTCAAGAAGAAAACTAGACAGAGTCTCATACCAAGCTCGAGGAGCTTGTTTTAAGCCATATAATGCTTTATTAAGAAAGTAAATATTATTAGGGAATGTTGGATTAATAAAACCTGGGGTTACGCGACATATACTTTCTCTTTCAAATTTCCATTTAGGAACGCAGATTTCACGTCCATCTGATAGACAGTGAATCCTTTGTGAGATGCATATGCCAGGAACAACATGATCGCCTCGAGCCTTGCAACTAGTGCAAAGGTTTGGTCGAAGTCAATCCCCTCCTCTTGTTTGTAACCTTGAGCCACCAGTCTGGCCTTGTTCCTGATGATGACCCCGTGTTCATCCATTTTGTTTCTGAAGATCCACTTAGTGCTGATCACATTCTGTTTCTTTGGTCTGGGAACAAGCGTCCAGACATTGCATTGTTCGAATTGATGTAGTTCATCTTGCATTGCCAATATCCATGACGCATCTTTGTTCGCTTCGTCGAACTTCTTTGGCTAAACCCGTGAAAGAAAATTAAGGTGCAAAATCTTGTTAATTGTACCTCTGCGATTTCTGACACCGTCACGAGGATCTCCTATGATCTTATCTCTAGGATGATCCCTCACGTGTCAGAGCTCTAAGAGTCTGGCATCTGGAGCTCTAACAGCTTCTCGGGCTCCTCCCACTTCTGGAGAATTTTCTCCATCCTGATCGTCATCTTCTCCAGTTGGCGTTGAGGTGGAGACCTTGATGTATTTGGGAGTTCCATCTTTAGCAGTCTCATCGAGACTTAGCTGTTCAAGCCTTGCACCTGCATCTTCAAGAATGCCACTGGAAGAATTGCTTTGAAGCAAGCTTCCTTCATCAAATACAACATTAATGGACTCCTCTACCACTAGGGTTTTCTTATTGAAAACCCTATATGCCCAACTATGGCTACTATAGCCCATGAAGATGCCTTCGAAGCATTTTTCTCCGAATTTAGTACGTGGGTACTTCCCATTATTGAGTACATAGCATCTGCAGCCAAAAATCCTTAAATTGGACATGGTCAGTTTCCTGCCTTTCAATGCTCATAAGGCGTTTTACGATGATTCTTATTGATCAATGCTCGGTTCTTCACATGACAAGCCGTATTGACAGCCTCTGCCAAGATGTACTCAGGAAGAGAAGTGTCATTCAACATTGTCGTACATGCTTAAATGAGCGTTCTATTTCTCCTCTCCGAAACTCCATTTTGCTGAGGAGTACGCAGGGAGGAAAACTCATGAAAGATACCATGTTCTTCACAAAATTCTGTCATAGCACCAGACTCGAATTCTGTTCCATGGTCACTTCTGATTTTTACCACGAAGCAGTTAAGTTCGTTTTGAATCTGCTTGATAAAATTAGTGAAGATGTCAAACGTATTTGACTTTCGTTTCAAGAAGAACACTCACGTAAACCGAGAGTGATCATCAACAATAACTAGTGTATACGATTTGCCTCCTAAGCTATGAACTTGCACTGGACCGAACAAGTCCATATGCAGAAGATAAAGACATCTAGATGAGTCTTTGTCTGCAATGCCCATAAAGGTAGCCCGAGTCTGTTTGCCCTTCTGGCATGCAGGACAAGGGCTATCTTTGATGCACTTAATAGTAGGGGCATCCCTTACTAATTTCTTGAAAAACAACATATTAATAGTCTTGAAATTAATATGTTCTAATCTCTTGTACCATTGTTCACAGAGAGATGCATTGCCTTTTGCTACTTGGCATACGGGGGGTAGAAGAGTCAAAGCTAAGAAAATCTAAGCAAAAGATATTTCTGCTCCTAATGCCAGTTAATACCGTCTCTGAAAAGGCACACGATATTATCAAGCACTTTTCCTTGCAGAACTTAACGTCGTATCCTTTATCACATAACTGGCTTACACTGATCAGGTTATGGTTTAACCCTTCAACGTAGGCCACGTCTGTGATAAAGAAAACACCTTTGGAAATCATACCATAACCCCTGGTGACTCCTCGATCAGATCCTCAGAAGATGATTTTGAGTCCATTTTCTACTGGGGAGTAATCACGCAACAGGCTTCTTGTCCCGGTCATATGCCGGGAACATCCACTGTCCATTACCAGATTGGCATTTTGGTTTCCTTTGGACATACCTGCATAACATAATTAGTTTCCCTTAGGAGCTCAATCGAACTTGGGTCCTAGATTCCTTGTTAGCATACTCCCCCTCGGATGGTTAAACCTACGAAGTTTCGGCCTCGCATTGCCAATATGAGGAGTCTCATAGAATCTTTGATTAAACCAGCAATCCACGGTGAAGTGACCAACTTTGACACAGCACCAACAGTCAAACCTGTTGTACCGTTTCCTAGGCTCCTACTTCACCCTTGGAATGGTGGGTCCAGCAGGGGCCTTGGATCTGGAGGTGGAGGCATCATGATGACAGCAGTCACACGATTTCTTCACTTCCTGTTCCTTCAGTATGACAGGCTTGGCCTTTGGTTCCTGCTTCCTATTATGCCCGCTAGAGAAATGGCCATAATTCTCCACTTGGATTTCCTCATAAGGTGCCTTGAAGACACTCTCACCGTAATTGCGGGGGAAGGTCCAACCATCATACCGACTCTTGGGCTTTTCAACCGAGCGCCGGAAGAAGTGGCCATAGGTTGACTCAAAGTCCTACTCATTGCAAGGAAAGCCAGTCTTTCTGAATGAAACAGGACCGAGTGGGGCCTTTCCTTTTTCTACAGCAGAGGCCTTCTTAGCAGCCTTATTTTTCCTCTGATTTTTATTTCTCCTAGATGATTTTCCAGGCACAGCCACATGCCCTAAGCCAGCCCCCTTAGCCTGAGCAGAGAATTCATCAACCAGAGGAAGAACGGTTGTGGGCATAGAGAAGCTTTTGACAATCTTCCTCTCTGCCACAAGCCATTCTTCCAGCATGTTGATTTCTTCCTATTTTTGGTCAAGGAGCCTTAGAGAATCTGAGTGCTCAGAAGTCAGGTCCAGGTGTTCCTGTCGGAGAGAAATCAAACTAGTGATCTCTTCTCTTAGGGACACACCCTCAGCCTTAAGGAATTTGACTTCCTTTTTCTGAGCCCTCAACCTCTTTCGGCACTCATAGAAAGTATTGAGCAGAAGCTAATACTTTTCGAGGAGTTCAGCCTCACGGGCAGATGGACTGTCCTCGTGGTCATCTTCAGGAGACTCAGAGTCAGAGTCAGATTCAGAGAGGTGGGTGCGATATTTTACCTTCCCAGTAAATGGGGGACAGTCTCTATCTGAGTCGGTGCGACCCATTAGCCTGAAGTAGGCTTCCTCATCATCACTGGAGTCTGACAAATCAGATTCACCCAGTGTTTTTGGCTCCTTAGCAATGTAGCTCCTCTCCTTCTTCTTATCTCTAGAGGACTTGTGCTCCTCGCCCTTCCCCTTATCTCTCTTGCTTTGGTGGCAGTCAGCAACGACCTTGTCTGGCTTATTACATCCAAAGCAAATAATGTCAATAGAGCGATGTTTGTTCTGTTTAGATTCATACCTGTCAGAAGAGTAATTCTTCTTCTGATGTATTGAGGAGGAGCCGTCTCTCTTTCTTTGATTCCTCATCTTAAGGAACTTCTTGAACTCTTGAGTGATGAAGAAGAATTCTTCCTCAGATAGCTCTGAGCCGGATGAGCATGGCTAAGAGTCTTCTTCCTCAGCCTTTCTCCAAGAGCGGGACAAGGCTGCGCCATTGCCTTTCCTTGAGTGACTAGCTTTCAGGGCCACAGTCTTTTCTTTGGCTGTGGCCTTATCAGCTTTTGTAACACCCCAAAAATCTCAAAAAGATGTTTGTACACAATTTTGGGTTGGAGGCTGTTAGACACGGCCTGGGACACGGGCGTGTCCCAGGGCGTGTCGGGTGTACACGGCCTGGGACACGGGCGTGTCCCAGGGCGTGTTCAGGCTGGTCGACGTTTGAGAGTCGACGATCGTCGAGCCTGGGACACGGCCTTCGACACGGGCGTGTCCCAGGGCGTGTTCGAATTAATTTTCGAAAATGACCTATTCAAGTCAGAGCCGGACACGGCCTTGAACACGGCCGGGAACACGGGCGTGTGAGGCTGGACACGGGCGTGTCAGCTGCCGTGTTCCGACCCGTGTACTGGTTTTGGAAATCGGTGAGTACCGTGTAACAGGAGACACGGGCGTGTCTCATGACTGACACGGGCGTGTCAGGTTCGACACGGGCGTGTCGATACCCGTGTTCTCGAATATTTCAGGCGGTGCGACTGCCGCGTGTGCCGCTTAAGGGTACACGGCCTGTGACACGGGCGTGTCACAGGCCGTGTCGGCCAAATTTCAGGGGAATTTTCAGTAGATCGTGGCCCTTCATTTTCTTTAAAATAGATCCTGTGGCTGGAGTTCATTCCTGGGCTGATAAGGCCGGGAAAAGGGGGGGGAGAAGATCATTCTTCTTTTCATCTTCTCTTTCTAAAGTAAGAGAGAGGTGAGAGCAAGGAGGAAGAAGAGGAAGTGGAGTCCGGCTGCCGGTGGTGCTACGGTGGTCCAAATCGCGAGCCGAGATCGGATTTGCGAAGGCAACGCTGCTGCGAAGGCTTTCATCCGTCTCAATTTTCTCTCCATGGCTCCGAAGCGAACTCCTAGGGTAACGATTTCCTGCTTGGACATGTGAAGTCCTTAATTCCTGCATTGCATAGGGAAAACCCTTCCCCGCGAGTGTGCGGTGGGTTGTGGCGTCCCTTGGGGTAGATATGTGAAGTCCCCCTTGTTAGAGTCCGGAATTGGAGTACGGATCTAGGCATGCTGTGTGAAGCCCATCTGGACATGGTCTGGATTGGTGATGCTTGGTTGCATATCGGAGAAGACTCCGTGATGATTGCTTGTACTGGAGGAAGTCCAGGAAATTATGAGAGTTGGACTCTCTTGTGGCCGTGAGTGCTACTGATGGAAAGTTGAGCTGTGAGGCTGCAACTAGGAAATGGTGGAACGGGCAAGGTGAAACTGTACCCGCGTCAGTCCAGGCGTGAGTCTGACGATGTGAGCAACGGGAAAGGTGGATCTGTACCCGCGTTATGGTTGTCTAACCTTGGGTGCTTAAGACCCTGTTAGGATCACATAGCGAGAGTCGACGGCCGGTGAGCCGATCAGACTAGAATGCTCATAGTGCGCCGTTATGTCTGGGACCTCTGAACGGTGTGAATGTGCCCTGAGTGCACGGAGCGTCGGGCCGTCGAGCCGACGTTTGTGATATGTGACGGTGCGGGCGTGCACGTCTTGCTTGAATGGCTATATATATCATGTTGGATGAATGCTTTGCAGGGATGGAATTCCGCTGCCCCGCGCCAGGGGCAGGGTCGTTATAATTGGTCAGCTGAATACTGACCGTTGCCCTGTTTTGCCACCGTTTGGTGGATTGGTTCTTACAGGTACTGGAGGAGCTGGTCCGAGCGGGACTTAGCGGGCTGAAGCCCAAAGCTGCGTGCCCTTGAAGGCATTGTTTTGTTTCTTTTGTTCATGTGTGGCCGGCCTGCGTGCCGATGTATGTAAAACCACGCTCTTGTTAAGAGAAACTGTTGTAAGGCCTTAAGGCCAGACTCTTTTGATGTAAATTTATACATTCCTATGTAGTGGACAATGTTGTTTATCTTGAGTTCATGAATTCAACTGTGAAGCTTCCGCTAGAATGCTCTGTGTTAGGATGCGTTGATTATGATATTATTTAGTAGCGTCTCCGCCTGTTTGTGGAATATGGTGTGGGGCCCCGGCCGGACCCTCTATTATATTCTTCTTGACGGGTAGAGGTGTTACAATTTGGTATCAGCTTGTTGGTCGATCTCTTCCGAATTCGCGGACGAATTCTTTTGAGAGGGGGCGAGCACGTGTCAGTGTCGTCGTTATAACACTTAATTTGAACT
The DNA here is from genome assembly GCA_039513925.1 of Platanthera zijinensis. NCBI lineage: Eukaryota > Viridiplantae > Streptophyta > Magnoliopsida > Asparagales > Orchidaceae > Platanthera > Platanthera zijinensis. Next base: position 164,821,027 of record CM077082.1, on the reverse strand, counting down.
CAAGATTGTCCACTTAGGAATGCAAATACACTTGTTTGTTGAACTTGTGTATTCTCTTTGTATGATTGCGGTTTTATTGGTCGTTAACCTGTGTGTTTTACACATATAGGTGACCAGAAGTGTTGCGGGTCAGTCCGAACCACAACGTTCTGTTGCGAGTGCGGCACCAGCCGAGGTGCCCACAACTCCTCCATCCGCTGAAACAGTCCGTCTCATTACGGAAACGGTACTTGCTGTGATGAATGCTCAGCAAGCGGGGCAAGCACGTCCTGCAGTGGTGCCAACGCAAGCTGGGGTACGGCAAGAACCGGTAGAAGCCGAAGTTGATCCGCGGGTAGTAGATCAACAATGGAAGCAATTCTTGAGCTTTAACCCTCCGCAGTTTCATGGGGCGGGTACACCGGCCCAAGCAGAGGATTGGCTTGCAAGAATTAAGAGGATTATGAGGGCTATCAGGGTTGAGGAGGAACAGAAAGTGATGTTAGCCACTTTTCTACTGGAAGGAGAGGCGCGATTGTGGTGGGATGAGATTGAACTGCATCACTTGGCCGGCAGGCAATTGGCAGAGATTACAATGGAAGAATTCTCTCGGTTGTTCTTAGCACAACATCTGCCGATGCAGCAAAGGATGTCGATGGAAATGGAGTTCCAACGGTTAGCACAGGGAGATCGAAGTGTGGATGACTACCTGCATGAGTTCACCCGGTTGGGAAGATATGCGGGCTCGATCTTCGCCGAGGAAGAGCGTAAGACTAGTCGGTTTTATGCGGGACTGCGAGATGAGCTAAGGTATTTGCTCTCGAGTTCTGTGAGTCAGGGATTCCAAGCCTTAGTCTGTACGGCTCGTTCTTTGGAGACGGACATGAAACGGGGGCAAGTAAAGGGAAACTTGGCGGTTGTGAAGCCGGAGTTTAAGCCGCCGCGTCCGGACAAGTTTGGCTACCGAAGGAAATGGAATAAGAAGTCTAAGTCTTCTGGACAAGCTCCTTCTGCGACTGTGACGGACACATCTGGGAATGGAGCTCGTGCTTGTTTTACGTGCGGGAAGGTTGGACACTTCGCACGTGAATGCCGATTTGGTCCTCCAAAGGGTGATAAGAAGACGGGAGCGTCTTATGCGGAGAAGGGGAAGGCTGTGGTGGAGTCTTCTGCCTCGCACGCGCAGCCCAGGGTCTTCAACCTTGGACAACAGGAGGCCATTAAGCAGGCTGATGTCGTCACAGGTGCGCTTAAGTTTTAATGTTTGTACTTTTGGTGTGCTGTGCTTGTTTTAATTGTCATGTTATAGGGTTTGTCCTTATACGAGAGTATCCGGCGCGAGCACTGTTCGACACAGGTGCTTCACATTCGTTTCTGTCTGAGGATTTTGTCTTGCGTGTCGGGGTGCCTATCCGGACCAAGACAGACAGTGTAAAGGTGTTGTTGCCTAACGGATGTTTGATGTGCGCGGATCGATCTTGCGGTCTTGAGGTCAAGATAGGAAGTCGGGAGTTCAAGGTGGAAACACTAGTATTGCCGATCAAAGAGTTTGATATAATCTTTGGTATGGACTGGCTTTCAGAGCAGCGTGCCTGTATTGATTGCACTTCAAAAGAGGTCACACTTGGGCAAAATACCGAACGAGAGACCAAGTTTATTGGTATGCAAGGGATGAGTGGGATGTTGTTATCCGCTCTCCAAGTTGTTAAGGCAGTTCGGAAGGGTGCGGAGTTGTTCTTCACACTCATAGAGGCGGTGGCGCCGAAGGCCAGTGTGAGTGAAGTGCCGATTGTGTCGGAATATGCGGATGTGTTTCCAAAGGACCTTCCGGGGTTACCTCCCCAAAGGGAAATTGACTTCGCTATCGAGCTGGTGCCGGGTGCAAAACTCGTGGCCCGTTCGCCGTATCGGGTAGCACCAAAAGAAATGGCCGAACTGAAAGTTCAGTTACAAGAGTTGTTGGAGCAGGGATATATACGCCCAAGTATGTCACCTTGGAGCGCGCCTGTTCTTTTTGTGAAAAAGAAAGACGGTGGTTTGCGACTATGTATTGATTATCGCGAACTGAACAAACTGACGGAGAAAAACAAGTATCCAATTCCTCGGATCGATGACTTGTTCGATCAGCTAGCAGGCTCAACCGTCTATTCGAAGTTGGATTTGAAGTCCGGGTATTACCAGTTGCGGATTAGGGAAGGTGACATTCCCAAGACAGCGTTTGGCACACGCTATGGTCATTATGAGTTCACAGTGATGCCGTTCGGCTTATGTAATGCGCCTTCGGTATTCATGGATCTCATGCATCGTACGTTCCGCGAATACCTGGATCTGTTTGTGATTGTGTTTATTGATGATATTTTGGTATATTCACAATCGGAGGAAGATCATGCAAACCATTTGCGGTTAGTATTGCATACCTTGCGAAGGAATAAGCTGTATGCCAAGTTCTCAAAGTGTGAGTTCTGGCTCTCGTCGGTGGCTTTTCTAGGCCATGCGGTAAGTGGAGAGGGCATAGCGGTGGATCCGGCTAAGATAAGTGCCATTCGGGATTGGCCAGTGTTATCTTCAGTGGCCGAAGTCAGGAGTTTCCTTGGACTGGCGGGCTACTATAGGAGGTTCGTGGGGAACTTCTCCCGGATTGCTTTGCCTCTGACTACGTTGACGAGAAAGGATCAGAAGTTCGTTTGGACGCCGGAGTGCGCACGAGCTTTTGAGGAGCTGAAAAGTCGTTTGACCACGGCGCCCGTGTTGACGTCGCCATGTGGTACAGATGGATTTGAAATATACAGCGATGCGTCAGGAAGCGGCTTAGGCTGCGTTCTCCTGCAGTTTGGCAAGGTGATCGCTTATGGTTCACGTCAATTGAAAGTGCATGAGCGTAATTACCCCGTCCATGATTTGGAGTTGGCGGCGGTGATCTTTTCGCTAAAGTTGTGGCGGCATTATCTATATGGCGTGAAAGTAGACATTTATACGGGTCATAAAAGTTTAAAGTATCTGCTCGATCAAAAGGAGTTGAATATGCGACAAAGAAGGTGGATGGAATTCCTTGGGGATTTTACATTCGACATTCACTATGTTCCCGGAAAGGGAAATGTGGTCGCTGATGCCTTGAGTCGTCGGGCTCCGGTACAGGCAAATTGGTTGCGGATACATGATGAGCGGTTAGTCCAAGAGTTGGAAGCCTTGGAGATATCTTGTGTGGAAAGAAATTCTTCAACTGAAGCAAGCATGAACTGGTTGGAAGTTCAATATGACCTTGCTGACAGGGTTCGGCGGGCAACGGAGTTGGATGAAAGTCTTTAACGCTATGCAAAGGAGGGATCGGGTGATCAGTTCTCCTGGGATGATGGCTTATTACGGAAGGATGGCCGATTGTGCGTCCCTAGTGCGGGTAAATTGCGTGAAGGGCTGCTATATGAAGCGCACTTTACAAAGTATTCAATTCACCCTGGGAGCACAAAAATGTACAAAGACATGAAGAAATTGTTTTGGTGGCCTGGTTTAAAGAAGGACATAGCTGCGTATGTGGCTAAATGTCGTACTTGTGCTTTGGTAAAGGCAGAATGTCAACGGCCGAGTGGGTTCCTGAAGTCGTTGCCGGTTCCGCAATGGAAATTTGAGGATATTTCTATGGATTTCGTGCACGGATTGCCGAGATCTCAGCGTGGCCATGACTCAATCTGGGTGATTGTAGACCGGTTGACAAAGGTGGCTCACTTTATACCAAACAAGCGGGACGATTCAGTGGAAACGTTGGCAAAGCTCTATGTGGAGCAGATATTTCGATTGCACGGTGTTCCCCGGAGCATCGTAAGTGACCGAGATGGGCGCTTTACTTCAAAGGATTGGAGATTAGTTCATCAGATGTTGGGCACGAAGTTAGCATTCAGTACGGCCTTTCATCCGCAAACGGATGGCCAAACTGAACGAACCAACAGAACGATGGAGGATATGCTCCGTATGTGCGCCCTGGACTTCGGTAAGAAGTGGGAAGAACATCTTGTTATGGTGGAGTTTGCCTATAATAATAGCTATCAAGCGAGTATAGGCATGGCCCCATTTGAAGCGCTGTATGGTCGTAAGTGTCGTACACCGCTAGCTTGGGCAGAAACTGGCGAGACTAAACTTTTAGGCAAAAAGGAAGTCGAGGATGCTACCTCAACAATACGCTCTATTCGAGAGAAGCTCCTAATAGCCCAAGATCGGCAGGCCAAGTATTATAATGCTAAGCACCGGAACGTGGAGTTCGCGGTGGGTGAATGGGTCTATTTAAAGATTAAGCCCTTCAAAGGCGTATCTCGGATCCGGCGATTGAAAAAGCTAAGTCCGCGATACCTTGGTCCGTTTGAAGTGGTGGAGCGAATTGGGGAAGCTGCCTATCGGTTAGCTCTTTCATCAGAATTGAGTGGATTGCATGACGTGTTTCACATCTCGGTGTTACGCAAAGCAGTCAAGGATCCAGCTCATATAGTTGAACATGATCGAGTGCCAGTTGAGTATGGGCTAACGACAAAGGTGAAGCCTATACGGATAGAGGATCGAGCCGAGAAACAGTTGCGGAACAAGGTGATCGGGATGGTCAAAGTCCGGTGGGACAATTGTGGCCGAGAAGAGCTAACATGGGAGCGCGAGCAGACCATGCGAGCCGAGTTTCCCGAGTTATTTTCGTAGCTTGTTCACTCGTTGTATATGTAATAGACACATATAAGTGTTTTGTTATTTTCTCCCTATTATCTTCAAATTTCGGGACGAAATTTTATTAAGGGGGGGAGGATTGTAACACCCCAAAAATCTCAAAAAGATGTTTGTACACAATTTTGGGTTGGAGGCTGTTAGACACGGCCTGGGACACGGGCGTGTCCCAGGGCGTGTCGGGTGTACACGGCCTGGGACACGGGCGTGTCCCAGGGCGTGTTCAGGCTGGTCGACGTTTGAGAGTCGACGATCATCGAGCCTGGGACACGGCCTTCGACACGGGCGTGTCCCAGGGCGTGTTCGAATTAATTTTCGAAAATGACCTATTCAAGTCAGAGCCGGACACGGCCTTGAACACGGCCGGGAACACGGGCGTGTGAGGCTGGACACAGGCGTGTCAGCTGCCGTGTTCCGACCCGTGTACTGGTTTTGGAAATCGGTGAGTACCGTGTAACAGGAGACACGGGCGTGTCTCATGACTGACACGGGCGTGTCAGGTTCGACACGGGCGTGTCGATACCCGTGTTCTCGAATATTTCAGGCGGTGCGACTGCCGCGTGTGCCGCTTAAGGGTACACGGCCTGTGACACGGGCGTGTCACAGGCCGTGTCGGCCAAATTTCAGGGGAATTTTCAGTAGATCGTGGCCCTTCATTTTCTTTAAAATAGATCCTGTGGCTGGAGTTCATTCCTGGGCTGATAAGGCCGGGAAAAGGGGGGGGAGAAGATCATTCTTCTTTTCATCTTCTCTTTCTAAAGTAAGAGAGAGGTGAGAGCAAGGAGGAAGAAGAGGAAGTGGAGTCCGGCTGCCGGTGGTGCTACGGTGGTCCAAATCGCGAGCCGAGATCGGATTTGCGAAGGCAACGCTGCTGCGAAGGCTTTCATCCGTCTCAATTTTCTCTCCATGGCTCCGAAGCGAACTCCTAGGGTAACGATTTCCTGCTTGGACATGTGAAGTCCTTAATTCCTGCATTGCATAGGGAAAACCCTTCCCCGCGAGTGTGCGGTGGGTTGTGGCGTCCCTTGGGGTAGATATGTGAAGTCCCCCTTGTTAGAGTCCGGAATTGGAGTACGGATCTAGGCATGCTGTGTGAAGCCCATCTGGACATGGTCTGGATTGGTGATGCTTGGTTGCATATCGGAGAAGACTCCGTGATGATTGCTTGTATGCATGATGGATAAAAGTACTGGAGGAAGTCCAGGAAATTATGAGAGTTGGACTCTCTTGTGGCCGTGAGTGCTACTGATGGAAAGTTGAGCTGTGAGGCTGCAACTAGGAAATGGTGGAACGGGCAAGGTGAAACTGTACCCGCGTCAGTCCAGGCGTGAGTCTGACGATGTGAGCAACGGGAAAGGTGGATCTGTACCCGCGTTATGGTTGTCTAACCTTGGGTGCTTAAGACCCTGTTAGGATCACATAGCGAGAGTCGACGGCCGGTGAGCCGATCAGACTAGAATGCTCATAGTGCGCCGTTATGTCTGGGACCTCTGAACGGTGTGAATGTGCCCTGAATGCACGGAGCGTCGGGCCGTCGAGCCGACGTTTGTGATATGTGACGGTGCGGGCGTGCACGTCTTGCTTGAATGGCTATATATATCATGTTGGATGAATGCTTTGCAGGGATGGAATTCCGCTGCCCCGTGCCAGGGGCAGGGTCGTTATAATTGGTCAGCTGAATGCTGACCGTTGCCCTGTTTTGCCACCGTTTGGTGGATTGGTTCTTACAGGTACTGGAGGAGCTGGTCCGAGCGGGACTTAGCGGGCTGAAGCCCAAAGCTGCGTTGCTGCCCTTGAAGGCATTGTTTTGTTTCTTTTGTTCATGTGTGGCCGGCCTGCGTGCCGATGTATGTAAACCACGCTCTTGTTAAGAGAAACTGTTGTAAGGCCTTAAGGCCAGACTCTTTTGATGTATATTTATACATTCCTATGTAGTGGACAATGTTGTTTATCTTGAGTTCATGAATTCAACTGTGAAGCTTCCGCTAGAATGCTCTGTGTTAGGATGCGTTGATTATGATATTATTTAGTAGCGTCTCCGCCTGTTTGTGGAATATGGTGTGGGGCCCCGGCCGGACCCTCTATTATATTCTTCTTGACGGGTAGAGGTGTTACAGCTTTTTCTTCCGCTTTTCTTATGTTCAGCTGAAGCTCGTAGGACATTAGCTTTCCAAACAGAATCTGGGGATCAATTTCTGCCAGCTTGCCAAATTCTCTGATGGCGCAGATCTTAGTGTCCCATTCCTTAGTAAGGGATCTAAGGAATTTATCATTTAGTTCACCATCGATGAATACTCTGCCATAAACCTTCAGGGCATTGACGATCTTCAGGATGTTCTCAAATGTCACTCCGATTTCTTCCTTGGGACCTTGCCTGAAGGCCTCATACTTCTGGTTCAGAAGGGATCTTCGATGATCCCTTACTTCATCTTTGCCTCCCATCAGAATGATCAGGTAGTGTCATATGTCCTTGGCAGTCCTGCAGTTGCTGAAATTCTTCATCATGGAATCATCGACGGCGCTTACTAAGATGTTTTGAGCTTTCTTGTCTAGTCCAACAAGCACAATCTCATCCTTAGTCATTTCGGAGAGCTTCTTGGGAACCATCTTGGTAGGTTCAGTGGTGGAGGCCTTAGTGGGGATATTAGGGCCCTCCTCCACTATCATGAAGAGTCGTGGGTCGAATTCTTCCATGTAGAACCTGATCCTTTCCTTCAAGATGGGAAAGTTCAGCTTGGTGCATACTGGGATCTTTCCGTAATTCTTGAGTCTGTCCATTCCTGAGATCTTCTTTCTTCTTGACACTAGAAGCAGGATCTTACTCAAGGTGTTAGCCTTATTGATGAGTAACCTCCCTCTGATACCACTTGAAAGTCTCTAGTGTCGACTAAATCCACCTATGGGGGGGGATAGGTGTCGTGCGGTCTTTTGCGCAATTAAATTAACCTGCACAAATTAACAAACACAGCACAGAAAACAAAAATAGAATTATAGTGGTTCCCCGATTTGGGCACGTCTACTTTCCCCCTTCGACCTATCTCCCACCAAGGGATGACTCGGTCACTTCTCCAAATGGATTGAAATCCAATCCTCACATTATGGAAGGAACCCTTGCAACAAAGGAGTCACAACTCCACCACCATGGGTTGTACCCAACCCTTACAACTAGGAATAAAAATTCCTTTACAACAAATCAAAATTGAATGTAAAAGAAAATACAAACAAAGCTTTTGGATATTCTGATGTCCTTCTTCGTTCATTGAAGCTTTCTTGAAAGTTACGAAGAGTCCACAATCAGATTTCTCTCTTGGAGAGGATCTTGTCAAGATCGGCGGTGGCGATACTTTGTAGATCCAAACTTCTTGACGAAGCAAGCAAGGTCTACGAACGATCTCAATCGGATCAATCGTCTTAACCGATTCAGAATGAAGAACTAGTCTTGTTCAACGAATCGAGAGATAAGAGATCTCAAGAGAGTTGCGTGAGACGCTCGTCTTGCCTCGATACTGTCGTCGGAAGATCAAAGATGATCGAAGATTAGCGGTGATGATGAACTGCGAGGGGCTACAGGCGATCAGAGCTTTCCGCTAGGTCACGCTCGGCCTCTTTTTGATTTCCGAGAATATTTACTGTAGAGGTTCAAAATACGGGTATATATATACTAGAGGCCAACCCTAAAGACCGTTGTGGGACCCACAAGGAGAAACCCTAGCCCCGGCCAAAACAGTGCACGACACCTTGGTTCGGTCCAGCGAGCGAGAAAAATTGCCTAAGAAAAAATCGGCGGGAATCGTTGGTGATTCCCGTCGAAGTCAGAGGGAATCACTCATGATTCCCTTCGATTCTGCCTTAGCACAATCCCTATCTGGAAAACTGACAGGCGAAAGAAGTCGGCGGGAGAGGCTAGCTGATACTCGACGAATCGGCGGAAATCATTAACGATTCTCGTCGAAGTCAGAGGGAATCACAAGTCACTCCTGTCGAATTCAGTGGGAATTACATAGTGATTCCCGTTGATTTTGACTTAGAAGATTTTTCTCCTCCTTCCTTTGAAGACTTGGTCTTTGACCCATCTTTGCTCCTTCTTCTGCTGTTGATCTATATTAACCCTATACTTGAAAATAAGTACAACAGTAGCATACTAGAAAATATCCAACATAATTTACCATTGAAAATTTTGAATAAACAAACAACAGTAGCATACTAGAAAAAAAAAAGAAACCATAAGCCCAGTTACCTAACAGTACTCAAATAAATAGGAATAGTAATGGTGTGCGGCAAACCTGCCGACACCATGGTAGATACGGGGGCGTCGCATAATTTTGTCTCCGAGGAATTCGTAAAGGGATTGGAGTGAGTCAGAAATTATTCTGGAGTCGCATGGAGGTTGCGTCTCCCCAATGGGATTGAGGTCTTAGCTACTGCAAAGTGCCTCCTAAGGGTGACTATTGATGGTCTTACACTTGAGGCCCTGGCTAATGTCTTGCTAATGCTAGACATCGACTTGGTTCTGGGCATGACATGGCTTACTTGGAACCATGCCCAGATAGATTGCCCGGCAAAGAAGGATGTACTGAGTTACGACAACACCTTCGCGGCAATTGAAGGTATTACTCCCGTCTCCCGTAGGATGTTATCTTCTATTTAGGCCGTCAAGGCCCACATGCAGGGATATGAGGTCTATCAGGTGTTCTTCGAGATGGCCAAGGTCAAGACAATGGTTACTAATATATCGATGGTGCGGGACTTTGCAGATGTGTTCCCAGAGAAGCTACCAGGATTTTCGCTGTATTGCAAGAAGGATTTCAAGATTCAGTTGGTTCCTGGAGCTAAGCCGGTGTTTAGGGCTCCCTATCGGATGGCTCCAAAGGATCTGGTGGAGTTCAGGAGTCAGTTGAAGGAATTGATGGAGACTAGATTCATTAGACCAAGTTCCTCGCATTGGGGAGCTCCTGTCTTGATTGTAAAAAAGAAGGATGGGACCCTCAGGTTGTGCATCGAATATCATGCACTAAACCGATTGACAGTACGGAACACATATCCACTACCAAGGATCAATGAGTTATTTGATCAGCTTGAGGGAGCACATTGGTTCTTGAAGCTGGATCTGAGGTCGGGATACAATCAGTTATGGATTCAGGAAGAAGATATCTCGAAGATGGCGTTTAGCAGCATATATGGCTTGTACAAGTTTATTGTGATGCCCTTGGGGCTCACGAATGCGCCGTCGGCCATCATGAGCTTGATGAACCAAGTGTTCGAGCCGTACCTCTACAAGTTTATCATTGTGTTCATAGATGACATCCTTATTTATTGGAGGAAGAAGAAAGATCATGCATAACATCTGGCCTTGACTCTGGAGAAGCTCAGAGAGCATCAGTTGAATGCTAAGTTAAGCAAATGCCAGTTTTGGTAGACGGAGGTAGCCTTTTTTTGCCACATTATCAGTGGAGCAGGATTGGCGGTGGATCCGGTAACACCCCCAATTTTCTAATAATATTATTTGATTTTGTATCGTAAAATCTATGACGTCAAGGCGTTAATTTTTATATTATGTCGGTGGCGCTGCCCCGTTAGTGCATTTTCGCATCTGTTGGGTTTGTTTGACCAGATTTTTGGGAATTTGATTTGGATTGAATGTTTTTCCTTGATTGAAAGGTATGAATTTTTGAGGTTTGGACTTGTCCAGTTTTTTTGCGATCTGAGCATTTTGGAGTCTCGGCGCGTGTTTGGATCTTTGTGATGATTTTTTCTTATGTAAGCATTTGTTGATAGGGTCTCAGGAATGGTGCGACGGATTCTAGGGTTGTCTTCTCTTGGGGTTGGGTGGTTGCGATTGGGCCTCTATTTTGAACTCTTTTTCCTCGTTTAAACTATTTGAATATGATAAATATTATAATATAAAGATTTATGCTTGTTTTGATTCTCGGGAAGCCCACCTAAAGAGTAGGTTTTCGTCGATCGGAGGCGGGAGATGAAATTTTTGGGCGATGTCTGGAGTTTGACGATGCGTCGAACTGAGGTCGACGATCGTCGAGCGGAGCTCAACAAATCATCGAGCCGAGCTCGACGAAGAATCGAGCGGAGTTTTGCGCAACGTCGAGTGGAGCTCGACAAAGCATCTAGCAGAGTTCGGCGCAACATCGAGCTGAGGTACATGATCATCAAGCGGAGCTCAAAGAACCATTGATCGGTTCTGAGTTCGATGAAATTTAAGCAGAATTCGTCGAAAAGGGAATTTCCTTTGTGCTTGACAATCTTCAAGCAGATATTCGTCGAACGGGTTTTGTGTTCGAGGAACTTCAAACAGAGTTCTTCGAATGGGGTTTATTCTCTTTCAGTTCTCGAGAGATCATATCATTCTCGAGTTTTGCTTGTCCTGTTCCCGAGAACCCTTCTTCTTATATAGAGGTCCGATCCAGCTAACCCTCCTCCCCCGGTTCTTTTTTTAGAGTTATAACTGTTATGCGTAAAATTAATTTAATATAATAAATGCACCATAAATATATATATATATATATATATATATATATATATATATATATATATATATATACTTCTTATTCCTCCTCCTTTCAGAACAAACTCATGTTCATCTCCCAAACCAGAGCGGCATGAGCGAGAGAGAGAAAGTTTTTTGTGATTCTTCCGGTGGCTGTCGACGGTGCTCCGGTACTCGAAATCTTGAACCACTCATAGATCCTGAAAGCTCTCAGCGAGAGCTTCATCATCGGGGTAAAATCTTCCCCATTTCTCGAGTTTTTCTTGTGAGGGTTTATGGCCCTAACTTCTATTTCAGCTGTTTTGTTCAGATTTCAACTCCCTCCGTCTTCTTTAGCCCCGATCTGCGACAAGGAGAGATTTGGAGAGTTTTTCCAGCAAAACAAAGGCAAGTGGTGATTTTACTCCCCTCTTCCGTTCTCCCTCCCGATTTGCTGAAATTTCTAACTCCTTTTGTCGTTACCGTTAATAACTTGATGATTATAGTGTTGTCTTAATCCTTCATTTAAAAACACTTGTATTATCAGGATCTTGATTATTCTAATCTAACCTTGTATAGTGGTTTATGTTTTGATGATGTGGTTGAATCTTGCTCTTCTAGCCGTCCCTTAAATATTATGTAGGACGTGTAAGAGTTTATCTAGGATTATAAATCCTTCCTAATGGGTTATCAACTGCTTTTTAATCTAGAAATATCTAGTAGAATACGATGTGCCAAGTCTTGAGATATATCATGATTTTCTTGTTTGTGGGAGTTAGTGGGTGTATCCATCTCCGCAAAGTTTTGAGACTTATTAGTACCTTCTGGGACTATATCGGGTATTTGGGCATCTGTGGTGAATGGTGGAGTGTATGAGTCTCCCCCGTAGTTAGACGAATATTATATCTGTGAGGGTGTGTCCAGATGAGTGACCACCTCGCCCGTATTTTTTGATAGAGTTGAACACATTTGGCTAATATGGTTGTTGTGATATTCTTGCTTATGATTTAATCATGTTTTCACCTTTTTAGCCTTGTGCATCTGGTGTATTTTGATGTGCGTGACGATTCACGTAAGTTCTATTTACTGATTTTTTGTACTTTACTTCTGTACTTTTGGTCTTGGGTTGGTAACCCTTTTGAACTTTGTTTACTTTTTTGGCTTACTTTTCTGTCACCTCTTGTACCTTCTTGCTGAGGTGTTCTATGTTTGGAATGCCTCAGGTTCGGAGCTTTAGCAGGTAGTGGAGCTGGTTTTGGTATTCCGGAGAAGCAGTGTTGGCTGTGGTTTTCACCTCGCCATTGCGAGGTAGTTGTTGTTTTAGTTGCTTTACTTAGTTCATACATACTTTTTTTGTGTGGGTTCATGTAAGATTTTTGGCGCCCATATGATTGTTAATTATGGGCACGTTGCTAGCTGCCATTTGCTTTCTTCCTGATTAATTTGGATTTCCTACTCCTTGGGATGTTTTATGTTAGGACTGTATGTTAGATATTTTAAACTTATAAAAACCTATTATTAGTATATCATACATGTCATCTCATTCAAAAATAAGTTATAACTTTCTGGTTAGCATAAAGACTTTTTACTATACTTATTATAAATCTAGAGTCCTACATGGCATGAGTTGTTCTTCGTGGACGTTTGTACTCATGTAGGATGTGTAATCTCAAAATTGAAGTATTTTTCCGCAGCGTATAAACTATTTCTCTTTCATGGACTTGATGAGCCACCATTCTTAGGGATACGGTTAAATGCTTAACTTAAATTGTATTTTTTTACTAAATCACTTAAAGATCTCTCTTTTCGTGTCTAGGAAGATTTTTTCTAGAGCTTCTGTAGTTATCTTCTACTGACATGGCATCATGACATACATTTTCTCTTACTCTGATATACCCCCTTCTTGTGGAGAAAATGCGGTTTGTGATAGTTAGTATCAGAGGGAGGTTGGTTTGACAAGTTGGTCGAACCAGCCACCCGTTGTAGATTTGTTTTCCATCGTTCATTTGCGTACACACACCAATGTGTCATCAGTATGTCTTAGCCAAAGCATAGTCACTACACTCATAGTATTACAAGAAGTACATGGGGCATATTATGTAGTATGGGATGCATAATATGTGTTTGTATATGGATCCACCATAGGGGGCAACATGTGACGGTTATGTAGTATGAGATACATAACCACCATTACATGGGTGCCCATTAGTACGTTTTCTTTTCTCGTTGCATGCGATGTTATGTAGTATGAGATGCATAACATTTCATGTGTATGTCGCTCATAGCATGCATTAAGGCATTTTTTAGAATTCATAGCACTGCATACATAGTATATCATCGCATAAGCACACATGCTAAGTTAAGGTTTACATGATGACACATGTACATGCACGATTTCAAGTCTGAATAAAGAATCCAAGCAATCATATCATAGGAACATGAGTTAGTGGGATGAGAGGATATCATCCTAATAGGACATGATATCATTTATTAATTCCCAGAGCAATTTGCAGCATAAGCAAGTGTCTTTTAAGTATGGTCTGAACTAAGTTGTGTGGACTATTCGTGATCTAGAATTTTGATTGTTCATTCATTTGCCCTTTTAGAAATGCTGCCAAAGCATCCCGCGACAAGGTCGACTCCCCAGTCAGAGGGTGAGTCGTCAGGTACGCAGAGCGATGCATTGATCGAGAGTCAGCGTCAGAGCAATGAGGCTCTATCGAGAAAATAAGTTGCGATGCAATCGCAAATTCAGTTTTTGTTGTCTGCCGCTCCTGCGCAACAACCCTTAGTGCAAGATTCTGTCGTGGGTCAAGCCGTACCCATTACTCATGCTCCTCTGGTGCCCCCGGTGATGCTACCACCAGAGATGAATTTTATCTCATATTTACAGCGATTGGGACCTCCCCCCTACAACGGGAGAGATGTCTTTATGGTTTTGGATGATTCGATCATCGCCATCGAGGTAATATTCTCGTATTCAGGGATTGAAGAAGCCCAGAAGGTAATGATTGCAGCCTATCAGCTAAAAGGCCTAGCAAAGAGTTGGTGGATTCGGGAAAAGGAGAGCCTAAATGAAGGATGCTCGTTTGAATCTTTTAAGAAGATGCTGCTAAAAAGTTTCTACCCTCGGTCGAGCAGGACCGTCTGATGAATAACTTCTTGCATCTGATGCAGATACATCTCACGTTGAGCAAATATGAGATTGAATTTAGTAAGTTGAGCAGATTTGCTCTTGATTTGGTAGCTTCGGAGGAGGGAAGAGTGAAACGTTTCCTTGGAGGATTAAGAAGCGATGTCCAGCAGTGGTCATGCGCTTATAGAGCTGAAAGTTATGCTGAGGTAGTGGAAGCTGCTCAAAAAGTCGAGGCGATTAAAAATTCCAAGAACCGAGGTACTGCGGCGAGAAAAGAGAAGAGAAAGGGTGTTGAGGATGGAAGCTCTAGGGAATCTGGCCCTTCTTCGAAGAAGAAAAGTGGAGAGATTTGTAGCTTCTGTGGTCAGTCTGGCCACCCTTACGAAAGGTGTTTCAAAAGGACTGCCAATCTAAAGCAGTAGCATGTGCTTGCCATCAAAGGTGCACCCAAAGAAGACATGGTGTGCACATTCTGTTCAAGAAAGGGGCATTATGTGAGTGTTTGCTGTTCGAAGGATAAGACTTGCTTCTTGTGCGGACAGAAGGGGCATCTGAAGTCTTCATGCCCTAGGCTTAGTGCCCACTATAGCCAGCTCCGCTTTGGGCTCTGCCACTGCCGCCAAACCAGGATAAAGGGAAAGGAAAGCTGAATGTTGTGACCAGAGAGGAAGCTCAGACCTCTATCCAAGTGATATCAGGTTAGATTCTAGTTACTTTTTACTCTCCCTTGTTTGTGCTAGTTTTTGTTTGTTTTGTTATATATGCTACGGTTCTAGGGGAGTTTAAGGTGAAGAATAGGTGGGAACGCGTTCTTTTCGATTCAGTTGCCACCCATTCCTTTATGGCGCGGAGTTTTGTAGATAGACATCATTTGAAGCTGGATCAATTAGGAGATTCCTTCAACATCAAGTTGTAACTACAACACCCGTAAAATAACATATAATAGAAGGTCCGGCCGGGGCCCCACACTATATGCCACAAATAGACGGCGAGGTCACAGGTAAATAACAAAACACCATCGCACCCAAACTCAGAGCATGCTAGCGAAGGATTTTAACAATAAAGATGAAATCATACACGGAATGTCCACTACATATATAAACCACATTTATATATCAACTCTTGAAAGAGTGTACAACAAATAGAATACATGCTGGACATAAGGACTTACAGTTCCTCTTTTCAAAGTATGGATTGAATACATCGCCGCGCAGGCCGGCCACACATGAACCAAATATAATAGAAAGCTTAGCCTTCAAGGGCTAGTAGCGGTAGCGGTAGCAATAGCAACAGCAGGGACTTCAGCCCTTACTTCCTGCTCGGCTCTCCAGCACCTGCATAGGAAAAGCCCACCCAGAAGGTAGCAAACAAGGCAACGGTCAGCATTCAGCTGACCAATTTATAACAATCCTACCCCTCTCCCGGGTCAGTGGAATTCCTTCCCTACAGGCATAGCAATGCATAGACTGATATCGCATATATTGTGCTCTCACGCACAATAAATCCATCATAACCGTCAGCCACACGACCTGACGATCCGTGCACTCAGGGCACATTCTTGGTGCACCGGCAAACCAGTGTCAACACCATCATTTACACGGTATTGAGCATTTAGTCTTAATGATGCACAGGCCTTAGACTCTCAGTATGCCACTAATGAAAGCTCAATACCTTGATGCTCTCCTGTACAGTCGACAAAATGCAGGTACGGATCAACCACCCCCCATTGCTCATGTCGCCTTGTCATCTTCGAGTACAACGTAATCAAGGCTATATCTGAAGGCGCAGGTCGGTTTCACCTTTCCTGTTCGGCTTGAAGCATTTTTTAGAGCTCGCAGCTCACACTAGCCATAATGTCCACAAAGGACTGGCTTCACATTAGCCACACTGTCCACCAAGGACTGGCTACATTGTCCACAAAGGAATGGCTATGACTGTAACGATAGCACAAGCAGCACAAGGGTATTTTCCCAGAATTACTCATTCCTGTACTTCCTGCTACTCCCCTTCACAGGAACAACCCATTGACTCCATAAACTACACATTTATACTATACGCGGAGTCTTCTCCGGTGCGTAATATGCAACATCACCAATCCAGACCAACTTGCCCAGATGGGCTTCACACAGCAAGTTTATCCAGTACTACACATTTTCAGGTCTTGATGCAGACTTAACTGGGGATAGCAACTATCAACCCAACGGGATTACTTACTCTTCCACCATTTGGTGGAGGATCCCATGCTCATGCATAAAGGAGGACTTAACTTGTCCAATGAAGGAAGATCGTTACCCTTGACGATATCTTGGGAGCCATAGAAATTATAGCCGGTTGAAAAGAACCGAAATAGCCTTACCTCCACAGATCTTGCCTCGGATGCCGAATCGGAACTCTAAAGCTCCAGCGGTGGCTGGGTCTTCTCCTCTTCCTCCTCCTTGCTCATCTCCCTTCTCTCTTCTTTTCAGAAAGAGAATATTAAAGTGAAGAATGAAATCTTCACTCAAATACGGAGTAAATCAAGCTGGAAATAACCTTGGCCACAAGATCAAGGATGAAGGAAACGAACGGCCACAAATCGCCCTCAAAATCTATTTTTTGGGCTGACACGGCCTGTGACACGCCCCTGTCACAAGACATGTACTATAAGCAGTACACGAACTGACTTATCCAGACCAGGACATGGGATTCGACACGCCTGTGTCAACTCCCTAACACGCCCATGTCAATAAGTACACGTCCGTGTTGAGGGGCGTGTCCCTCAAACGGGACCGGATCAACATTCCCGAAAAGGACACGGCTAAGGAACACGACCATGTCATTAGCCGTGTGACAAACACGCCCCTGTGACATGCCCGTTTTATAGGCCATGTGCCACTCTCAATACAGCCTGATTACCAACCCGAGCAGGACACGGACTTGGACACGCCTGTATCCCTGGCTGTGTCGCCTCTCGACGATCGTCGACTGTACTATGTCGAGAACTCGATACACACAGTGAAGGACATGCCCTGGGACAAGCCCATGTCCCAGGTCGTGTCCCTCACTCGAGACACCCTTGAGCCCCACTCGCTTACTACTCGACCAACTCGAGTACCCATAGCTGGACACACCCTGGGATACGCCCGTGTCCCAGGCCGTGTCACCCAGCTTGAACTCCAAATTGGAATTTGGGGTGTTACAACCCTCCCCTCCTTATAATAAATTTCATCCCGAAATTTGCTCACAGCAAGGAAACCCAGCAAGCACAATGTAATAAATTTTGTCCCGAAATTTGCTCACAGCAAGGAAACCCAGCAAGCACAATGTTATAACTTCAAACTGACCATTACAACAAAAGACGCACTTTACAATAGTTCAAACAAACAACTCAGGAAAATCAGTTCA
Source organism: Platanthera zijinensis (assembly GCA_039513925.1). NCBI lineage: Eukaryota > Viridiplantae > Streptophyta > Magnoliopsida > Asparagales > Orchidaceae > Platanthera > Platanthera zijinensis. The sequence goes on along the minus strand of CM077082.1, from coordinate 164,803,352 downwards.
CATAGTCTGCTCCCGCTCCACGTTAGCTCCTCACGACCAAAATTGTCCCACCAGACGTTGACCATCCTTATTGTTTTGTTCCACAACTGTTTATCGGCTCTATCTTCGATCTGAATGGGTCTAACCTTTTTCGTTAGCGCATATTCGACCGGTACGCGATCATTCTCAATCACTTAAGATGGATCCTTGACGGCTTTTTGAAGAACTGAGATGTGGAACACATTATACAATCTACTCAATTCTGCCGAAAGAGCTAGCCAATAGGCAGCTTCCCCAACTCGCTCCACCACTTCAAATGGAGCAAGATATCTCGGACTTAGCTTTTTAATCCGCCGAATCCTGGACACGCCTTTGAACGGTTTGATCTTCAAATATACTCAATCGCCAACCGCAAACTCCACATTCTAGTGCTCGGCATTGTAGTACTTTGCTTGTTGATCCTGGGCTATCAGTAGCCTCTCCCGAATTGAGCGTATTGTCGAGTTAGCCTCTTTGACTTCCTTATGCTTATACAACTTGGATTCGCCTACTTCTGCCCAAGCTAACGGTGTACGGCACTTACGACCATATAGAGCTTCAAACAATGTCATACCAATGATCACTTGGTAGCTATTATTGTAGGCAAACTCCACCATATAGAGATGATCTTCCCATCTCCTACCAAAATCCAGGTCACATATTCGGAGCATATCCTCCATCGTCCTGTTCGTCCTCTCAGACTAGCCATTCGTTTGGGGATGAAAGGCCGTACTAAATGCTAACTTTGTTCCCAACAATTGATGGATTAGCCGCCAATCATTCGATGTGAATCACCCATCACGGTCACTTACGATGCTCCGGGGAACATCGTGCAATCGGATAATCTGCTCCACATAATGTTTTGCCAAGGTTTACACTGAATCGTCCCTCTTAATCGGTAGGAAGTGAGCCACTTTTGTCAACCGGTCTACAATCACCCAGATTAAATCTTTCCCGCATTGAGATCTCGGCAAGCCATGCATGAAATCCATTGAGATATCATCAAAATTCCACTCCGGAATAGGTAACGACTTCAGGAAACCACCAGGCTTCTGACATTCCGCTTTGACCAACTCACAAGTTTGACACTTAGCCACATAATATGCTATGTCTTTCTTTAGTCCTGGCCACCAGAATAACTTCTTCATATCCTTATACATCTTTATGCTCCCAGGGTGAATTGATTACTTTACAAAGTGAGCTTCATATATCAACTCTTCTCTCAACTTACCCATACTTGGGACGCACAACCGTCCATCTTTCCATAACAAGCCATCATCCCAGGAGAATTGGCAATCTGACTCATCCTTTGCATTGCGTTGGAGACTTTCATCAAGCTCCGTTTCTCGCCGAACCCTATCCACAAGGTCATACTGTACCTCCATCAAGTTCAAGCCTGCATCGGTTGTGGAATTCTTGTCAACACAAGAAATCTCTAACACTTCCAACTCCTGGATCAGACGCTCAACATGCATCTGCAACCAACTTGCCCGTGTCAGAGTCCTACGACTCAACGCATCAGCAACCACATTTACCTTCCCGGGAGTATAGTGAATATCAAAGGTGTAGTCCCCAAGGAACTCCATCCACATTCGTTGTCGCATATTCAGATCTTTCTGATCAAACTGATATTTTAGGCTCTTATGATCTGTATAGATATCCACCTTTACGCCATATAGATAGTGCCGCCACAATTTCAACGCAAAGATCACCGTCACAAACTCCAAGTCATGGACGGGATAATTCCGTTCATGCACTTTCAACTAGCGTGAGCCATAAGCAAACACTTTACCAAACTGCAGAAGAACGCATCCTTAGCCGCTTCTTGAAGAATCATTATAGATTTCATAACTGTTTATTCCACATGGAAATGTCAGAACAGGCATCATGGTCAAACGACTCTTCAGCTCTTCAAAAGCGCACGCGCACTCCAGCGTCCATACAATCTTGTGATCCTTTCTCATCAACGTAGTCAGAGGCAAAACAATCCGTGAGTAGTTTTCCATAAACCGTCTGTAATAGCCTGCTAGTCCAAGGAAACTCCTGACCTCGGGCACTGACGACATCACTGGCCACTCTCAGATTGCACTTATCTTTGAAGGATCCACTGTTATGCCCTTTCCACTTACCACGTGGCCATGAAAAGCCACCAACGATATCCAAAACTCACACTTTGAGAACTTGGCATAGATCTTATTCCTTCGTAAGGTATGCAACACCAACAACAACTGGTTTGCATGATCGGATTTCGACTGCGTGTATACTAAGATATCATCGATGAAGGCAATCACAAACAGATCCAACTACTCTCGGAACGTTCGGTGCATTAAATCCGTAAATACCGATGGCGCATTACATAAGCCAAACCACATTACGGTGATCTCATAATGCCCGTAGTGTGTTCCAAATGCTGTCTTGGGAATGTCACCTTCCCGAATCCTCAGCTGGTAATATCGAGATTTTAAATCCAATTTGGAATAGACAGTTGATCCCACTAGCTGATCGAACAAGTCATCTATCCATAGAATCAGATACTTGTTTTTCTCCGCCAACTTATTCAACTCACGATAGTCAATACATAACCGTAAACTACCGTCCTTCTTTTTCACAAATAGAATAGGCGTGCTCCAAGGTGACATACTTGGGCTTATGTATCCCTGTTCCAGCAACTCTTACAACTGAACCTTCAGTTCTGCCATTTCTTTTGGCGCTACGCGATATGGCGAGCGGGCCACAGGTTTCGCACCTAGCACCAACTCAATAGAGAAGTCGATCTCCCGCTGAGGCGATAACCCAGGAAGATCCTTAGGAAACACATCTGCAAACTCCGACACAATATGAACATCGCTCTCACTGGCCTTTAGAACAACAGCCTCAATAAGCGTGGAGAATAACTCCGCGCCTTTCTGAACAGCATTGATGACTTGGAGAGCAAACACTTACATCCTTCCTACTCCTCGCATACCAGCGAACTTAGTCTCAAGCTCAGTATTTTGGCCCAGTGTGATCTCCTTTGAATTGCAATCAATAAAAACACGCTGCTCTGAGAGCCAGTCCATGCCAAAGATCACGTCAAACTCCGATATTGGTAGCACAGATGCACTCAAACCGAAATCCCGACTTCCTATTTTAACTTCCACATCGCAAGCTCTATCCGCAAGCATCACACAACCATTCAGTAATAACACCTTTATACTATTTGTCATCACATGACTCGGTACCCCAATTCTAGCAACGAAGTATTTCGACAGAAAAGAATGGGAAGCACCCGTATAAAACAGGGCTCTCTATGGGTTGTTCCGAATCAGGACAAAGTCTGTAGCGCACACATCATGCACAAGCTACATAGAAAGTATGCAATAAAAACAAAGCAAGAAATATCTTAAATCGTACATGTGACGACATTACTTTGCTTTATAGCCTCCAGCTGGTCAAGATTATAAGCTTTGGGCTATGCCTGGGATGTAGAGGATTCTACCACTGCTTTGCCCTTCTCGGTATAAGACACGCCCGTATTATTTTCCCCCTTTGGCTGAGCAACCCGACAATCATGGGATATTTGCCCCACTTTGCCACAGGTAAAGCAGGTACAAGACTCCTGCTTTGAAGTTGCTCAAGACGTAACTATCGCAGAAGCTTGCCTAGAAGGCATGGACCTCTTGCCCCACTTCTTCTGGTAGTACGATTTTCAACGGCGGGATGCTTTGAAATCTGGCTTTGTCAAAGCCAAGTCCTTTTTGCCTTGCACCCGCTTCATGTCCTTTTCCAGTGCTCACGCAGTATCAACCAATGCCTGAAATCCCTGGTTCACAAAACTCGAAAGCAGGAACCTCAACTCATCCTGCAATTCTTCGTAGAACAGATTAGTTTTCCTTTGTTCATCTGCGAAGATTGACCCCGCATACCATCCAAACCTTGTAAGTTCATGCAAGTACGTATCAACGCTACTTTCTCCTTGCGTTAACCACTGGAACTCGTTTTCCATGGCAATGCGGTGTGCTGCTGGTAAGTGCTTTGCCAAAAATATTTGAGAGAACTCCTCAATCGAAACTTGTGTTAACTGCCTGCCCGCTTAATGGTGTAACTCAACCTCATCCCACCATAACCGCACCTCTCCTTCAAACATGAAGGTGTCCAAGGTGACCTTCTAACTTTCCTCCATCCTGATCGCCTCAATATACGCTTGACTCGCGATAACCAATCCACTTCCTATGTTGGGGATCGCATACCCATGAACGTAGGTGGATTGAAGCTCATGAATTGCTTCAAATGTCATTCAGCTGCTCGCAGATCCACAACCTCAACTGATTCAGGTCTTACACCAACACGATCTGGCACCAAAGCCGGCTGCGTTTGCCCGGTCGACAGAACCAATGTACGGTGCGCCTGCCCGGTCGGCTGAATCATTGCAAATAGTGCTTCAGCAACTAAGCAAACTGTTTCGGCAGATGGAGGAGGTGTGGGAACCTCAGCTGGTGTCGCACTCTCATCAGAATGTGGGGCTCAGACTGCCCATCACCACTATGAGTCACCTATAGGTGAACAAGACACACATTAGAGACTTCGCGCAAGAAATAACAATAATATAGGAACACGCAAATTCCTCAAACAAGTGTATTTGACTTAATTAGTGGACCTTCAAGAGTTCATTAGTGTTAAAGTAGTTCGAACTTACACATGCTCTCCACCCCACAAAAGAATTCAATAACGAATTCGAAAGAGGAAGACCGAGACAAGCTGATACCAAAATGTAACGATTCCACCCGTTAAATAACATATAATATAAGGTTTGGCCGGGGCGCCACACTATATGCCACAAATAGATGGCGAGGTCACAAGTTAATACCAAAACAACATCGCAACCTAACTCAGAGCATGCTAGCAGAAGATTTTAACAATAAAGATGAACTCATACCCGGAATGTCCACTACATACATAAGCCACATTTATATATCAACTCATGAAAGATTGTACAACAAATACAACACATGTTGGCCTTAAGGCCTTACAGTTCCTCTTTTCACAGTATGGATTGCATACATCGGTACGCAGGCCGGCCACACATGAACAAAACACAATTGAAAGCTTAGCCATCAAGGGCTAGCAGCGGTAGCGGCAACATCAGGAACATCAGGGACTTCATCTCTTACTTCCCGCTCGGTTCTCCAGCACCTACATTGGGACAGCCCAGCCAGAAGGTGGTAAACAAGGCAACGATCAGCATTCAGCTTGCCAATTTATAACAATTCTACCCCTTTCCCGGGGAAGTGGTATTCCTTCCCTATAGGCATAACAATGCATAGACAGATATAACATATATTGTTCTCTCACGCACAATCAATCCATTACAACCGTGAGTCACACGGCCTGATGATCCGTGCACTCAGGGAACAATCTTGGTGCACCGACGATCAAGGTTCAACACCATCGTTTACATAGTATTGAGCATTTAGTCTTAATGGCGCATAGGCCTAAGACTCTCATTATGCCACTGACAAAAGCTCAATACCTTGACGCTCTCCTGTACAATCGACATAACACAGGTACGGATCAAACACCCCCCCGTTGCTTATGTCTCCTTGTCATCACCGAGTATAGCGTACTCGAGGCTATATCTGAAGGCGCGGGTCGGTTTCACCATTCCTATTCGGCAAGAAGCCTTTTTCATAATTCGCAGCTCACACTAGCCATAATATCCACCAAGGACTGGCTTCACATTAGCCACACTGTCCACCAAGGACTGGCTACACTGTCCACAATGGACTAGCTATGACTGTAACCACAACACAAGTAGTACAAGGGTATTTTCTTGGAATTCCTCATTCCAGTACTTCCTGCTACTCCCCTTCACAGGCTCAACCCATTGAATCCACAAACTACACGTTTATATGCGGAGTCTTCTCCAGTATGCAATATGCAACATCATCAATCCAGACCAACCAACCCAGATGGGCTTCACACACCATGCCTATCCTATACTACACATTTCCTGGTCAAGATGCAGACTCAACTAGGGATAACAACTATAAAACCACAGGGATCACTTACTCTTCCACCGTTTGGTGGAGCATCCCTTAATCATGCATAAAGGAGGACTTCACTTGCCATAGAAATACTAGCCGGTTGAAAAGAACTGCAGCGACCTTGCCTCCACAGATCTGGCCTCGGATCTCGAATCGGAACTCTAAAGCTCCAGTGGTGGCCGGATCTTCTCCTCTTCCTCCTCCTTGCTCCTCTCCCTTCTCTCTTTTCTTTAGAAAGAGAATATTCAAGTTAAGAATGAAATCTTCACTTAAATCCAGAGTTAACCCAACTGGAAATAACCTGGGCCACAGGATCCAGGATGAAGGAAACGAACGCCCACAAATCGCCCTCAAAATCTATTTTTTTGGGCTGACACGGCCTGTGACACGCCCGTGTCATAGGCCGTATACTACAAGTAGTATACAAGCCGACTCATCTAGACCATAACACAGGCTTCTACACGCCCGTATCAACTCTCTAACACACCCGTATCAATAAGTACATGCCCGTGTTGAGGGGCGTGTCTCTCAAACAGCACAGGATCAACATTCCCCAAAAGGATACGGCTAAGGCACACGGTCGTGTCCTTAGCCATGTGCCAGACACTCCCCTGTGACATGCCCATGTCACAGGCCGTGTACCACTCTCAACACAGCCCGGTTTCCAACCCGAGCAGGACACGGCCTCGGACACGCCAGTATTCCTGGCTGAGTCACCTCTCGACGATCGTCGACTGTACTGTGTCGAGAACTCGACACACATAGTGAAGGACACGCCCTGGGACATGCATGTGTCCCAAGCAGTGTGCCTCACACGAGACACACTCGAGCCCCATCCGAGTACGACTCGACCCACTCGAGTACCAAGAGCTGGACACGCCCTGGGACACGCACGTATCCCAGGCCGTGTCACCCAGCCTGAACTCCAAATTGGAATTTGGGGTGTTAGACAATTTCCCCTCCGGATATCTTGTGATATCAAATCAAAGAATTCAGAGATGCCCTTTTTGTCTAGGCGATTTCCTAGCTTTTGCGGATCTAATGGCGTTGGACCTGGAAGATTTCGACGCGATTTTGGGAATGGACTGGTTGTCCAAGTATGATGCGGTCATCCAGTGCAAGGCAAAGCGACAGTGTCTATGGTTTTCAGGACAAGGGTTCCCTCCTTAATTCTGTGGTACGTGCTTGTCGAGCTATAAAGTCTGGTTAGGCGTATCTTGTTTCTATTTCTGTTGTGGAAATATCATTTGTTACACCATGTCTTGAGGATATCCCAGTGGTGCGAGAGTTTCTAGATGTCTTCCTTGATAGTCTTCCAGGACTTCCTCTGAGAGAGAGGTGGAGAATGTGATATACCTCGAGCCAGGTACTCATCCTTTTGCTAAGGCACCGTATCGTATGGATCCGCGTGAGTTGAAGAGTTATGCACATAGCCGGATGAGTTGCTGCAGTGTGGTTTTATTAGGTCGAGTTCTTCCCAGTGGGGTGCCCTTATTTTGTTCGTAAAAAATAAATACGGTTCCATGATGCTCTGTATTGATTATCAGGAGTTAAACAAGGTAACCATCAAGAACTGATATCTGTTGCCTTGGATTGATGATATATTTGATCAGTTGTGGGGATGCGCTGTGTTTTGGAAGATTGACCTTCGATCAGTCTACCACTAGTTGAGGGTCCGTGAGGCTGATATACCACAGACGACTTTTCATTCCCGGCACGGTCACTTTGAGTTCTTGGTGATGTCCTTTGGTTTTACAAATGCCTCATCTACTTTTATGGACTTAATGAATAGAGTGTTCAAGGATTTCTTGGACCATTTTATGGTCATGTTCATAGATGACGTTTTCGTGTATTCCCGCAGTGTTGAGGAGCATGCTCAACACTTGCATTTAGTTTTGTCAGCCCTGAGGGAGCACAAACTATATGCCAAGCTGAGTAAGTTCAAGTTCTGGTTACACCAAGTGTCCTTTCTGGGCCATATTGTGGGCAAGGACGGTATTTTAGTAGACCCTACCAAGATATTTGCTGTGATGGAATGGAAGACACCTTCCACACCTAAGGAGATTATGAGATTCTTAGGTCTGGCTGGCTATTATAGAAGATTTGTGGAAGGGTTCTCTGTGTTGTCTGCACCTCTAACAAGACTTACACAGAAGAACACCGCGTTCATTTGAAGCGATAAGTGTGAAGAAGCTTTCAATGAATTGATGAAGAGATTGTGTACTGCCCTAGTTTTGTCTCTACCTACCGAAGGAGTTGAGTATGCTATGTATGTGGACGCATCACACAGTGGAATTTGTTGTGTTTTGATGAACGGAGGGAAGGTGATAGCGTACGAATCAAGATAATAAAAGATTCATGAAAGTAACTATCCTATGCATGATTTGGAGTTTGCTGCTGTGATTTATGCGATGTATCTTTGCAGACATTTATTGTATGGCGCGCTGTGCAAGATCTACACAGACCATAAGGGTTTGAAGTAGACTTCACCCAAAAGGTGTTAAATCTGCGCCAGGGTAGGTGGTTAGAGTATGTGGCTGATTATGAGTGGAGATCTTGTATCATCCGGGAAAGGATAACGTAGTAGCCGATGCTTTTAGTAGGAAGACCGCCGAAATCTTCAATCTATCTGTACAGTCCTTGGTGGAAGAATTCTTGTTGATGGACATTGAAGTTGGGAGTAGGACTATGCCTGCTAGTTTGGAAGCAGAAGAGCCCTCTTTCATTTCTCTAACCAGAGTGCACAAAAAGGATGAACCTGATGTGTTACATCTCCGAAATAGAACTGAGAAGGGAGAGCTACTTAATTTATCTTTGGATGAGTTAGATACTCTGAAATATCGAGGTAGATTTTGTATCCCCGCTTTGGGTGATATTCGGGCTAAAATTTGTAAGAAAGCTCATGGTTCCAGTTTTGCCTACCATCCTGGTTCCACCAAAATGTATAATGATTTGAAGCAAATCATTTGGTGGTCGGGAATGAAGAATGATATAGCAAAGTTTGTGTCAGAATGTTATACGTGTAGGCGTGTTAAGCCTAATCATTGAAGGCCTGGTGGTAAACTGACACTGCTTGATATTCCAAGTTGGAAGTGGGAAAGTATTTCGATGGATTTCATCACCGGTCTACCAAAGTCTTCTCATGGGCAGGATTTTGTTTGGGTGATAGTTGATAGATTGACTACGTGTGCTCACTTTGTTCCCTTTAAGATTGGGTATTCTATGAAGAAGATAGCTGAGTTATACCTATATGAAGTCATCAGATTTCATGGAGTGTCGGTTAGCATTGTGTCGGATCGAGACTCTAGATTTACATCTCGTTTTTGGAAGAGCTTACAAGAGGAGTTGGGTACCAATTTAAGGTATTCGACTGCCTATCATCCACAGACAAATTGTGAGACAGAAAGAGTAAATCCAATCGTGGAAGACATGGTAAGGTGTTATATTTTGGATCAAGGTGGTGCTTGGGATGAACGCCTCAGACTCATGGAATTTGCATACAATAATAGTTATCAAGAGATTCTGCAGATGGCCCTATTTGAGGCCTTGTATGGAAGGCATTGTAGGACTTTTTTATTTTGGGCTGAGGTTGGTGAGAGACTGCTACTAGGTCCTGAAGCCCTTAAAGAGATGAATTGTGATGTGACTCATATTCGAGAGAAGCTCCGTATAGCGCAAGAGCGTTATGAGAAATATGCAAATCGACGAAGGGTCAATCAGGAGTTTGCCACTGGGGACTTGGTTTTTCTGAAAGTCTCCTCGATGTCTGGTGTTAAAAGGTTTGGAAGGAACCACAAGTTAGACCCCCATTGTGTGGGACCTTTTCAAATTTTTGAGCGCATTAGAGTGTCAGCTTATATACTGGATTTGCTTGCTACCTTCCCTTGAGTCGATGATGCATTCCATGTGAGCCAGTTGCGAAAGTGTGTTCATGTTGATCGTCAAGTCCTTGACTCGGTGCCTCGAATTCAGCCCAACCTTTTGAATGTGGAAGAACCTGTCTGTGTTTTGGAATCTCAAGATCGAGTGTTACGAAGAAAGACCATCCCTATGGTCAAGGTTCTTTGGAGAAATCAAGAAGTCGAGAGCGCGACGTGCGAATTGGAGTCGGTGATGAGGGAATCTCATCTACACCTCTTCCCTTAGTTTTTGGTATGTCTCCATGCTTTTGGTATTATTTGATTTTCTTATTTTGGTTTGATTTTCGGTTGTGTTAAGTTTTGTGACAAACTTCTTTTTAGGGGGAGTGATTGTAATGCCCCGATTTTCTGATAATATTATTTGATTTGGTATCATCATATCTATGATGTAAAGGCATTACTTTTTACGTTATGTCGACGGCGCTGCACCGTTTGTGCATTTTTTCATCCGTTGTGTTTGTTTGACCAGATTTTTGTTATTTTTATTTGGATTGAATTTTTTTTCCTTGTTTGAAAGGGATGAAATTTTGAGGTTTGGACTTGTCCAGTTTTATTGCGATCCGAGTATTTTGGAGTCTCCGTGCGTGTTTAGATATTTGTGATGATTTTTGCTTGTGTAAGCATTTGATGATAGGCTCTCAGGAATGGTGCATCAGATTCTAGGGTTGTCTTTTCTTGGGGTCGGCTGGTTGTGTTTGGGCATCTGTTTTGATCTCGTTTTTCCACGTTCAAACTATTTGAATATGATAATTATTATAATATAAAGCCTTATGCTTGTTTTGATTCTCGGGAAGCCCTCGTAAAGGGTTGGTTTTCATTTATCAGAGGTGGGAGACGAAATTTTTGGGCACTATCTGGAGTTTGACGATGCGTTGAGCTTAGTTCGACGATCGTCGAGCGGAGGTCGAAGATCTTCAAGCGGAGCTTGATGAATCATCGAGCCGAGATCGATGAAGCGTCGAGCGGAGTTTGGCGCCGTGTTGAGCGGAGCTGGACGAATCGTCAAGTCGAGCTCGATAAAGCGTCGAGCAGAGTTTGGCGCAGTGTTGAGCGGCGATCGACAATCGTCGAGCAGAGCTCGACGAAGCATCGATCGGTTCTGAGTTTGATGAACTTTGAGCAGAATTCGTCGAACGAGTTCTTTCCTTTGTGCTCGACGAACTTCGAGAAGGTATTCGTCGAACGGGTTTTGTGTTCGAGGAACATCGAACAGAGTTCATGGAACGAGGGTTATTCTCTTTCGGTTCTTGAGAGAGCATTTCATTCTCGAGTAGTGCTTGTCCTGTTCCCGAGAAGCCTTCTTCTTCTCGAGAGGTCCGGTCTAGCTAACCCTCCTCCCCCAGTTCTTTTCTTAGAATTATAACTTTTATTAGTAAAATTAATTTAATATTATAAATACACCTTAAATATATATATATATATGTACTTCTTCTTCCTCCTCCTTTTAGACCGAACGCCTGTTCATCTCCCGAACCAGAGTGGCGTGAGCGAGAGAGTGAAGGTTTTCTTTGATTCTTCCAGTGGCTGCCGACGGTGCTCCGATACTCAAAATCTTGAATCTATCATAGATCCTGAAATATCTCAGCAAGAGGTTCGTCATCGTGGTAAAATCTTCCCAAATTCTCGAGTTTTTCTCGTTAGGGTTTTTGGCCCTAACTTCTAGTTTGGCCGTTTTGTTCAGATTTTGACTCCCCCCGTCTTCTTTAGCACCGATCTGCGACAAGGAGAGATTTGGAGTGTTTTTCCGGCAAAACCAATGCAAGTGGTGGTTTTACTCGCCTCTTCCCTTCTCCCTCCCGATCTACTGAAATTTCTAACTCCTTTTCTCGTTACCGTTAATAACTTGCTGATTATAGTGCTGTCTTAATCCTTTGTTTAAAAACACTTGTATTATCATGATCTTGATTTTGCTAATCTAACATTGTATAGTGGTTTATGTTTTGATGATGTGGTTGAATCTTGCTCTTCTAGCCATCCCATAACTATTATGTAGGACGTGTTAGAGTTTATGTAGGATTGCAAATCCTTCCTAAAGGTTGATCAACCACTTCTTAATCTAGAAATGACTAGTTGAATCCGATGTGCCAAGTCTTGAGATATATCATGATTTTCTTTTTTGCTGGAGTTAGTGGGCGTATCCACCTCTGTAATGTTTAGACACTTATTATTACCTTATGGGAATCTACCGGGTGTTTGGGCGTCTGCGGTGAATGGTGGAGTGTATGTGTCTCCCTCGCAGTTAGACAGATATTATATCTGTGAGGGTGTGTCCAGATGAGTTACCACCTCGCCCTTGTTTTTAGGTAGAGTTGACAACATTTGGCTAATATGGTTTTTGTGATATTCTTGCTTATGATTTAATCATGATTTCCACCTTTTTTACCTTGTGCATCTGATGTATTTTGATGTGCGTGATGATTCACATAAGTTCTATTTACTGATTCTTTTGTACTTTACTTCTGTTCTTTACTTCAGTACTTTTTGTCTTGGGTTGGTACCCCTTTTGACCTTTGTTTACTTTTTTAGCTTACTTTTCTACCACCGCTTGTACCTTCTTGCTGAGTTGTTTTGTGTTTGGAATGCCTAAGGTTCGGAGCTTTAGCAGGTAGTGGATCTGGTTTTGGTATTCCCGAGCAGCATTGTTGGCTGTGGTTTTCACCTCGCCATTGCGAGGTAGTTAGTGTTTTAGCTGCTTTACTTAGTTCAGACATACTTTTGTTTTGTGTGGGTTCTTGTTAGATTGTTGGTGCCCATAGGATTGTTGATTTTGGGCATGTTGCTAGCTGTTAGTTGCTTTCTTCCTGATTATTTTGGATTTCTTGCTCCCTGGGATGTTTTATGCTGGGACTGCATGTTAGATATATTGAACTTATAAAACCCTATTATTAGTATATCATACATGTCATCTCTTTCAAAACTAAGTCACTACTTTCTGGTGAGCGTAAAGACTTTTTACTATACTTATTATAAATCTAGAGTCTTGCATGACATGAGATGTCCTTCGGGGACGTTTGTACTCATATAGGATGTGTAATCTCAAAAATGAAGTATTTTTTCCCAGCGTATTCAATATTTCTCTTTCATGGACTTGATGAGCCACCAAGTCGAGGAATACGGTTAAATGCTTAACTTAAATTGGATTTTTTTACTAAATCACTAAAAGATCTCTTTTTTTTCTAGTAAGAGTTTTGCCTGAGCGTCCGTAGTTATCCCCTACTGACGTGGCATCATGACGCGCATTTTCCCTTTCTCTAATACACCCCCTTCTTGTAGATAAAATGCGGGTTGTGACAGTTCCCGAGATGATTCAGGCAGTGCGAGACTGGCCTCAGTTGAAGACGGCCACGGATGTCAAAAGTTTTCTGGGATTGGCCGGGTATTACCGGAAGTTTGTGCCGGGATTCTCTTAGATAGCCATTCCACTCACTTATTTGACGAAGGACACTCCATTCATTTTGATGTCGCAGTGTGAGGCGGCCTTTCAGGAGTTGAAGGGTCGGCATACGTCGGCCCCTATCCTCGCTCTCCCGTCTGGGAAGGAGGGCTTACAAGTGTACACAGATGCGTTGTTTCAAGGGATGGGTGTTGTACTGATGCAGTATGGATATTTGATAGCATACGCCTCCCGCCAGGTGAAGAAGCATGAGCAGAACTTCCCTGTGCATGACTTCGAGATGGGAGCAGTGGTGTTCGCTCTAAAGATTTGGCGGCATTACCTTTATGGGGTGCACTGCAAAATATTTTCGGATCATAAGAATCTTATATATGTCGATACGCCGAAGGAGTTGAACATCCGCCAGAGAAGATGGCTGGATTTTCTATCTGATTATGAGTACATGATATACTATCACCCGAGGAAGGCAAATTTGGTGGCGGACAAACTGAGCCGAAGTGCTAACACTTCAAGAATAGAGCCCCAGTTGATTTCTTTGGAGCCGAAACGGATTATGGAGGATATGCAGATTACTTTGGTGTCATCGGACGACTCAGAGCTTTATGAAGAGTATCTGGCCACGATCAGCACCATCGATGATATTCGAGATCGCATCAGGGATGAGCAGAGGAGGGATGACAAGCTAGAGCCAATATATAGGGCCTTGGAGACAGGCACAGTCGGGGAGTATACAAAAAGAGATGGGTTGATATGCTTTAGAGGACGGGTGTACATACTGGCTGGGGGCAACATTCGGGAGGACATAATGACTGAGGCTCACTACAGTAGGTACTCGGTGCACCCGGGCATCACCAAGATGACGTCCGACCTAAAGAGGATGATGTACTGGTCCGACATGAGAAGGTATATCTCATACTTCGTGATCCATTGCGAGGCTTGTCAGTTAATGAAGACAGAGTGTAAGTGTCTGGCCAGATTGTTACAACCACTTCCGGTGCCGGAGTGGAAGTTCGAAGATATCGCTATAGATTTCAAACATGGTCTTCCTCGGTCTCATGTGGGGAATGACTCGATATGGGTGATCATCGATCGATTGATGAAGGTGGCCAGATTTCTACCGATCAGGATAGACGCTCTTGTGGGTGACTTGGTGCGAAAGTTTGTGGAGCAGTTCGTCAAATACCATGGAGTGCCATGGACGATAGTGTCCGATCGTGATGGACGATTTACGTATATGGAATGGAGGTCAGTCCAGGCTTATTTGAGGACCTAGTTGACATTATTACCGCCTTCCACCCTCAAATGGATGGCCAGACACAGCGCACCAATCGGACATTGGAGGATTTATTGCGTCTTTGCAGACTGGACCGCGGAGAACCATGGGAAAAGCAGCTAACATTGATCGAATTCTCGTACAACAAAGTCCACTAGTCCAGCATCGGCCTGGCGCCTTATGAGGAGTTATACGGGCAGAGATGCAAGACTCCTTTGTATTAGATCAAGGATGAGGATGTGAAGGCACTTGTCTCGGAGTTCGTCGAGGATACGGATGCTCAGGCACAGTTGATTCGAGATAGGATGTTGGAGGCCTAGAGCAGGCAGACCAAGTATTACGATGCTCGACATCATCAGGTAGATTTTAAGGTAGGAGACCTGGTGTTTCTAAAGATACGACTGATGCATGGAGTCTCACGGGTGCGTGGTCTAAAGAAGCTCAATACGAGATACATGGGGCCTTACAGGATCTTGGAGCGGATCGGTCCCTTGGCATACATACTGGAGCTGCCGCTAGAGAAAGCGGGTTTGCATGACATCTTCCATGTCTCTTCCCTCAGGAGATCTCTACTTCGGCCAAAGCACCCGATTACGACGACAGGTGGGTCTATAGCTTCTGATCGATCAGTGCACCTAGAGCCGATCCGGTTAGAAGATACAGGGATACATGTCTTGCGATGCAAGAAGGTTCCGCTGGTCAAAGTCTTGTGGAGGAATCATGGACAAGAGGAGCACACGTGGGAGCGAGAATACTTGATGTAACAAAGGTACCCAGAGCTTTTCATGTCAGGTATTCCCTTTAACCTCTCGGGATGTTATATTTTATTTCTCATGCTTGAAACCACGTAGGCCTAACTTGAATTTTAAGGATGAAATTTTTATTTTTATGTATTGGGATTTGTAACATCCCTCAGACTTCTAGACGCCTAGGATCGTATTTTCATGACTAGGTCATGACAAAACTCTGGGAATTACCAAAAGGTTGGGGTGAACTTGGGAATTAGAGTGAGAACCACCATGGTCTACAAATAGTAGAATTCCAATAACTAGCTTAGGGATGACCATAGGGCCATAACTCCATGACCTCACCTCAACATCACTAATCTACTAAAGGGTCCATTAGATCCATAGGGACCCATTAGGGTCAACTAAAAGGATCAAGTTGATCAAAGTCAACCCAAACCCTAATTAGGTCAAACTAAGCTCACACATGGCCAATTGACCTCCCCTTAGCCAAAGGTACCCACCTAGACCTTCCCAAGCCCTAAGGGAGGCCAATGGGTCACCAAGGACCCATTGGGTTCAACCAAAGAGGCTAGGTTGACCCAAGACAACCATAGCCCTAAAAAGGTCAAAGTGACCTAACTAAGGGTCAAGTTGCCTACAAGATGCCCAAAAACCCCGACCTTAGCCTTCCTAGAACTTAGGGGAGGCCAATAGGTCACCAAGAACCCATTGGGGTCAACCCAAATTGTAAATTTGAATAAGGTCAACTCAATCCTTGAAATAGTTCAACTAGCTCAAATGGGCTAACACAAGCTCAAGCCCAATCCCCCTTAGGCTAACCTTATTTCCAAGAATAATATGGGGGTTAGTGGGGTGCCTTTAGGCTGAAATAATCATTAAAATTTGGACATGGTGACTAGGAGAGAGAAATCTCCAATTTTTCCCTTTAATAGAAGAGAGTGAAGGTGAAAAAGGAGGGAATTCATGTCCAAGGAAAACCAAGGGCCTCTCCAATTGATGGATACATTCTCTCTCATCAGTTTTGAGGAGTTTAATAACCATAGCCAGCCACCAAAGTTGCTGAATTTTATTTCTCCCATAAGGAAGAGAGAAAAAGAAGAGGGAAAAGGCCATTAATGGCTAAGGGAGATCAAGAGTTCCTCTCCAATTGATTCCAACGCTTGATACACTTCCCCTCATCATTTTTGAGGAGTTGTATAGCCATGGCCGGCCACCCAAGGGGCTGAATTTAGAGAACTCCACTTTGGCCGAATTTCCCCATTAATGGCAAATGAAGCCATGCCCGTTCCCCTACCTCAACTGATCCCTTTATCATCTTCAGAGAATCATAAGCAGTGGGTTTATGCCTTTACATCGCTGCTTTTGCTCAAGGATAGAGATCGGGAGGTGGAAACCTTTATAGCTCGGCGACCATGGCACACCACCAACAAACACGTCAGCAAGCACTGTTGAAGGTCCTCCTCTACTCTTCTCTTTGGGGGCTAGAATATTAGATCTTTTAAGAGAGAAATCGGGCTAAATTGAGCCCGATTAGGAGAGGAAATTTCATTGTTTATCCATTTTTTCTACAACTTTGGTTCGCCGGAAACAGCCGCTCCGGCGGCCATGCCGCCGCCCGGCGATAGCCCCCACCCCAACGAAGGTGGTCGCGGTGGTGGTCGGCCAGGGAGGTGGCCGACAAATGAGCATGGAAGTGCTCCAGGTCGGGCTGATCTCAGCCGTTGGCTGGCGGAAGAAGAAAACCAGGAGCCATCTGATTCTGCTTTAAGATCTGTGTTAGATCAAATTTATTAAATGTTGATTTATGTATTTTTTTGTCATAGTTATTGGGCTATTTTAAATTAATTATTAAAAATACTTATGGTCCCCTACAGTAAAAGTGGTCTACATAAAAGTTGTAGCCCGATGAGTCTAGTTTAATTTAAAATTTGTTTGAACAAATTTGGAGTTCAGCTCATACCACATCACACATTTTGGTGAGATCTATACCTAGGCTATATCAGAGATTGTTTTGAGTCCCCCCATCAATCGAGCCATCCAAATAACTTAAAATTTTGGGTGGGTGTCTCTCTTACCAATACCTAGAACATTTCAAAAAATGAAATTTTTTGGGAAAAAAAATTCTAAAGTTTTTGTAGAAATTAAATAATCCATATATGGATTATTTAAAGGGTCTAATGACCTCCAAACCCTCGCAAATTTTGGTGAGTGGTTCTTTGGGTCAATATACGACTCTTTACAAAATTTCATTACATTTGGTGATGATTTTGTGTGGAATTTGGTAAACCCTAGCCTAGGCCCAAAAAGACTTAATTAGGTTAAATTGTCCCTTGTGGTGTTGAGTGACCAAATCATCTCAATAGATGTTGAAATATGGGACACTTTTTTTATGACTTTAAACACCCTAACATCGAGTTTGGGGTGGATTAGGGTGGATTTTCCCTAGGACCCTAGTTCAAACCCTAAGGTTGAACTTTGAGGGTTTGTGAAGGACATTGAGTGATATGTCCTTGTATGGACTTGGTGTTTAGTCCATGTGATCTTAGGGTGGTGAAAAGTACTAGGAAGGAATTTGGTGACATTTAAACTTAGGCACACAACATAACCCAATTAGGGATAGTTTAGGCCAATACCTTTTATGAAAATATTGTATGGTCATGTGACCTTGGATCATTATTAAATTTTGGTAGAAGAGTTTTTATAATAATACAAGCAGTCGTGCACGGGGGACCCCGTGCGGGCAACATTCGTTGTGGGCGCGACATTGGTCGAGGGTGCGATATTTGTTGAGGGGCGACATTTGTTGTGGGGACATTTGTTGTGGGGGCGACATTTGTCGAAAGGGCGATATTTGGTTGAGGCGCAACATTCGTCGTGGGTGCGACATTTGTCGAGGGGGAGACATTTGTCATGGGGGTGACATTAGTCATGGGAGTGACATTAGTCGGGTGCGGAAACATTGGTCGTGAAGGGCGACATTGGCTGAGGAAGCGACACTTGTCGTAGCGGCGACATTTGTCGGGTGCGGTGGCATTTGTCATAAGGGGCGACATTTGGCTGAGGCGACAACATTCGTCGTGGGTGCGATATTTGTCGAGAGAGCAGCATTTGTCGTGGGGGCGATATTTGTCATGGGGGAGACATTTGTCTTGGGGGAGACATTTAGATGAGGCGGCAACATTCATCGTGGGGGCGATATTTGTCGTGAAGGCGACATTTGTCGTGGGGGCGACATTTGTCGTGGGGGCGACATTTGTCGTAGGTGCGACATTGGTCTGGTGCGGTGTCATTAGTCGTGAGGGACGACATTGGTCGTGAGGGCGACAACATTGGTCGTGAGGGCGACAACATTGGTCGTGAGGGCGACAACATTGGTCGTGGGGGCCGACATTGGTCATGGGGGTGACATTGGTCGTGGATGGCGACATTCGGCGAGGGCAGAGGCATTCGACAGGGAGGGAGGGGGCGGCGACATCGGATGCGGGCGACGGCATCGTCCATGGGCGGCGACATCGGATGCGGGCGGCGACATCGGACGCGGGCGGCGATATCGGTCATGCGCGCAGGTAAAAAACTAAAAAAATGAGGTGCATGCTACCAATGTGTTTATGAAGCTCTACTTTTCATACAGGTTTTTGCTTTATCAAGCTCTACTTTTCTCCAAATTTATTTTAACCCTTTGTGTGAATTTCTTTGTGAAGGAACCTCTTGATAATTCGTGGAAATTGGTGCCAGATACCAATGTGTTTAAATGTAAGCTCTTGCAAGGCCATTTGTGAGTGCTGTGTTTTGTTTTATACATGAACTGATAGTAAATTTCACATTTGCGTATGGATATCCCTGCTGTCATTGCAGTGGAACAAATAATCTTCAAATGACAACATCCAATAATCTAACAAATATACCAATATACAATATCCATAAAAGAATTATGCCTTACAACATCACTGGATTTATCCAATAGCATTCTATTAACAAATAATGAGGTGCAGGAATGAGTTTAACAAAAAAAATGAAGTTGCAGTTTTTCCAAATTGTCACTGGAAAAACAATTGCCTAATAAATGAAGTCCTTGCACTTCATTCACTGCACTTCACTGGCTAATGGTTATAATTCACAGTTGCACACCAACTCATGATTACAATTGACAGTGGCTAATGGTTATAATAACAGTGAATTATAAACTCATTCATGCATTTCATTCATCTATTTGGAATGAGTTTATAATTCACAGTGGTTATAGTTCACATTTGCAATTTTTCCAGAATTATAGAAGTAAAACCAGGAAATGTAATCCTTTACGCATACTGGGCGAAGTAGGTGTCAAGAAGCAGTGGAGGATGAGCTGCGGAGGAGGCTCTGTGGAGAATACGCCGAGTTAGAAGGCCCTATGTAGGGGGCTTTGGGTAAAAACAGGAAATGTAATCCTTTACACATACTGGGCGATTATTCTTAATTTGGGTTTTAAGTTTGTGTTACTCTCATACTGCACTCAAATTTTCTTTTGTAAATATTACGGAGTGTAAATGGTTATTATCCTTTATGCTTACGAATGAGGGAGGCTTGGGGACACTCTTTAAGCTGAATATCAATTTTGTAGTTGAATATAGCTTCTTAAATGTTTGGTGTTCTTTTTGTATCATGTTGTAGCTTAAAAGGAGAAACCAAACTCTGGGGTAATTTAGTGTTTCATAGAACTGTACTATAAAAATGAGAACTTGTCAAAAAATTGACAACTAAAAAGTAGAGGAGAGTAATGAAAGTCAAAGAAAAGAGTTTATATGGTCAGAGCCCTGTGTACTTTTTTATCCAAGTATGAATTCAACATATAAATTACTATATAACATAACTAACTAAAGGTGATAAGAATGCATCCAACACAATTTTCAGAATTTTTTAACCATCAAAATCTTATTTTGAATCGATTATTCCATCCAACTGAAAATATAAAAAATAGTGAAGGTGATAAGAATGTGATAATAGGGATGAGTAGGATATACTTGGAAGGAAATGTCGATCGCATTATTGATCATAGATTGAGTTTCCAAGCAATATCTTATTTGCATGTAATTATCCCGAAGCAATAAATGCTATTAATGAAGTGGCACTTGAATCATTAAAAACTACCTTAATGAAGCACAGTAAAGATCTGACCTCGTGCCCCGTGTGACAAAACTCCTGCTGCTCTCATTCTCCTGCCTGCAACGCGCAGTGAAGATCGGACCCTCAAGCTCGCTCGATGTCCTCTCGCTTGAAATATCCATGAACCTTCCGACACAACATAAAGTTCTTAATTCTAATCAAAATCCTCAACTTTGTCCAACTAAATCAACCCTCAAACTTATAGTGTTTCTATTCTAAAACGATCAAATGTAAAAACACAACTATTATGTATGTTTTATCATGAAAACATAAACACATGAAGGAAGAAGATATAATTTGAAACCAATAAAAATAATGTACTCGAAATGACACCAGCAACCACATTTAAATGTTACATTGGAATCTTGAATGTCGAAGTAATGAAGAGCATTGGGAAAGCAAGGCAGTGATGAATCATTGCAAATCATGTAATGGTTTGCTTACAACAATCATTAAGTTGCTATGAAAATGGTGAGTAACAATGGATAATTAAAGAGCTCGAATAAAAAGAACCAATAGATGACTTATACCATTCAAGCAATACATATTGGAGATCCATACTAACAATTCCTTAGCATTATGATGTATGGATACAGATCATTTTCACTCCAGACATTTTTTAAATGAAGAGATATTTATGCAAAAAAAGAAGACATGTAAATCAAAGATTCTTCAATATTATTTCCTCGTAAGCCAAAGTAACACACATTTTTTATTAGGCCATTAAATTAAACATTTTTGCTGCAACTAAGAAACTACTTGAGAGTGAAACAGAGCAAAGAAGCATACCTGAGATTCTTTGGTTCAGCATAGTTGAGATGAAACAGAGCAAGGAGCACATGTCTGTGAACTTCAATACTTCTAAGTAGTGAAACGGAGCATATTATGAGCAGAAGAAAACGGGAAAAAACAGCTGAACGTGCACCATAGATAGGGGCAGAGACCTAGCCCTAGGAGAAAACATCGAGTATTTCAGCGGGCAAGGATGATCACCTTCTTTTGTTTAGGTTCCAGCGGTGTTGAAGAAGGGTTCAGCTTTCGGCCAGCTAAAATGAACACCTCCAATGATTGTGGAGGGACTGTGCTGAAGAAGATGGAACCAGGCTGCCACCGTCAGGGAAGCTGGAACCGTTGCTGCCACAGAAATAGGA
Source organism: Platanthera zijinensis (assembly GCA_039513925.1). Lineage (NCBI taxonomy): Eukaryota > Viridiplantae > Streptophyta > Magnoliopsida > Asparagales > Orchidaceae > Platanthera > Platanthera zijinensis. The sequence continues at coordinate 164,781,682 of CM077082.1, read as the reverse complement.
GAGGCTGGATGCGTCAAAGAATATGGAGGTGGTGAAGCAAAGGGAAGTCAGGTTTTTGAGAAATTTGGATCGGCAGATCGGCTGGACTATGCATTTCTGGAGCTATTTTGGGATCTACTGAACAATCAAAAAATCAAACACATAAGGGACCATGAATTGATCAAATGCAAAACCAGCAAATTGAGATCTAAGAAATGATCCAAATGGACAGATAAAATGCTAGCAAAAAACCAAACAAAAATAATACAAATGGACAGATAAAATGCTAGCAAAAAATCAAACAAAAATAATACAAATGGACATGTAGAAATGGAATCAAGAACTGAAACAGTTGAAGATCTAAGATGAGAAACCATGAATTGAGATCAATTCCATAAGCTCGACACCGGAAGCGCCATTCACCAGAAACTCGATTTTTCTATCAATACGGCCGGGCCTGAGCAGAGCTTGATGGAACATGTTCTTACATGCATTTCATCAAATACCCTGAGGGCATGAGAACATGGCAAAGCTCAGTGTATGCGAAAAAGAAAAGGAATAGAAATTCAAAAATTTAAAACAAAAAAATAGACCGCTGACCAAGACTCTCTTGAATAGAAAACACAAAAAGAAAAGGAATACAAAAACAAAATATAAAACTTATCAATAGTTGTTGAGGGATTCATAGTCGTTGAGGGATTCATAGCTGTTGAGGGATTCAAAATCTAAAACTTACCTTCTTCATATTGTGATTGAGGGATTCATAGTCCAGCGGCTTGGGCGGCATGATTCCTCACTCCCGCGAGAGCTGTAAATAGATCGCTGCGAGAAAGTAATCAATAGTTGTAAAATAGTAAAAAGAACATCTCAAAACTCATTGAAGGGCGTGATGTTGGCTAGGGCTCCAGAAGCGGTGGATCTTACCGGAGGTTTGAAGGATGTGGTGTTGGCTAGGGATTCAGAAGCAGTGGAGTCCCCGTTGAAGATGATATCTTGGGAAGATGACCTAGCATCGTGCTGTCTGCGGAGAAGGACTTCGTTGATGGCGTGATCTCCAGGAAAGCTGAAACAAAGGAGGAAGGTGATCGGGGTGGGAAGAAAAGAACCCTAGCCGTGGCATTGAGGATGTCGTTGATGGATCAATGAAGAAGAAGAGGAAAGTATGGTCTATCGATGTCGTTGATGTAGTCGGCCAAGAGAAAGGCTCGTCGTTGTCGTCCGCCAAGAGAAAGGCGAGGAGCAGCAGCAGCCATCGCGGTGAGCAGCGCAGCCATCTCCCAGAAGAATAAGATGGGGGTATCAGGATTTTGAGGTAGATGAACAGTGTCCGTCTCTTTTAATTAACGCCCGATCCCGCCAAATGACAAAAATACCACCCAATTGACTCACCAAAGTTAATTTTATGAGGGCATTTTTGGATATAAATGTTACACCATGCCCTCATTAGCTCTTTCCTTATATAATAAAGATGAGTCTTTGGAAATTATTATAGGATGTTTAGAAAACAACAGCCTATACTAGTAGTCATAACCTTCATCTTGCCCATGTGATGATTTTGAAGTAACCATGGTTAAATTAACTTACAATGATATGAAACTCTGGCAAGGTTTATTAAATATCATTTAGAGGAACTAGTAAATTATTTGGATCATTTGGGAATTTTCTCTTAGTACTTCATGTGTTAAGTGAACTAGTGCACCATACATTGATAAATAGATAATAAATATTATATCTTTTTGCAAAATTGTGTTACTTGGCCAGAGAACTTTATAGGGCATAATGAAGTCTAGAAAATTATCACATGATATTTGGATGAGTTTATAAGAATGTTTCTTCACAAAGTGCACTTTAATGGAATTATTTGAAGTATTTTTATACATGTCTCATTGACCTTGGAATCGCTTGAAATATAGTCAGTAGTGTTTTATGATCATTATAAGGCTCTGGTAAGTTTTATATAATTTTTGGACAATGATTTATGGTACTCCCTTCATTATCTAAAATTATTTAAATTAACTTGGATTAATTATTTAGAGGTTATTACATTTATGAAAATCAATGAAATTTGGAATTCACTGATATTTAGCTATCATAAACTGTTATGTTTTGGGTGGCCATAACTTAAGGGAATCTAGTACTTCATCAACAAAATTACCCATAGCCTATCATTTGGGAAAATTAATAAATGGCAAATTAATTTGGAAAATTACAAGTTTCTGGATTTAGGTTATATGTGTCATGATAGACCCCAATAATTATCTTACGGCATTTGGATGAAAATTTGGAGTACCTCCTATCATGTACTTCGTATAACTTAGGTTGGTCTGCATTTAGTAAAGCTGCAGAAATTATGATAACTTGTGTAATGGACATAAGAAGATGGGGTTAATAGTTTACTTATTTGGTAAGGTGAAAAAGAGAGCTTCATTAGTAGTATTCATGATGAGGAGAGTGCTGGGTTGACTAGTGTTAAGAGGTGCTCGGGATCGACGAAAGATCGTCTTTCATGTGGAAAGAGAGAGTCAAAATACACTAGGGTTAGATCCAGTATAATATTAAAAGAGATCGGGAATTGTGTAATAACAAATAATAAGAAGTGCCTTGCGAAAGGGAACGATGGGTTTCAGCTACCATCATAGTTCTTAGTGCCCTGTGAGAGCCCTTCACCGGGAATACCTTGGGCAGTCCTTGGCTAACCTAAACCGTAAGAATAATCAAAGTTTTAGAGTAACTAGTATAACTAGGATTTTAATTACACTCAAACTCCTCGGTGTTGTGGGAGTTAGGTTGGGTCTCGCGAGCGGTATGCTCGGTTGTTTTAGTGATGGGAAGGTTAGCCTGGCGATCCAATGGCTCGGTAGATATTTGTGACGGATGGGTTAATCTGAGGAGCTTTGGCTCGGTAGATAATATTGACGGACGAGATAGTCCGGGGAGCTTTGGATCGGTGGAAAATTATATTAAGGTTGCATGTGCATAAGATATAAGGTGGTGGGTCTTCGGTATTGAAGAGTCGTCACCCCGACACAAATACGTTGACTCGGTAAGTGTGGTTTAGCACTTGGCCAAATAAAGTCTGGTGCACAGCCGACAAGAGTACGCAGGAGCTCCGCTTAGTTCACCATCATTGAGGTGTACGATAGGTCTGACTGGTAGTGTTGATATTGGTTTAAAGGTGGGCGAGGCCCAACCCACCGCTTCTATTTGCCACTACAGAGGTATCCTGGGAGGTTAAGCTCCAAAAAAGGGGAATTGAAGGTCTATGTGCACAGAGTCGGGTGTATGAGTTGCACTTGCATGTTCATACCATAGCATACTTGTTTGACATAGCATAATCATTTCATATAACCCTTGACACCTATTGTATAAAATGGTATGGGACACTTTATGCAATAGGTCATGCAAAACGACCCCTTGGTCAATAGGTTTGTAGGAGCATTCTTATAGGTCATGGTTACTTACTTAGTTTAACTTCTCATACAATACTTGCTCACTTGTTATTTTGCATACTTATGCTGCTTACCTACTACTTCTTACATATACTTGCTCTATTTATGAAATCATGATAGACTAGTTCCGCAGCCACCTGCTTACCATTATTACTCTCCACCTTCAATACCTTCCCTTTCCTTCTCCCCACTTGGTGCTTAAGAGCCATGGGGGAGGCATGGGGGATGATAGGACTTAGTCTTTTAGACTAACGGTCGTTGACCAAATTATTTTAGGGGATCGTAGAACTGAACCAGGAGATACAGCCCCTGAGGTCAGTGCACTTGGAGATGGGACAGTGTAGCACTAGAGTTAAGGCAGCAGGGATAGTGAGTCCCGATCATTAGTAGATATTATAGATTTGGTTCCGCGATTGAGTGATTTGTAGTGAGGATTTTGATGTATCGGCCAGGAGCCATCTTTAGTACTTTGCTTTATCATTTCTATGGATTCTCCCTTCGTGGAGAATTATCTATATATATGTTATTCTGGTAAACTAGTATTGAGTTTCATTTTACTCTTGTACTCTTATATTTATTCTACTCTTCTGCGATCGGTATGGTTGGCAGGATTGATATTTTATAGTGACGACCTTCCCAGGTGTGTTTGTGTCACCGCAAAGCGGTGATTCTCGGCATAAGACCCTGGTGGTTTAAAAGAAAAAAATGGGGTCTTATAGCATTGGCAGTGAGGCCACATGCTTGATCACTTCAAAATCACCATGGTAGAACCAACAGATGGCCCATCAGGGACTAGGAGTGGGAATATTTATTGTTTAAATTAGGACCAATGGCCAATAGTCACGCTCCTCCAGCAAAGGTTCAGACCAAAAGTAAGTCAAGCATTAAGCCTGACTTTGCTATATCTGATGAAATCAACATCTTATCTTCTGCAAAGAAGACTGTTGTTAGTGCCAATCACAACAAGCCAAGTATATCTACTAGGAGACTCGCTTTCAGTCAGATCCTTGCTATAAGAAATATGAAGAGGGTTGCTACTCTCCCTTCTAAACAGTTAGCTGCTTTCAGCTTGCATTCTACAATAGCTATTCAGAAAAGGAGATACAATATTCTTGAGTATTGGTGTTGTGGCAAAGCGGGTTATTTTGCCATAAATTATTGGCACAACCCCAATGTTCTTAGTGTAAGGGCAAGTCTGCTTGTCAAAAATGTTGCAGGCAGACAGGCTCATTTTTAGACTAACAAGAACCTAAGACCCAAACTCTTTTGGGTTCCTAAGGTAAATTGAATTATGGTTGAAGGTTATTCCAAATACCCATGCACCAATATAGTCTTTGGACAGTGGGTGTTCCAGGCACATGACTGGAATAACGTGCCATCATAAGGAGTATTATCCTATAAAGAATGCACCTAAGGTGATCTTTGGAGGCTCAGAAAAATGAGTCACCAAGGGCTATGGTTTGATTAACAATGTCATAGTAACAATCACAAAAGTGGCTTATGTAGAAGGGTTCCAACACAACCTGATAAGCATAAGTAGACAATGTGATCTTGGTTATGACATTGTCTTCCACAATGATGAGTGTCTGATTAAGAGAACATTTTTACAGGCACTAGGAGTGAGAATATTTATTGTTTAAATTTTTATGTTTAAGTTCTGACACACCTATGTGTCCAGTTGCGAATAAGAAAGTCTCCTACTGTGTGCAAGGACACAAGAGGCTTGCCCATATAAACTACAAGACCATTAACAAGCTCTTTAGTGAAGAGCTAGTCAGAAATGGACCCAATATGAGGTGCACCAAGGAGGGCATTTTCTCTGCATGTCAAAAGAGCAAGCAAACCAAAGAATCCTTTAAGTGCATTGGGACCAAGGATTCAGTGAGGTGTTTATTCCTCCTGTATATGGTCTTTTTTGATCATATGCCAGTTCATAGTATAGGTAGGAAAGTCTATACACTTGTGATAGTTGATGACTATTGTAGATATGGTTGGGTTTTCTTTCTAAAGAAAAAGTCTAAAACTCTAAACATCTTTATACCCTTTGTCAGGCAAGTTCAGAATGAAAAAGGTTGTTCTATTATCAAAATTAAAAGTCATCATGGTACTTAATTTTAATCTGAAGGCATGCCAAAGTTTTGTGAAGAACTATGGATTAGTTAGGATTTTTCTTCTCCAAAAACACCCTAGCAAAATGGCATAGCTGAGGAGAAAAATAGGACTCTCATAGAGGCTGGTAAAAAACTGCTCAGTGACACTTCTCTCCTAGAATATTTTTAGGCTGAGGCAGTGAACACTGCTTGTCTTGATTTAAATAAAGCCTCTATCACCAAGTACCACAAGAAGACTCCCTTTGAGATTATGAAAGGCAGAAAACCAAATCTAGCCTATCTCAGGATCTTTGGTAGCAAGTGCTTTATGCTACAAAATGGGAAGTCATTCTTAACTAAGTTTGCTGCCAAATCCTACGAAGGGATCTTTGTTGGGTACAACAATCATAGCAAAGCATATAGGGTCTACAACTTGAAAATTTAAGTTGTAGAAGAGTCTATAAATGTTGTCTTTGATTAGTCTTCAATGATTAACAGTTAGCTTCCAAGCACCGCTAGATCTATAAGTATAAAGATGAAGATGGATAAACTTGCCATCAAGGACACCTCTCCAACTACACTAGCAGATGATGAAGTGAGCATTTATGAATAAGAACAAGGTACTCAAGATGTGGCTGAAGGCTAGCATGATCTAGCCATTGAAGTTCAAGGAGTTGAGGAAAGAATGCCTCCTACTGTCAGGCATTTGAGCGATCATCCAAAAAACCTAATCATTGGAGATGCAAACCAAGGGGTTAAAACCAGGAGCAGAAGCCTCAACATTTTCATGTATTCTAGCTTTCTATCTCAAGTTGAACCAAAAAGGTTTGACGTGGCCAACATAGATCCATTTTGGATTGTGGCAATGCAAGAAGAACTGAACAAGTTCAAGAGGAGCAATGCCTGAAATCTAGTTCGTAGACCACAAGGACACAACATCATTGGAACCAAGTGGATATATAAAAAAAACTCTATGAAAATAGTGTTATAATCAAGAATAAGGCCAGACTGGTTGCCAAGGGATATAGACAAGAAGAAGGTATTTAATTTGTCAGGCCTTTACACTAGTGGCAAGATTGGAAGCTATAAGGCTATTCCTTGCATATTTAGCACAAAAAGGATTCAAGGTCTACTCCAAATGGATGTGATGTCATCCTTCCTAAATGGTGACCTGAAAGAAGAGGTCTATGTTCAGCAACCCTCATATTTTGTTAATCCTAACTCTTCTTATTTTTTATTTAAGCTTAGAAAAGCTTTGTATGGGTTAAAGCAAGTGAAAGACTTTGTTTCTAAGGTCAGCTAACACCTAGAGGGGGGGGGTGAATAGGTTTTCGGTCTCTTTTAAAATTTCTAGACCTATACCTTGTTTTGCTATACTGGGTGATTAGTTAGTTAAGCTTTAAAGACAATCAACTAGAAGACACAGAAATTTAATAGTGGTTCCCCAGTTTATGGCTACGTCCATTTTCCCTCTACGCCTTCCTAACAGTCTGTTTGACAAGGCTCTTCCCCTAATACTCGGCTCCAAGGAGCTTACAACACGATCCCGCAAGACCACTCAGTCTTCTTCAAGATTTAGAGCTCAGGTAATGTGCCCTACCACTCAAATCCCAACTGGATCCTACCTCAGCCTTTATAACATAGGCCTATCACTTAGATTCACACAATAATCCTACATTCATATCAACAACAGATCTTACCTCAGCCTTCATAACACATGCCTACACTCAAATTCACTCAAGAATCTTACACTAAGATCCAAGATTGGATCCTACAGAAAATAACAATAATTTGAAACAATTAGACACCAGAGAAAAATCTCTGTCTCTGTCTTCCTAGGCAAAAACTGAGTCTCCCCTATCCTCTTCTTCACAACAATAAGTTTACAGATATCTTCTGATGAATCACGGCTTGTTCTCGAAGTAGCTTGCTGAAATCTCAACCTATTCTCTTTAAGAAATCAGTCCTGACCTTACTATCACAGATAAATTTCACAACAGCTATCACTTTTTTCTTTCAGGTTCTCTGATCAAAACTTATGCTTCAGGCTAAACGTTAATGGCGAGGAAGAAGACGAAGTTCCGCCACTTTGCTTATTCAGAAAACCCTAATTGCTTGTTGTCGACCCAGTCAATCTTTCACTTTTATTTATCGTCGATCAATGGCTCTTTGCACTATAGGGCCCAGCCTTAATTGCCGATTTACTATCTACCATTCGTAAAATATGACAAAAGCTGGTTGTTGGCGCCATCAATGGCATTCACAATCATTCTCGCAACGAATTTGAAATGCGTTGACTTTATTGACTTTTGGTGACTCATGCTGACGTCACCATCTATGGACTTAGCCAAAATCAAGCATCAGTACTATAGGCGTTGAGTGAGTAAGCATCACTCAATGCTAAAACACTTAGACAGAATTTTTGTCACTATGCGTTGAGTGAGCAACCATCACTCAACGCCAAAACACTTAGAAAAATTTCTCTATTATTAAGCGTTCAGTGAGCAACCTTCACTCAATGCCAAAACACTTAGAAAATATTCCAATCATTAGGAGTTGAGTGAGTAAGCTTCACTCAATGCTAAAACACTTAGAAAAATCTTTCTGCCTCTTGGCGTTGAGTAAGTAAGCTTCACTCAACGCAATACCACTTAGAAATGATTCTAGTCACCTTGCGTTGAGTGAGCAACCTTCACTCAACGCATTTGGAATTAGCCGATTTTCCTGCTTGGGAGGCGTTGAAAGCGTTGAGTGTGTCTTCATCATTCAATGTCATATTACTTAAACATATTTTGTCAGTTGGCGTTGAGTGAGTAAGCATCACTCAACGTTAAACTTCTTAACAGATATTCTTTTATTATCTAGCGTTGAGTGAGTAAGTTACACTCAACGCTTTTGCACCTAGTTAAATTTCTGTGAAATCACATTATCTTACTAACTTAGGTTCAGTCAACTTTTTTTATCACATGGGGTTGAGTGACCTTGCCTCACTCAACGCTTGTGGACTTAGTCAAATATTTTCACAGATTTTCTGTGGCTATGACTGACTGGGCTATACTTAACGATTTATGTTGTATGGCATTGAGTGAGTAGACTTCACTCAATGACTTTGGACATAGACACATTTCAGCCAGTTTCTCCTTAGTCTTTGACTGCCTCAGCCTATCTCACAACTTTTTGATGTATGGCATTGAGTGAGTAGACTACACTCAGTGCCTGTGGCCTTAGCCACATTTTCAGCCCTCCAATTGTTAGGCTTTTACTAACCTAGCTATACTCAATGGTTTTACTTACCTGGCATTGAGTGAATAGACTTCACTCTATGACCTTGGACTTAGGCGATTTCCAGCCTATCCAGCATCTTCCCTTGCATGTGGCGTTGAGTGAGAAGACTTCACTCAATGCCTGTGGACTTGGTAATATTTTTTTGTCCAGCATTCTTTCTTAAGGCAGTTCGCATTGAGTGAGCTTGCTCCACTCAACGCTTGTGGACTTAGTATAATTTCTGCCTAATCACCAGCTTGTGCGGTGTCCACCTGTCCAATCAGTGTAATATGGAATAACCTACATGCATAAACTCAAACACATATCAAATACTACTAGTGTGTGTGTCATTGACTTGTTTGACTTCTTACAAATCTGGGCTATGTGGATCAATGGATCCAACAATCCCCTCCTATTTGAAGAAGTCAAAATCCTTATTCAAATTGTTCATATTTCTTAGTCAATGACACGCACAACATATACAACAATAAAATGTATTATTATAACAGAGCAGATCTTGGAAGGTTACCACATTTACTTCCTATTTGGTGAGCATCACCTGCTTCCAATATTTTGCTGCAAGTTGTGTGATACCACTTGAAAGCCACATGGGAGCATTTCTTTCTCCCCTACATCTGATAACATTTGATCAGAGCATAGTTTCTTTCTCCCTCATCCTTTGATACCACTTGATCAAGCCCTGAGGCCACACTTGATGATGCTACACTTGATTAATCTTTGAATCCATTTGATATTCCATTCTTTCTCTTCCCCTTTTTGTCTCCTGAATAATTGTCAGGGAAGAGATGGCTTGTTTTGATGTGCTTCTCCCCCTATCTAATTGCAGTTGATAGCCTTGGTGAAGTTGCTAGCTATTTCTTTATATGAGGTTGATTCTTCTCCTGCAACTACTGGACTTGCTCCCCCTCTTTAGGAGATACTTTTCCAATTAATTTACTGATGGTCACTTTGATCTTCTTACCACTTAAGGTCTTCATCACCTACAAGAAAACACATCCTGCACCAAAAATAAATTATAGGGAGTGACTGAAGTTAGACTAGGTTCAACATACCCAACTCAAACTTGAACGTGTTGTATTTTGCTTCATCTAGTGGCTTAGTAAAGATGTCAGGCACTTGCTTGTTTTTGGGGACAAACTCAAGACTGATATCTTTCTTTTTTATATGCTCCCTAATAAAATAATATATAATTTCTATATGCTTAGTCCTACAGTGTGAGAAAGAATTCCTAGCAATAGAAATAACACTAGTAGAATCATAATAAAGAGGGGTTCTACTTACCTTGAGGTCATAATCCTGGAGCTGATGCTGAATAAATAGTAACTAAGCATAACAGCTACCTGCTGAAATATACTCTGAGTTTGTAGTTGATATATCAACACTTGTATGCTTCTTGTTGCTCCAAGACATTTGTCTTCCTCCCAAGAACTGATATGTGCCAGAAGTGATTTTCCTATCCTCTTTGCATCCTGCAAAATTTGTATATGAGTACCTTGCTAGTTCAAAATCCCTATTTGTAGGGTACCATAGGCCAAGATATAGTGTGCCCTTAAGATATCTCAAGATCATATTTATATTAAAGTAGTGAGATTCTTTAGGGCAGTCCTGATAAATAACACAGACACATGTAACATACATTATGTTAGGCCTACTAGTAGTGATGTATAGAAGGGAGCCAATTATCCCTCTATACAAAGTTTCATCAACAGGTTTTTTGCTTCACCTTTGTTTAATGGCATACTTGTCCCCCATTGGATTTTTCATGGTGGAGGCATTCTCAAGTCCATATTTCTTAATCAACTCCCTGGAGAACATGGACAGGAATATAGACAAGCCATCATCAGTCTTTCTAACTTGGAGTCCCAAGAAAAACTTGAGCTGACCTAAACTACTCATCTCAAACTTCCCTTGCATAAGTTTAGCAAACTTCCTGAAAAGGTTGTCATCAGTAGATCCAAAGATTATGCCATCAACATATATTTGGACTAGGATGATCTTGACCTTAGATTCCCTTAGTAATAGGGTCTTGTATATTTTTCCCCTTAAGAATTTGTTCTCAACAAGATAAGGTTTCATACCATGCTCTAGGGGCTTGCTTCAACCCATATAGAGCTTTCTTAAGCCTATAAACAAAATTGGAAGAGTTAGGGTTAACAAAACCTGGTGGCTGATCCACATATACTGATTTTTTTATATCTTCATTGAGGAAGGCTGACATCACATCCATCTAGTTGACTTTGAATCCTTGATAGGCAGCAAATACAATAGAGAGTCTTATTGCTTCCAATCTGGCTATTAGGGCAAATGTCTGATAAAAATCTATCCCTTCTTCTTGCATGTATCCTTTAGCCACCTATCTAGCCTTATTCTTGACAATAATGCCATTCTCATATAACTTGTTCATGTAGATCCATTTAGTTCATATAACATTATCTCCCTTAGGTCTGAGAACAAGCTTCCAGACTTTACATCTCTTCAACTATTTCAGTTCTTCCTGCATTGCTCCAATCCAGAATTGGTATTTGATTGCCTCTTTAAACTACTTAGGCTCTTCTCGAGATAAAAAACTTGACTAGAGAGCTTTGTTGATACTCTTGCCTCTTATCTGGACTCCATGGATTGCATCACCAATGATTTGGTGTGATGGATGGTCCCTCGGATATCTTACAGCTGGAGGCAGTCTAACTTTAGCTTGTTGTTCTTCATCATCTTCAACTAGCTGTTATTCAACCACTTCAAGCATGCCTTGCCCTACTCTAGGAATGAACAGTTCATCAACATTTTCTTGGGCTGTGGGAGCAGCTTCCTTGATGGTTATCTTGTCAATCATTAGAATTGTACCTGTAATACTAGAAGAGGAGCTAGGCAGCTCAATGTTAATCATGTTGGATTCATCAATGACAACATGCATTGACTCTTCTACAACTTAGCTTGTTAAGTTGTAGAATAAATATGCCTTACTATTATTTTTGTACCCAACAAAGATCCCTTCATGGGATTTGGTAGCAAACTTAGCCACATAGGACTTTCCATTGTTCAATACATAGCACTTGCTACCAAAAATCCTAAAGTAGAATAAGTTTGGTTTTTTTCCTTTCAAAATCTCACAGGGAGTCTTCTTGTGGCTTTTGGTGATATAAGCCCTGTTAAGGACATACCATGCAATGTTTACTACCTTAGCACAGAAATGGAGAGATGTGTCACTTAACAAGATCCTACCAACCTCTATGAGGGTTCTGTTTTTCCTCTCAGCAATTCCATTTTACTAGGGTGTTTTGAGAGAGGAGAATTCCTAGTGATTCCCTTACTCTTCACAGAACCTTGTATTTCTTGCAGACTAAAATTCAGTCCCGTAATCACTTCTGATTTTGACCATAGTACTATCTAGTTCATTCTGTATCTACTTGACAAAAGTCATGAAGACTTCAAGGGTTTCATCCATTCTCTTAAGGAAAAACACCCAAGCAAACCTAGAAAAGTCATGAACAACCACAAGGGTGTATACTTTCCTGCCTAGACTTTGAACTATCATAAGACCAAATAAGTCCATATGCAGGAGGTATAGGCACCTCACTTTGTATTTGACCCCAATGTTCTTGAAGGAGGTATTGGTTTGTTTAACCTTTTGGCATGTAGAGCAGATACCCTCCTTAGTGCATTTCAACTTGGGGCCATTTCTGACAATCTCTTTACTAAAGAGTTTGTCTATGGTCTTGTAGTACAGATGAGCCAACCTCTTATGCCATTGGACACAATATGAGGCATTCTCATCTACAACTTGGCATATGAGAGAGTCCTTACTTTCACAAACAAAACTAAGACAAAAGATAAATCTCCTAGTGCTTGTAAAGATGACCCCTTGGTCACTTGACCACCTAATTTGGCACTCATCCTTGAGTAAAGAAATGTCAAAGCCATGATCACATAGTTGGCTTATGCTTATGAGGTTGTGTTGCAACCCATTCATATAAGCTACTTGTGTGATAGTGATTATGTCATTTAATATCTTACAATACCCTTTAGTTTCTCCCGTTTCTGACCCACCAAAGATGACTTTGGGTCCATTCTTTACTAGAGTGTACTCCTTCACCATGCTCCTTGTTCTAGTCATGTGCCTGGAACACCCACTATCCAAGTACCAATTAGGGATATGGACACTTAGACTAACCTTCAAGGCATAAATCAATTAACCTTAGGACCCTAATTTTTATTGGGTCCTAGGTGCATGTTAGTCTAATAATAACCATGCCTAACTGTAGCTCTTCTGACAGGTAAGCTCTCTCTTGCTCTTGGCACACTTGTATTGTGCTAGTAATCTATAACATAGTAGCCCACTTTAATACTCATAAATATTATACCTTCTTTTGAGAGCCGGTCTTATGGTTATATTGATAGTAGATCTTGGTCTAGAAGGTGCAGCAACAGTCCTATTATTTTGTTTCCTAGCCCTAGTCTGATTGGTGGTGGGTCTAGCAGTAGAAGTGCTTGAGATATCATGAGCCCTACTAGTAGCTTCCTTCTTTTCAGAAAGCACACTCTTGATGGCCTCTAAGATGCCCAAATCATGTCTATTCATAGACTTGCGCATAGTCTTTAAGTGGGTTGCTTTACCCATGAGTGAAGGGGCTGGTGCACAAAAAACAAATGGTCCAGGGTGAGCCATTTGAATTTTCTCATGTGCTGCCTTGAAGGCACTTACACACTTAATATATCTACCACTATAGTGTGGAGCATCTTTGCTCTTACTTGTGGAACTACCATTCTTCCAGTGACTATAAGTGCTCTCTTGGTCATACCTATTGGAAGGTATCACCATTATCTTGAATGGAATAGGAGGCTTTGAGGCCAGTGGTTGTGCTGGAGCTTTACCTTTCCTTTGGGATTGGCAACTCTTGTGAATCTCTTGAATCCCAACCCCTTCTTTCCCTTCTGGGAAGTAAAGGTGTCTATCAAGGGAAGCACTGAACTAGTCTTTGATTAGCTAGTCACTATTCTCTACTCCCTCTCCAATAGTTCTTCCAGGTACCTTATTCTATTTTCCTGGAACTCTATGGTACATATCTGAATGAAGGAAATAGTTTCCATCTCACTAATCTCTTTTATTTTCTGATCAAGTAATGAAGCTGAATCAGCATGCTGGGAAGCAGTAAACTGAAGGGAAACAATTTCCTTTGCTTGCATCTTAGCCAGCAGCATGCTTTCCTTGAAAGCAATCAGAAAGATACTATATTTGTCAATTAATGAATTAACATCTTCCTCAGACTCAGAATGTCCTTCATCTCTTAATGAATGAGTTTCAGAATCTGGGCTGGTCTCACAGACTGACTCAGAAGAAGACTTGGACAGAGAATTTACCTTTAGTTGACAAGGCAATTCCTGGCTAGATTCTTGATGAGTCCGATTTATATAGGATTTTTCGGACTCATCTAGGCTTATTATCTTGCATGTGCATTACTATTTCAGTATGAAAAGTTGTATATTTGATTAGGGCTGCACTTAGCCATTATTGCACTGTTTCGGCCTATTTTGGTTTGCGAATTGCACAGGGATGTCGGGGGTAAGTACCGGGGTACTCTCCGTGCGGATTTGGTTATTTTATGTTATATATTTGTGCTGGGAGCTTTTGCTCCAGCTATGGTTTTTGTTGTGCAGGTGGTTAATTTTCCCCCAAATTAGGAATTTTGTCTTGTGGAAAACACACGGTCGTGCGATTCCTTAGCGCACGCTTTCTACTAAATTGTGCATTTTCTGCAGGTTTCTTTGGAGGATTGACCAACCCGTGCGATTTCTTCATATACGGTTTCTTCTGAACTGTGTACGAAGGAGACGTATAGTTTTGTTGTAGCTTTCTAGTTTTATAGCGCTCTGTGGTTAATCGTGCAATTTGTTCATGCACGGGCAGAAGTGCCCATGCGCGAGTAAAACGCACGGTTCCACCTGCTTGCCGGGAAATTCAGTGCTCTGTGGTTACCCGTGCGTTTTCCTTCATGCACGCGCGGAAGTGTCCGTGAATGAGTAAAATGCACGGGTCAACTCATCTTCCTCCGACAGCTTTGTCCTCGCACGGTTAACGCACGGTCGTGCGCCAAACTGTGCGTGACCATTTTCTGGCCTACTCGTATTTAAGCAGAGGAGTTGACTAGAGCAAGAGGATTCCTCCATTTCTGCTCCTTTGAGCGGGAAAATCTTCCTCCAACTATTATTTTCCTATCTCCTCCTTGGAGAGCTCGTCCGGCCACCATTCTTCCTCCAAACTTCACTGCAAGCGAAGATCTTCCACTATTTTCTTCATCTCCATCTCAATAGGAGCATTTGGGGCTCCTTCTCACTATCATTGGATAGCCTTCTGATGACTACCAGCCTTCACAGATCGTTAAGAAGACGGGGAAATGACTTTTGAAGTAGGTGACAGCACTTCAAGCTTCCTCGGACGTCAACCACCGACCGAGCCTGGACAAAGACCGACAACCTTCGACTCCGGCCGAGAATCGTGGCTAGCCTTCATGCATTGGTTTGTAAATCTCCTCTTTACTCTCATTTGGATGTTGTTTCAATGCTTTGGATGTTAGCTAAACTTTCTAGGAACTCTTAACAATGTTCATGATGGTTTACAATTACAAATGTTGTTGTAGTCCATAGTTTGGCTTTACTTCCCTTGCTTGCTTTGGGTTTTTGCTTGGTGATACGCCGCACTAACGTGTGTTTGGGGATGGGTTAGCGAGGAGTTTTTTTCGAACCTCAACGGTTATGACCACACGCCCTAATACTCATCGGAGTATTCAACCATTGTGAAGCAGTGAAGGCGACCCACGTAATTAATTTTAGTTGTTCTAAAATAAAAACTCTACCCCCAAACCTTTGTTGAGTTTGCAATAACTTTCCAACGAGGAAGATCACACTCCGAATCTGCTCTCCTTAAGAGATTCGATACCCGGAGGATAACTCCCCTAGTTTATTACTTGACGACGATCGGTGCACTTGCCGAGATTGCATCAATTCTTCATCATTTAGAGTCGCTAGTCCATGGCAGTAGTTGTCTTTTTGTTCTTCCCGTATAACAACAACAAACAATGTAGGCTTCATCATCCTCTTCTCTTTCAGACTCTGAAGAGGAAGAGTCATTCTAGCTATTCTTCTTCTGAGCAATGAAGGATTTCTCCTTCTTGCCTTTTTGCTTGTGGTCCTTTTTCTCACCAGATTCTTTTCTTTTGACAGGGCAGTCAGCTATTGCATGCCCTGGCTTACTGCAACAATAGCAAACCACTTTAGATGAGACATGTTTGTTGGGTTTAGAACCAAACCCTTCCTCCTTAGAGGATTTCTTCCTACCCTTGTAGTAGTATTCTTTGGGATGAGTAGAGGAGGAGGGCCTGTTTTTCCAGTGTTTCTTCTTCAAAAACTTCTTGAACTGCCTGGAGAAGGCAGCAAAGTCTTCATCAGACATATAACAGTGTAATGTGCTTGTCTCGGATCTTTCTGTGTCAGATTTAGCATCCCTCATCGATGGAGATGGTGTCTTCCTTTTGCCCCTCCTTGTGGCTTCAGCTTTGAATGCCACAGAATTTTCATTTGCCACTGACTTGTTTTTCTCCTCCTCCTTTCTCGAAGTCAGCTGTATTTCATAGGACAGGAGCTTCCCGAACAAGGTTGGTGGGGGGAGTGTCATCTAGCTTGGCCACCTCTCTGATGGCACAGATCTTAGTATCCCATTCTCTGGTTAGAGATATGAGAAACTTGTCATTCAATTCATAGGTGTTGAAGTCTCTGCCATATGTACTCTGCTTATTGACAATCTTGAAGAATCTTTCATAGCACTCAGTAATGCTATCAGTCTTGCTCTGCCTGAAAGCTTCATACTCTTGATTGAGCATAGACTTTTTGTCATCTCTCACTTCCTTTGTACCGTCCATGTAGACCACTACTGTGTCCCACATCTCCTTTGCAGTCTTACAGTGTACCAGATTTTGGAAGGTGGAGTCGTCTATGGCTCTGATAAATATAATTTGTACCCTCTTATCCATTGCAGCCAGAATAACTTCATCCTTTG
The DNA here is from genome assembly GCA_039513925.1 of Platanthera zijinensis. Classification (NCBI taxonomy): domain Eukaryota; kingdom Viridiplantae; phylum Streptophyta; class Magnoliopsida; order Asparagales; family Orchidaceae; genus Platanthera; species Platanthera zijinensis. Next base: position 164,764,832 of record CM077082.1, on the reverse strand, counting down.
TCATCTCAGAGTAGGTCTTGGGGGTCTGGATATTTGCATCCAGAGAAGACACTTTCATAGGGATGAAAGGCCCATCCTTGACAATGATGAAGATCCTAGGGTCGGCTGCCTCCATGAACAGTCTTACCCTCTCCTTCTAGATGGCAAACCCTTCCTTCCTACAGATGGGAAGCTTCTTGGAACCCATCTCCTTATAGTTCACTCTTGAACCCATAAGGACAGATTTTCTTGCTGACCTTGGATATCTACTCAGACTGTTGAGTCCTAAAAGAGAAACATCCCTCTGATACCACTTGAAAGACTTTATTTTCAAGGTCAGCTAACACCTAGGGGGGTCAATAGGTTTTAGATGTCTTTTAAAATTATCTAGACCTATACCTTATTTTTCTATACTTGGTGATTAGTTCATTAAGCTTTCAAGACAATAGACCAGAAGACACAGTAATTTTATAGTGGTTCCCCAGCTTATGGGTACATCCACTATTCCTCTGCGCCCTTCTAATAGTGTGTTAGACAAGGCTCTTCCCCCAATACTCGGCTCCAAGGAGATTATAACATTATCACGTCGGGCCACTAAGTCTTCTTCAAGACTTATATCTCAGGCAATATGCCCTACCACTCAGTTCCCAATTGGATCCTACCTAAGCCTTTATAACACAGGCCTACCACTCAGATTCACACAAGAATCCTACACTCATATCAACAATAGATCTTACCTCAGCCTTTATAACACATGCCTACATTCAAATTCACTCAAGAATCTTACAATCAGATCCAAGATTGGATCATACAGAAAATAACAATGATTTTAAACAAATAGACACAAGAGAAAAATCTCTGTGCCTGTCTTCCTAGGCAGAAATTGAGTCTTCCCTAACCTCTTCTTCACAGCAACAAGTTGACTGATATCTTCTGATGAATCACGGCTTGTTATGGAAGTAGCTTGTAGAAATTTCTACCTCTTCTCTTTCAGGAATCAGTCCTGACCTTGCTATCGCAGATGGATATCACAACAGCTACCACTTTTCTCTTTCAGGTTCTCTAATCAGAACATGTGCTTCAGGCTCGACGTTAATGGCGAGGAAGAAGACAAAGTTCTGCCACTTTGCATATTCAGAAAACCCTAATTGCTTATTGTCGACCCAGTCAATCTTTCCCTTTTATTGATCGTCGATCAACACCTCTTTGCACTGTAGGGCCCATGCTTAATTTTCGATTTACAACCTACCATTTGTAGAATATGACAAATGCTGGACGTCGGCGGCATCAATGGCATTCTCCATCTTTACCGCAAAGAATTTGAAATGCGTTTATTTTGTTGACTTTTGCTGACTAATGCTAATGTCACCATCTGTGTACTTAGCCAAAATTAAGCATAAGTAGTATAGGCATTGAGGGAGTAAGCATCACTCAATGCCAAAACACTTAGACAAAATTTTTGTCACTAGGGGTCGAGTGAGCAACCATCACACAATGCCAAAACACTTAGAAAAAATACTCTACCATTAGTTGTTGAGTGAGCAACCTTCACTCAATGCCAAAACACTTAGAAAATATTCCATTCATTAGGCGTTGACTGAGTAAGCTTCACTCAATTCCAAGACACTTTGAAAAATATTTATACTTCTTGGCATTGAGTGAGTAAGCTTCACTCAATGCCATAGCACTTAGAAATGATTCTAGTATCCTGGCATTGTGATGGAGACGGCGACCCCCAACATGATAAAGAAGGCGATGACATGCTTACGGATGATCTTTCTCCGTCTCGAGTCAAAGACTTGCGGCATCGTGGTGACCGTGTGGAGCGACGTTAAAATCTCCACCCTCGGCGGTAGACAACCTATTAATATTTATTTTAATTTGTTTGCATTTATTTGAGAGCATTCTTTTTTCTCATGATGTTTAATTTCATGTGTTGTATTTTTATTTTGGTATGTATATAGCCAAACCATGTTGTAAGCCTATATAATGCCATACTATTGTTCATTTTGATTAAAATTGATGAAAGCAAATTGAAAACCCTAATTCCTCAAGAACTTTCCTCCTCCTCATTCAAAAATTCAGCCAAGCTTCCTCTCTCAACCAACATCCTCTCCCCCTTCCTCTCTCTCAGCCAAGACTCTAGCCTCTCATCCTCCACTCTCAAGCCTCCTCCACATCAAACCCGACGACCCTCATCAACTAAAAAAATCCGACAACCCTTACCCCAACAAAAATCGATCAGCCCCTCTTTAAGACAAACCGACCTCCCTTTTCCCTTTGGTGGCTTTCGGCCAAGGTATTTTCCAACGAGGCCTCGTGGACTCCATACCGGTGTGAAGCGAGGAAGGCGGACGAGTTTCCTCTCCATCCAGCGTGACTCTTGCGGAGCCGTTGAAGTGCGATCCGGATTAGTGAATCAGAATCATCCATTCTGATTGGGTAACGAAACTTTCTACTTGTGTGTGTTTTCCCTCTAGATTTTTTCATTGTAGGGTTTTTTTTGGCGTGATCTTTGAAACATTGGATTGATCATGGTTTTCTTCGATTGCTTTGTTGTTCATCTTAATTTTTATTTAAGGTCGATAGGATTTGCGAACCTCATTTTCTTTTTATAGGGAGAGATCTACCATTTCTGAATCATAAATTTTGGTAGATCTCTTTTGGTACAACCATCGCTCGATCGAAAAGGGTGGGTCCTTTTAGCTAGAAAGAATATTGGCCTATAGCCTTTGTTCGATCTAAATCGGGTTGGCTACCCGTACGTTAACATTTATTTGATAAAATTTTGAAATGTGTGTGCCTCATTGAAGTTTCTATGTGAACGTAAATTGGGTCATAGAGACAAAAATCGTAGTTGTCCAACCTTGGCGTGATCTTTGAAACATTGGTTGGGAAGGCATGAAGGCCATGCTGACAGACCAGTACGTCCCTTCGTACCATCGAACACATATGTTTGATGATTTGGCTACCCTTAAGCAAGGGAATATGCCGTTATCTGAGTATTTGAGCCTTCTAATGGATATGATGGTTAGATGTGGTGTGAGGGAGATGCCAGAGATAACCCTCTCTAGGTTTTGTAAGGGGTTAAAACCCAACATTCATGGAAAACTACTGCGTTATGGTCACACCGACCTAAGCACCACCTTCAATGCCGCATTAGACATTGAGAAGCAAAACATCCATAAGAATTAGGCTCACTCGTTTTAGAAGGGAAAGTCCATCTTAGGACCACCCCCGCCTCCAACTATAGTGATAGGGTAAGTACTGGTCCACTGACATGAACTCCATAGTCGTGACTGCTAGGAATATTAGAAACCCAATGGGTGAGATAGTTCTTGTAGGAAGGGTCAGCAAAACAAATTCTACCTGTTTTGCTTGCGGGATTCAGGGTCATTACGTTATTGAGTGTCTTACTAAGCCCAAGCCCCTAGCACTTTTAGATTCCTCGTGTGATTCAGATGACCTTATATATGAGGCAGGAGAAGATAGCAAGTCGGAAGGAGTGTCGAGCGATATAGAGGATGATGCTTATATGATAGTCATGCTGTGTATTCTGGCTGCTCCACGTGCGTTAGATGATGGTAACGCGGTGTACCTAATGTTATTAGCTACTGAACCTCACCCTCACCCTTATAAGATGGCATGGGTAAATAAGACATACCTTCCGGATTCGAAGCGTTGTTTGGTACACCTTACCCTCAAGGCTTACTCTAAAAAAGGTTTGGTGTGACGTCATCCCCATGGATGCATGTCATGTTCTACTAGGATTCCCATGGCTTTATGACCATGATGTTACTCATTTAGGGAAACCCAACACATATGAGTTTAAGTTTAATGGCAAGACCATTATCTTAAAACCTACTCAGCCTAAGGATCTGTCGGTCTCCTATAAAGACACGATTATGCCTGTAGAGAAGAAAACGTTAAGCTTGATATGTAAGAAGGAGTTTGAGCATGAGTCCTTTATAGACAGTATCATGTATGCTCTAGTATGTTTGCAAGTAAAGGAAGATAGATCCTCTTTTGAAAATTTACCTCTAGAAGAGAAGACCCTTTTAGAGGAATTTAAGGATGTCTACCCAGATGATTTACCGCCCGAGGTACCGCCCATGAATGAAATTCAACACGAGATTGATTTCGTTTCGGGTTCCTCGTTGCCCAACCTTCCCCACTATCGACTAAACCCCACCGCACACCTAGAATTACAAAAGTTAATTTCGGATTTTCTAAGGGGTTCATTCGTCATAGTAAGAGTTCTTGTGTTGTACCCACATTATTGGTCCCTAAGAAAGATGGTTCTTGGAGGATGTGTGTAGATTATAGGGTCGTCAATAAAATAACAGTTAAATATAGGTTTCCCATCCCTCGTTTGGACATCATATTGGACATGTTAGTTGGGGCCACGATTTTTTCTAAATTAGATCTTAAGAGTGGCTACCTTTAAATACGGATTAGGGAGGGAGACGAGTGGAAGACGAAATTTAAATCAAAGGACAGACTTTATGAGTGGTTGGTTCTCGGGGAAGGGCTCACTAATGGCCCGAGTACATTTTTGAGGTTGATGACCTTAGTGTACAAGCCTTATTTAGGAAAATTCGTAGTTATTTATTTTGATGATATCCTAGTTTTTAGCGCCTCACCGAATGATCATGAGTCTCACTTGAGGACAGTACTTACCACATTGTGAACCGAGAAATTATTTGTTAATCTTAAGAAATGTACGTTTAATATTCCATCTGTGGAATTCCTTGGATATATTGTTAGTTCAAAGGGCATACATGTTGATCCTAAGAAGGTCCAAGCAATTAAGGAGTGGCCAGAGCAAACCAATATACGGGATGTTCAGAGTTTTCACGGCCTAGCTATGTTTTACTACCGATTTATCCAAGATTTTAGTAGTATCATGGCACCAATCACAGAGTGCATGAAAAAAGTCAATTTTACGTGGACCAACTCCGCCGCCAAAGCATTTGAAACAATTTAATCACGAATGTCGGAAGCTCCTCTTTTACGATTACCATATTATAATAAAGTTTTTGAATTGTCCTATGACGCATCTGGAGTCAGTATTTGTGGTGTTTTGAGTCAAGAGGGCCATCCTATTTGATACTTTAGTGAGAAACTTGCGTGACAAAAATTAAATTACTCTAAATATGATAGAGAGTTTTAAGCGGTAATTTGGTGCGTATAACATTGGTAACATTATTTAATTTCAAAGTAATTTGTTATCCTATCCGACCATGAGACATTGAGGTTCACCAATTCCCAAAATAAAGTTATCCCTAGGCATGCTAAGTGGGTCTCCTATCTTTAGGAGTACACCTTCATAATTAAACATCTAAAGGGAACTTTAAATTGTGTGACAGATGCTCTTAGTTGTGTCTCCTTATTGTTGTCTACACAAGAGGTAAAAGTGATTGGATTTGATAGAATAAAGGATGAGTACGTTAATTGCCCGAATTTCAAGGAAATATATTATTCCACTCAAAACAACTCTCCCACTACCATTTCAGCATATTATATTCGGGACAGTTATTTATTTAAACATTCGAATCTTTGTATTCCTCATTCTCCCCATCGTCATTTCATTGTATGGGAGTTACATAGTGGTGGTCTAGGTAGACATTTCGGGCGTGATAAGACCATTACGTTAGTAGAAGATAAGTTCCCCTAGCCAGACCTTAAATCTACGGTTAATAAAATTATTGGAAGTTGTCGAGCGTGTAACGACCCCATCCGTTAAATAACATATAATAGAAGGTTCGGCCGGAGCCCACCACCATATGCCACAAACAGGGGGGAGGCCACAGGTTAATACCAAAATAGGTACGCATCCTAACACAGAGCATACTAGCGGAATATTAAAACCAACATTCCAAGGAATGTATAGCAAATACTTAAAAACTTGGCCTTAAGGCCATATATTTACGCTTTACAAGTGTGGATTACAAACATCGGTGCATAGTTCGGCCACACGTTAACATAGCAAAAGTCTTTGCTCAGCCTTCGAGGGCCAGCAGCCGTAGCAGGGCTTCAGCCCTCTATTTCTCGCTTGGCTCTCCAGCACCTGCATAGGGATAGCCGACCCTAAAGGTGGCAAACAAGGCAACGGTCAGCATTCAGCTGACCAATTTATAACGAACCTACCACTTTGCTGGGTTAGAGGCATTCTTTCCCTGCATGCATAACATTTCACAAGCTGATATATCGCGCATTCTGCCCTCATGCATTCCCATACATCACAAATGCCGGCCACACGGCCCGACGCTCCGTGCACTCAGAGCACAGTTCCAGTGTTCAACGCGGTCACTTGGGGGGTTCAGTAGAACTCTCTTTCTGCACCCATACTCAACCCAACATTGCATACAACACAAGAATCACGAGGGTATTTTCCCGAAATTCCACTCTAGTACTTCCTATTACTAACCTTCACTAGCACAACCCATCGACTTCACAACATACACGTTTATAAGCAGAGTTTTCTCCGGTGTGCAAATGAAACATCACCAATCCAAACCAACCTGTTAGATGGGTTCACACAGCATGCCTATTTCGTACTACACATTTCCGGATCTATATGCAAGACTGATTGGGGATTTCAAGAATGAACCCAAGAAAATCCCTCAAAGGCCACCTTTTGGTGGGGGAAATCCATGCACATGCCAAAAGAAGGACTTCACATGCCCAGGAAGGAAGACTGTTATACTTGACGATCTCTTTGGATCCATGGAAATCTAGCCAAATAGAAAGCACCGCAATGCTCTTGCCTCCACAAATCTGGACTCGGCTTGCAATTCGGAACTCTGAAGCTTCACCGGCAGCCGGATTCCTTCTCCTCCTTCCTTCCTTACTCTCCCTTTTCTCTATCTCTTTTAGAAAGAGAATGGCCAAGATGAATGAGAGATAACTCTCAATCCCTTGACTTAATACAGCAGGGAGAAGCCTGGTCCATGAGATCCCAGTTGAAGGAAATGAACGGCGACAAATTGCCCTGACACATCTATTTTTTGGGCTGACATGGCCTGTGACACACCCGTGTCACAGGCCGCATACCTTAAGAGACACACAAACTGACTTAACTTGAATAGGACACGGCCATGTGACACGCCCGTGTCACAGGACGTGTGCCCTGACACGGATTTGGACACGCCCGTGTCCAACCTGTGTTCACCAGGCCTCATTGCCCTGGCCAAATCTAGAGAAGGACACCGCCTCTTACATGTCAGTGTCATAAGCCATGTACCCAACTCGACTTGCCTATCGAGGATCGTCGAGTGCATTTCGTCGAGTGAAGTTTGTCGACCCATAGGAGGATACGGCCTAGGACAAACCCGTGTCGCAGGCCGTGTACCCTCTCGACAAACGTCGAGTGCATTCCGTAGAGCACTCGACAGGCTGTGTGTCAACTGGACAACACAGAGCAGGACACCTCTTGGGACACGCATGTGTCCCAGGCCGTATTGCTGAGCCTACACTCATTCTTGAGATTTGGGGTGTTACAACGCGTGTCAATTAGTAAAGGGTAGTAAAACGAATGCAAGACTTTATACCCCTCTTCTGATTCCTTCCATTCCCTATGAAGATGTTAGTATTGATTTTATTTTAGGCCTACCTATCATGTTTAGACGTCATGATTCTATTCTAGTGGTAGTAGATCGATTTTCTAAAATGGCCTATTTTATTGCATGTAATAAGACCAACAATGCGTCACATGTATCAAAATTATTCTTTAAGGAAGTTGTTGGGCATCGGGGCGTTCTAAAAACTATAGTGACTGATAGGGATGTAAAATTTATTAGTTATTTTTGGAACACCCTGTGGAGGATTCTGGGAACCAAACTATTGTTTACTTCGGCCTACCATCCACAGACAGATGGTCAAACGGAAGTGGTAAACCGAAGTTTGGGTAGTTTACTCCATTGTCTTGTGGGTGACCAAAAGGGTACATGGGACCTAATCCTTCCTCATGCTCAGTTAGCGTACAACAACTCAAAAAATAGGTCCACAGGTTAATCACCAAATGAGATCATGCACGGATATAAAGCACCAGTGCCACTTGAATTGATTCTGTTACCGCCATCTTATAAGTTAAGTCAATTTGCATAGAATTTTGCCTCTAATTTTCATAATTTGCATAAACACATTAATGAAGAGCTAACCACACAATATGCATCTTATCATGCTCATGTTAACGTACATAAAAGAGAGTCTCACTTTAAGGTTGATGATTTAGTCTTGGTGCGTCTCGTCCCTGAACGGATGCCTTCGGGCACTATAAAAAAGTTGGTGAATCGACATGCTGGACCTTTTCAAATTTTAAAGAAATTAGGAGAAAACGCATATCTTTTGGAGTTACCCACTGATAGGGGTATTTCCCCTAATTTTAATGTTTCTGATTTAATGCCATATTTATCTCCACCACTTGAATTATCTAACTGCCAGTTTTGTTCCACTGCATTTTTTAATGGGATGGGGGGTGAGCTTGTTTCTGGATTACTCTGTCCATCGGTCTCCAATCGAGGTACGTTGACTGTTGATGATTAAATGTTTCCTCCTTTATTGCCTAATGCTTTTCCTAGGTTCCCCAGGACCACCTTTTTGCCTGACAGGATCCTCAAAGATAAAGTGCTTTCTTCTCCAAGTTGTGTTGTTCTCCGCTTCTTGATTCGATGGCGTGATCGTCTGGCCTCCGATGACTCTTGGTTTCTTGAATCGGAGGTGGCTCTTTTGGATGATGTTCTTTTGCGCCGGTACCTTCAGACAAACTCATCGATGATGAGTACTTTCGAGCGGGGGAGGATTGTTGGAGACGACAACCCCCAATATGATGAAGAAGGCGACGGCATGCTTACAGATGATCTTTTTCCATCTCCAGTCAAATACTTGCGGCACTGTGGTGATAGTGTGGATCGACATTAGAATCTCTGCCCTTGGGGCTAGACAGCCTATTAATATTTATTTGCATTTATTTGAGAGCATTCTATTTTCTCATGTTATGTTTTATTTCATGTGTTGTATTTTTATTTTGGTCTGCATATAGCCGAACCATGTTGTAAGCCTATATAAGGTCATACTACTGTTCATTTTGATTAGAAATGATGAAAGCAAATTGATAACCCTAATTCCTCCTTAAGAACTTTCCTCCTCCTCCACTTTCAAAAATTCGGCCAAGATTCCTCACTCTCTTCTTGTCGCCAACCTAATCTTCCCCTTCCTCTCTCTCGGCCAAGCCTCTAGCCTCTCTTCCACCACACTCAAGCCTCCTCTACATCAAACCCGACCACCCTCTTCAACTCAAAAAATCTGACCAACCCTCACCCTAAAAAAAAACTGATCAGCCCCTTTTCAAGACAAACCGACGTCCCCTTTCCCTTTGGTGGCTCTCGGTCAAGGTGTTATCCAACGAATCCTCGTGGACTCCATACTAGCTTGAAGAGAGGAAGGCAAATGAGTTTCCTCTCCATCCGGCGTGACTCTGGCGGAGCCATTAAAGAACGATCAAGATTAGTGAATCGGAATCATACATTCCGATTGGGTAATGAATCTTTCTACTTGTGTGTGTTTTTCCCTTTAGATTTTTTCATTGTGGTGGATTTATTTTGCCGTGATCTTTGAAACATTGGATTGATTGTGGTTTTTTTTCGATTGCTTTGTTGTTTAACTTAATTTCATTTAAGTTCGAGAGGATTTGAAAACCTCATTTTCTTTTTGTTTGGAGAGATCTACCATTTCCGAATCGTAAATTTTTGTATATCTCTTTTGGTATAACCATCGCTCGATCGGTCCACATGGGTCCTTTTAGCCGAAAATAATATTGGCTTATAGCCTTTTTTCTATACTAATCGGTTTGGCTACCCGTACGTTAACATTTATTTGATAAAATAGTGAGACGTGTGTGCCGCGTTGATGTTTTTGTGCGAATGTAAATTGGGTCATAGAGAGAAAAATTATAGTTGTTTGTTAGCAACGGATATAAACATGTGAGCCTGCATCACGTTTAGTGAGCAACCTTCACTCAACACATTTGGACTTAGCCAATTTTCCTGCTTGGGAAGCATTGAGAGCGTTGAGCGTGTCTTCATCACTCAACGTCAAAACACTTAGAAAATATTCCAGTCATTAGGAGTTGAGTGAGTAAGCATCACTCAATGCCAAAAGACTAAGAAAAATCTTTCTGCCCCTTGGCATTGATTAAGTAAGCTTCACTCAATGCCATACAACTTAGAAATGATTCTAGTCACCTTGCGTTGAGTGAGCAACCTTCACTCAACGCATTTGGAATTAGCCGATTTTTCTGCTTGGGAGGTGTTGAAAGCGTCGAGTTTGTCTTCATCACTCAACGCCATATTACTTAGATAAATATTTCCAGTTGGCGTTGAGTGATTAAGCATCACTCAACGCCAAACTTCTTAACAAATATTCTTCTGTTATCTGGCGTTAAGTGAGTAATCTACACTCAACGCATTTGGACTTAGCTAAATTTTTGTGAAATCACAGTCTCTTACTGACTAAGGTTCAATCAACTCTTTTTATCACATGGTGTTGAGTGAGCATGGCTCACTCAACGCTCGTGGACTTAGTCAAATATTTACATAGATTTTTTGTGAATTTGACTAACTGGGCTATAATCAACGATTTATGTTGTACGACATTGAGTGAGTAGACTTCACTCAAAATCTATGGACTTAGCCATATTTCATCAAGTTTCTCCTTAGGCTTTCACTGCCTCTGCCTGTCTCACAGCTTTTTGCTGTATGGCGATGAGTGACTAGACTACACTCAATGCTTGTGGCCTTAGCCATATTTTTAGCTTGCCAATTGTTAGGCTAAGACTAACGTAGTTATACTCCACGCTTTTACTTACCTAGCAATGAGTGAATAGACTTCACTCAACGCCCGTAGACTCTGGTGATTTCCAGCCTATCCAACATCTTCCCTTACATTTGGCATTAAGTGAGCAGACTTCACTTAACGCCTGTGGACTTGGTAATATTTTTTTGTCCAGCATTCTTTCTTAAGGCAGCTGGCATTGAGTGAGCTTGCTCTACTCAATACTTTTGGACTTATTATAATTTCTACCTGATCACCAGCTTGCATAGTGTCCACCTATCTAATTAGTGTAATATGGACTGACCTGCATTCATAAACTCAAACACACATAAAAAAAAACTAGTATGTGTATGTCATTGACTTGTTTGACTTCTTACAAATCAGGGCCATGTGGATCAATAGACCAAACAGCAAGCCCCTAGGGCATGGTATGAAACCCTGTCTAGCTTTCTCATTGAGAACAAATTCTTAAGGGAAAAGATGGGCAAGACACTATTTTTTAGGGAAGTCAAGGGTAAGATCATCTTACTCCAAATTTATGTAGATGCAATAATTTTGGGTCTACTAATGAGGACCTTTGTAATAAGTTTGCTAAACTTATGCAAGAGAAATTTGAGATGAGCAGTATGGGTGAACTGAAGTACTTCTTGGGCCTCTAAGTAGGACAGTCTGAGAATGGATTATCCATTTCACAGTCTTAGTTCTGCATGGATTTAATTAAAAAGTTTGGAATGGAGAGTTCTCTAAATAATGAAAACTCCTAAGGGTTCAATTATGTCTTTAGATAAGGATGAAATTGGGAAACCTGTTGTTAAAACCTTGTACAGAGGCATAATTAGTTCCCTCCTCTACTTTATTACTAGTAGGCCAGACATCATGTATGCTACATGTGTTTGTGCTAGATATCAGGCTTGCCCTAAAGAGTCTCACTATTCTACAGCTTAGAGAATCTTGAGATGTCTCAAGGGCACACCTGATCTTGGCCTATGGTACCCTAGGAATAGTGATTTTGAACTAATTGGGTATTCATATGGAGACTTTGTAGGCTACAGAGAAGATAGGAATAGCACCTCTGGATCCTATCAATTTCTAGGAAGAAGGCATGCATCTTGGAGCAGTAAGAAGCAAACTAGTGTTGCAAAATCAATAGAAGAATCAGAATACATATCTGTTGTAAGTTATTGTGCTCAGTTATTATGGATCCAGCATCAGCTCCAGGACTACAACTTCAAGTTAAGTAGAACTCCTATGTATTATGATTCTACTAGTGCAATTTCTATTGCTAGGAATCATGTTTATCATAGCAGGACAAAGCACATAGAAATAAGATATCATTTTATTAGAGAACATGTGTAATGTGAGGACATTAGTTTTCAGTTTGTCCCCACAGACATGAAGGTGGCTAAAATCTTCACAAAGACACTAGATGAAGCCAAGTTCAACTCCTTCAAATTTCAATTGGGTATGATGAACATAGCATGGCTTCAGTTGCTCTGCATGTATTTTGTTGCAGGTGGTACTTAACCATGCAGGAAGATCAAGAATGTATGGACCAATTGTCCAGGAATCGAGATCGCTGAGTCAACATTAGGCATCGAATACACTGAGTCTAAGGGCTCAGGCGTCGAGTGCGCTGAGTCAACAGTAGCCATCGAGTGTGTCAAGTGTGTCGAATTCACTTGACGCAATCATCCTAAGAATTATATTTACGGCTAATCTATGGGAATAATCTCAACTATTGATCTCCTCATGATCCTTGAATTAGGTACGCGCCTCTCTACATTCTCAAATTGAGTCATGTATAAATACATTTGTATATGCTTAGAACAAAATATACTATTCCTCGCCCTTCTCTGCCCCTTACGAAGAAACGACAAAAAGCTCGCAAAATCCACAACAACTCAGATAAGCAATGGTGTCAAGGAGACTGCATTTCTATTCGAAGGTTCAGAGCTAGTCAGGAATGGATTCAAGGATGTGCTTGAGGAAGTTTAGCTTATTCTCCATCTACTCTAGGTCGCTGACCTAGAATATGTTTTGTCAAAGCGCAGTCTGATTCGAAAGATAGAGGTACTTGATTTATACTCAACTGCAATGGTAGACTCTTCATCCATTAAAATCAGGTCATCCATCGGTGGGAATAAGATCAAGGTCACCCATAAAATATTATGTAAGGCACTACAACTGCCCAGGTTCAGGGTTTCTGATGAAGAAGATGAGTTGGATCAATCTGATGTCTAAGCATCCCTGAAGTGGTGTGGATTGTCAAAGGACACCATTGGATCAATCTTGCAAAGAGAATTGAATCTTAAAGGAAAATTCCTTACAGATATTATTGGGAAAGCACTGCTGTGTAAAACTGGATCTCACGATAAAATCTCTAAGAAGATGTTTGAGTTAATGGCAAGGTTTATTCTCTCCAAGAAGACAGATTGGGGAAGAGTTTTGTTTGACAGAATTGTTGATTGTATCCCAGAGCGAAATATGGGTAGAATTCTCTCTCTATTTCTGCACAATAGTGTTCTAGGGATCCTTAACATAAGGCTGGGAACTAAAATTAATCATATGAAGAGGATGTACTCTAAATACTTGATAGGTGGGATAGAGTTTTGTTGCGACATGCACAGACTGTAGAAAAGAAGCAGAAGAATGCTTTTCTGATTACTCAGGAAAGCACAGAAAGAACTTCCTCTGAGAAGAGTGAAGAAGAGACACGCAATCCCCACCTCTCTGAGTCTACTGAGGAAAGCAGAAGAGACATGAGTGCTCAAGTTTCAATATCTTCTGAACCTGCTGTAAGGATCCAATTGACCAGAACACAATCTGAAGAAAAACAAGTTGAAGTCATGGTCTCACTGGAAGGTCAACAAGTGGAAAATATTTGTGTTGATGTTGAGGGGGAGACTTCCCAGATAACTGCTCACACTTAGGGGGAGACTATCTGGTATGTCCAAGAACAATTAGACACTTTCATTGAGAATCTGGAGAAAAGGAGTGCTGAAACTACAGAGGGTCCTTAAGTCATTCATCTTTATCCTCAAGATGAGGGGGAGCAATGTCTTGAGAGGATAATGGGAGATGCTCTAATGACTGCCACCTTAGAGCTAAAAATTCCCGTGAGAAATGAAGTAGACCAAGATGTCCTTTTGGATAAGGCTCAAGCTGAGGGGGAGATTCACATTGAACTCCCTACTCATGATATTGTGCATGAGATTGTCTCATTTGCATCTGACAAGTACAATCCTGCTACCAATGTGCCTACAGAAGCACAATCTTCAGAGTATATGATACCTTAATCAGATGAAAGGATTCCTGCCAGGGATAGAGATGAGGTGGTATGTAACCAAGGGAATAAACTTCCTAGATGTCCAGTCAGCCGCAACCAGCTCCTCCTAGACTAAGAATACATCTGAAGAAGTTATAAAGGGGGAGAAAGCAATGATAAAGTCTAATACTAAAAATAGAGTGTGGATCACTAATGTCATTAGAGGCTCAATGGGTATTGATCGACTCTAATATGATAACATTAACCCTGCTCCAATTTCTAAAATTCTGTATGATGCTGAATATGGTGTTGATCAGGGTGGTGGCCAATATGTTGTTGATTAGAGTGGCGACCTGTATGCTGAACAAAGTGATGCTCATTCGGTTGAAACTTCAACTGCTGATGTAATTCCTACATTCAGCCCCACTATTGAGCAGATTGTCAGGTCCAAAGGCAAGTCTATTACAGAATAAGAAGAAGAGGTTAGGCTTAACAAGAAGAGATACAAAGAAGAGATTTAGTCTAGACTAGACTTTGATTCGTGGAGTCCTCAATCAAGTACCATAATATTATCTGCCTGGGACCAAGTCAAATCCAAGAAAACTAATAGAAGAAAGCTCTATAGCTCCTTAGAATGGAACAAGCTTGAAAGAAATGAAGAGCTTAGGAGAAGATTCAGAAGGGATAAAAAGTCAGGTGCACTGCCACCAGATGCTGTGGAGCCAAGCAAATATTTCCCCCAGCCCTATAGTTATTTTGAAAGACAAAAGAAAAAGGAAAAGGACAACAAAGACAAGGATAAGGCTGTCAAGAAACCTAGCAGGGGGATTATAATTAAGGAACCTAAAACTTAAAATATTTCCTTCTTTCCTTAAGGCGCTGTAGGAATACGAATATTTTGTATTAAGCACATTTTTTGTTTATAAACATTTCCTTAAATGAAAATCCTAATTCTGTGTGTTTAAATCTTATTGCTTTCATTTACATTTTATTGATCTCATATTCTCTAATATTAATCTACTTAATTAAGTAAGTGTATTCATTGACTAAGGTTCTGACTTCTTCAAATAGAGGGAGATTGTTGGGTCCATTGATCACAATGCACCAGATTTAAAAAAGGCCCAGAAGTCAATAATATACACAAGAATGTATTTGATACATTCCATTAGTTCAATCTATGCAAGTTGTTCTCTGGTGAACTAATTTGATAGGTTGTCAAAGTCACAAAGCTAGATGGACTCATGATAGGATGCTGGCAGAGCAGAAATCTGGCTAAGTCTAGAAGCATTGAGTGAAGGCAGTTCACTCAACCCCAAGAGGCGAAAAGCATCGACTGATGCTCAGAAAGTCAAAGCCTCAGTTTTGCCAAAGCAAAAATATGGTTAAGTCCAAAAGCGTTGAGTGAAGGAAGTTCATTCAATGCCTAGAATCAAAAGCATCGAAAGGAAAACATACAGTGAAAGTCGCAGGGTTGCTTCCAAAGATATCTGTCTAAGTCCAAAAGCATTGAGTGAAGGCAGTTCACTCAACGCCTCCTAAACTGACAATTCTACTATATACAGTAGCATTGAGTGAAGACAGACCACTCAATGCCTCATCAAAAAAAATAGGCAAAGTCTGAAAGCATTGAGTGAAGAAGCCTCACTCAACGCCTTCACGCAAAATTATTCGACTAAGTCAAGATGCGTTGAGTGATGAAGGTTCACTCAATACCTATGCTATTAGACCATAATTGTTTAAATTTATTGAGTAATAAAGGATCACTCAACACACTAAATGCCACCAGTCAGAATTTAGCTTAGTACCAATACGTTGAGTGACAAGGCTTCACTCAATGCCTAAGAGACTCACTCCACCGGAACTGATTCATGCTTACATTAATAGAAATTCTAATAATGCTGGTTCATCTGGCTACAGGAAAAAGATGTCGCTTGCCCTCAATGTAGCTATGATGCAAAAAGGATGAGTTACAACTACCAAACCGGGTGGTCCAAACTTCTCAGAGAGCCGTTGGACGGTGGAATACATTTTCAGAGTTACGAGGAAAAGAAACTCAACTTTTTGAAGAAAGGGTTTAGAGCTTCATCTTCTTCCTCTCGATAGAGTTACAGAGCTTGAAAAAAAACTCCCTCACTGTTGCTCAAAAGTTCATCCAGAGATTGTTTAATAATGTTAGACAAAGGTTGCTGATTGAAGACACACAAAGAACAAAACCTCATTGATCTTCTTCAGAAAGTTTAGGAACATGTGTTTCTGAGTACTTCCCAGCTCAAGCTAAAATTTCCTGAAGATCTGTTATCTTGGAGATGAGAAGAAGATAGGGCTGAGAAATCTCAGTCTAGAGAGAAGACTCAGAAAACATTTTCTCTGGAGTTAATTCATCATCAACAACATACTCTTTCTGTAGGATCTTAACAGATCTGAGTTGGAAGCCTAATTTATAATGGAAGAGTGTAGGATCCTTCTGTGGATCTGAGGTAGGGCTTGTGTGCCTGAGCTCTAGGTGAGTTCATTCACTGAGTGTAGGTTCCTCCTGTGGATCTGAGTGTTGGGCAATACTCCTATCCTGAGCTGTAAGACTTTGTCTAAAGTCTGAGGTAGGTGATCTGTGGATCACTGAGCTATAGAAGCATCATTTTTTATGAGTGGTAGGTCCTTGGGCCTGAGGAAAGACTTAGAGGATTTTGAGAGATTTTGATGGATCTGTGTTGTAAGCTCTTGGATCCGAGTTTGGAGAAGTTGGCCTTTTCTAACACACTGTTAGAAAGGTGGGAGGGATAGTTGATGTATCCAATCCTTAGGGAACCACTATAAATACATGTGTGTTGATTGTGAATTCTTGAATGCTAACAAAACAATAAGTCACAATTCACCAAAGTAAGAACATTGTCAAGGAGACATAAAAACCTATTCACCCCCCCTCTAGGTGTTTAGCTACTTTTGAAACAAAAGACTTTCATCTTGTTCAAACCCCCAAATATAGCCCCTGTATTTTCTTTTTGCTTCTATAACTAATTCTCTAAACAATTGAATCACACAATCACTTTGCGTTCCTTAAGAGATTGATACTTGGGGACATTCTACCATTTCATATTACTTGAGCAATCAGTGAACTTTCCCAAAGTGCATCAACTAGCAAACTAGTAAGTATGGAGGTATTTTATAACATTAATTTTAGTTTTATTTTTTATATAGTTTTTATTGAATAACTATCTAACTTTTATTTGTATTTTGTTAAAATAGCCTCAAATTAAATTCTCTTTGAATTTCAGGTCAATCTGGGCTACAAATAATAATTTTGAGCTCACTGGAATTATCAGGTCACTTTTTTGAAGAATGTTAGAAAAATCAAATTCTACACACCCTGGTCACGGGGGTGGCAAGGAGGTGTAACCACTGTCATGTACCGTTCTCTGCCTACAGCAAACCCTAATGCAATATCATGTTAGATTTAAATTACACGCACCTATCACAGGCATGACAGGGGGCATGACCTCCATCTCAGGGGCGTGTCTCACTAGTTAATGCAGCCATTCATGCCATTAAGATGTTTCAATAGTCACGCCTAGGTCACATGCATGACCAGGGGGCGTGACCTCTTCCACAACAGCAATAATAACTGCAGATAACTTCGTTTCCTGCCATTTTCCTGACTTGTTCAAGACACGCCTTCGTCATGGGCATGACCTAATGGCGTGACCCGCCAAAGAATGAATTTTGGCAGTTTTGCCCCCAATATTCCCTAGCTTTCAAGATGGCGGTTTTGTTCCTTACACACCCTAAATTTTTGGGTCCATTGATCCCAATGTCCAAGATTTGAGGAAGTCCTAATATACAATGGTATACACATATGTGTAATCTAATAATTGTCATAAGATTTTGTTGTGCAGGATGTTCCTTGGAACATGATTAGATAGGTTTTCTAAGTAATGGTGATAGGTGGTCACAAGGTTAGCAGGTGGAGAGACAAAAAAAGATGTCTAAGTCCACAGGCGTTGAGTGAAGCAAGATCACTCAAAACTAGATACAAAAAAGCACTGAGAGAAGACCAGTCAGTCAAATACCTGGCATGACAGTGAAGAAATCTGGCTAAGTCTACAGGAGTTGAGTGAAGCCTATTCACTCAACGCTAAGAAGTAATAGTGTTGACTGATACCCATTCAGTCCTAGAATTTTTTTTAAGGACAAAATCATTGAGTGAAGGTTATCCACTATATGCCTTATCAACTAAGAAAAATTCTGAGTACATAAGCGTTGAGTGAAGCCCATTCACTCAATGCATCTTCAGCTAAGCTGACTAAGGGTGATAACATTGAGTGAAGAAGTAACACTCAACGCTTTTGCAAATGAAATATTGGCCATGTCCAATTGTGTTGAGTAATGAAGGTTGACTCAATGCTTAGCTACAAAATATCTGTTTAAGTGTTTCATTGAGTAAAGCTTACTCACTCAATGCCTAGTGACAAAATCTATCTAAGTGTTTTGGCATTGAGTAAAGCTTACTCAAACAATGCCTAGTGACAGAAAATCTGTCTAAGTGTTTTGGCATTGAGTCAAGCTACTCACTCAACTCATAGTGACAGAATATATATCTATGTGTTTTGGCGTTGAGTAAAGCTTACTCACTCGACAACTAGTGACAGAAAAACCTTATCTAAGTGTTTTTGGTATTGAATCACGCTTACTCACACACTCCTAGTGATAAAAAATTTATCTAAGTATTTTGGCATTGAGTAAAGCTTTCACTCAACGCCTAGTGAAAGAAAACCTGTCTAAGTGTTTTGGGTTGAGTAAAGCTTACTCACTCAATGTCAAGTGACAAAAAATCTATCTAATTGTTTTGGCGTTGTTGAGAAAGCTTACTCATCAAAATCTAGTGAGAGAAAATTTGACTCAGTGTTTTGGCATTCAGTGAAGGTTGCTCACTCAACGCCTATACTAATATTGCTTGAATTTTATTGAGTCCACATATGATGACATCATCAAAAGTAACATGATTCCAAATGAGGCGAGATGGCTACAGTACAAGACAAATGGAGCTGCAAGCCTACAGTACAACTTTTGACTGTTAAAGTAAAGGTGTTGCTGTCAAATTAAGTGGGGCCCACGATTCAAAATAGTTGTTGAGCTCAGAAATAAAAGTACGAGGACTAGCTTAGTGAAAATAACTTTTTGATTATTCTGAATAGAAAGAACTCATTTCTTCCTCTCCATTGTTGTTGAGGCTGAGAATGAAGGACATAAATCTATTGATCTTAGTTGTAAGTTGAGCTTATCTTAATCAAGAATCAAAGCAACAACTAAACTAGTTCTATAGTCTTAGTTGATTAAACAAAATATCATCAGTCTTAATTAAGTTCAGAAA